>OY728155.1:1813819256-1815069256 GCA_963277665.1 Viscum album
CAATTAATATTTTTTCTTGTATTTACTTAAAACTCGTAAATACATTTAATAAATAAATTAAATACTCATTAATATAAAATAGAATAATAGGAATTTATTTATTGCATTGTTGATCATTTAACTTTGGAAAAATTCTGGACCCCTGTGGCAGGGTCCACCATGTCCAAAACATCTATTCAACTGAATATGGAAGATTCTTGATAATTATATTCAGTGTGACCCTCTTGGACCTTATTTTGACAACCATGAATATTATTCACAGGCCAAGAGCAGAATGTAGTAACCCATCATTTCCCTTGAGAAAATAATGATTATCACAACAGCGGTAACCAACCTATGAACACGCACTATGTAATATAATATCTTTGTCTGTTATATCTCATAGAGAAGGACACACTCACGTATCATCGCCATTTTCTTTGTTTATAGTTTATTGATTTATCTAGATGGATTTACCCTTGACTTCCATAATCATGGTCTTATAAAAGTACTACCATCAATATCAACATGGCCTGAGATATATTACTTCCATAACTCAGAAGCGAAAAATCCCTTCGTGATCATTCAACCAATGTCATTCCACCAATGACGCACCCAACACAAACTTCGGCTCCACGACTTCATTGCCATGGTTTTCATCTTGCATTAAAATATGAAATCAAATGAAAGACAATGGTAATGATCTCAAGTCAGGAGACCATTACTCATGATCGTAGATAGGAACATCCAATGAAACCTAAAACATGTGGAGTTCCTATTGGTAGGCAAGTCCTCATGATTTCACTACTAGAGATCACCAAGTGCGAACTTTATGAGAAGAAGACTCAATTCTTATGATCCCCCAACACCTGATGGTCAAGCATCTAATGTTTCCAAGTAGTAAGATGTATCTAAACTATAGAACATATATTTAAGATTAATTTTATTATATCTAGAGATTCTCGTTATAGCCTGGGAACTGCTATAACCATTCAATAATAAAATTAATCTTTTTACATTACCATTTCTACTGTGGATGTAGAAAAGTATACACTATAATGGTAAGATGACATCATGCATAGCTAACTGTATACACGATATGGTAATCAAAAGTACTGAATAGTTGGGTCTAGGTCACCTACAATTTCAACACTAACCAGTGAATCATATAAAATATCAAGACTGATATTTGATGAGAGTGATTAGATTATTTTCACATTTCCTCAATGAATTAAGTTGTTGTTGTAGAGGCTATAGTTTTTATGGATTATATCTTTAATATTATTATGTATATATCGTGATTTATCTTCAAAGTTGTCAGGGTGTTTGGGTGTCTAGGGACCCTAAAAATAATATATTAAAAAAGTTAATATATTTTAATGAAAAAATGAACATCCTTTTAGGGGGAATAGATTTTACCATTTTTAGGACCTCATATGGGAAATCTATGACAATTGTTAAATTTGGAACATTGGATTTATCCCATGTTTTTCCTAATGTTGGTTGGAACTGGATGTCCAATTGAGGCAGTTGTTGGTGATTAATTTAACTAAAATAATTAATTACATTTATCTATAATATATTAAATTACCAGGAAATAAATTAAAATATTTATACCACATTATAAAAATTCTCCAGTTTAATCCATATAACCCAAGAGGATTTTATAAGAGGGCTTGTAAATTTTTTATTAGAAAATCAAGATCGAAGGATGGCAGATGATCAGATCGAGGTTGATCATGTGGAAGAAAACACATCGACATTTATTCATCACTAGAAAATGAAATATTCACCAATGATTAATCCAATTTCATTTAGAGATAATAATTTGACATTTCCAAACTTTTTATTATAATATTGATCTTGGTTCTTCATCTGATATTCACTATCTTTTATTTTTTTTGTTTTTTATGTAGGCCCCACAAATTATTGGTTATTTTTTAATCTGATATATCTATGTTTCCCTTGATAATACCCACGGTTATCCAATTTAAATGATTATTTTCCAAAAATAGTTGGCCAATGAAGTATTAACCTTTTTTATGTTCATTTCCCCCCTCCATCCATTGTGTTATTCATCATTAGCCCATGGGGTCAGGGTTTAAAATTTTTGGGGTGGGTTCGAGGATGATCAAACCCCCAGATCCTAGAGAATATGAGAAAAATGTATTGGATGATTATTTCTAGATGGATTCGGTTGGATTAATTGATGTGGGTGATGGAGTGTAGATCATTACCATGTTATGATTCATCACCCATGAGATGAGTGATAACTCAATGATGGACCATCATATTTTTGATTTAATTCTACATAGGCAAGGAATCAATAACTGGAGATGCCCCCCACCGATCTTAGTTTTTCAAAAGGTGGATTTCATGTTGGTGAAATGGGATTTTTGGATCTTCATGAAGAAAATGTTTTTCTATGGAAAACTAGACTAAACAACATGTAGTTTAGAGAAACATATCATGTATTACCAAATGGTTGTTCTAATAGTGTTTTTAGGTGAAGAAAAATATCACACGCTATGTAGATCCACTATACTCCATATGACCCTACACAAGAATCCAGGAAATGTTCTAGCTACACACACCAAAGGCCCCATGTGGGATGACATTCCATGTACTCTTAGAGTACACAAGAATTCATAAAGGTATATGAGTAGAAACCGGTACTCAGGTATGTACAGGTACATAGACATGTAGTGACGTACACTAGCTTAGCCAGGTGTACATAGGAATGTGTAGGAGCACATAAGTATGATTTGGGTGGCTGAGACATGTTGTGTAGTACCCTTACATATCATTTAGTACTACATATTAAGCCAATCCATGTTCTATAGAGGACACAACCAAGTGACTATATGAGGTCACAGGCCTTGTGACACCTAACACACGCCATATACTTTACTTATAGAATTCCACCTTATGAATCTCCCTTTTTTCACTTACATTGGGACCATGAGTAGCCTATCATGAGAAATGTCCCACATATAACATGATTGTATCATTCATAGTGGATTTCAAGATATGTAGTGAGGTGTTGAGAGCATGAAAATTTTCCAGTATATGTTCAACTAGCTGTAAAGATCAGGTAGGATCATCTGAGTGAGTTCGAGGATTTCAACCACCTGTCACACTAGGGTGCATGTCCCCCACACTCCTCACACTAGTTAAGTGTAAGCCCAAGATTCACTAAGGCATGGGTCCTCTACCCTTATAATTTAACCCCCTTATTCACTAGGGTGTGAGTTTTCTATCTACATTTAATGACTGTGACACCTTTATTATGTTAGGTAATGGATCCTATACGATTTGAGTGGAACCCACATTAAAACTAGGATATATGTCATATATCCATCTATTTAGTGGAATACAGCTATAATTATAGGACTATGTTCCTCTATCTACTATGTGGGATAACTATATTATAATAGGAAACAATGTCATCTACCCAATATTTTCCGTCTTGGGTTGTGGAGTAGTGGAAAGGTGTGGGTCCTCTATAAAGATTTCTGAAAAAGTCATTTGAGATATTGGGAATCAGTGATATACCTTTTTTTATAGGAAGAATCATTATCCTAGGATGGGATGTCAGATGGAGATGACTTTTCTCACTAATCTTGGGTTCATTTTCGATACATATATACGAGGTTTCATTTCCTACTTTCTTTGGTTGAGATAACCATTACTATAATTTTATATTTCTCCAATGTGATTTTCTTGTTATTCTAATGGGTATGATTACAGTCACCCCTATACAGGATTTTCCTACACATTTCATGCCCTATGTAGGTAACATATAACTTGGTGTTCAAATTTAGGGATCATTGTGGTACTCAAGTGTATATTTTTTATACAATGGATGATCTTGGAGACCTTGAGTCAGTCCCTCTTAAATTACAATTATTCCAGTTGTTTTCAAGTTGAGGCTTCATTTCTGGTTTAACTTGTATTTTCGACTTTTCACATTGTTTTATTCGGTCATACCCAGATATGTTCCCAAAAAGTATTTCAAGAATGGTTTACTCTATATATTATTATCTTTTATAATTATACATATTCAACATTTCATGTAGATGTTTGGATATGTTTGTACATAAAAACATGTAAAAATACTCCCATTTACATTATTCCTTCTCGGAACTTGTCTCTATCCCCTATCTAATTGAAGATGGGATTGGGGTTTTGATAGATCGACCTACCTCAAGCCACGCGGTCCTCGGTGGGTTGGATAATTATATAGTGTTTTCTGATATAGGTTCATTCCTTGGGTTTATGTTTGGAGTTTTCCCATTATAATGAATTGGTTTGGAATTGGGTAAATGGTGTCAATGTTTTTTGAGTGTGGCATTATAGTCAGGGGAACCTTGTGTCGGTGAAATGGAAAACATATCCACGCACTAGGACTATGATTATGTACCAGTTGACTTGGGGATCCGTGGAACATGCATCATATTGGATTGTGTTCTTTGTTTTCCTTTCTTATTCAAATTATCATATATATATATATACATTGTTATCTAACAATGGTATCTATTGGTCACTTTCAGGATGCATCCATGAAGATAGTCAGCCATGTTACTAATTCAAGGTGATGATGATGATCTGATGAGTGATGGGGCATCATTTTAGGATCCATCTCATGAGGTGTTTCCTCTAGGAGGGTATGAAGTATCACCCCTAGCTATCAAATAGTAGAAATTACTATTAAGATACTATAGGTATGCATATAGACTTATCACACTTCAAAAGTTCTTGTGCTAAACGCCACTGAGGTTATGTTTTGGACCAAATACCTATGTAGAGGAGGATTTTGTTGGGTTGATGATTCAAGACTGCAGGCTCGTGTGGATCCTAGTTGATCAAATGGTTTATATGGAAGGTTGTATTTTCTATGGGGAAACATGGAGCTGGTGGAGTATCATCATGTCAACTCAAGATGACATTATTCCCTCATGGTCTAGCTTCTAGTAACTATTTCAAGAGTAGTATTAAACATTTTTCTTGTACTCATTTCATATATAGGTTGTTCATGAGCTACCCTAAGGTTGTATAACAATTGTTTTTACTCCATTAGTTTATCTAACCTCGTGCAATACTCATTCAATGTCATCTAAGATGGTTATATCTGGTCGTGGGTGTTTTAGAAGGATATTCATGGAGACATCTATGCCATTGTGGTCCCATTATTCATTCCCACTTATGATAATGGTCTAGAGTATAAATTTTTTATAGTGAGCTTCATATCATAAGAATTCTAGGAAACTATATCTCATAGTGGGAATCATGGACATAATTCATCTAAAGTAAATAGTATGTTCAAGTAGGTAGGGTCTCAATGTATAAGACCTAATCATTGCCAAAATCAATCACATGGATATGCAGTGTAGGATTCATATTGTGTACTTAGTCACCCTAGAGAGTTGTGTTGTTATTCATATTACAAGAGAGGTTATATAGCATATTATATCTCGACATGATGTATTTAAGAGGGAAGGAATATAGTTGATAGAACAAAATGATTGGGGTTGTTTAATTATCAAGGATCTTCTAGGCATAGCTATCATGGAACCAGAGGTGGCAGTGCTGGTAGAGGAGTAGGTGGGACACCAAGGGGAGGAGAAACTGGTGGAGGGTGGCACTATGAGCTACTTCCACCACAACCACCAAGTAACCAATGCTAGGTTCATGGATCTAGTGGTTAGGGAAATGGGTAGTTGAATGCTATAGAGTCTTATGAACTAATATCCCATGATATGATATGAGATATGATCTATATCTTTTATAAACATTATAATATACTTATAGGCATTTGTGTGATCGACTTCTTTATTTATATATCCCTTGTTTGTGAGGTACAACACCCGATTTACAACTTATCATAGTATATTTTTTAGATGTTTTGATGGCGTTTGATTCTTTGATATATCTTATATACTAGTAGCGGGATATGGAGATTGGTAATAAGATTTTATCATGGGATGTATTGGTCTTCATGATGAAAAAGTTTTATGTTATCTTGGGTATTGGATGGTTTTACATTGTTTAATCCCAAATTTAATTTCATCATTTGAGGGTTATATTTATTTATAGATATGGGACAATATTATATTTATTGGGTGAGAGTGATATCATGAATGAGTAAGTGGCCATTATTAGAAAGAGGAATAATCAATTCACCCAAAGGTTATATATTTTATGCCTTAGTGTAGTGATATCGTTACATATTTTTATTCATTTGGATGTTGGGGACTTCATGTATGTCTTCCTCGAAGTTGTTCTGGGACTGCCTCTGATGTAGGAGACACACTTTTGCATTTAATTTCTCCCATGGACTACATAAATATATTTTGAATAATTTTTAATATCCCTTAATGAGCTCCAAGAACCGAGGGATAAATTATAGGACCTTTGAGAAAAGTGTTTCATTAGACCCAGTGTTCCCTATTGGGAAGCTCTGGGTTTCATTGTGAAAATGGTGATGGGATATTAATTTTTTTTAATAATAATCAGCTAAACATGGTAAAGAAAAAGAATAAGTTCCCATTATCAATAATGGAAAACATATTTGATAAGTTTTTAGGTGTTATTTGGTTCTCTATCATTGATATCCCACATTTCTATAACATGTTTACGGTTCACGAGATTGATATTATGAATATTACATTCTGATATCTCTATGTAGTCTATGAGTTCCTGGTGATGTCTTTTGGGGTGGGAAATTCTTCCAGAGTGTTTATGGATTTATGAACTGATTATTCTACCCATACATGAACTGATTTATGATTATCTTCTTTGATGAAATACTCATTTAGTTTATTTTAGTGGAGGAGAATTAATAGAAATTGAGGAAGTTATTATTCAAAAATAAGGAGAACCATGTTTATGGAAATATATTTAGGTGCCAGTTCTAGATTTGTGAGGTTCAGTTTGGGGCATATCCTTTCTAAAGATAAATTGGACAAGGACCTGGTGAATATTGATGTAGTTATTTCCTGATAACCATTGAACAGAATGAAAGAGGTGCAGAGTTTTCTTAACTTAAATAGATACAATAGAAGTTTCATGCTTAAATTTTCCATAGTATCATCCCCTTTTATTACCCTGACATAAAGATGGAAGTTTTATATCTAGAACTATCAGTTTCATATATCCTTCAAGAAGTTTAGGATGATTTTTACTAGCAATCCTGTGTTGAGACTACTATAGGAGTGTGTGGAGTATGTGGTGTTTTGCGATTCCTCTGGAGTTAGGATTATGTTCATATGGATGTAGAGGAAGGAATTAATCATGTATGTGTCAAGGAAGTTGAGACCAAATGAGAACAAATACACTACTCATGAGTTGGAGTTGGTATTGTAAGTATTAGATCTAAATATATGGAGGCAATATCCTTTGGATGATTTCTTTATTATTTACATCGACCACTATAGTAACAGGTATATCATCAATCTAAGAGATCTAATCATAACACAACTATGATTGTTTTACTTTTAATGGTAACCTAACTTTGAGATAGTATATATTCATGGAAGGGAAACATGGTGGTACATTCCCCTAATAGGATGTCTCATTCTCACATGGTATAGGAGGCATGTAAGTACTTGGATACTTTAGAGATGATCCTGGTGGATAAAATAGGTGTAGAATTTCTTCATTCGATGGTGGCGACTTCTTCTCTTATTAAGTGTGCAAGGGAGTTCCATTTGGGAGATATTAGTAGAGAGGTTATATGTGACCAAATGTCCTCAGAAGATCCACAATATTTTTTCATGAAGAGGATAATAATATTATCCATTTATGAGTAGGGATATTGGTTTTTGAAATGATCCATGAGAAGGTGATGATGGAGTTTCTAACATCCCTCCTGGCTATACATACCTGTGTGGAAAAGATATATAATGGCCATCTATAATAGTTTTGGTGGGATAAAAATAGGTAAAGAATGACTAAATTTTCTTTTATGTGCCTCACATGTCAGAGGGCGAAGGCTTAGCATCGTGATTTGATATACATGAAACATCTTATGGATATCCCAGAGTTGAAATGAGATATAATATCAGGGGAATTTCTGATGGTATTTCTATAGAGTAAGAGTACATGATGAAATCGTGGTGATTGTTAATCGAATATTGAAGTTGGCACACTTCCTTTACATCAGTGAGAAGAGATTGATGGGGTGTTTGGATAAATTTTATGTACATGAGATGGTTCAAAATTATAGGATGTCTTCAAATATTTTCATTGAACATGATGTTTTTTTATTTCATCTCTTTAGAGAGTATATTTAGAGGTCTTTGGGACCCAATTGATGATGAGTATAGTGCTTCATCCCCAGAAGCATTAGCAGACTAAGTGGACCATCATAGTTGTATAGAATATGTTGAGGACTTGAGTTTTGGTCTTTTTACAATGCTTGGAGGATCACCTTACATTGTCATAGTTTTCCTATAATGATACCTATCACTCTACAATCATTATGGAACCTTTCAAGGCCTTGTATAGGAGACCGTGCTGGTCAACCCTTTGTTTGGAATGTGATTAGTGAGGAATATATTGTTCATATAGATATGGTGGAGGTAGGGAGGGAGACCTTTTAGGTTATACAAGAGTACAAGATGATATCCTATAGTATATAGAAATCATAAGAATAACGACATTATATGCCAATGGAGTTTGAGTAGGGAGACCATGGTTTTCGAAGAGCCCCCCCCCCCCCCATAATGATGATTACATAGGTTTTGATAGAGATGACTATTATCCCTGGGGTTCATTAGGACATTTCAGATTATACATTGGGTTTTATAGGTTTTTTACTACCTATCCTTTTCTATATAGTTTTATTAGGAGCATGACAGTTTTTATGTACTACAAGGGTAAATACATGCATTACCCAATGCACGTTATTGACTGGGGTGAGTTAGACCTTTATGATGAATCACCTTTGTAGAGTACTTGTTGGTGATCAAGGATTGTAAGGAGATGATTCTATGGGGATGGACCATTTCCATCATTTGTGTGTTGTGGAAACATAATATCATTCTTGAGAGCTCCTAAGAATGAGAGATTCTGATGTAGACTATGTAATAGAAAATTCTGGTTTAGATTTTAATTTTTATGGGGAAATAATTAAATGAAGTTGTAATTTATATACTATAGTTCTAATGTATTATCCATTTAATATTTCTATGTATATATGTAGATTTACCCTCATAGTTGGAATGGTGTTTGGGTGTTTCAGAACCCCAAAATTAATATATTAAAAATTGTAATATATTTTTATTCTTGTCTGAACATTATTTCTAGGGGAAATGATTTTCACTTTGTTTGAGACCCCGAATGAGAAATAATATAACAAAGTTGATTCCAAAATGTTTGATTTACCCTAGGGGTTCCCTAATATTGGTCATCCTTGGACATCTGATTGAGGTTGTCATTAGCAGTGAGTTTAATTAAAATAAGTAATTAAATTTATTTATTTTATTTTAAATGACTATGACCAAAATTAATCTATTTTTACCTAATTATAGAAAATTATTAGTGTTATACACATAACCCTGGGAGGATTTTATATGTGGTATTGGACCTTCTTCGTTGGCGGATCAATATCGGAGGATGACAGACAATTGGACTGAGGTGGATCAAGAGGAAGGAAATGCAGTATAAATTCTTCATCACTGGAAAAAAATGCTCATAAATGATCTATCCCATTTTATATAGGGATCATTATTATTGGTCTCTAACATTTTTACTATAATATTTATTTTGGATCCTGATATCCTATTCTTAATCTGTGATTTATTTGTTATTCACATGAGCCTGAAAATTTATTGTTATTATTTTAATCTGATAATGCTTTGTTTCCCTTGATAATACCCATGGATATCCTATTTCTATTATCATTTTCCAAAAACACATTTACAAACAAGGATGACCTTATTTATGTGCATTTTTTTTCTCCGTTATTCATTTTTTTCTCTTTTATCACATGGGTTCATAGTTCGACATTTCAAGGGTGGTTTCGAGTGTGATCAATGACCCAAATTCAGGGAGGATGTGAGAATCATGTACGAGATGATAATTTGTATATACATTAGTAAGATTGATGGATGAGAGTTATGGTGACATAGATCGTGGTTCTGTTTTGGAACATTACCCATGATAATCATGAGGACTCAAAAGTGGACCACTAGATTTCTAATTTTTGGAAACTCAAGACCCAGAATCAACATCTGAAGATGACCCCAACAATATTGGTTATCTAAATAGTGTATTTCACAGTGGATAAGGTGGATCTTGGATCCTTGTGAAGAAATAATACTTCTATAAAAAACTAAACTACACATCATGTATTCTGATGAACATATTCTCTATAGTCCCCCCTTTCTCTGACATATTGGTTTTCAGGTAATGATAAATAGCACACAATTTTTGGAACCACTGCACACCATGCGATACTACATAGAATGGTATGACATGTGACAACAACAACACACCTAGGGCCACCTGCAGAAGGAAACATGGTGTAGTTTGGGAGAACATGAGCATGGCTGGAGTTACATTGGAAGGACTCGATAACCTAGCATGGCTAGGTACATGGGCACGACACAAAGAAAAAAAGCATGGATATTTAAGCATAGGGATGACCAAGACCACATAGGTATGCCTCAGGTGTACAAGACATGTTGTGTAGTACCCTTACACTCAGTATAGTACTAGATTTCTATCAAAGCTCTATTCATGTGAGAACATGACCAGGAGGCAATGTTTGGTCACACACCATGTGACCGCTCGTACATGTCATGTAATATTCTCAAGGACGTACAAAATTCATGTGTCCTTTATATAAACTTATATTTGGGAACATGAGTAGTATATATTAGTAAATTTTTAACATAGAACATGATGGTATACTTCATAGTGGATTTTGAGATATGAGGTGAGGATTTTAATATGTCACTCTAAACCAATAGAAATGATCAGGAAAGATCATCAGAGAGAGGTTGGGGTTAAAAAACCCCTTATTGCACTAGGTTGTGGGTACCCTATAGTTCTCAGACAAGTGGAGTATCACCCAATGATGTAATAGGAACCAGGTTCCTTAAACATTCATTATAACACCCCTGATGCACTAGGGTGCCGGTCCTCCATCTGTACATACAGAGTGGCACCACATCATTGTGTTAGGTCACATGACCTACATTCATTAAGTGGAACCCAGATGATACACTAGGGAAAATTTCCCCATCTATATAATGAGTGACATACCCTATCATTATAGATAATGGTTCTTCTATCTAATTAGTAGAATACCCCAATCTCACAAGGGTTTAGGTCATTTATTGCAGATTTTACCCCTCAAAATATGGAGAAAGGAATAGGTATGGGTACTCTACATGATTTTCATGGATATACAGTTGAGATCTTAGGAATCAGTGATGGACCATTGGAGTTATAGGCAGGTTCATCATCCCATGTTAGGATATGAGATAGAGAACAATTTTCTATCTCTTTTGGGTTTCATTTGAGAATATATATATATATATATATAATGGGTTTCATTTCCTTATTTATCTTGGTCAAAATGACCTTTACATTATCTATTTGTTTCTCCCATTTTATTTCTTTGAGTTTCATATTCGGTATGATTATATTCTCTAATGTAAGGAATTTTTCCAAATGTGTGATGTCAACTTAAAATGATGGAGATCTTAGTGGTGAAATTGGAACATCATAGTGGTACTCTGGTTCATATGCTGCATAAAGTGGACGGTCTTAGAGATAAGGACTTGGGATCTCTCATCTTTCATTTATTTCAGTTATTTTTAATTATGGGACTTCTATTATGGTTGGCTATATATTTCCCCCTTTTCAATTTGGTTTTATTATATTCTACTAATATTTATTCTGTAGAGGTATTTCATGCAAGGTTTACTCTATATGTTACCAATGTTTATCATTGTACCTCTACATTATTTCATGGATATTGTGGGCTACCTTCATATTGGTGCATTTGGAAAAGGACTCCCATTAAAATTATTCCTTCTCAATGCTTATCATCTACACTAGAACACTATAGCTGGGTTTGGGGTTGTTATAACATGGCCACCCAATAGCTAGGAGGAAACCGATGGGTCAGATTTTCACAACATCGATTAGGTAGATTTGATGATGTTTTTTTGTTTGGAGATGGGATTTTTTAGAAAGTTTTTATTATTGAGAAATAATTGGGGTTTTCATTCCTAAATAAATGTGGGAGTATATAATTTTTATATTTTTCATCATATTGGGTATGATGTACGTGGTTTGAGTATCATAATAGTGATTTATATAGAAAAGTAGACTCATCCAAGCTTATTGATTATGTTATGATATGTGACTGGTTTAATTAATAATAACGAACAAGGAATGATATCAGATTATGGACATTGGAATGGAATTAATGTGATGTTTTAGGCACCTAATAAGGATTAAAAGTGTTAGAGTAGGAATTTCTCTAATTACCTAAAAATTTATCGGTCATTAATTTCTAAGGGAATTTGAAATATTGGTTTTCGAGTAAGAGGTGATTGAAGAATTTAGATTCTAAAGGGAATTATGAGTGATAGAGAACCATTAATATCTATTTTTTGATGTTATTTTGTGTTTTATTATTGGAATGAGTGATGTTATCATAATTTGGATTAAGGGGGAGTTGGCTGGTAAACTTTAATACTACAATATTTATTACCAAGTACCTAGTAGAAAGGCACATGATACATTTTGGAAGAGGTATTTGGGATATAGCCCCTCGAGTTCCACTAAGTGGTCAGTGCCGCACCAACTAATATGTTGTGGCTAACTAGTTACCCAATGGGTTATATGTAGATATTTTATGGGACCTAAACTATAAACTTATTATTATACCCCCACTAATATTACAAATAATTATGGGATAAATAGAAATACATTATACTAGCTCCCCCATTTTCATGACCCAAGATGGATACCCATGTATACTAATACTTGAGGCCGCCCTAACATAGCTCAAAAGGAATTCCCAATCACCATAGGTTGGTGACTAGCAACTGAAATCATACAAGAAACAAGTGGGATTGTTTTTTTCACAAAACTAAATATGAATAATGATACAAGTCAGTATTTTCAAGACAACATAAGGATAAACTGTTCGAATCAAACATGTAAAGAAATAGAGCACCATCATGAGATATAAAATCTACCAAGAGAAATATCAAAATAAAATCATGTGAAATAGGTAGATCACATACCACCAACCACCTTCCTCACTCTTGGTACCAAGGACTAAGGACATCCACCACCTCCCTATGGTGATTTCCCATTTCTTGTAACATGAATAAGATAATATAAAATTTCCTAAAGTTAAGGGTTTGGTGTGGTATAAATATCCATGTATGTCATCACCAAGTGTTCCATAATCAATTCAATAACTATTAAACAAAAATATCATTCAATTTTAATAAAATAAGGCCTAAAAAATCATTTTAAAATTTTTAACCAAACATTATTTTAATAAAAATGATTAAATATACATAAAAATAACCATAGATAAATATTTTATATAATTAATTTATATAAATTCATTAGAATGAATAAAAATGTTATATAATAAATGGAATGTAGTCATCAAATAAAAAATATAACACAATTTAATAATACATACAGTTTGATAGTTTCTATATACAAGGTACTCACACTACTCAATCAGAGATCTCAGCCCAATGTGTGCACACGTACTCATCTCAGGCCATCCGGGCTCAACTCCATATCAAGTAAATCATGTTGAATTAAGATTAATTCAGTGTTTTCACCTTCAATACATTACATGGGGTATTATCCAAGAAGAATTGTATTAATTTACTACTATATACCCATGAACACATGTTCGTAGAACATCCAATCAACTAATCAATGTATAATCAATCATTTCAAATAAATTCCAATACAACTACCAGATTTCACTTTTTTACATGACATTCTCATTTCAAAAAAAGGTTTTAGTCAATTCATTAACATTTCGAGTAAACATTCAATTTTAGAAATTTTCTCGAAAATCAATGTCAAATAATTTCATCAAATCATGTTTAAAATCAATCCACAACTTTAATCAAAAACCTATCCCACAATTTCAATTCCATTTCAAAAAACATATCGAAAAATTTCAATTCGAGGTTTTTCAATCAATTAAATACATATTTCAAAAAAATAAATAAATTTAAGGTTTTAATTGCAATGAATTCCCATTTGGAACCACAAACTATTAATTAGTGATTAAATAAACACCCTTAATATAAAACCCGAATGAAGAATGGAGGTGAAAGAGATCAACAAGGAATCCCAAGATAATAAATATTCAAGATCAAACTTTATTTCAATATTTAAATATGATATCACAACACTATAAAAAAATTAAATTAGAGATAAGGAGAAAACCATAATAAGTAAGCTCATTTGAGATCAAACACTAAACCGAGACATCATGAAGGGAAGTAATCACCCAAAAAACATCTGATATAATACTAACTATTTAAGGGAAAATTCTATATAAATAACATAATATTTTTAGAATTAGTACATAAAAACAATCAGGTCATGGTGAATTGATTTCATGAATCCTCTATTTACGATGTTAATATCTAGAGTGGAGTGTATTCCAAAAAAAGTTATCACCTCATATAAACTAATCCTAATATCAACCAATTAAAAATTTCAACACAATTAACGATATAAATGTTATTCATGTTTTGAATCTACTTCATTGTATCTAACCAATAAATGATTCATGTTGTGAAATTGATTCATGGTGTGAACATTTCATATATATATCACTAAGCAATGATTTTTGGAAAAATCACAAAATAGTCTAATGACCAACAAACCCAAAGGAACACACTCTTAAGATTAATAGAAGACGTACAAATAACTAGGATGTTATAACCTCCCCATCATAAATTCGTTTATTACTCAAAATTCCTATTATTAATATTCCATACCAAAGAGATGATTCTACTAGACCCTCATTTGTTCCTCACACTTCCATGTATAATGTGAATCAAAACAATGTTTTCATAGAACATAGACCAATGGTATCATCTTACCACCCTGAAACAATTTCTCAGCATCAAAAATCATAATTTGATGCTAAATAAGGAATACATATAGTTCAACATCATGATAGTCCCACCGATGGAAATGAGATGGTTCATAAATATAAATTCAACACTGTAATAAAAGAAGCACATTTTGGATCAATGTCAATTGTGGTAGAAGTTCTTAATGATAGTCCACTTTCACCACTCACTCAATAATCACAAAACAACCCATAAACCTCAATGTTGTATTTCCCTATTTCATATGATGATAGTGAACCAACCATGGTGAAACTATTGAGATCACATTATAACCAAAACAAATTTACAATATTTGTTGATTACTATGAATATAATATTTATATATTCTCAATATATTTACAATTCTCTAACGAATATTCTGAATTTTCATTATTGTATCTTGCAAAAAACTTGTTCAAAATATATAATTTTCCATAATCTATATCCAATAAATCATATATTTACATCAAATACCATAAAATTACCTAAAATGATCCTTCCAAAATGAAAACTGGATACTATTGTTATAGTCAATGTCAACACGTAAAAAATTGACATCCCAATCCCCACCAAAATCTAGAACGCAAGAATATAGGATGTCCTAAAAAATACTCATATATCACTTAGTCTATCCATCCTTCATTGGATTATATTCTATGCTAAATTTTACCTAGGATCCCATTTCCTCCTAGAGGACTTTCTAAAAATCAAGAAGTTAAACAGGGGTCTCTCTAAGAGACTATAACAGATTGAACTCCATAAAAATGGAAACCGTATTTGGCATAAAAAATTACTAGATCCTCAACATTGGTTTTATCTTGAATGGGTATAAATTTATCTTATTTGATCAAAAAATCGATCATGATTGAAATATGATTCCTACCTTGAGGGTTATGTAGAATAAAAAACAATATATCCAATGACATCTCATCCCACTTTCAAGTCAATACTACGATGGGTTGACAAAAACCCAAAGCCTATAGTTATCGATATTAACCTATTGTAAGGTATAAAAATTTGAAATAAAGTAATATATGTATCATATCATGCCTGGAAACCAGAATCAATGTTTTATACAATGGAATATATTTGCGGCACCTAAGTTCACTACCCCCTATGAATTATAGAAATCAACAATCAAAACATTTTTCATGGGCATTTTTACAACGTAATAATTCCTGGATTATAGGATACCCTCTAAAGAGAGACACCACCACTGGTCTTTATACTATAGATAGAGTACCTTATAAAGAAATTCACCATCTTGATTGTACACATGAAATGTCATTTGGAGAAGAGAGGAGGTATGCTTCACACACACAAAAATAATCTCAGTCCCATTTTTTAAGACTCTCAAATGAAACTTAGAAAATAGATCCATAAAATTACACCCTTATGATGATTTCTGCATGTCCTTGGTCAAAAAATTCCATCTCAAATAATTATAAATGAAACTCCTCTTACCAAGTGTGGTGATAATATCAAAATAAAAATACTATAGGTACGCCACCCAACCCCAATAATAAGAGTTCAAATCATTTTTATTGAAGATATAAATCAAGGTTTTGTGGTCAATTTAAATGATAAAACATTCTCTAAAAAGGTAATGAAACCAAATCTTAAGAGAATGAATCATAGTTGTGAGTTTTATATCATGGTTTAGATAATTATTCTCATGTAGAAAATGATACCTGGAACCATAGGTTACCACATGATCACCCAACAAAAGAACATATAACAAAACCTAGCCTAATGGATCAAAAAAAATAAAACATAGACCTACCTAGACTCTATAATGTTCAAAACTGGATCAAAAGTAATAAATCATTTCTTCTCCTCAAAAAAATATATGAAATTTCATTTCCCAAACAAAATTCATCCATTCTCGAGTAAGAGAATTCATTGGAGATTCAATCTTATATAAATATTTAACTAACCTATGGTATTATCCTACCCAACCTAAAAATATCTATATCTTAAATATGATATGCAGTTTCTCCCATGTCATTAAAACCTTCACTTTCTCTGGATCAACTAAAATAACCTATTTGAAGGACGTGTTTTTATCAAAATTCATTGCCCAAGTGCATAAACTGTATTTAAAAAATATCATATAATGTTTTAAATTTATTAATATTTCTAACACTATTATCAAATTATGGACGTTATCATCATTGTATTTAGAATAAAAAAAGTGGTCATCCATAACTTATATCAAAAACAAATCAAGGTACTCATAGAATATACTATTCATTAATGCTATAAAAACTGTAGAAGCATTGATCAGACCGAAAGGCCATACAATATAATAGTAATTGATTTACCAACTCTTAAAGGCGGTCCTAAGAATGTAAGATTCTCCAGTTATCACCTGATGATAACTAGGTAAAATATTAACCTTTTATAAATACTTCACCACTTTCAACTGTTCAAAAAGAATAATAATTATTTAGAAATTGAAACTTGATCATTAACCATAAGATGATTTATTGTCCACTGATAAACTTCATGGTGAATTTGTCCATCAAATTTCTTCATAAGGAGAATCGGCGCCGCCCAAGGTGACATACTCAGTCTAGTAAAGCTGTAATATATAATATTATACAACTGTGTCTTTAACTATTTAAACTTTTCTTGTGAAATATGGTAATAATAATTATATATTTTATTAATACCAATTATTTAATCAATGGAAAAGTCAACAAATCTTACAGGTGGAAAACCAGAAAAGTTAGCTAGAAAAGTGTTGGGAAACAAGATGAAAACTAAAGGGAGACATTCACTTAAAGATTCTATATCTATAGAAAAGAAGATTCCAAATTACCCTACTCAAATATTGAAATGAATAACCAAATCTACATGATGCTAGGTCATATTCTCCTAGGAAAATATGACACACCCCACCACAAATAGAAAAGGAATCCCATTGTAGATAAAATTTGATATGGGAATAATGATAAATCAACCAATACATCCCAAAAATGTTTTTTAGAGTTTTTATGTTAACATATAGAAAATTCCATATAAGATCAATCTCATAAAGAGATAAAATGAAATAGGGACATTAGAGAATATACACTCTCTTGGTTTTTAGGGTCGTACTAATATCCATCACATAATAGGGAAATACTTTCTAATTGTTGCATTAGTGATATGAGAATTGGAAATAATTGATACTAGACTAGTGATGCCTAGAATATGTTAGGAACATGGGTTGTGGAATCACTGTGGGGTGACTGATGTGGATTGGTATGTGAGGGTAGAGGAAGGGTTGGTTCAAATGTTCTCAGTTGATGACTTTATGTGTGATAAGGTCATATTGATGGGTTCAGTGGGTTTTACGGGTGTGCTAGGTTCTATATTGGAGATGTTAGCCTAAATGACATAGTATATTTGTTAGATGTTATTACGTAAGAGGGTTAGGACAAGTATGTCTAGAACCATGTGTTAACTAGTTCATGAGGGTGACATGGGAATATTCCAAAATAGTATAGTTTGGCTTTAATACATTCAAATAAAGTAACAAGATGGGTTGTATTTGACTTATAGTATGGGTGTTATGGTTGAGTCATGTATGAATAATTCATTGGTCTTAATTAATGATACATGATGATCTGAAAATGTGGTTAACTAGTTTGGATCAATTTTTGGGGATGAGATTACCATGTTTGTTATGTTTATCCAACATTGTTGACGAAAGTATAAAATATAGGGAAACTTGGAGCCCTATTAAGTGGTTTTTTGAGTTACACTACATATGTTATAATCTATGTAGGTGAGTTAAATTGATATTTTTGGTCAAACAAGAAAATAAATCAATATTATATAATTAATTTACCATCTATGGTCAGACTGGAAGTCAGTATGTGTTTCTATGTGGAATTGGAAACCCATTTTTATGTTAGGCTGAAATTATTTGACCTTGAAATGTGAAAATAAAATTGAGATAAAAATAAAATTAATAAAATCCAAATAAAATATGTGAATCCCCTTAAATTAGTAAGGTATAAAAAAACCAAATGCATAAAAGGAGAATCTCACAATGGGTACAAAATCTAATTTTATTATATAGAAAACTACCATAAAAAGTTCTCTATTTAATAATTGAATACAACACCACACAAAATACACTCAAATAGACCTAAATATATATGAAATAATTTATTTCAAGACTATTGATTAAGTATACTAGAGAAGATCCCTTTTTATTGTAAAATCCCCTTTACCCTTCTGTGATATTATTTTTCCTGATGGATGATGGGGTTAAAAAACCAAATAATCTACCGACATATTCTCGCATTAAAAACAATGGGGTGGTTCCATCCATAGTTAAAATAATATTATCTCATTATGGACTTTCTATCTACCAAAACTTGTTTCTAATGGATGTGCAAGGAAACTCAAGGATTTGTTCCATTTATCTTATTAAATTCAAAAACATTTTTGGTAAAACAATAAGGCTTTATTTAGTGTTATTTTTATACATGTACACACTTCATTTCAATACCATGTCTTGAAAAAAATTATTTTCTACTCAAATTTGATTTATCTTGGAATAAAAAATTGTTTTCCTTGCTGCACGAAATGTTCTATTACTATAATAAAAACATATAATATAATCTTTTCTCTGACAAAGATACTTAAATTATAATCTTATCCAGACCAATTATTTACATAACTATATATATTTTATTCATTCTTCCAATATCATGTATAAATGTACAACTGAAGGAAACATTTAAATCTAATGGAAATATACTCTTCTATAAGTAGACACATAACTAGTAATAGATTTACTTTGGATAGTGTAACCTACAAAATATAAATCATCATAGAATATGATGGTGAAATTTTATCCCCTATAACATAATCAAATATCTACCATCTCTAAGATGTATCTCAAGATCCTCTTCACTGTTCTTCAATTCTCCTATCATGGATTCACTATTACTAACAAAATGCTTATGTATAATGTGAACTATTCATACTATTATAAACCAAAGAGAATATTAAAATCACTATTTTTTATTAATTTTTTAATCAATAAAAATTTACGCTCTCTATTAAACTAATAAGTCACATGATATAGGATAACATAAAATTTATGAGTATAGGGGTAGAGATTATCCTACAGTCTTATACACTGACACTTTTTAATATTTTACTCTAGTAATTACTTATTCATATCCAAAGATCATAATATCTCAATGTCACAAAGTAAATAACCTAAAAATATTATTTTTTGGCACCAATTATTTCATATCAAACTTTTTAGCCAACTAAACCTTCATTTTATAGAACTAGTCAATGTTGGGGTCTTCAACAAACATGTCTTCCACAGATCACATAAGAATTATAAATTCATTACCACATGAAGTCCTAAAATATGTACAATTATATGAATGAATTATTATATATTTAGTGATCATAATATCAGAATCAAATCCCTTTCTGAAAACTCCTTGGAAGCTTTTTTTGATCATGAATATGCAATTTCAACCTAAAAATACAGTCATATTTTCCTTCATCTAGGGGAAAATATAGAACTTATTGAAACTTCTATTAATAATTAAATTTTTCCAAGATCCCAAATTACATATAGAACTTATAATAATATATTTTCTCAATTAAAAAGGGGTATGTATTCCAGGAATTTTTTTCAATCAATGTTCAGACTAATTGGGTGTCTATAATGACACATTTCAATGGTTAGACCAACAGTGATTCAGGGACACCATATGATATTTTAATCCCACGATAAATATATTTCAGATCTAGTTAATTATTAGAAACCTGTTAGATCCAATTACTATATTTATAGTTTTTTGGCAGCTCATAAAACATTATCATGTTCATGAGACTATTATAGATATGGTTTAGTAGAGGTGTCCAAACCAAGATTGGTTGGGTGACATGGTGAGATAGTTTTCACAAAATAACCTGATTCCCATGATTGTATATTGTATCTTATATTATTAATTTCCTCATGTATAGTATTGAATATAATTTTTTATAATAGGGAGACTTCGTATGAACCTAATGATATGTATTTACCACACCCTTTAGGGGAAAACTAGTGCACATGATGTCCTCACATCTATTATAATTTTATGAGCATGGTTATATAATCGTTCCGGATGAAATAAATTGATGAGGAATGTCGATGGTTTGATTTAAGGGTCTGAAATAAAATTAAAAATTATTTTTTACATTATTTAATTTTTATTTGATTGTATGTGAATGTCCTGGAAGGAAATTTTTTGGGATGTTTGTGATGTATAACTACATTGTTCAACTATTATAGCATGGGTGCATAAATATTTTCCTATGGTTTTCATTAGTTTTAGGTCAATATTATATAGTATGAAATTTGATATTGGTGGTTTTTTGAATATTTATTTGTTATTTATAGTTTAATTTTCAAGGTAAAATACTTTTAAATGTATGATTTGGACCCTCATTGGTAGTAAGAATACTCTTGCATACATAGAGGAACACATGAGGTCATGTGGTGACCTGTATATAGTATCATTTGAAAAACATTATACATGGAATTTAAAAGTAGTATCATTTAAATTTTTTTTATCATTCTATTTTTTGATTTGGTTATCAGTGATAGGGATGTTCCAGATATTTTATCAGATCTGGGCATATTTTTAATGAACACCTTTCTAGTTGAAAATCCATGTTACTGGGGTTATGAGAATATTTATTTGGTTTTAATTATTATATTGGAGATAGATACACATGTATGATGTATTTAATTGATATTTTTATTTATGATTTTACTTTTTCCCCAAAGATGAAGGAGGGATGCGTATATGCATATTATTTGGGACATAGGATTCACAAGAAATTTGAATACTTATTGGTGGGATTATATTTAGTTGTTCCATGCTTATGACCCATGAAAAGCTAATTTTTTATTATAATAGGCTAATCCAATCATATCATGAGAAATTTTTTGATTATGGGTTTTAGTCCCACAGTAAAGGCAACATGTAGAAACCCCTATTGGAAAAACCCAAGGGATAGTTAGACATAATCACATTTTTACTTGATGATATGGATTCCCTTGAGAGGGTAGGTAAAATCATGTGGTATTACTCAACTTTAATGATTTATATCGTTTATAATTCTTGGGTATTGTGGTTTTGTGTAAAGGTAAATATGATATGGGTAGATAAACCTTTTGGTTTTGGTTGCAAATTATGATTTGATATTTAGAGTTCCCACAAATTTTTGGGTATTGGTTATTAATAACATGGTTCGATGTTTATGGTTCTTAAGTGATTCCTAAAAATAAATTGATTATTTAATAGAAATTATAATTACTTAGATACCATTATTTTTTAAAAAATAGTCCACTTATAGTTATTTTTATTCCATTTTATTGAAATCATGGATTTATATTAGGTGTGTGATCATAGGTTCTATAGGATAAAACTAATGTAAAAATGGGTCTAGTTGTGTGATTGGAAAATATTGGAGGTTATACCCATTTTGTTTTGGATGATATCATGATTAAAGGTTGGTAAAAACCCATGATAGGGATCATAGAGAATCCACTCTAAATTTCTAAGATGATGGTGTATTTCTTTGGGTGTGTATTTCAATAAAATTCTTGAGGTGAAAAAGCATGTATGTGTTAGTTAAATTTTCTTCCTATTTTGTATAGAGTAATGGAATGTGTCATGCATATCCCTCTTAATAATTTTCACAATTCCATGGGGGATTGAGTGGGAAAACTATAATGATATGGTGCCAACACCCTTTTCCCTTATTGGTGGGCTGAGTCCTAATACCTGATTTGGTTAGTATGTGATCACCAAGGGGTGTGATCAAGGATCATATATGGATTTTTTATATTATTTTATGGGAAATGAGCAATTGTAACATGATGAACATCTATTATCCTACTGTCCCAAGGATTTGATGAGTATGGGTAGTGTTTCCTTGATAATAAAAGGGGAACTAGATAATCGATCCGGGCATTGTGGTTAAGTCAATATAAGAATTGTCCTTGAAATTGATTATTTTAGATAAAATAGAGTAGTTTTTGGAGAGGAACATCAATTCAATGTTAGGTTATATCCACATCATCTCATAAGAATAAAAGTTTTGGAATCCATATAAACAAACATTCCCCATTGGCTATTTGACAGTGTGATCCCTATTAAGAGAGAATTTTAGTGAAAACCAAGGGTTATTCTCTCTATAATCAAAGTTTAGGATATGATCTTATTTCATGTAGATTTCAAACCATGATAAGGTTAGTCATATATAATCACAATGGTATATATTGGATAAAACATAATATGTAGAGGAAATGTTTTTTGTTATATCTGGATGATGACACAAATACTCTTATATTGAGGAGAATCTAATTATATAGTGGTCCATGATCGTTATGTGGGAAGGGTTGTGTGTGTGTAAAACCATTCAGTGGATAGTAGTTATGGCATGAAAATATTAGTATATAATTAAATAATATTCTATTTTATTCTTTGGTAAATACTATTTTCAAAATTTGTCTGAAATTTCAGATGGAATATATATGCTTATAGTGGAATTGGTATGTAATATAGTGGGGTTTAGGATTGATTTGGATTTAGGATATGTTGGTGATCATGAGTATAATATTGTGGAAAAAATGGTTTGTTTATGTTCCAATTATTGATTTACAAACAAAAAAGTTAAATTTGATGAGAATATATGGTTTTTTTTAAGATTTATATAGAAGTTATGGTTTTGTAATCAGGATGATGTGATGGTGTAGTGATATTTTGGGAGGGTAGTTTTCAATAAAGTTCATTCAATGGAGTACTGAATGATTTTTTCATGCATGAATGGATACTTTGGCATGGAATTGGTATACTATGAATCATATTGTGTATATATGAAGTTGTTAAAAGATTGTACTAGGAATTCCCAGAGAAAATATTGTCTAAATGGACTTTGTGAATGTTTGTTAACATGCATCCAATTTAATTTAGAAATTTTAATAATTAATGGTATCAAACTCTCATATATGTATTCAAAATTAGGTGATGTTTTTATATGACTCAAAAGTATAAGAAGGTTTTTGTGGTGATTTTGTCATGAGTTTTGACTTTATGGTCATTCTTATTTCAAAAAAAATATTAAATATTATTTATGTGATAGGGGTTGTTCAGATAATTTGGATTATAATATGACTTTTGAGAGTCAATGTATCTCTATGAGGTGTTTTTGGATGTACTAAAGTGTTTTTAGGAGGCCTATAATGTGGCATAGGTGTTCAATGTTGGGAGAATTTGGTTGTTAAACTGCAATACTGTTGTTGTTACCATCACGTACCTCGTAGGAATCTAATGAGTACCTGGACATTCAGGTAGTGGAGTTGTATCCCTAAAATTTTCAATATGTGGTTACTAAAACACCACCAGTTGGATGGTGCCTCACTGAGTACCAGATAGTGTCCAACATGGTACTTTATGGGTTTTGGATGGATTTTTTTTTGAGGAACAACTATAAATTTATTCCCCCCTGAGCTTATGAGAACCATAGTTCACATGATTGAATGATTCAACTATATCTCTCCCCTATTCTTCTACTATTAATCCCTATGAGTGGGGGTGGTTTTGGGTGCCCATATATGATTATTTGAGGTAGGTTCATCCCTTTATTCCTTTCCATTATTTTTAAGTCATATACCTTGATTTTGGTTCTTGCAACCTAGGGTTTCACAATATACTTCACCAGATCATGGTGAAATTGAACCAAAATCACAGGGATTCCTAGTGCAATGGTAAGAGGGAATTGAATGAGACGAAATACCACGTGTCCATCAATATCTTCATTATAGTATTTAATTTTTAGGATTTATTTTGGATTATTAATTTAATTAGATTAAGGTTCTAATTGAATTAGATTTTATTGTTATAGATATTCCTCATAATGGTTTTGGGGGGATGTTAGGGAACTTACACACATACATGGTTATTTTCATGGAATTTCATGGTTTCATAATGATTTTCTAGGAATTATAAAATGTAATTTTAATTTTATAATTAACTATAAATGGTTTATAATTAATTGGTTCTGAATTATTTCTAAAATAGTTTCCAGATATATTTTCATGGCTTGGTTTCAGTATGGATGAGGCTTTGTGAGAATAGCTTGAGGATGATAGCTCTATATTGAGTTTGGTAGTTCCTATGATACTTATATGTATGCCTGTGGATTAATGACCATGCATACATTATTGGGGAATTTGGGATTAGGTAAAATGGATAGGTTCCATGACCACCATATTTGATAAATTAGTTGAATTAAATCCACTCAGGTTTCGATGGGGTGATCCATCATGAATCGTTTAACCATGTAGTGCCTAATAAAGTTCTTGGTGGGGTTTTAATACAACAGATTCTAGATTGGTGAGGTTATCCTGTTAAACATGATAAATATTATGATGAGATTTATGCATCTAGAATATAGTATATATATCGACCACTTAAATTATGTAAACTAGTGTGTGAGATAGCCATGCGATCTTATCCTGAGGGGATGGTTTGGATTCTATGAATTTTGGTTATCAAATAAGGAAGGGTTTTAATTGATTTTTGGTATGTATGTTGAATATAATTCATGTATTATTATTTACAAGTATGTGATATATGATAAAATATGAGATAAATGTGTGTGATTCTAGATATGATCTATATCAAGGCCTTTGAATTGCATGTTTGATAGGATTATACAACTATTTTGATGTTTGTATTGAGGTGTTGGTGAGATAGGTCCATGGTACATGGGGTGTTGTGTTATATCACCTAGGTACTTCTATCCCTTAATGATATTTATTGATACTTATTGTTATAGTGGTAAGGGAATCTAGACATCCTATGAAATTTACCATGTGTGGTTAGACTAGAAAGGAGTATGGGATTCCATATAATATATGACCACCATGGTCAGATCAGTTGAGAGACGAGATGCCATAATGCATTTGTTATCGTGCATGGTTAGACTAGTAAATGGTATAGGGTACCTTGTGAAAATTTCCACCCATTTTAAGATTCATTGAGATCATAATATTCCATATTACATTTATTTACTATGATTAGAATAGAATAGAATATGAAACTCTATATAACATTTGACACTGATGGTCAGAGTGGTTTTGAGTTGAGATTAAATTAGGAACATGTTGGATTTTATGGCAAAATAGGTAGTATTTCAAGATTCCATATATCATCCTATTTTTCATGAGATATAATGGGTCTGTTTCACAAGATATTACATGACCTGATATTTTTAGGGGTCATTATGGCCTAGTTAAAACATGATGAGCCAATAAGAATGATTTTATGTTTTATGTCATGTAATTTATTTCCCTATACATGCACATGTATATTATGGTTTATATTAGGGGAACTTGGTAATACCCTATTGTGATGAATTTCATAAACCCTGTATGTGAACCCTAGTGCACATATATTCCTCATGAATATTACTTGTATCTAATCATAGGTAATATTGTAGTTCAAGATTGAGTATCTCTTTGGAAACTATAGATGATTTGAGGTGATGTGAGGGGTTAGTATTATATCCACATTGTATATTTTATTCCTTATTTATTTTTAAATATTTTGTATGCTCAATGGGTGATCTATTTGTATATATGTAATGTATGATTTCATTTGTATCAATTATTTAAATGGTTTCTGTTTATTTTTATGGGTTTTTGTCTTTTAATTCCATACTTTATTCTCTGATATGTGATGTTCTTTTATGTTTGGTTATTTATTTGTTTGTAATGGTTGTAATATTGATGGCATAGACTCCCAAAAATATTATTCAATTCATCACCATCAGTTGATATCCTGTTGTGTAGAGGTGTACATAAGGCAAGAATCGAACTGTCTAGAGTTCTATTCAGGAGATTTTATGCATGGTGTTAAAAATATTATTCATATCATAAGTAACTATTTCATTCCATTAAATCATTACTTATCATTTAATCTTTACACACATATATATATTCATTCTTCTACAGATTTATTTTTTTAATCTTCTTCCATCAATGAAATTAATACGTTCCAAATATTTTAATGTATAAAAACATGACAAACTCATGATTTGTGTTACATACCATGAAATATATATAAAATATATCTATATATATCCTAATAAATCCAATTCATTGGGTACATAAAATCCTTTCGTGTAAAGGAATAAATTTATATGAAACCAAAATCATCATAGGGGAAATATTGGTTTGGTTTATAACCAAACCCCACATTTCATTGAAAAATACTAAGCACCCATGCTATAGATAATTGAGGCTTAAATTACCTCAATCCATAGATTAATTCTTAATAAATACCTCCATTTCATTAAAATACCAACACAAAAAATCTATAAATAATTATAAACACTTATTGTTGAATTCATAACTAAAATATAAATTCAAATCCTTTGTTAAATGAAAATATAAACATTCATGTGATATATGTCATGTAACATTTATATTCAAGACATAAAATTTTCATTAATAGATTAAAATAATTTAAACTAAGGCATACAATAATATTAATATAAACGATTTATAAAAATTAATGATGATTTCCTAAATAAATGACCATTTCATTTGTTAACATGAGATCGAAAAATAATTAAAACTGAAGAATTTTTTTAAAACTACTATTAATATTGTCTAAATCTATGTGGATTTGACATTATCCTTTCAAGTCAAAATTTGTAATTTTTTAGAGATATTTTTTTCTATAAACATATATAAAAAACCAAAATATGGTTGAATTTCCCATTTAATTTTGGGGTATGAATTTATAAAAGGTACCACCTTGAACCAGGAAGTGAATTACAATAAAAACATGTTTACCTATGGTTATATCATAAATAACTTCAATTTGACATCTATCATAGTGGTATTTTTACTCTTGTATTTCATATCTCTATAGACCCTGATCGTTTGGTTAGTATATCATGTCATGGTTATACTAAAAAAAATTATTAATTATTTTATACTTATATTCCGTAATGTTTTTTCCAAAAATATTACTTATTCCTAAATATTTCTATAAAATATTTTTGATATGTTGACATTTATTAGAAACAAAGTTATAAACCTTGATGTATTTTATGACATTAGCACTGGTTTAAAAAATAAGACTGAACTACTTTCATTATTTTGGATTTTAGACTTATTGATTCTTCACCAATAATATATCTGATATCGTTGAAGGGTTTTATGGTATAACTTACTTCCCATAAGTAATGAAAAAAACTCAAAACCCATCCAAAATATATACTATGATATTATTAAATATGATAAAATAGAAAACTACAGAACAAGTGCACCATGATATTTATGAATAATCATCTAAAATTGTGATAATGATCATGTTACCTATATAGTAACCAATGTGTTATTAATTTAACGAAATCATGTAGCTAATGAAATTATTAAACACTTAGTTGAGAACCATTCTCTTTTAAAGGGTTTCAAGAACCTCTTCTAATGGAAGTGAATATATGAGGTTAGAGAAAGAATCATATCTTAGAATAATATCTAGGGGTCTTATAGAGACTCTTTTTTCCGTGTAATATATTGAAATATTTCGTTGAATATTTATGGAGCAATGAAATGAGATGAAATGTGATTTCATGGCCCAATGTGCCCAGAATTAATTTTATAAAAATATTGAATTTATTTTATATCGCTAACATTTTGTTTTTCATAATTAACTGAATCTCTCCTGAATAGAACCTCAAATCATAAATATGATACCATGGTTAACTTTATTGTTCAAGGTTTACCCTATGAGTGACCCAATGATTTATTGTGTTATACATTTGGATGAGGCAGCCATTGGAAGGAACATTAAGTGGATTAATTAATTACCTTTTTTAATTAATTCATCTAATTACCAAAAAATATTTCCCTATTTAAATATCATGTTATGGAAAATCACTATGGTCTTCAGCGTAACCCAATAATTTTTACGAGTAGGTTTCATTATTCTTCCTTGGAGGATCGTGATTAGAAAACACCCTATGATCATATCACCATGGATCAAAAGACAAGAGGCATAATGGATCATCCCCATCACTGGAGAATGCATTATTCACCAAATATTGACCCATAATTGAGGTAGTTCTCATCAAATTCACTTTCCACCATTCATTAAATAATTGATTATGTTTCTATATTCTATTCATTGATATAAGATTAATCGATCCTTTTCAAGAGCTTGTCTATCTAATTTAATTATTTATTCAATTTTTTTATTATACCATGTTTTCTCACCCTAAATATCCTTTATCACTAATCATTGTATAGTAATTACTGAAAAAATGAAATATTCACCATGGTTCATGTGACTTTACCACACCATTGCTTCTCTTTCTTCCTCATTTGGATACTAGGGCAATAGTTCTCCCTTGACGTGTTGGTGTGAGAAAGATCAAACCCCAAGATTCATGGTGGATGTGAAAAAAAATGATCAGATTAGTTATTTGTAGACATATCAAGATGGAACATAGGTTATGCACAATGGATATAAGAATAATATTGGAGAAATTCAATGGCAGTTTTAGAGGAACACATGACAAATTGTTTTATCATGTTTTTGTTTTTTAGCCTCTAAGGGGCCAAAATCGACTGAGAAATCGGATTTCCCCCAATTTTATATGGTCAAAAGAAGAGAATCATGGTGGTGGACATAGATTTGGAAGTTTAATGGGAGATATAATATTCTATGATAATCCTAACTTCATGATATGTTATTGGATGAACAAACATCTTTCAATTCCCTATGTTTGATTGTTATGGTATCTTAGTGAAGAGAAGTATCACATGCCATGTCTGAACCCCATACGTTGTGTAACCCAATGTTGGATGCCTGGTGTGGTCTCTAGAAATAAACATGCATGATAACATCTATACACAATGACACAAAAAGTAAAAAGGGAATCTCCTGGTACATGATCGTAGTCCGGTATATTTCTAAGTACAAAACCCATCCTAACAAACACAATCATGGATAAATGAACAGAAGAAGGCCACAGTTGACTAAGACATACTATTTGGTCCCCATACATTCCAGGTATAATGACATAGATACCATTACATGTTCATAGGAGACACAACCAAGTGAAAATTTGGGGTTATATGCCATGTTAACCCCAATACATGTTGTGCACTTCCCTCTCCATGTTCTTCTTCTTATATCACCTTTGTTCGGAGTCAAATTTTTCCTTGGAAGTATCATATCCTAACAATTTTTTCACATAGAACATTATTTAAATCATTTTAGTATCATTTGAGATATGATGTGAGATTTTATGAGTTGGACACTTTGTTAGGTGATACTTTATGATGGTAGTGATCTGACAAGATCATCATAGAGTTCAAATGGAGACAGTAAACCCCTGTCAAAACAGATTAGGATACCTCCATATATTTTATTCTTATAAAGATAGAACTCCCCCATTTACCATAATTGAAGTCCTATATACATATTATTTTAATATATATGGGTCTTCTTTATCGCACTAGGGAGCGATACCTATATCCATGGAGATGGTACTCCCCTATAGTAAGAGGGTGTGGGTCCTACAAACTTTTTATTCATAGAAGAGGTGGTTCTACACCGTTGTACCAGTGTGAAGGTTCTCTATACATAGAGATGGTATTCCCCTATCATACATGGGTTTGGTCATCCATACTCATTATTATAGAAAGTTTTCATACTTCCCCAACATACTAGGGTGCATATCATCTATCCATGGGGACAACAGTACCCTATATCTCTAGGGAGTGTCCCCTATACGCTATATATAGAAAGTGAATATAATATCTTATCGCATTTGGTAATGGGTAATCTATCTATGGTGACAGTACCAACCTATGTGGGAATGGGTCTTCCATACATATTATTATGGATATAGTGATGATACAGTCCAATAGAAGAATAATTTATCCATCTATAGGGATGGTAATACCTTGTTGAACACAGGTCCCTCATATTCTGCAAATATAGATTGATATGGTAGTCCCATACTAGTGTGTAGGACCTCTATCATTTTGGAGGATATGCTCCCTCTAGATATGGAAAATTATAGAGTTTATGTACCTTATCATGACTTATTCAGATAGACATGTGAGATGATGGGCATTAATGATGGAAATTTTGGAGATAAAGGTAGACTCAACATTCTAGGATGAGCTATAATATGGATATCCCCTTTCTCCCTCATATGGGTTTCTATTATGGATATATATATATATATATATATATATATCTTTGATATTGTGTTTCGGTTCCCTGTTTCATTGGGGTGAGTTAACTAATTATATTATGTAATATATTTCTCCCTCTATGATTTTTTGGGAATCCTACATGGTTTTTATATACTCACCCATATATGGGATTTGACCACATCTGTGATGTCTTATGCAGATGAAGGATAGTACGGTGGAGTCATTGGCAGAACTTAGGGATTCTTTTTGGTATCCTACTACATACAGTGGTTTGGTCTTGTAGATAAAGATTCGATATCTCTTAGATTTACATTATTCTACTTTTTTCTAGTTGGGAAATTTTTTCTTTGTGGGAATTTATTTTTCCATTACTTTTGAGATTTCACAGTTTCACTCATTTGTATTCTATATAGGTTAATACATTAATGGTTTTTAGTCTACATGTTACTATATTTTAGTATTATTCCTCTGCATTTCTACATATATATGGTAAGGTTCATTGATATAGGTTATTTAGTAAAAGGCCTCCCATTTTAATTATGCCTCCTGGATGCTAGTCTCAACCCTTGGCCAACGGATGTGGGATTGGGGTTGAGGCATATCAGTCATCCGCAATATAAGAGGGATGTGGTATGTTAGGTTGTTACATATTGGTATTAGATGATGTTTGACATTGGGAAGGTTTTCAGAGTTTTATTATCTTATTAGGTTTGGATAGGAACTTAGGTCAACAGTGTCAAGGTTTTTAAAGTTCATCTTTCATGAAATGGAACCCTGTATTGGTATGGTGGCTGATGTGTCAATTCGTCAATACTTTGATTTTATGTTGGTCAAATCACTATAGAAATATATTTTTAAAGGGAATATATGAACATGAATCATATAATATTGATTCCTTTAACAATCCTAATTGAGTAATCTCCCCACATATATATATGCTCATCTGACTGTGGTACATATTGATTACTTTCAGGATGAATCTGCAAAGATATAGAGCTAGGTTACCAATTCATAATCATGATGATGATTCGATGAGTGATGATCCCCCTGTTCAGGGACCATATCATGAGATATTTCATCCATATGAGCAGGTATCAGTACCCCCACCTATAGATCTGTATACTATTCCAAAAGATTAGGATATTATTGTGCACATTCTTATGGACTTCAAAAATCCAAATGTCTTTGAGTTTCTATGGTTAGTTAGATCCTCATGTAGTGGAGTATTTTTTAGACTTCATCTTATAATTTTCAATCTTGTGAGGACCCCAACTGAACAGATAGTTTTACTGGAATCAAATATTTTCTATAGAGTATTTGGGAGTTAGATGATTTTATTCACACAGATTCATGATTATTCAGTATTCTCATGGTTTGAATTCTAATATCTATTTCACGAGGAGAACTACCCCTCATTATTTCACTTAGTTCAGATTTAAAATGTTTTGGTGTTGCATTAGGGGGTATTACAATATTTATGTATATATAGAGGTTCACTAGACTTATGTCATACTCCATCAACATGTTTCGAGACGGTCACTTCTGGGCATTGAAGTTTGAGTAGATTCTTTATAGAGACACTTGTGCCTGTGTGATGCCCCTATACATTCTCACATATGTTGGAGTGTTAGTGAGGGTAATAGTGAAGAAGGGAAACCTAAATGAGGGAATCCATATATTTAGAGGAATTAATATATAATTCAGGGTTTCTTCATCTATAGAAGCTGGCATATGATAAGTGAGGATGCATAGAAGGTGTACCCACTCCTAGATATAGGAATGAGGTCATGTGTCCTATAGAATACATAGAGGAATAAGGAATCCTAACTAGGGGAGATTCCATGAATATAATAGGTGAGGTCACATTGAAAATTATTTCCCTACCTGAATTGTTATGAAGGGATGGTAGACAGTCAATGGACCACCATGTAAGATCCAACACCATGATCAGAGTTCTCCCAATCATGGTCAGGGTGGCCCCTAGGGAGTTAGAGTTTTTATAGGTTGTGGTGGGCCTCATATAGGAGGAGATTCCAATGGTGCATGATGTTATGAGATAATTACACCACCACCACTAGGAATTCCTTGTTATGATTAGGGAGCTAGAGGTTCAAGCCATAGATAGCTACAGGCTTGGGAGGCTATTGACCTGGTAGATCACGATATGATTAGTGGTATGATCTAAATTAATTCTACTCTTTATTTAATACTAGTAGACATAGTTGTGAATAATTTCTTCACATATTTAATCATGTTTCAATAGTTATATCTATTAGTTGTGACATTATCCCAATAAATTTTTATTGAGGTTTATATAAGGATCACTTATTTGATATCACTTATTTGGAAACAGTGTTAAAAATAATTTAGTGGAGAGATTTATCATTAGACCTCTTGGTCATAACGATGAGAACTTATGTCATTATCTTTGGTATGAACTGAATTACCATGATCTGATCCATGATTGAATGTTAATTTAGATAAGTCAGATGCATTTGGATAGATGGGATGAGATTCTACTTTGTTAGTGAAATAGATATCATATTGGATTGAGTGGTCATTAAGAGATGGAAGCTAAATCACATCACCCATCAATTAGCAAATTTATCATTTTGTGTAGTGGTATCAATATGTATCTGAGTTACATTAGTAATGCATGATTTTATAGATTTGTTTTCTAAGGACATTAATGGACTAACTCTGAGCTAGGCGGTGTATTTTTTCATTAACATCCACCATGAGACCACTCTAATATCTTCTTCGGCATAATAGATGGCCCCAGCATAACTCCAAGAGTTGAGGGTGTAGTATGAGGTGCTTCAATATAAGGGTTTTATTAATCCCATTGTGTCCCCATATTAATTTATCGATTCATTAAAGAAATTTGTGGGTCAGATGTTGCATATTTATGTAAATTTTTTTCACCACAACCATGCCGTGATGAAGAAAAACTACCCATATCTATTGATTTATGACCCCTTTTGATGAGTTCTGGGGCATGAGTTCATTTGTGAGGATTGATCCTAGGTCTTGTTTCTCATAGATGAGGGTTGATGAGGATGATATTTTAAAGATTTATTCTAATGTCTATATGGATACTATGAGTTCCTAGTGAAGGGTCCATGTGTTACATCCATCAATGTGTTTATTGTTATAATTAACCAGATCTTCCACCATAGTTGTACCAATTTGATGTTATCTTCATTGATGGCATTCTTATCTACTCGGCGATGTAGGACAATCATGCAGAGATTTTTTTTTTGTATTAGGATTTTTATGGGATAACAGACATTCACTTTATGGAGAATTTCATTTCAGAACAACAATTATCTATGGACTTAGTGATTTTTTATGAAATTATTCTTTAGAGACACTAAATAGTTTGTCTGCGGTGTGAGTTCTCTTGTCTTGGTGGGATACATAAAGTGGGTTTTATTGGAAGTTTTTAGCATCAAAGCGCCATTGACCTCCTTAAAAATGATAGGGAAGCCTTTTATCTTGACTGAGAAGTGTGAGGGGTCCTTTGAAGACTTGAGGTGGAGGTTACTGAGTGATCCTATTTTGAGACTACCATTGGAATGTTTTTAGAACTTATTTTATTGATATGCCCTTTGAGATGGGATCTTTTCAAGGTTGATGCAGAGTTAGGGAATGATCGAATGTGAGTTGAGGTAGTTGAAACACCATGAGCCTAACTATGTGACTCAAAATATGGAGTTGGTAGTGGTGGTTTTTTCAGAGTAAGTAGAGGTACTATCTTTTTAGAGAGCACTTTTTTATTAACTCATACTATATGAGCCTCGGGTATGTCTTCATACAATGAGATATAAACATGATACAGAGGAAAATGTTGGAGTTCCTACATTAATATGACATTGATATAGACTATAACCATGATGTGGTATGAATGGGGGAAGATTACCTTAGTAGGAAGTCTCATTTTCATCTTGTGGGGGAGGCTTCTGGGAAGTTGGATTCATTGTAGATGACCCTGATGAAGGAGTACTGTGTGAATTATCTTCTATCAATGGTGTGGGTACCTCTAAAACTTTTGTGTGTGATGGATTCTCAGTTAGGACTCATCAAATGTGAGGTCCTACATGACCAGTTATCCAAAAGATATTCACTAGATGAATTCATTGAAGGAGAGGACCGCAGTATCCTTTTCCATGGATAGATGGTGGATCTACACATATTGTGAGAGGATGTGATGAGGGAGTTTAATACTTCTCCTCTGGTTGTAATTTAGGATGTAAGGAATATGTAAAAATACCTTCATTGAAATTTTTTACGGGATTGGATGAGGCAGAGGATGGTTTGGTTTTTCTCTCAAAGTCTCACATGTAAGCAGGTAAAGGCTAAGCACTAGGTTCTGATAGGTTTGTTGTATCATCCTAATATCCCAATGTAGAACTCATATTAAATATGCCTGGAATTTTTGATATGTATTCTATAGAGACCGTTAGACTAGTTGGGTGAAATTTTATCGACATACCATGTCGACGCACTTCTTTACTATAAGGGAGAAGAGTTTAGTGGAGAGTTTAGAGAAGTTTTACGTACGAGAGGTCATAACCCTCTTGGGGGATACATTGACGATGGTCTCTAGCTATTATGAAAAGTTAAAATCGAAGTATTGGAGAGTTTTGTAGGAGGAATTTGGGACCCAGTTGAGGTTGATTATATATTTTCACCCTTTGAAAAATGGGAATACCGAGCTCACTATCTAGGTGTTGGAGAATATCATGAGGGCTTTCCTGTTACTATTATGATGAAACTAGGAGGGATCACTTACTTTTGATAGAGATTTAATATAATAATTTATATCATTATACTCTTTTCTTGAAACCTGTTAAGGCCCTGTATGGGTAACCCTACAATTCACCCTTATGTTTTACTATGATTGGGGAGGCATTTCTTATTGGTCTAGACAAGGGGTGAGTGTTGATTGAGAAGGTCCAAGTGATCCATGAGTGGATGGGAATCTCCCAGATCTAAAAAAATTATATTGATGAACATCATAGGACCTTGTAGTTTGAATAGGAATACCGTATTTTCCCAATATTCTCCCAAAAATGAGGATTTTGATTATTCGTCTTAGGAGGAATGCTATCCCTATGGTTTTTAATTCCATTTGAGATCCTCTAGAGTGTTTTATAGGTCTTTTAATACATAGAGTTAACCCCATAGTTTGATTGGGAGCATGAAATCATACATGTGTCACAACTAGGGAGATATATTCATGATTCAATGCATTCTATTGACTATAGGGAGATGAAAATTGAGGATGGAACCACAATTTCATAGTATCCAATGAAAATTGAATATTAGAAGTTGAGGATACATCATGGATAGACCATTCCCTTGGGTTGTGTGTCATGGATGCATGAGAGTATGTATGAGATCTCCAATGATAGGGAATGAAAGATACTTTCTCTATATCCTATCCTTTTTGCTTAGTTTATTCTTTTAGTGGACAAAAATCATTAAAAGAGGGAATATTATTGAGCCTTTGTTTTTTCCCTACAATAAATTGAAATATGTTATGATAAAGTGAAAGAATTTGAGCCGAATGAGTCTAGATTTAATTTTAATAAATATTCAATATATTTTATATCACTCATGCATTGTTTTTCAAAAATAGTGTAATATATACTGAATGGAATCTTGAATCATAACATTGAGTCCACGATTTCATCAATAGTGTGGGATTTACCCTAGGAACGATGTAATGTTTTTTTCTTCCAGATGTTTGGGTGAGGAAGCCACTAGTAAGTATGTGAAAATGGTTAATTAATTTATTAAATTCATTAATTAATTTAATACCCAAAACCAATTTCCATAATTATATATCTTTTTAAGGAAAATATCCATGAATATTAACATACCTGGGTATTTTTTTAGAGTATGTTGCTTCATTATTCTTTGGAGGATCAAGATTGGATGATGACCACTAATCAAATTGAGCTGTATTGATAGATAGTAGACGCAGTGGACCATCCCCATTATAAGATAATGCATTATTCACCAAAGAATAATCCATTCTCATGGTAAGTTTCTTTAATTTTGATTTTCACCCTTGATTAAAATTTTGAGCATGTTTTAATCTGTTATAATTTGATATGTGAATAATTAATCCTTCACATGATATCGTTTATGAAATTCAATTCATTATTCACATTTTCAGTGATTATACCATGCTTTTAACCCAAAATATCAATTATCAATGATCATTGTATAATAATGTATTCTTGATGATTAGTGGACCTTTGTTCTTATGCCTTTCCCCCACCATTTCATAGTGTTCTTCTCTGTTGGGACAGGAGGCCATAGTTTGACATTTCTTGTGTGCTTAGTGTATAATTAGACCCTTAGAGTTATGGCGGATGTGAAAAAATGACTGGATTAGCGAATTTGGATAGATATTGATAGAATTTTGGTGATACTCTAAGGATCTAGGAGACAAAGTGGTGACAAGAAATGAGTGGAGAAGTAGAAAACATGGAAGTTAATTTTATGTTTAGATAGTTTTTGATTCCCAACCACTGAAGCTTAGCAATATAATGAAAGATGTGATCTCCAATGATTTAATGAAGTCAACATGTTGGAGTCAAGGAAGAATTAATGGATCTAGAATCCATGTGACATATCTGACTTTTTGTGAAAATCCGAACTACACAACATGTATTGGGATGAACTTATTCCATTTAGTACCCTTTCTATGGAGGATATGATTTTCTAGTAGAGATAAGTTTCACTCACTATGTGGGAACCCCACACACCATGTGATATAGTTCTATATGCATGACCTGTACTCTGGGGTTACCCATTCACTAGAATATCAAAAAACAAGGACAAGTGCAGGTGCCTGGGCTTGTGTCGGTACCTAGGAAAAACCAGATAAATGATTAGGTACATGACACAACCTAACAGACATGGGAACAAACCAATGAACATGGCCAATACCTTGGGAACCAAGTCACACCATGTGGTCCCCATAAATTCCATGTATATTGACAAGGTATAGAGATATGATCATTGGAGACACCACCAGACAATGAGGTGGGTCACACATTGTGTGAATCCCCACACTTGTCGAACACTTGCCTCTATATCTTCTTTATCTCCTATCAATTTTTTTTTGAATCATGTTTTTTTTCATGGTATCCAATCTAATATGTTTTTACATGTTGAACGTGATAGTTCCCTTAATCATTTATTTTTAGATAGGATGTGAGATGTTCAGATCAAGATGCTTCATTAGGTTATTCTAAATGATGTAATTGGTCATTCAAGATAATCAGGGAGTTTTGACAGAGATAATACTTCCCTATTGATCTAGGGTGATATTCATATATACTCTTTGTGTAGATGTATACAATACTCCCCTCTCTCTTCAAGGTTTTTGTATTCCATTCTCATTTTTTCAGAATGAGGAAGTACTCCCTTGTCGTACAATGGTGTGGGTCCTCTATCCATGGAGATAGTACTCCCATGCCATATAAGGATTTCAGTACTCTATAATAATTTTTATAGGTAGAGGTTGTACTTCCCTCTCATACCAGGATGAGGGTCGACTATCCATGGGGATTGTAATCCCAATTTGCACCAAGGTGAGGGTCCCCCATAAAATTTATAAATGTAGAGGTAGTACTCCCATGTCGCAATAGGGCTCATGTCTTTTATCCACAGAATAGTAATACCTTATGGGTCCTCCATATATGTTATTCCATATATAGTTATGTTATTCCTCTACATGGGTACACATCCTCTATTTATGGGAATGATACACCCCTAACGTACTAGGGTGTGGGTCCCCCATATTTCATACAAAAATATAGATATGGTACTCCCCTGCATTATCTTGGGTCTTTAATGTATTTAGTGACATGGACCTATTATGTAAGGGCATGGATCCTTTATCTTCTGGATGTTACTCTCCCTCGGGACATAGAGAAAAGGTGAGGTGTGGGCCATTCTCATGACTTCCTTGGACAGACATGCAAGATGTTGGCTATAAATGATGGACCTTTGGAGATATAGGAAAACTCGTATTCCCGGGTTGGTATGTGAGATGAATATGACCTTGATCTCTCATCTTGGTTTATTTTATGGGAATATATTTTATCTATCTATGTCATTAGGTTTTGATTTCTCGATTACTTTGGGTTTATCGAACTACTTCAATCAAGTCTTTTATTCCCCCCTCATCTGGTATTGGGGAATCCAACTTTATATGTATATTCATACCCATGTATGTGATTTTCCCAAACGTGTCGGGCCTTATAAAGTTGATGGATATGTCAGTGGTGGCATTGGAGAAGTTTGGGTATATATGGGTTTATTATACCATATAAAATGGTCGAGTCTTAGAGATCAAGAGTCAGGATCTCTCAACTTTAGATTATTCTATTTTTTGATAGGTTGGGACATATTTTTTGGGTGGGTGTGTATTTTTTCTGTTACATTTCAGACTGCACCATCACATTCTTTTGTATTCTCTGTAGGTTATTACATTCATGGTTTTAACTCAAGATTTTTTTTGTCTTTTATTAATATTTATCTACACTTATACATAAATATAGTTGGGTGCATGAATACAGGTACTTTAGGAAATACCTCCCATATTGGTTATACCTTTTCGATGCTTGTTTCAAGACATTCAACTATGGAGGTGGGATTAGGGTTGTGGTGGTCTGGTCCTCCACCGGCCAGGTAGGCCCTAGTGGGTTATTTCATTATAGTATTTAATCAAATATAAAAATATAAATTTAATGGAATCCATAATTTTATAATGAATCATGAAGTATTCTTCATACATCAACTTCTTTTAAATTGTTAACCTTTGGTATCCAATGTTTTAACTGTTGATGTGTCAACCACATTTGTTGAGTGATTTTTTAAAAGTCCTTTTAACATTATCTTAGTCCATAGATCATCATATGGTTTCATATAATTTGAATAAATGTGAAATTTATTATAATAATTTTTTAGATAATATTTCTTATCATTAATAATATTTAGAACAATGTTGTTATTGTGAAATTGGGTTCCCCAGATCGGAATTTACCATTTACTTTTTGATTTCCACATCACTCATACAGTGCAATATATGCATCAATTATATTTATCATAGTAGTTATAGATCATATTAATTAATTATATATAGTAATGTCCTTATATTAAAAGTTTTAACAAATGTTAAAATTATCTCTCATCTGCAATGAGAAATGTATGATACTATGATAGTAAGCTTAAACATATGTCATATTTTCTAGATACATAATTTTGATGCGACAATGATATCTTTAGAGTATCTATTGATTGGGGGTTGTAAGCATTGAGAATTTAGATCATGAAATTCTGACTTGTAGATATCAAGTATAGAAGATCATGAGGATCAACATTCCAAAAGTAGAAACACATGTTTTGTGTTTCATTGGATGTTCATATCTATGATAATGTTTATTCGTGTCACAACATGAAAACATTTTTAACGTATATCATTGATAAAATACATTTATTAATGACGAAAACAATAATAGTTTATGTCACATGGTTAGATTTCATGGGAGGTTTTAATATATATTAATTATTCATATTTATTTAGGGGCTATGATGTATTATTATAAACCAGTCTTAGTATGTTATTAATACTTCCTTCTATTTTAATAAGGTCTTATAGGGTCACAGAAAATGTTTATCTAGAAATTCCACCAATATAGATTAATTATATTTTAGGATGAATTAGGTCCCATGTTCATGGGTCGATGAACTTTTGAGTGTGAATGATTACAAAAAAATGTATAAATAAATTCAATTATATATTATTAATGGTTAGAATATTGAAATTCATTTTATTTTTCATGGAATTCACATATTATATATTTTTAAATAAGTTAATGAAATAAAATAGGGTTTAAATATATTTTTAATATTCAAGGTTTTATAACCATATTTAGGGTGAACGAGCTAAGTTGGTCTATTTTAATTCATCATGTGGCATGTAAGAGTATTACAAGTGAGTTGTGAAGTATTCATGACACTTAAGACAAGTTAAATAAGTCATTCATGACATAAAAAACTGTTTTTCTTAATTAACATTATTTAAAGACTAAAATATAACAAAATAAAGTTTAAAATAAGAATGAAACCTTAATTTCAAAACAATAATATTATAGGTCCCCCATGGAAATAATTCTCAATCCTCCTCTTTATTATTTCATGTTCTATAGACATAATGTGAAATAAAGAATACACATGATATTATTTGTTTTTCATGAATCTTATTCATCAAGTTTTAGTGGTTATATTGGTGTTGAAACTTATTATTTATTTAATAATAACACATGAAAAATTTATATCAATGAAAAATAGGACTTCGGCTGATATATAGATGATATAGAGGGGTTATATCTTGAATACATCAATAAATGAAGACCGAAATTGATTAGAGAATGTCGATATCAACTGAATAAATGTGGCATCATTTAAATTATTTTATTTGTAGATAAATATTATCATATGTGATCTGTTGGGAAATTTGAGCACCGGTGTATCAAATCATCCATTATGATGTGAATATCAATGACTATTTTTGAAAAAAATCATTGAAAAACCATTTTATAATTCCTAGATTCCTCTAAATGGAATTAGAGTCATTGTAAAAATTTTAAGCCATCGATTTAATTTTTTTTATAATTTATGTTGCATTATTTGATACAACCTCAATAAAAACAATTTCTCAATTGGGTTTAGAATGGTTTTGAGATGGATATACAGGGAATTTTTATAATATGTAAGAGTGGTAGGGATTATTAATGACCAGTGACACACACAGGATGCATTCAATATTTTCACACATTTCTTGATAACAAAAATAAAATAAAATAAAAATTAACGTTGTGGCTGACTGTTCCACCCACTGCCTCTCCCCAAACACGACCACCCCTCCTAAATTGGGATAACAACAACCCATGTCTTTTTTGGACAATTATATATATATATATATATATATACTATAAGCACATCAAGACCCCCACCCTAGCCTAGAATAATTTCACCAAGTAAACCTGACTCATACCGAAGCATCTGAGATCCAGACCGACCAAGACTGAATTGGATTATAAAAAGAATGTAACTCTTATATTAAATGTATTATAATATAAAATATTAAATAAACTTTAATAAGTATACATTCTATCACAATATAACATTTATATTTTTGAATTAAGTAGGGGCTGATAATAAATAAATAAACATTTTAGAAATTTATATATTAGGCAATAACATTATGAGAAATTCAAAAATAATGAAATTATAAATAATTTATATTTTATCCATGCATTATGGATATCCAATAATCAAGTAAAAAATAACATTATATATTTTCCTCTAATATTAATACCTTCTTATTATCCTTTATATTGTATTAACATTAATATATGATATTTGAAATAGATAAAATTTTATATTTTATATTTATTATGCAGAAATTTTATACAACCAAAATTTTACATATTTATTATTATTTAAAACATGATGATATTATCAAAAAACATTTTTTTATGTTTTAAATAAGTTCTAAAATAAGGCCTTTAAATTGAATAATTAAAATTAAATTATTTTAAATACTCATAATTTAATATAAACGGCCTTATATTTTTCCTAATATTATAATTTATAAATACGTTAATATTTACATTATAATTTAAATATAAGAAGTTGACATCAAAATTATAATCCATTCCATATAAGATAAATCCTATTTTAATATTAAGAGTTAATATCAACATTATTTATTTAATAAATGTATTATTAAAATTATTAATTAATAAGAAACACATTGTAATTATTTGATTTGTAAACATTATGAATCAAAACAAATTCCAAATTAAAAATTTCTATAACTTTTAAACGTATTATAATTTATCTAATTAAATTCATGATTGAAACATTATAAAAAGATATTAAATCATATCATTTTTAATGATATACAATATACCATAGTCCCTGAATTTATTCAATATCAGTATCACGTTTAACAATAAATACTTGAGTGCCCATGCTATAACCTTTTTAACTTAGAAATCACTATATACAATATTCATCAAATCATAACTCAAAGTCTAGTGCTTATCGTATGTTATGGTTTATGATTGATTTATGACATAAAACATCACCTTTTGTGCCTAGGAATCATATTTTATGACAGAATAATATAACCTTAATGTTACGAGGAACTATTTTATTTCTTTTATATGATTTAAAATGAAACAACAATATAATACAACACCACATATCATACATTTCAATACAACAAAAACAAAATAATTCATATGATTTCATCAATTATTATAGGATATATGATACCTTAAAATCTGATCATATAGTATGATATAACTTATCATAATACAATACAAAAAATAATATATACATGATACATAAAAAATATATATCAATTTTAATGATACAAAATGTAATATTTATATTCCATGTAGAATTTTATATTATTTTTTGAGAATTTTATTTATCCCATACAACTTCATTTTTAAAATTATTTATTGAATCAAAATGCATGGAATTTATCTAATACCAAAAATGGGTTTATTTGTATCAAATAAGTGTTATTCAAGTAGAAAAAGTCATAAAATAACAAAAAATCATTATCTCCATTCAATTAAACTAAAAACACATGCAATATAAAATAATGAACATATTAAAAATAAACCATATATTCTCACACCAATATCTTTAATCAATCATTTTTTATAATGATAATAGATAAGCAACCAATGGGTTCCTTCCACATATGGTATCCATGATTTGCTCAATTTAATAAAATTTAGTGAGATACTCTATATTAACAAGGACATGTAAGTATCTCTATGGGAAATGGATGAAGGTAAAGATATCATTAGTCCTAGAGAGAATCAATAGGTACCTAATATGAAATTTCCATGGTCTTCATTGTATTTATATAGAAATCAAGGACGCTTCCAAATCCTGCCACAAATTTTCATGAATTCTATAAAACTATCACGTAACATAATCAGTTACAACATTAGAATCCAATTTGGTCAAATGAAAAAATTTATCATATAAATTCATTAAACATATTCTCCCAACTATTTTATCATATGAAATATAACAATAAAATAAAATTTATGTGAAAGAATAATCAAACATTGAAATCTAACATTTAGTGACCTTTAATTAATCATATAATATGATTAACCCATAAAATACTCTTATAATATGAAACATATCATATAATATGATATACATTTTGGAAATTTTGTGATATCTATATATATAACTATAAGATATCCCACATGATGGTGTAATGAGCCCAACCCTAATAGTCCAAATTTTGTGGTTAATTTTTTTAATTGCTTCTAGTTATTAGAGATCACATACAAAAGGACTTAATATCTTAGTAGTGTAGTAAAACAAATACATACATAAACTTTGAAAAAAAAATTAAAACATAAAATAAAAAATAATTTTTTGTTTGGGAACACCATTATTACCTATATCATATTCTAACATATTTTTCATAATACACATCCTGGATTCTTGGAGAAAGGAAACATAATAAATGGAGATATTAGATCCTCAGTATGGGTAAAAATACATTGAAATATATAAATAATAAATAAGTAATAATCAATATGATAAGGAAAATATCAAAAACACATTTCATTTAATCAAAAACATGAGATAATTAAAAAAATGTTGAATGAATAAATAATGATTATGTAGTTCCATATAAATAATCACATGGGCTTGAATCTTATCTATGAATATCATAAATAAAATCTCGTGTGCATAAATAACAAATCTCATAATAATGTAATGCATAATATCAAACATCATAAACATAAATTCAGGTCCCCATAAAAAGGTATCTTACATAAATGGGTAATATCTTAGTCAAAAATATAATGTAGTTTGTCTGATAAGACCTATGGATGAATCAAGGGGCTATATTAGGACCGACCTAACACTAACTAGTCCAATGAATTCATCATACAAAATTGGAGGAAAATAATCAATTTAAATATTTATATTTAAAAAACATCATACAAAATGTTAATAATTTCCCCAGTAAATAAACATAATAAAAAACTATACATAGTAATAAGGATAATGGTTTCAAAATAGTACATACCAAACCAAACTAACTATAAACTATCCAAAGAAATAATAATGATGGTATTAATATAACATATCTTATGTGTTTCTTAAATAAAATAATGTGGTTTTTATTAATATAAACACCATAAAATTGTTATTAAAAATTTTGTTGAGGGAAAAACATTTTTAGCTAGAAAATCACATTTTAAAATAATAAATTTTCCAAATATTAATAAAATCGTTTATTAAAAATTACCATGTAAATTTTTAGATCTTCAAGTAATTTTGTGTTCATGAAGGAATGAAATTTTGTAAATTCCATTAAAAACATTCCATTATCACTATAGTAAAATGGTAATAAAAAACCACATTAAGAAAACATCATGAAGATTCCATTTATTTTAAAAAAAATTAAAACATGGGTTAAATTAATTTTATTATTCAAAAGAAAGTATTAAAAAAATTTATGAAAAAAAATTTATAAATAAAATACATGGAAAAGAATATTTCTATCCAAGAGAAAACCAACATCGTTTTTCCTATAAAAAATTTCTTTTGTGTAATCAATTATTAAAGAGAATAATTTTAAAAGAAATATATTAATTCATTGTAATAAAATCTAGATATGAAATTGGATTAGTTTTAATAAATAAATATAAAATTATTTCCCTAGCGGTGACATAAATATAAACAATCCCTAATAATAATGAGATTATGAATAAACTCTTACCGTATAGGAAACTTATGAATATTAAGGACCATGAAAACAATGAAATAAAATGATACATTAAATCCTACAAATATAATAATTTTAAAGATACAAAATAAAAAAAAACTATAATATATACACCATACAAAATAAATAATTATTCAATAAAAAATATGTCTCACGAATGTATAAGTGAGATGATAAACCCTTACCTTTGGTCAAAATTTCATAATATATGTATAAATTTTTTTTGGATAAATATATATTTATTATTAATATATTTCAGTATCATAATCATATATAAAATACCATATAATACTTACATAAAATATTTTGTCACCTGTTTGTTAACAATTTTCTAGTAAAATCACCGTTCTAGGTAATAACTACATTTTTCATGTATTTTTTATTCAATAGTTTCACTACTTGTACATTTATCTTGGATAAATTTTCTAAATAATGTTAATAATGATTTAAATATCCTATATATTAATTATAACCACATTTATAGTCATCCATCAAATTTATAGATAGAAAATTGAATTAAATCATTCATGGAGACGGTAGGTCGCACTTACAAATGAACACAGTTTCCACTTCATAGATAGATAAAATGAAATAAATTAAATATTAATTCACCTTTATAGAATAATTATTATTTAATATATAACAAATTTAATAATAAAATATATACTTATTATCGTCCTTGTCAAACTAAAATGAAAAATGCATCACATCACTTCATGGAGGCGATAGTCAACTTGTATGCCAGAGTGAAATTATTTTTATAAAATAGATTGGAAGGTAAGAAGGTAGATGTGATATTATAAATTAAAAATTATAAAAATTCCATAAATATAATATATATAATTTTATAATTATACCTATCCTTTATAGGTGTTGATGCAAAATGAATTACATCAATTCACGAGGTGGTAGTCCGCCATAAACATGATCAATGATTTCACTTACTACTTCATGTAAAAGGATATGGATATTTTTTTTATGAAATTAACCTAATAACACCTAATTATATCTTACATAAGGGTTTTAATATTTTATAATATTTTAATAATATTTTAATATAGTGGATGAAGTAATACAATTAAAACTCATGGTTAAGAAATATACCACTTCTTCGGAGAACATATTTTGGTTTATATATAAAAAATTCCTAGGATGGTATTATGGTATAACCATGGGATCTAGTTCATGGGGATGGATTTGAGAAATGTATTTCAGTAATTATTATTTGATCCAAAGGGAACTTTATGTATGGATAGAAGAAGAGAGGGGGGGTCATTTTTAGGTGGGGGAGGGGACCTTCGTGGAAGTTTCATGGAAATTTAAAAAAAAGAATTAAATATTATAAAATAATTCCAAATAAAAATGTTTCATGTATGAACCAGGATCTTCTTTTCATGTATGAATCATGTTTTCTTGTGTTTTTGAGAAAAAGAGGAGTTTCTAGAAATTTCAGGTATACACGCCGTGTAATTATCAGTGCACACTGTGTACTTGGTTGTAGTGGGTAGCCATGTGTTGATCATGTAATGGCTGAGCACATGGTCGTGTGTGGTGACCTAGAGATGGCCTCAAGCCAGGGCCAGATTAAGAAAGTAAACGACATGTACATCAAATATAAACATTTTGTACTATCTTTTTTATTTGATTAAATGGACCGAGGTCAAATCTAATTGACATAACACACTTATTCTTCATCGTTCTCATTCAGGTGAGTCCGTATGACCACAAATATTTTCTGAACCCCTGAATCGCCATCCATTCTCCGAATTGAACTCCATCAGTTACGTTGGAATCTCATCGGTGAGTTCTCCCTTCCTGAACTTCATCTCTTGATTTCTTCTCATTCAAAAGTTATCTTTGGTTTAAGTTTTTAATTTTTTTGTTGATCTATAGAATTATAGGGTGATTCGAGGTATGAGGGTTCACGTATATTGTCCGTAAAACACCAAGGTGGGTAGTTTGTGCATTTCCTTAGTTAGTCTTTGTGCTATATATGCAAAAGTTCTCAATACCCATGTTTGGGGTATTGCATGTTTTTGGTTTTTAGCCCTGCTATTGCCTATTATGACTTGTTTTTTGGATATAGATTAATTATTTGTGAATAGGGTAATATTTTCTACACTATGGATTTTTTGCCAATGTTTTCTTATTTTGATCGTATGATCTAGTTTTCTTGTTTGGCTACTTTGTTTTCTCATGCCTAGTATTGTAGGATTGAGTGAATTTATATGACATGATGTGATATGATGTAGACTATTTAGCCAATTAGTTATTGAGGTTTACTTTGGATTCCTTATATCGTTGATCATGATTGACTTAAATAGGGCTATGGGAACCTGGTGAAGTAAACCATATGAAGAATGGATTTTAAGGGCTTCTCCTTAGTGTTTGTTTACTTTTACATCGCATGACCATAGGGTGGATGTATGTATGTTCTCCCTCAGAGTGTCTATAGTTCCTTGATGCGGGACACATGGGGAATTGGATATTAAGTTCTTCCTCAGAGTTATAATTAGTTACTGATATGAGACTATAGGGGAAATTGGCAGTGAATGCTTCTTGAGAGAGTCTTTGCTAAAGCAGAATTAGAGGGGTTAGACTGTGTGTACCTTCCTGGGGGTTTCTTATGTTGTTTTTTGAACCAGAGGGGTTAGGCTGTGAGTACATAATAGAGGGTTACCAGTTTGTGATTAGCTGCTTACGTGATATATGAAATTGAATGCATTGAAACTGTTGGGTTGTTTACTTTTGAGTACTTCCATGTTTACTAATTTTCTTTGCTTATTGCCTGCTATATATATATATTCACTGACTGTAAGGAAAATATCACTGGGTGGTTTCCTACTGGGTTTAGTCTCACACCGTATTTTGGTCATTCATTTGGGCCCAAACAAATTATATTGTTATAGGTGTACATAAGGGGAAGTGCCCTTATACTTCAGATACTTGATTGTTGCGGAGCTCAAGAGAATGGGACCAATATGAGGCTTGAGATATTGCTGGAGTTTATGTAATTTTATTTTTTTAATTTCGGTTATTAATATATTCCATCTTGTTGACTTTTTTGGATGTTTTCCGAGATATTTGTATCGTGCATAATTTACATATGTGATGCAGTTGTTGTTTACTTGCAGCCTCTCGTTGTTTACTGGTGTATGGTATTATTACAGCTTCCACTATTGTTATATGTTTGCGTACACTATATTACTATGGAAATGAGGGCATTGTTTCCCCACTGTCACACCCAGGGCCCTCACTACTAGTCGGTGGCATCTGGCATTTTCACCATTGGGTGATTCACATGTATTGTGCTATTACCATAGATGTTATGGAGGTTCTATTTCAATTTCAACATGAAGAGATGAGGGTATAACATCTCATGCATCATATAGGCACTTTCTAGAAATCACTTGTCATGCATTTTGGTCATGCAATTTTGGGTGCATTAGCGACTGTATGTTGGGGTGATAGATATTTTGTTAGATATGCATGTTTTTTTGATAGATGAATTGATATAATACCATCTTTTTTATAGCATATTGGATTGTGGAAGGTTTTGTTTCAATGAACGCCAAACATTGGTTCTTGAGGTGTTATGGGCCCTCATGGACTGGAATTTGGTGGATCCTTGCACTGTTATCCTTTTTTATGACATGTATAAGATTTCAAGCTTTGATTCATGGAGAGTATGGTCCCTCACAGATCGGAATTTGGAACTTTAAATTTTTTTATCTGTTTTATGGATTTCTGAAGTAGTTTCTATGGATTACGGTCTGTAAAAACACAGAATAGAGGGTGTGTGATGATGAATACACATCATGTGTCCTTCTGTTTGAGAAGGAACTATTTTTCTTAAGTACAGACTGTGTCCTGTAGGTATACACCATGTAGTCCTTAAACATGTCACATGATATGTCGGTTGAGAAACGGTATTGGGAAATCATTCCCGAACTCACCATGTGTCGGACAAACATGCATTATTGTGTAGACCATGTGTCCACCCGTGTGACTAACAACACAGATGGATGAAAAATTACGTTATACACACTGTGTGAATATTGAACACGCCATGTAGTGTAAACTGAGTATCTGGTCGCGTATCAAACAACACAGTTCAGTGAAATCATTCTAGTACACACCGTGTCTGGAAAATACATGCCATATAGATTCATCTGATTAATTGGTAATTTAACAAACCACACAGGTTGGTGAAGTTTGTTTAGTACATGCCTTGTTTGGAACTAACACACCATGTAGTCTTGTTCTAGGAGAACCATGTGGCTTAGCCTTGTAAGGAAACTTGGGTAGGGGAAGAATATTAGAGAACACGTTGTGTGTTTGGACAACACACTATGTGTTTGTGGTGTTACACGACATGGGTTGGTAGGAGTACACGCCCATGTGAAGTCTTAAGGGAACATGCTGTTTAGCCATCATACACGCTGTGTACCCATGTATTTAATAACTTGTATGCGTTCCTTCTACTTCTCCCTTCTTGAACATCTAGTTTTCAGTACATGATAATATTGATCTAAGGTGTGAGTTTGAAATTTTAGAGTCATGACACCGAGATTTCCTCTGGTTGTACTCCTGTTATAGGGTAGTGATTAGACACCAGACATGGATGATCAAGGACTACCGGCAGATCCACCAGTTGTGTCAGTCCTGGCACAAGCCGTTATTCTAGACATAGGTGATGACACACTATTCTGAGAGGGATTTATGAGGTTCATATTGACCTTTTGTGGAGTACTGCATCCTGCCCCATATATGGTAGAGTTGACGTGGGTTTTCTAGAAGCTTCATCCTCGAACCATCATAGGGGAAGGAGGACCTCAGGATGCAGAGTCATGGTTAAAATCCATGCTTTCTATAATCGAGAATTTGGAGATGCATCTTGTGATGAGGGTGAATCACACTACGTATATGTTATGGGACTCTACCAATAGATGTTGGGATGTGTTCTTACAGGAGGGATTCCAGAAGTTTATGGCTTGGGATGAGGTACAGTATTCCATCTACGACTACTTCTATCCAGAGACATTGAGGGTCGATCGAGCCCGAGATTTCATGAGTCTAGAGCATGGTATTTTTTCTCTTACGGAGTATTATTCTCACATTAAATATTTTCAGCCTTTTACACCCATCCCAGGAGGTGATGAGTTGTTCCTAGAAAAGAATTTTGGGAATGGTCTCATGCATGACATCCGACCTTTCGTGAACATTTTCAGGGTGACTTCCATCACTTCTATTATCAACCTAGCGCCCATCACAGAACGAAATTTAAGGGATTATGGAGTTGTGGGCCAGGGTGGCACCACATCTGGTGTTGGTATCCCTCCTATGGACCACATAAAGCACCAAAGGGAGTCATTTCTTAAAGTTCCAAGGAGGTGACAGACATTTTCAGGTATCCAGGTGGTGTGCTACCAGTATAGGAAAAGTAGTCTTGTGAGGCCACATTGCCTGAGAGACTTAATGGAGTACAGATCATGTGGTAAGATGGGTCATCTTCAGTGATTCTATTAAATCTTCTCACCAGCAGCTGGTGACAGGTGTTCTTCTATGACTCCTCATTCAGGATCAGCACCACCAGTTTCTCATCAAATAGGGAACTGGAGTTCTTCTTGCTCTTCATGCTGAGGTAGAGGTCGTGTCCATGGTATCCAGTCACTAGGATTTCAGTGAAAACAAGTTTGATTAGCCGAGGGCGGTCTGGTAGGGTTGTAGGGTTGCAGTTAAGGTAATAATTTTGTAGTGGAGTAGACCTAGTAGGATCAGGATCCTATACCCTCTAAATTTCGTGGTATGATTATAGTTTCCTCAGTTTTAGTTTATTCTCTTTTCGATATTGGTGCTTCACATAGATTTATATCTATTTCTGTTGTTGAGATCCTTCGGCACTGTGTCATTTCTTCTATTGATGTCTTGATGTATGAAACTAGGTTTGGGACTAGAAATACTAGTTTATGTTAGTGAAAGGAGTTCCCTCTTGAGTTTGGTGGGTGTCACTTATTATGAGACCTTTATGTCTTAATGATGATAGGAAATGACATCATTCTCAGAATGGACTGTTTAGTTCCCTTCTAGGATGTGGTTGATTTCTATCATCATAGGGTGATTTTAACATCACCTGAGGGAGGATTGTTTCTTCACAAGGTAAAATGAGATATCTAGGCGAGCAGTGCGGGACCCGAGTATCATAGGTTAAGAGGAGTTATATCCCATATTGGTAGTCTATATCTGGACAAAAGGGGACTTCACAGATAGACTTTCCTCAATTGGTGGATCATTTCAGGGACATCTTTACATAGGACTTTTTAGGTTTATCTCCAGAGAGATATGTGGAATTTTCTATTGATCTTGTTCTAGAAGTGGAACCAGTGTCCATTCCTCTTTATAGGATGGCTACACCAGAGTTACAGGAGCTCAAGAGCTGTTAGAGGAGTTACAGGAAAAGGGTTTCATCCAACCCACTACTTCTCCTTGGGGTTCACCTATCCTATTTTTGATGAAGTCAGATGATACCCTAATACTTTTTGTTGATTATCAGATGATGAACTAGTTGATAGTCAAGAACTAATATCCCTTGTAGAGGACTGAAGATATATTTGATCATCTTTGAGGAGCTCGGGTATTCATGAAGATTGACTTGAGATATGGTTAACATCAGTGGTGTGTTAGACCATCTGGTATACCACTTACATCATTTTAGAGTAGTTATGGTCTATACGAGATTTTGGTTATGTCGTTCGGTATCATGAACACACCTACAGTTTTCATGCCACTAATGAACCGAGTGTTCGACCCATACTTTGATTCTTTCATGGTAGACTTCATGGATGATATCTTGGTAAAATATAACACTCAACACGACCATGATACCCAGCTTGAGAACGTTTTGAGTACACTAAGAGATCATCAGTTATATTCTAATCTCTCAAAACGCAACTTTTTGGTGGACTATATTCACTTCTTGGGTAATGTTTTCTTAGAGACAGGAGTGTGAGTAGACCCAAATAAAGTGAGAGCAGTAGTTTCTTGGGAGCATCTGAAGAAAATATTTGAGGTAAAAGTTTTCTATGGATATCTTGATACTAATGATGCATTATAAAGGACATCTCACACATAGCAGTGCCACTGATGAGCCTGTCTAAGAAGAGTGAGAAGTACCTGTGATCAGATTCTTATGAGTCAGCCTTTCAAGAGCTGAAGGGGAGGTTGACTTCATCATCGATAATAGTATTTCTAGTGCTGGTAAAGAGCGATACTATTTACTCTAATACTTCATGTATTATGTTGGGAGTTGTGCCTTTGTATGGGGGAGGAGTCACTATGTACGGTTCTTGGCAGTTAAGGCCACATGAGAAGAATTACCCGACGCACGATCTCGAGTTGGTTGTAGTTGTTCATGCGTTAAATTTTTGGAGAAATTATCTATTGGGAGAGAATTTTGTGGTATTCACTGACCAAAAAAGTCACAAGTACATATTCACTCAGCATGATAAGAATTTGATACAATGGAGGTGGGTTGAGTAGTGTCGGTCCTTTAACATTGAGCTTTCCTACATACCTGGGAAAGGAAACGCAGTGGCCGATGCACTAAGCAGGATGACTCAATTACAAGTAGTTTAGGAGGCCAGCTGTGAGTGGAATATTATGTTTATGTTCTCTATAATGCATTTGGCGGTTCATGATATATAGGTGAAGACATTTCTATCTTCTATAGATGTTACCTTTACTCTTCATGATTGAGTGTGAATAAGGCCGCTATCTGATTCTGAAGGCCTATTCCTATGGGAATGTGTGTCATGAGAGGACCCTATTTCTGGATGGACCATAGGTGAGGTTGAGATCTTCTACATTCATGGTAACATATGGGTTTCTACCATAAATAGTCGAGGAGATGATGTTGGACATTCATTCATCAGTTTTGGTAGTTCATCCTGGTGTCACCAATATGTATTGTGATCTACACCATCAGTAATATTGGGCAGGTATGAAGAGAGATGTTGCCGGTTTCTACATGAGATGTTCCACATGTCAGTAGGTAAAAGAAGAGAATCAGTGACCATTAGGTATTTTAAATTAGTTACTCATTCCTGAGTGGAAGTGGAATGTTGTCGTGATAGACTTTATAATAAGGTTTCCATGGTCGCCTCAAGGGAATGACGCAGTTTGGTTTGTCATTGATAGACTCATGAAGGATTCTCACTTCCTTCTGATCAAGGAGTCCTTCAGAGTTGTTGAGATGGGAAGACTGTACATCCAAGAGATTTTACATTTACATAAACTTCCACACTCTATTTTTCCAGATAGGTATGCATGTTTTACATATCAGGTCTGGAAAGGACTTCAGAGGGCCTTGGGTACACATGTACTCTTGAGTACAACTTACCATCACCAGAGAGATGGCCAGTCTGAGTATATGATTCAATTTCTTGAGGACATACATTAATAATTTATCTTGGATTTTGGAGGTTTGTGGGATAAGCACATACCTCTTGGGGAGTTTTCATATAATAATAGTTTTCATCCAACTATTCAGATGGAACCTTATAAGGCTTTGTATGGAAGGACATTCCAATCAACCTTATGTTTTCTAGAGGCAGTGGAAGAAGCTATGCTGGGACCTAGTCTTTTCCAAGAGACCAAAGAGAAGATATAGTTGACTCGAAAGAGTATGGCTACTACACAGTCATAATAGAAGTCTTATGATGATCGACATAGATGACCTCTGGAGTTCGATGTCGGAGATCAGGTTTTCCTGTGTTTCACACCAATGATGGGATATAGGATGATTAGGAGATAAGTTAATCATTCACCAAGATACATCAGGACATTTATGTTGTTGGAGAGAGTTTGTTCAGTTGCCTATCAGTTGATGTTACCTCAGATGTACCAGGATACACATGATGTCTTCCATGTTTCTCAGCTCTGACGTTAGTTCTCAGTCTCGTCTCATGTTTTCTAACTAGTGGAGGTTGAGTTAGAGGTGGAAGCCTTGTTTGAGGATTATACTATCTTGACTGTTGATAGAAGTGTAAAGGTTCTCCATGGGTTCTCGGTTCCTCTAGTAAGAGTTCTATGGTAGCACATGTGAGTACATGACGATGCTTCAGAGAGGGTGGCTGATGCATGATCACATGGTCCAGAATTGTTCGAGGCTTCTTCATCTATGCCACCTTGCTAGGGAAATTTTTGGATAAATTTCTTTAAGGGGGAAGTTTTATGATCCCAGATATTCTTTTCAGGTATGAATGTTTTTTTCTGGTGTTTTTGATAAAAAGACGAGTTTCTGGAAATTTCATGAGTACACACCATGTACTTATAAGTACACGCCATGTACTTGGTTGCTGTGGGAAGCCTTCTGATGGTTGTGTAATAGACGAGCACATGGATAGGTATGGTGACTTGGAGACTGCCTAAATCTGGGGCCAATTAAAGCAAGTACACACCGTGTACTTCAAATGTACATGCCTTGTACTTTCTTTTTATTTCATTAAACAGATTGGGTGTGCGTATAATTAACATAATGCACTTATTATTCACTCGACTCATCCAAGAGCATCTGTATGGCCGCGAATAATTTTTGAGCCCCCGAATTTCCGTTCTTTCTTGGAATTAAACCTTGTTGGTTGCGTTGTAATTACATCAGTGAGTTCTCCCTTCTTATTGAACTTCATATCCTGATTTTTCATCATTCACAAGTTATCTTAGGTTGAATTTTTTTAATGTTTTTGTAGATATAAATAATTTTAGGGATATTCGAGGATTTAGGTTCTTGTATATCATCCGTACATCACTAAAGTAGGTGGTTTGTGTCTTTATGTAGTAATTCTTTGAGTTATATTTGAATAATTTTCCAATACCCTTGTTTGGAGTATTGCGTGTTGATGGTTTTTAGCCCTTCTATTTCTTGATATGCCTAGTTTTTTTTGGATAGAGGATAATTATTTGTGAATATGGTTAACCTTTCCATGATATGGATGTTTTCCCCATGTTTTCTTGTTTTGGCCATTTCGTCTAGTTTGCTGTTAGGATGGTTTGTTTTCCCATGCCAAGTATTGTAGTGTGGAGTGACTTTATCTGACATGTTGTGATATGTTGTAGACTATTTATACAAGTAGTTCTTGTGGTTTAATTTGGAAGTCTTATATCGTTGGGAACGATTTACTTTCATAGGGTTGTGCGAACCTCGTGTAGAAGACTATAGGGGGAATGGATGTTGAAGGATTCCCTAGAGTGTCTGTTTACTTTTACGTTGTGAGACCATAGGGGGGATGTACGTATGTGCTCCCCCATAGAGTCTTTACTTCCTATATGTGGGCCATAGGGGGAATTTGATGTTGATTTCTTCCACATAGTGACTATTAGTTATAGATACGAGACTATATGAGGAATTGACGGTGAGTTCGTCCTCAGAGAGTATTTGCTAAAGCTGAACTAGAGGGGTTAGATTGTTTGTACTTCCCAGAGGGTTGCTTGTTTTTTTCGGTTGAACCAGAGGGGTTATACTATAAGTACATCCCATAGGGTTACCTATTTGTGATTAGCTTCTTACTTGATATATTAAATTTAATGCATTGAAACTGTAGGATTGTTTACTTTTGAGTACATCCTTGTTTACTGCTTCACTTTGCTTATTGTGTGCCATATATATTCACTGACTATTAGGAACAGATCATTGGGTGGTTTCCTACTGGGATTAGTGTCACACCCTGTTTTGGTCATGCTTCTGGGTCCAAATAGAATATATTACTACACATGTAGATAAGGGAAATCTATCTTCTACTTTAGGTACTTGATTATTGTGGAGCTCAAGAGCATGAGACAAAGTTGAGGCTAGTGATGCTTCTGGAGTTTATTGGTTTTCCTTTGTCATTTGAGTTATTACTATATTCCAAAATTGTGACTTGTTTGTCTATTTTCCTTGAAAAATGTATCATGCATCATTTACATATCTGCTCCAGTTGTTATTTTCTTGCAACCTTTTGTTTTTTATTAATGTATGGTATTGTTACTGCTTCCGCTATTGTTATATGTTTACTTCGGCTATATTACTCTGCCAATGAAGTAATAGTATCCCCACTGTCAGACACAAGGCCCCCACTACTAGTCAGCAGTCTCTAGCATTTGGGGAAATGCATTTGAGGCCATGTGACCAACTGGGTACGGTGAATCTCTGGGCAGCACCCAGAACTGGGACGTTACTATTCCAAATGACATTATATTAAAGTGTGGGATCTGATATCTTCTAAATATATCCATAAAATATTATTTTTGCTTTTTTATAGTAAAAATTACCCTTATATTTTAGTTTATCTCATTATTAAACATTTTTAAACCTTAACCATGGTAATTAATTTATACTTTTTTTCTATTTATTATCACCAAAAATTAATATGAACTTATTAAATAATATTAATTTTTCATTCAAAATACAGAATCCATTTTAATAAATTAATTTCAAAAAAGTGGTAAAATTTAATTTAACAGTAAACATCTCATTGCGATGAAAAAATAGTTCTCGAAAGGACATGTTTTCACATAAATTTTAACAAATTAAGAAAAATTTATTTTAAAAATATATTTGGAAATCATGGTGAAACTGGTTTAAAAAAAATATATTTTATGAATAATGTTAGATTTATTATTATCTCTTTACTATAAAAATATAATATTAATTATTTAAAAATTTATTGAATATAAAAAATATATATATCATTAAAATCATTATCCAATAGTGGTTAATTAAATTTATTAATATAAACATACATTGCACAAATTAAAACTATTTTTTTCATAAAAAAGTTAATTTTACTTTCACATGATTTTTTTTCACTTATAATCTATTAATAAAAAATTAATTATCTAATAAATTCTTTAACTTTATAGTTTTTATAATTTATTTAGTCCTATAGATTCCCACTATTTTAATAGTTAGGTTTAAACAATATATTATTTTATGTTACTTTTAGCCTCAGTGTTGTGTTTATCAAAAGCTATGAAATGGATTTTTTATTTAAAAATAAATATATTATAAAGTATTAAGTTGTTAAATTCTTCTATCCTTCAAAAAATATCATCCTAGAAATTTCAAAATTTCCCTTCATGAATAGATTTGGGTATTTTTTTCATTATAATTTATTCAAGTTCCATTGTATCCCATTCCATATTATGATTTATCCAAAGTACATTTACAATCGAAGTCATCCAATTCCTCAAAAGAGGTTCTATAGTGTCCAGAATCTAGATATTGTATTCATAGTGATATTTATTTACGTTAGAATTATATTTCTTCATAGGTTATCACATTCATTGTATTTGGAATGTACATCCATTACAATGATATATGGAACACCTCTTGTACTTATTATAGACATGGTAGCATTTCTAAATGGTAAGACACAACCCTAATTTATTTAGGGATTTAAAATGGTCTGATGTAAGTGGTTATCAGTTTCCCCTGCTTAACAAACCATACAATACCCATAAATTGTGATATTTTCAAAAAAAAACATGATCTCCCACTTGGAATTCCAAATAATTCTTCTAGTTATCAGCCCAAATATTTTTCCTTCTAGCAGCTACATTTATATGGGATAAAATATTATTTACCATTTCTACTACATCTTACTAAATATCTAGTCCCACAAGCTTTCATTCACCAATTTCATCCCAATAATATGGATTACAACATATCTTACCATATTATGCATCATACGAGACTATTTGAATACATGAATGTATGTTTTTTTGTAAGATAAATCTTAGAAAGGTAAATAGTAGTCCCATGTACCCTTAATTTCATGATATAATGATGTTAAAATGTATTTTAATGTTTAAATAGTCCATTCAGACTATCCTTCTATTTAATGATGATATGTGGTTCTCAAATAAAGATCAATATCAAGAGACTTCTAAATGATTTTATATAATTTCTATGTAAATAGTTTATCATGATTAAACACAATTGATATAGGTGAACCATGATGTGTTATAAATTCATTAATACAGAGTCATTGAAGGATATATAGAGTTAAATATACTCTTATATCACGTAAATGTTCACATTTTGTTATACTCTCAACAATAATCCATATTGCATCAATATTTCTAAGAGTCTTTTATAATATAGTGACAAAGTAAATTTTAATTTCATCCCATTTAGTTATAGGAATATGCATAGGTTTTATGAATCCTATAGGATGTTTTCTCTCAGACTTCACCTATTTACAAAAAAAAAACATCATAACATAAAATAAGAAATTTTATGATTCATATTATCCCAAAAAATATTCTTTCAAATCACTTTACATCTTTGTGCTACTAGGGATTATAGAAAAATTTGAGCTATGAGTATCATAAAAAAAATTACCTTTTCACTTTAGGTAAATATTGATAAAATTGACTCTTTACAAATTTTAGAACACCCCCACAAAAAATTAAATATTCTAATTTTACATTATTTATGCATTTTTTGTTTTTAAAATTATTATAACTTGGTAGAGAACATTTCATCCTTTCTAAAAAAATATTGTTTGTAAATCATTAAAAAATGGATTGATGTATCCCCTTAATTATTCCCATATCCATATTTACTGTATCCATAAACATTGGATCCACAAAAATCCTCATATTTTTTAGACCTCTATGATCATTTCTTCTCAATGAATAAAATGCCTTATTTACCTTCCCCCTGAAGTAGTGTATTGAGATATCATAATCCTCAAGTAGCTCGATTCATCTCCTTTTCATTATGATGACCTATTTTTGTGAAAATAAATATTTAAATCTCATATAATCCATGTATATTTCATATATTTCATCATAGTGATAATTTCTCCATATCTTCAAATCAAAGACTATAGATTTTAACACAAGTTCATGGGTTGGCTAGTTTTTTTCTGGAATTTTTAACTACCTTGATGAATAAAAAATAACATTATCATTCTACAGATGTAAAAAACCATGTCTATTATTTAATGTTTCACTATATATCACAAATCCCTACTTTCCTGATGGTATAGAAATTTTTTTTTGATATATCAATTTCTCCTTGAATTCCTCAAAATATTCCTCACATTCTATTGTCAATTTTAATTTAACCACATTTTGAGTAATTTTGGAAAAAATGTTATCCAATAGAAATTTGTTTGCACAAATTACCTATAGTAACCTTCCAAACCAATAAAACTATGTAACATAATTATGTTCATTGGTGTAAGGAATTATTTTAGTGCCTTTGGGAATGATCAATTGAGTTCCCTTCCTTGTACACAATATAGCTAAGAAAAGAATCTTTCTGAAGCTAGAATTCACACTTTCAAAATTTCCTATATAAAACTTTTCTTCCGAAAAAGAATCCATCAGTTATTATAAAGGTAATCATAGATCATATAGTACACCTAAATTTCATCAATAAATATCACACAAAATTTATTGGGATATTCCATGAATACTCAGTTCAATATATCCATAAAATAGAAGGTGAATTAGTCAATCCAAATAGAATTACTATTAAATTATAATGTGAAATCATTATTTGAAATGTTTTATTTGGAATATCTTCCTTATATAATAAAATTGATGATACCCAGAATGAAGCTAATTCTTTTAAAAATATTGACCTCAAGGAATGATTGTATAAGTCTTTAATTCAAGGTTGACATTTATTATTATTTATCATAATAGAATTCATTTCTCGTAAACCAATAAAAACCCTAATAAATCCATATTTTTATTAATTAAAAGAATAGTGTATCCCCTTGAAAAAACACTATGGTGTATGAATAACTTATCACTCAACTACTCTAGTAGTTTCTTCAACTCCAATTATTTCACATTGTCAATTTTACAGGGATTTTTTTTAGAATAGTTCTAGAATTAGGGATTAAATAAATATGAAACTCAACATTATGCTCTAGTGGAAGTCTAGTTAATACCCCAAGAAATGAATAATCTTATTCCTATACAATAGGTACATCCCCAATTTTAATATTATCTTTTCCATTTGTATATTTCTTCTTCTCTTTTTCTCCTATGATCCAATTCAAAAGATCTAATGAGGGTTGAACTAGACATGACCGGGATAACGAAGTATACCATATAAGGATAAGAAATTTCACAACTTTATCATGACTCATAATTTTCCTCTCTTTAAAATTAAATTTTTCATCATAATTTTAAATATAATATGTATCAAGGATTATATCAAAATAAACCATTGGTATAGTAATAATGTAATATAATAGGGAATTTTTATGTGTCATAATGGGAACTTAATGACCCATCCTTGTTTCAAGGAGACTTCCACCAGAAGTATTGAATGATAATTCTATAATTAAGTTTCTTGGAAAATATATAATTTTCTTGGAAATCATGGATGTTATAAAGTACTTTAAAGGTAAAAAATCAAATAAATAATTATCTAAATTTGGGTATATGATTAAATATTCTACAACCACAACATTAAGGACTTCAACATTAGTTTCTTAATCACATAATCTTGGTATGCCTCCAAATTACTTTTCTTGGGTGAATTCCCTTGTCTCCGAGGAAAATAATTTTTATAATATTATATCTCCATATAGATAAAGCACTAAAAATTTGAAGATTATTTCATTACCGTAAAATCATGATCATGGTGGCCTCTTTCAATACACAAGTAGAAAACTAATATTACTAACAATCAAGTTCCATGGTGTTTCCTTCAACATTTATTAAAAGATTGAAATTTCACCCTTCCCTTAATTTATTTTGTTGTATTTATTTTTTCAAAGTTCTCATCCACTCTTTTATTATCATTCATTATTTTGAATCCATATGACATAAAAAATTATTTATCTTTTATGGTAACACATGACCTATGTCCTTATGTGATCGGAATTTTTGGGAGACTAGATCTCTTTGAACGATTTTATTAATCCCCTCAAATAATTGTTCAACCTTTATCTTTGGGTTTATTACATAATTCATATAAAGTTTTACCAAATTTATAAATTTTTATTCATACTTTTAAACATTTTTATATTCCTTTTTATCACGGACTTATGTATTTTCGCTCTATATCCTCTCATTCATTGCGAGGAATGTATTTTTACAAGAAGATTACCTTAAAATCCTATTATTTCATGTTTTTTATTTCCACCTCATCCTTATTGTTTTAAATAAATGACTTCCATTGATCTTAGTCTCCAGATAGATTTTAAAAATCTATGAAAACCATATCCCTTTCATTGCATCTAAAATTGATAAATATATTTTCAAAGAAACATATCCATTTCTCAGATATAATTGGATTTGTTTTTCCATTTAATTAATGATGTTGTTGAAGTATAAAGTGGTCAAAAATTGTTACAACACATTGTGGACGGTAGGATACTCTATATAGGACTGGTTATGGTCCATAACCTAATTCATATTCCCCACAATGGTTATAATTTGTTAACATCAATCTTAATCTTCATTATATTTCTTTAGTGGGAAATACCTATATGGATTATATGAATTAATATGGTTCCCGTTCATTCTTCATGGTTCACATTATAAATAATGATGTTTTTTAACAGGACCTAGGAAAAAAGATATTCTCACTGAATAATGCATCAAGTTCATACTTATGAGGTTAACTAATAGTGTCAGATAACAATATATAGTTACCATACAAAACTCACAATTTAAAACAATGCTATATTCATTAATAGTGTAACCATTGCCTTCACATGTAGTCAGTTGTGAAGGGCATCGATACCCTTACCCTACCCTTGGCCTCACAAGTACTAAAAATATTTTCAAATAAATTCTAATGGTTTATAATTAAAATTTGAATTAACCCAAGCATATCCCCCATGAGTGTCAAAATAGGTGTGAATCTTGCCCCATTGTCATGAACAATATAATATAGTCAAATAAAAAAAATAACATTTCAAATTTTTTACCCCTATGTATCATTTTTTCATATCCACATCCACATATATTATCAATATAGAGATGTAATTCATATAAATCCATTAAATTTATACCTTATCAGAACTTCATAATAATATCATTTAATTATACTTATCCTCAAATTCAGTTATTGGATAATTTTCTATAATAAATTTTCAATAAATATAGTTCCCAATGATTCAATTAAAATTATTGTGATACCAACTATATTACCCCAAACCATGTATCCTAGTGTCAATGGTTATTTTATTATAATGTTTCTCGATAGAATCAATTTATTCCCAAAGAATGAAATCATTTATTAGTCTTGTAAAACTACATACAAACTTTTTATTCTTAGTACCTTTGAAATCAAAGAATACAATGTAGTATTATATTTTATAAAACCATATTTTTCATTACTATATCCGTTTATATCAGTAATAATACACTTCCAGATATTTAAGGGAATGTAAACATATGAAAGGGGTGAGATTAGATGCATAAAAAGGGTTTGACTATAGTGGAATCTATCGTGAATAAATAAGGAATAATCAACATGGAATGCTAAATATCTAAAACCACATTCCATTTACACAATAACATGACCATGAAGGATAACCTAGAGAGAATAAATGATGATCAAATAATGAAATATAAACAATCAAATGTGCTAGAAACTTATCCATGGAAATAATAAAAAATAAATATCACATGGAATTAAATAAATAAACTCATAATTAGATAATTAATAATGTCAAAAATAATAAGAATACAATCGATTCATCATGCCATGAAATTATACATAAATGGGTAAGGTCTCGGCCAAATACACAACCTGTTTGTCTCAAGCGACCTTCCAAAGCATAAATGGGCTATAATGTGCCTTTCCCATCACCAATTCATTCCAATTCATTCTGCATATTAAAGGGGAGAAACCTAATCCATGTAATCATTTATATTGAAAAACTATCATATGAAATATTATTAATTTTCCCAATAAATAAACACAATCATAAACTGTCTACAGTAACATTGAAAATGGTATCAAAATAGTCCATCCCCAGTCAAAGAGATGAAAAACCATCTAGATAAATAATAATTATGGTAACATTACTACATATCCTCAGTGGTAATGAAGTAAAATAAAGGTTTTGGTTGTTTATGAACATTAATACCATAAAATTGTTATTAAAGATATTTTTGGAAAAATATATTTTTTAATTTGAAAATATATTTTAAAAACGTAAATTTTTTATAATATTAAGGTAAAAAATTGATTTTATATAATATTGTAAATTTTTAAAGGATGTAAAAAAATAAATGAGTAGTCATGATGAAGGGTATTTTTATACATTTCATTAAAAAAACTACATTCTCAGTACTATAAAAATGTAACATCTCCTCATTCAAAAAAAATAAGAAGATTCATTTTAAGGATTTTAAATGATAAATGGTTAAGAATGAAATCTAACAGTAATATTATAATATTATAAATATTCTTGATTTTTTTTGAAAACATAGACATGGTATATATGATTTCAGACTGAGTAGAAAAATAGTGTCAGTTTTCCTTAAAAAATTATTTTAGTATCTCGAGTGCATAAAGAGATGAATTTTAAGGAAAAATTGTACATAATTAGAATAAATTGGGGATAATATGTTATTTTGTTTTTATTTTATAAAGATATAGTTATTTCCACAGTGGTTACATAAACATAAAAATTTCAAATTATTATAAAATTGTGAAATAAACCATTTATTCATTTGTAATTTTTGAATAATAATCTACAAGAAATAAATAACTTCAATTTAAATAAAAAATAGAATGAATTTAAATATATTCATTATATGAAATTAAACAATATCCATTATATACACCATAGAAAATAAATATGTGATAAATATGACATGTGTCTCATGGAAGTAAAAGTGAGATGAGAAACCATTACCTTAGGCCCGACTTTGTTCATATGTTTTCAAACCACCTCTATAATAAATATATATTAATTAAATATATATTAAAAAATAATATATATATATATATATATATCAATCTGTATATTACTTACATATAATATTTTATCACATACATATCAACAATTATTTTTCAAAATCATTATAACATATAATAGTTTCATCGTTTTCATGTATTTTTTGGTTCGGTAGTTTGAGTCCTTATAATTTGATAATTTTACCATAATATATATAGTTTTAAAAATTACTAAAATACCATATATATTCATTATATACATATTTAGTGTCATCCATAAATATTTTTAGATATAAAAATAAAATACACCATTTATGGAGATAGTAGGTCGTACGTACAGACAAATCTTATTTCCACTTTCTCGATGAAAAAAATGACATAAAGTTAAATAGTAAGTAACATTTATATAATAATTTTAATATCATATATATTCATTAAAAAATTCGTATTTCCATACAAGTGAAATTAAATTGAAAAACATATCACATCCCTTTGTGGAGGTGATATTACACTTGTACGCATGAGCAACACTATCCTTTTCCAAAAGATAGTAAGTCTTGAAGGTATATGCGATATTATAATTCAAAAATTATAAATAATTCATAAATATAGTATATATACAATAAATCCAACATTATATCTATCAGTGAGAGTTGGTGATGCCAAATGATTTACATTGGTCCAAGAGGTGGTCGTTTGTTGTACACACGATCGATAGTTTTATTCACAATTAAATGAAATTGGAGATGGATATAAGTTATTTAATTAACACAAAAAATATTTAAATATATGGAAGATACTATTTTTATTATTTTTAAAATTTTTATAAAATATATTTAGTGGGAAGGGGAAGAAATAACATGAAAAACAAGGTTAAGAATTATACATTTCTTTCATAGAACATCTCTTTGTTTATACGTAAAACTATATTAGGATGATATTATGATTAAAGTAAAGACTCTAGGTAATGGGTATGTATGTAAGTAAGGTATTTATGAAATTATTTAATTAAACAATTGGTTCTAGATTTGATGATATGATAGTATATGGGTGTCATTTTATAATTAGGGGAGGGGAATTTCGTGGAAATTACTATGAAATTTACCCAAACAATACTAAATGAAAAATTATTTCCCAAGAAAAAATCATCCAAATAAAATTATATTTTTTATTTTGGATATAATATGGATGGAATATTTCTATAAAAAATTTATTAGAAACGTTTTGCATTAAAACATAAACTTATCATGTGTTTCAACCCCCATTAAACACATTTTAACCCTAACCATGGTAATTAATTTTCATTTTTTTATTATTTATCATAAAAAAATTTACTTAGAAAGTAATACATAATAGTAATTAGTAATATTCTGAATATTCAATCCATTTTATTAAATAAAATTAATATAAGATTCAAATTTTCATTTAAAATTAAACCTGCAAGGGTGTCAAAGAAACAATTGTTCATAAGAAACATTTTATTAAGTTAAAGAAAAAATTTATATCAAAAATAAAAATAAAATTAGTTAAAATGGCCTAATTTATATAAATTATATTATCATTCAAATAATTTTATATTTAAGTTAATTTTTATATAAAATGGATCTTTGTAAATTCAATATATGAAAAGAGAGTTTTTAATTAAAATCAATATTTTTTAAATATTCAATGGGAAAATATTGTTTTCATAAAATTAATGAAAATTTATTCTATGATAATTTTGAAATGAATAATTAATTTTTTTTCATTTTGTTAAATAAAATTTCATAAATAATATTTTTTTTAAATAATTAGATTTGAAAAAATGTCGAACTCACTTTTAGAATAATATAGTTGTACACATAAAAGTTTATTTATTCTTATATCATGCCTAGAAAACATATTATATGTATTATAAAAATAATTTAACACCCAATACATTATGATATAAATTTCCTTTTAAATAAATTCATACTCTTCCATAGTTTTTGATACAGAAAACCCTGAGTCCCAAAGAAACGTAAAAGAGTATATTGTTATAAACTAGTCGTTAAATGGGAGGGTATGGATACCAATAACAAAATTATGAAAAATATGTGGTTTATACAATTATAAATGAGTTTTTATTTTTTATAATCATATTAAAATAAAAAATAAAAAACATTTGAAAAAAAAGATAATGTTTTTTTAAAATATTTATTTTTTCTAATAGTGGTTTTGTCACATTTTCAATAATTATTTTAGAACTAATTCACCCCCCCTCTCATGGAATTTAACCATGTTAATATAAAAACAATAGTTCGAATTTAAAATAATTAATCCAATTTAATTCATTGGATTCAATTGTGTGTTCAATTTTAATATAAATTTTTTTCATAATAAAAAAACATTTCCCCTCGAAAAAAAATCCTTTTATCACGTCTGTGAGTTTAAATTCAAATTAAATTCTACCAATTATGTGAATTTAATTTTTAAAAATGGATTATATATTTTTATTCATAATAACTAATATTATATATAAATATAGACATAACTAGTACTCGCCCGTGATTTCTCACGGCGTAATGTAATACTTATGTTTTTTTATTTAGAGATTAGTACTTATAAATATTGAGAATAAACAAAAATATTAAATAAATGTTAATTAGGAATTAATGGTGTATTGTTATCGAATATGAGTGCATAGAATTTGGAGACACCATTTGAAGGGGTGACTAGAATATTGAATTTTTCAAAGTGTATGAATTCCTCATATTTGAGGATGGAAGTCAGTATTCAGTTTCTGAATACCAGTCTAAACAAACTCATACCGGAGTAAAGATCTCTAGATGTTTGAGTTATAACATCTCCAGGTGGGAGATAATTCATCTACTACAGATTATTCTACTACTAATAAGAGATTAATATTCATTAAAGTAAAGAACATACATTACTGTGGAATAAAAACGAAAAGATAAATATAACTGAACACCTATATTGAAATAATACAACTCTAAAATTTAAAAATAGTTAAATTAGATTCAGCCACATGAAAAAACATAAAACATCATGATATACCTAAGCTGGAAACTGTCTAGTATATTGGAAATACTTAATAATGAAAACCCATACAACAAAATGAGATAAATTAGTAATCAATAGTGATGAAAACCGTGCAGCATTTTGGAAGATGTAGAATACAACCAAACGCCCAGATTTCATATCTGTGCAGCATGAAATACCGTAGATAAGCAATATGTAGGAAATAGTCCAGCTGCCAAAACATCCAGCAGAAAAATTCCATAGAAAAAACCTCCAGCATAAAACTCTTCTAGCACAGTCCTCCAACATAATGAAAATCATCCAGCAATCTTGTCATCTAGCATAAGTAAAGGAAACATATATTAGGAGTAGCTGTTAGTGAAATCATGTTCTACATCGTAAAAGTTTAAAAAAATATTGAACCATTTGCAATATTTAATGTTTATACTACATGTTAATATTTTATAGAGAACATTGTATTGGTTTTTTAACCGGAAATCCTCATAGATCAATTGTCTCCTCAATGACACACTTTATAGTAATGATATCAAAATACTGAAACAGTAGTATGAGAAGTTTGAAATGAACTGTCTCAACTCTATCAACTGTAATACACATTGAACTACAAATAATAATTATGAACACAGTAATGAGAAGTATTTGATTAGTGAAGATGTATGTTTACCTTCTATTTCCAGTACAAGTTTTCAGTTTTTTTTCAGTTTTCTTGTTTAAATATGCCTTCGGCATGGTCTGCAATTTAGCAGATGGACATGTTTTAGGCATGCTGTCTAGAGACATTTGGACATTATCTTGCATAGCATTTTCAGTATGAAAACACCGTGAAAATTTTTTCTACATAGAGGTATAATGTTATAAAAATGTGAAACTATAAAGTTGAGAAATTGAAAGCAGTGAAATTAAGAGCAGAGCTTCTACAGTAGACTGTTTTTTATCAGCACATAGATATAATAACTCTATACATAATTGATTTATAAATATCTAAAAATAATAATACTTTATAGTAATGCAATTTGTTGTTACAGTAATGGAAATAATTTAGGATTAATAGAAGATAACGTATGTATACCCGAGTAGACCACGGGTTGAAGTGTGGAGTATGTAATCCTATATTAGTGTTTAAATTACCAGGAGATGACCCAGCTGTTTAATGATACTATGAGGAAATGTAAAAGGAATATGTCAATAAACTGGAACCCATTTTTAGAAACTCATAATAAAGAAATAGATATATAGTTACCTGGATATAATGATCGATAATTTTTAGTGTATAAGAACAACTGCTTTGATCAGCCTGTATGTTATTGAAGAAAAGTGTAAGGTATTTTCAGTTATTGAGTTTATAGATAAGTTGAATAAAATATAGACTGACATGTTTCTGTTCTACGTCATCAGTGAATAGGTTGGTGTACTTGTCATTATCATTCATATAAACCACTTTTAACAATTTTTCCCAGATGGACGATGACGATTCATAATATTGTAATCTGTTAGCTCAATTCCCAACAGAAATTTCCTGGTTTTGAAGAAGTTCAAATCTTGAGGGAAACCAAACTCATCATCGTCCTATTAAAAAAACCCATTGTTAGTGTAATTTTAAATATTTCAATTATTTCTAAAAGAGATTATCTAAGGATCTGGAATTACATGTATCAAAGTCGCTCTTAGTTGCACAACTATTTTTTGTATGTATTGTATGACATGTTTTTCAAATAACACTACAGAAAAAGAGTCTGTTCTGTCTGTAACCATTAGTTGAACTCTAAACCTTTTTCAATCATTATTATGACTACAGTTTCAGTATACTTTGGATTGCATAGCTGAATGAAGGATGTAGCATAATTATAAAATGATATTTAGGTATCCTTAAATACATTCTAACCTTGGAATAATGCTAGTATGTGAGGAGTTTCAGGACATTCAGCAAATGTTTCTATCTATAATCTAGACATTCTTCATACACGACTGGCGTGATTCATAGAACTAGTTGTGGGTGCATTGAATTTTCTGAACTGTAACTGCAATTAAACACCTAGTAGCCTGCATTCGATTAATTTCATGTTAGTGATGAATTTATTAGAGGATAGTAGTGAGAAGTTAATAAAATTGCATATTCAAAATAGGAAAATATGTGAATATTGCTGACCTGTTGACAAATTTTTACATATAAAATGGATTTCTTGTTATTCCAATATGGTATTTCCATTGTTTGGTTGGGAGTTGTTGGTGATGGATTATGTAATGGTGATTCTATTATCACACCAAGCCTGGAAAAAGCAGAACAACACACATGGAAGTAAACATTAACAAAATATGGGTAGTACAGTTATGAAAAAGAGATATTTAAATCAATGTACCTCCAAACTAAATTTATTTACAGAGTTACCTGCTTCGGAAGTTGTCTACTGCTGGAAGGTTTTGGTTGTAGAGAATTTTTGTTGCATTAACAGTTGTTGTGACAAGAACAAAGGCTAAAAGCAGTTTGAATTCAGGATTATATATTTATCTATTGAAACCAAATATTTTAGAACACATTGTAGATATATTTAGATTATGATGTGTAGAGATAAACCATACTCGTCAAGCTCTTAACCCGGACAAGCTGTAATATTAATATAGTAGTGGGGTCTGAGTTGTTTTCCATGTAACGTGACATTTCGTATGCAAAATTACCCCATAAGTTGCAGGCAATTTGATGCCGTCTGCAAAGCAACAAAATGAGTAAATGATTAAATGTTATATGTTATAGTAAAGTGCTGTAAGTAGTCAACAAAAAAGTACCGGTCATCTTTTAAAATAATATGCAATCTGTGGTTCGCCGTTCCCATTGATTGCATTGCATGCGAGTAACGTATGACTCCAATTAGTTCTAAATCAAGGTACACAGAAACAAAGTTTTTCTGAATAACATATGGCTGTATGAAAATACTATGTGAAGATTAATATAACATAACTTGGACAATGGAAGTGTAATTATGTTGTATTAACCACTTGTACCTATTAAATGATCCTTAGGGACATTTCCCGGAATTATCTCATCGAACGAAGTAAAATGAAAACTACAAAAAGGTGGTCGTACTTCACACGGACGAACAGACGTCGTGGATGTGAAAATGATTCGACACGGGTGTCTTGTTGCGAGGTAACTCCCTTGGTTGGAATCTATTTGGAAGTTTTGTATAATATAGCATAGTCCCTCAACCAACAGGTTTTTGTACTTAGAGATAAACAGTCGATTTGTAATGGTACATTGAATCTTGGTTCCCTGCATAGAGTATGTTAAAAAGAATGTTACTGATGAATTCATACAAATTACAAGGATTGATTACTACATATATATATATATATATGTAAATGTTCATATCATAGGTGACAAATAGTGAATATAAATTGTAATGACTTGTTGCAAGGAATAGTAACCTGGATGTTTCACAGAACAAGATCAACAGAAACGACTTCATTGGAGTATTTGGAAGATGAATTAAACCACATGTTCATGACACGAACTTGTATTCATAGTGTTTCATCATCATCTAGGATAATATCATTCAACATGGTTACTGAGAGTGACATATTTGTTACTGTAGATAATCATTCAGTGCTCAAATAATTCATATTGAGCATGTAAAAAAGCCATGACAGTAAACAAATTCATTTTCTAGAGTAGAATAATGCATATAGAAGTCAATACGATTGATAAATAAGACAGATTATGAAGGATTTCCTTGTAGAAAATATTTTTTGTGTAATTGTAGGACTCATTACTGTTACCTTCTACTACAATTTTCAATCCAGTAGCTGATGTGACTCTAGAAAATGAAACATATAATTGACCATGAGTGAACACTGGTTTGCGAAGATAAAGCCCAACTGAAGACAATGATTGACCCTGACTTTTATTAATAGTCATCGAATAAGAAAATGTCAAAGGATATTGTCATTTTTGTAGTTTGAATGGCCATTTACCATCAGAGTGAGTCATAGTTAATCATTTAATAAACACAGAATGTCCTGAATGACATCCATTTAATACTTCGACACCAATAAAATGTTCCCCCAAGTGTGTTATAATCATACGAGTTCCATTACACAAACCAGCTGATTGGTCCACATTTCAGAGTAACATTATCGGAACACCAAGTTGAAGGGTAATTTTGTGGGCATGCAATCTAGGGACATTTATACCATTCAACATGTCAGATGTGTAAATATTTTCTGGTTTGTCTGTATCAAAACGTGCATTGAAAATGGAGTCTGAGCTGATGTAATCATTCTTTTCGTAGCCAGTGAGGGTCAACATATACTCATTGAATTCTTATACAACATCTCAGGTTGGATCTAAAATTGCACGGTCTTTCAAATAGGATCTTTCTCCATGTCTGCTAGAGAAACCTGGTTATGTATGGTTGACGATTACAGCCATGGCATTATAACTGTCTGTAAAGAAGAAAAATTGATGGAATTGGAATGAGTGATTCACCATTGTTTGGACCTCCAATTCGAACTTCACCAATATCTATGGTCCATTTTGCAAAATCATGTAACTCAGACCCATCATTTCTGGTAGTTGTACTATGAAATCTCATGTTTTTTGTAAGAGATAACACCCGACAGTGTTTCCAAAGATACGATGACTTGACACATGCATAGAAAATGTCTGATCTATTTCCTCCTAATATAACTGCCAGTATTTGGCTAAAATCTCCTCCCTGGACAACTGTTAATCCACCGAATGGAAAATTCCGAGCATTATCATTATTGAAAGTCATAATGTCCCAAAGAGTTCGGTCTAAAGCCTCAAACCAGAACATACGAATCATAGATGCCTCATCCCATATGATGAGCTCAGTTACCTACAAAAGTTCTGCTACGTCACTCCCCTGCTGAATATTACAAACTGAATGTTCAGTAATGGAGATTGGAATACGGAATTTGGAATGCGTTGTTCGTCCGCCAGGTAGCAGTAGTGAAGCTATTCAACTCGATGCAACTACAAGTAAAATCATTCCCTGTGCTCATAGAAATGATGTTAATACTCTCCAGATGAACGTTTTACCCATGCCTCCCTAACCATGCAAGAAGAAGAACCCCCCCGGAGCTGGTGGATAGTGAAGATAGAATGATTGACATAACATCTTTCTGTTCATCTGTAAGCAAACTTTGAAAACAGTTTCTGTCTTCTAGAAGTGTTTCGCTATTGTAATTCAATTCTTCTACAACTAAACAATTTGTAGTGGCATCAGAATTTGAATCTGGAAGTGGAATAGGAGGATATAACTAATGCAATCTTCAATTGCTCTATAAAATGAATTCTATAACTCTCAAAGCATATGTATGTATCTGCTGATTTGTGAGTGTCAAATCTACAATGTTGCAGAATATTCTTAAACAGTAGTACGAGTAACCGCTAACGAAGTCATTATAACAATATACATATAAATGAACAGAAGAAAAAAAGTGGAAGATAAAATACATTGATAGAAAAAAATCAGTATTTATGTGTTGTCAGTAATGATAGAGCGGAGAATTGAATGAAAATATTATAGATAGACCAGTACATATGGCAATGTAATGTGAATGAAACATATAGGAAACGTTGCATCACTTGTATAGAATCATACGGATTAAGATGATGCAAGTATTATTGTAATTATATTTGAACACCAAGGCTATAAACTATGTTGTACTGGGTTATAACGAGTATAACCAAAGTTATACAAGAGAAAGATCTGCAATGATTGGATGTTAAAATTTGGTAGATGTATTATACCTTTATTTTATACTTAAAAATGCATATTATTTATACAAAATCTAATATTTTAGTATCTATGGAAATGTAATATGAATAAATGATATATGAATCGGTGTATTACATGTACAAAATTGTATAGTTTAAAATTCAATGTAATTATACTTTAATAGCAAGGTTGTAAACTTTGTTATACTGAATTACAATGAATATAAACAACGTTATACTTTCACAATCTACAAATTGACTGCATGATCAATTTAGTATGAAGTATTATATTTTTTATTAATGTATGATAATGCAGAATTTTTTTACATATTCAAATATTGTAGTACAGATGGAAATTTAATGTGATTAAAATTCATATGAAAGTGCAGATTTTCTGTATAGAATTGTATAGATTAAAATGATACAAGTAATATCCACTATATTTGAATATAAAGGCCGTAATAATTTGTTGTACTTTATTATAATGTATATAAACAAAGTTATACCAGAGAAAGATGTACAATGTTTTCAAGTTTAATTTAGTTAGAAGTATTATATGGGTATTTTCTGTATGAGAATGCAAAATATTTCTAAAGATTGAAATTTCTGTAGTCATAAAGTGTGGACTGAACAGTTATGTGAATAAGTGTGCTGATTTTTTTTTGAATGCTCATAGAACAAAATTAATAAAGTCAATTAAAATATAAGTCTGTTGAAAAGAATGGTGGTTTGCTCCTATATTTGGTTGAGAAACCTGGGTAGCTCTTCTCTATTATAATGTTATAAATAACAGCGGGCAGTAATAATTAGAAAATGGCAAGACAACAAAAAGAAAACTATGAAGCAGTTATATGACAAAATGTGCACCTGGAATTTTTTGGGTCCTTCTTTGTATATATAAAATGTCTTTAGATAGTATTTCTTTGGTTGAAGGCCAGACCAGATCTGGGTGAGATATGTTATTGTAGATTAACATGTTTGCGAACAGTATGTGTACATGTTGCCCCATTACCCAAGCGTTGAATTCTTTTATAGCTACCACAAACTCTCTGTCATCTTTCAGTAGTACCATATCATAGAAAGCCTCTCTAAATGTACCACGAGTAATGCTGTTTACAGTCCTGATATACTCATAAGAAGTTGCACCTTTGATTTTTGTTAGAAGTATCCTCAAGTAGTAGAGTTCACCTGTAGTTTGAGGCACATAGTGTAGTCTTCCAATAAAGATTCCTTATTTCCAGGGATGACATTTTATGTCTTGAGAGTGGAACACAAATCTAGTTGGATACTCTGTAACTGTTAATCCTCTTCCTTCTGGTTATATAATATTTTCTTCAAAGCGAGAGGTCAACATTGACAGCGAACTGTTTCTATGATTCAATACATCTTCAAGGTTATCGGTGTCTGAAAAGGTGACACAATTCTGTGGTGGAAAATGGAAATGAAACCTGTCCACTGGTGGATATCTGTAATGGACATCATATGAAAAAATCTGCCATCATGACTCATAAGTATATATGTATCGACAGTCATAATACATTTTTATTTCATCTACCGTATTATGTGTGGAGTGTTTGTTGTTTCCTTCATAGAGTGATGCCGTTACATGGTCATTTCCTTTGCTAATATACTTAAACAAAATTTGATTTAAGATGAATGATTAAAAACTTCAATGTTGAGATGTGCATGGTACTTTAATAGCAACACTGGATTGTATGGAACTACATAGCGATTATCCAGAGGAATTTTATTTCTCAGAATAGTTTTTTGTCATCCCTTCTCCGATAAACGGCACATCCATTGTCATCAAATGTCATACTTTCAGCAAATTGTTTTGCAAAAAACATTGCACATTTACCATGATTCATGAATGTTGATGATCTATTCGTATCATCGCAAGGGCCATGGAGCATAAAAATTTTGATAGCCTCATGAAGCTTTGGGTAAGCATATTTTCTGGGATTTCAGCGCAGACATATTTTTTTACAGCTACTGGAGTGTTCACTTTGTTTTCATGGCAGATAAATAATAAGATGTGCACATGAGGCAAGCCGTGTTTCTGAAACTCTACAGTTCGAACAACTGAATGGAAAAAAAAGTTCTATAGTCAGTAAGTGATGATAAAATTGCAAACTATATGGATAAGAATATTTGATATATGCTGATAGATGGTTACCTGCCCTTGATTTTCGAAAGAAACATCCTTCTCTTAAATCCTTCATTAGATATTTGAGCTGCATATTGAAAACTAGAGATAGAATTTGAGGGAAGTCTACTGGTCGAAGATTCTTGGATCTTAAACACTGAGTGATCTCAAGCCACAATGGGTTACACGTAAAGGATAGAAACAAATCTGGATAACCTGCCCAATTACAAATAGATATTGCATCTTGGTAATTTTGGACCATATACCTTGGACCACCTATAAAGGATGAAGGTAAAATAATCCATTTTCCACCTGAAGAACCTTCTCTGTCACCTCTTAGAAATGCATCTTGTAATCCATTGTATAGATCTACCCTCAATCTCTTTTGATTAAAGCAAATGAATGATAGTTCCTGAGACTCTACCATCATATAATCGTCAACAACAAACTGTTGCAAAAGTCTTCTTGAATGTAGTAGTGTTGAAGATTGATTCTCATGGAATTGCAAGTGGAAAGGGAAGTACTCTCTCATGGTATCCTTCCTTAATTTTGGAATTGTTGTGAAACGAGTTAGGCGATGCAGAATGCTATCGACATATCCAACACTGCCAGCTGTAAAAATCAAGGGATATTGCAGTGGAAGATATAGTGGGTTTTGCTCATCAATTCATTGAAAATCACCATTTTTGGTATGAATGATTATATAATGCTCTTGGTTGAGATCTTGGACATCACCAGTGATAAGCATCACATCTCAGAATTATTTGGTAAGTTATATGTACTGGGATTAGTTTCTATTCTCTTCAGTAGACGTAGTTTCAAATTTGTCACATCCTGTTGTTGAAGAACATCCCTTGCACTTCTGAATTGTTGAGCTAAACCACTATGTTCATGAAGCATTTTTTGCAGGTTTTCGACTATGTTGTAGTCAATTCGATTTTGGACATTCTGGATTTCGCAGCTTTAGGCAGTAGGTATGTTAATACCGAAATTAGCCACATTAAAAAATTATTCCACTGTATAGAGGTTAAGAGATACCTAAACTCGTGAACCCTATTCTGACATTCATGTGTTGTGTCATACACGTATAGTTGTGCGAATCTGGGTGGGTGACCACCTGGTGGACATAAACTCCCTATACGATGGTATTTTTGTCCATTCAATCTGAATATACATGGAGCTCCACCCTTGTTGATAGACCTATCAATCTTACCACCCATTGAAGTGAAAGAGAACATGGAGTTGTAAATATGCATGTTATCCTGCAATGCTTTGGCTACTGTGGAAGTTGTATTGAAGAGCACCATTTACAGGAACTGCGGACAAGCTGGTATTAAGTTCAAATAAATCCTTCCCATGGAACAACATGTAGCAAATCGTTGGTATTGTCGGTTGCTACATTTTCTGTTTCACTCATCGAACCACATTAAAGCATGATAGTACTGACAGATGTAAGATGGGTCTCCAATATCTAAATAACCTGGTTGAAAAAAAAAGTAGTAGTCAGTACTTACACATTAGATCACGTGTGTGGTATTTGCCTCCAGTAATTTTGTAAAAGTAGTGATGAAACAATTACTACAATAACTTGTGTTATCCAAAATGACATGTTGTACAGAGTAGCCTGTCATAACCACCAGATTATTATAGAAATAAAAAAGTATAAATAAGAACTTACTGCTTTTTGTATGTAAGAATATTCATTAAATACCTATACCAATTTCTATACGCTATATTCCACCATTGATGTTGTAATTTGTATCAAAACTGTTAGGATGTGATGCTTCTCGATGAAACATCACTTTCCAATGGTCTGATAGTATTGTTATAAAACAGTATTATAACTAAAATGTAAGCTATTTGAATTTTGTGTGCGTGTGATGTTGTATATTTGTTTTAATGAAGACGTTGAACCTGTACATGATATATTACTAAATTCTGAGTTATTTGGTCGAATCAATCTGTAACAGATGGGAACATAAATTCTAAATTTTGAAGAGAGAATTATGATCATAGTAATATTTAAATGCTTAATTATATGCTTACTTTTTCAATGTTCTTGGCGATGAGTCCGAAAGATTCGTATCATCAGTCATGATCGCTACCGAAAGTGTGAAGAAAATAGTTAGATGAAGAATAGCCCAGTAGTGTGGCGTACTTGGTGGTTTTAGCAGATATGTGTCATCATACTTACAATATGGAATATGAGTTTGTATGTGGGAATTTGTGCTTTGCCTTCACTTTTTTGCTCCTACGATAAACGATGTTGTACCAGATGATTGTTGTTGAACTGTAGTCGAAGTAATTGATGATGAATAACTTATGTTAGTCTGTATAGTATTTAGAAATGTATGTAACTAGATAGAAAAATGTAAATAGAGCAGATCACTGATAGACACCAGTCGTAATGGCGTGCGTGTGACTCCATTTTCACAGCCATGTGCAGATGTCATTGAGGGATTTCTGGTAGATGCTAACATTGACAGCGTGTCATCAATTGATACAAAAATAGTGGTATTATTATGTAACATAACAAAGTATCAGGTGAAGGTATTAGTAAACTCACAGTTGTGTCGTTCCTTCATCAGCATTCTTCTTTCAAACCTCGCATCTCTAGAGGTTGATGGGTAGTGGATGTTTTCTTTAGTTCTGATCGCTACCAAAATTGTGAAGGAAGTAGTTAGACGATGATTTGGTTGTTTTTGTGGTGTATAGTATGGTCTTTGTAGAGAATTGTCACCAAACTTATAGAATGGAAGAGGAGACTATTTGAAGGCTTTTGATGTTTTTTTCCGCTTGTTTTCATTTGTGATAAATGATTTCCCTGTATCAGATTGTTGTTGAACTGATGAAAATGTAGTTAGAGAGAGATATCTTAAATTAATATGCAAAGTATTAAAATAGTTAGGTATTTTGATAGTGCAATGTAAATAGAACACACCTGGTATAGACGGTGTTGTTAGTGGCGTACGTATGACTCCATCTGCAACACCATTTGTAGAATGTATCTCTTTAGTTCTTAAGTAGCGTATTAATGAAAATAGGGATGTACATAATATAATGTAAATAGAATAGACCATTGATAGAAATCGGTGTTAGGGGCATCCGTGTGACTCCATCTGCACCGTCATTTTTAGAATGCAGTTCAGTTGTTAGAATATGAGTGATATTTGAAGTAGTCATTGATGGATTTGTAGTCGTTGTTGACACTGCAAGTGTGACAGTAGTATCTTATTCAGATGATGTAATAAACTTATGACAGAAATATATCTAAATCTAAGTCGACAGTAAACTCATAGTTGAATTGTTCATTTGGTAGCACTCTTTTCTGCGACACTAGATCTGTAGAGGTTGTTGAGGAATGCATTTTTTGGTTTTATATCGTTATATATTAATGTCAAGGCATGCATTGGAATATTTATATGCATAGAGAGCATTAAATAAATTGTAGTTTCAATTGTAAATGCAAACACATAATTAGCATCCTTCTCTACACAAGAAACTAAGAAGTTATGAAAAAATTAACTTTAAGAATATACTATCATGAATAAAATAACGATATCAAAAATATAAACCACAATGAATACATTGGTCAGTTAGAATTCACTGCTACACATGCACTACTACACATGTTGATTACACATAGTTCTGAAATGAATAACATGGTTGTCAAATGGTGTTTTTGTGGTGATGTGGCAGGATAAAAGAGTTCACAATTGAAATTAAGAGAATTAGTTAAAGATTTTTTCACGATCAATATTAACATATTGATCGTCACTCTTTTTCAAAGACATAATGAAGGAATACAATTAATAGCAGGACTAAGTCAACAGAGATAAATATTATGAAAAGGAGTAGTAAAACATATAGAATGAGTAGTATCAACTGTAAAAAATTATTCCAGATCCAATACATAATCAATGAATAGAAGTTATGGAAAGACATATGAGGAAAATATTTTGTCAAATTAAGCAATAAAACTTACTGGATGACAAGTATAAAGTGTAAAAACATATACCTGATCCAATTACTATTTTAAATCTGCTTTAAAAATCTGTAATATGGAATATTCCTCTTACAGAAGATCATTTCTGTGTCCCATCACCCCCTATTATGTACACATGAAATGAAGATCACTTTTTAGGCATCTAACATTGTTAAAATGAAAATTAATTTATTGTACATGTGCCAAAAAATTATTAATGTCCCCTAAAATAATGTAATAGAAATAAGAGACAATAAAGATAAATATATTCAGTGGAGGAAGAATTTTTAGTTGTATATAATCCTTTATCATTGTGGATGTTGACTCCTAAACATCTATTGTTTTCATGTTTGTGTAACACATTTGTAAAATTAATAATCACAGATAATAGAGTTATCTCCTCATAAAGGTGGGGAAAAGAGTAAAACCTATAGTTTCTATGTATTAATTTTATAAATTGAAAAACAAAAGTTACATAATTAGCAGCCTTCTCTATCAATTGAAAAATTAAGGAATAGAAGTTATATAAAGACTGACGTACTTGGAAGAAAAGATGATATTTTCAATACTAAAAGTTACATAATGAGCATCATCAACAGTAATAATATGTTTCGGATCCCATAACTGGATTTTTATTATCTTTCTTACAAAATCACAGAATTCCTACAACATCTATAGCCATCTCTTCCACCACAAGAATATTGATTATTTGCATCCAACCAATCTAGAATGAATTAACATTAATTTTCATAGGTCAGATGAGTTCAAGATTAAAAAATGGACAAATAATTTTGACTACCAACATAAAGGAGATAGTTTGAAACAATGTAAACAAAACTACATTTTTAAATAAAAGGCTATGTTTAAGAATGGATGATTGAGTAGCGCAGACCTTATATTTGGGAGACCAGGATGTGGAAAAAGATTAGAGACCTGGAGGCTGCAGAAGGAAAATGCCAGAGCTGAATCACATGGACTGAAAGAGTTGATTACAAAAATCACGAGTACATAGGTTATATGAGTTAAAGATTAAAAAATGGACAAATAATTTTGACTATTAACATAAAGGAGCTAGTTTCAAAAAATGTAAACAAAACTACATGTTTACATAAAAGGCTATGTCTAAGAATGGATGATTGGGTAGTGCACACCTTATATTTGTGCGACCAGGTTGTGGAAAATCAATAGAGCTTGAAATTGCAGAAGGAAAAAGTCGTGGCTGAATCACGCGGACTGAGGTGATGACAAAAATGGAAAGAGGAACAGATTCAAATAGGTTACATAGATAGTGGTGACGGATATGTACTGGTTTGTTGCAGCTAAACCTTATGCGAGAATTCCAAACCTGGAGATCAAAAAACCATTTGTATTAGTAATAATAATCAACTGCAATCATATAGATAAATTGAATTAAGAGTCTTTATATGATGTTTTGCATTTGTAAGAATCATTATATCATATGCACGATGCTTGCAGTTTGGAGATCGGCTCCGTACGTTCATAGGACCACCCAAAATTGAAATTGAAACCAAAATTGATATTGAAACCTAAGAACATGTATCCAGAAACCTAGTTTCCCCTTCCCCATATATAATTCAAGAAACAGAAAACCTAATGTATAATGATTATCCATCAGCATTTTAAGGTCCACCAAAGATTGGATCTGACCCCAATCTCGTATTTCTAGGCTTAAGAAGAGGACTTTATTGTAACTGTTCTGCAAATAAATGAATCACCCTATTTGAAATTGCAATATAGATGTAGCAGGTATGTGAGAAGTATGGAAATGGAAAAAAAATCAGTGAACCGCACAGAAGATTAGATACTTCAGAAGGACCTACCCTGAAACTTGTTGACGCAGCTTCGGAAGTGGGTGACGGTAAGCCCGAGGAGGATTTCAAGTTCGTGGTTGGTAAAAACGATGTATATGTCGATGATTTGTGGAGTGAGATGATAAGATTGTAGAAATGTTGAACGGAATAGAGAAGAGACAGTAGAACATGACAAATCCAACCACAGTATGCGGGATGAGATGTGCAGAATAGAGCACCGGTGGCGAGATTCAATGATGAATGAGTCGCGTCTGGGACAAGGATGGAGACGAAATAAACGAGGAGAGGGTGTTATTCTATGACTGCGAAAACCCTAATCGAATCAGGGAGGTGTGTATATGGGCGGAGGTGAATGTTTTAGGAGGTCTGGCGCGAGGATTTGGGGGTATAATGGGGAAGGAGGAATTGATTTGGGTGACATGGCTTGCTGTGGGGGTGACACATAAGGATGGAGGAACCCACGATTAGTAAATATAGTGGATTTACTTATAATAAATAGTAAAAGTATAAAAAATAATTATCGCGATTATAGTTATAAAATGTCTATCTACAGTTAATAAAATAATATAATTGGTAAAATAACCATCCAAAAAGTAAAATTAATATATTATATAATTATATTTACTTTATATCATCTATAGATTGATAATTTTCCATTTAGCATCATTTTTAATGATATAAACATGTGTATAATCTATTCCTTTGGAAAATTAGATGTTTGCCCTCCCCCTAACATATAAAAAGGAACCACTTTTCATCCCCTCTTTACTCAACCCAATACCTTTGATTCTATAAATATCTAACAAAATCCACTAATTACATCCCTCTTAATGATCTAGGGTGTTTTTTAATTAGAAAAGATAACTAAGAATGTTATAGGTATAAACATAAAGAGGTTCTTGGGATAAGAGGTATATTTCTTAACCATACATCTTCATCCGATTTATTCCTTTAAATCACTAAAATATAGAAAAAATATTCTAAAATAATAATAAATTGATTTACCATACATTGATATTTTATTATCTTATTTTAATAACCTATATCTTTCTCCAGTTTCATCAAATGGGAAACAAAATTGTTGGTCCTGTGTATAGCAGACTACCATCGTGCGAACCAATGTAATTCATTTTCCATCGCCATCTATCACACATGGATATAATGATGAATTAACAAATATATATATAACTCATGGAATAATTTAACTTTATTTACATTTATATATTATTTATGAAATAATTTCACCTGTAGAATTAAAATATCACATATATCTTCTTACCATCCAACCTATTGGAAAATAATTATGTCACTCTTACATATGTGTGGATTACTACCTCCATAAAGCAATGTGAAACTTTTTTTAAATTTTTTTATATATGGGTGGTAATAATGATACGTTTAACTAATATATATTATATGTATTATAAAATAATGATTCATTAATGTTGTAATATTATTTACATTTATTTCATTCCATCTGTAAAAAAAAGGAAAACAATGTTCATATGTATGAGCTACCATCTCCAGGAAAAGAACAACACAATTTTATGTATCCAAATTTTATAGAATATTACAATTAATCATATAATAAATATATATTATACTTATATTATGTTTAATATTCGATTGATGATAGAAACCTCACCCAAGTACATGGATTGAAACTACCGAACCAAAACATAAATGAAAAAAGAATCTGTTATCACCAGAAATACTATTTTTTAAGTGAATTATTAATAAATGGGATATATAATGTTATAAGAAAATAATATATGGTATAAAATATATATTTTTCTATATAATATATTTATAACAAATTTATATTTTTTATAATAGAGTATCAAACATGTATAAAGTAAATCAGACATGAGGTAATGGTTTCGCATCTCACTTTTACTTCCATGAGCCATATGTCATATTCACCACATATACCTTTTTTATAGTTTATATACATAAACTTTTCTTTGTTATATAAATAATATATTTATCTTCATGGTATTTAATGTTTTATCTAAAATAATTTCTTTCATTCTGCTTACGATTCAAAAGATACCAAAGTGGTAAGGGTTTATTTCACAATGACCTCATTTTTTGGGATTGTATGTGGTTTAATATCCCTTTGGGAGATAATTTAATATTCCAATATTAAAAATAATATATTTATCATATGCACTAGTTGGTCATGATATTTTAGATTCATAGTACCCATTTTTGAATGAGGTACTTTTTTAGGTTTATAAAAATAATGATATGAATATTTGTTTTAACGTACTCAGCTTGTACAGAATTTCCATAAATTGTGAAAAATAATCATTATTAATCATACCTAATAATTTTAGAAGTTTATTTTACAATAATATTTTTTCCTATTATTCTATGAAATTTTTGTTATTAAATGTGATCTTCAATGTGAAAAGGATGTTTTCCTCAATAAATTTTAAAGGAATTTTTATGGTATTTCTATTCATTAATGACAAAAAAACTCATTTTACCTTATAAACCATTGGGACCTTTTTAAATGTCTCCATAATTATTATTTCTAGGGATAGGTTATGATCAGTTTTTCTAAGATTTACTATTTCGTACCATTCACCATAGTACTCTAGATGGTTTATTATTATGTTTTTTAATTATGGAAAGTATAAACATTCACATGCATGTTTCCAAATACAAGTTTTTATATTTATTATATATGTTGATTCAAAAAATTATTAAAGTTTTATATTCTTGTAATTCAGTTCAATCATTTATTTTATTTATCTTAAACCACTTTCATATGAATAATGTATTGGACTTAGTTAGCGATGTGAGGTGTCAGTTATAATCCCTAGATGCATTGGTAGGTCGCATGAGACAAAAAATCATTGGTATTTGGTAGAGGCCTTTCCTATTAATGTAATATTTCTATGAATAAGGACTTTATGTTAGGGATATGATATATGTAGTTATGAATTTTTTTCATTGTGAGATTATTTATTAATTCCCATGTGATTATTATATTTTATGTAATATGCATGGATAATTTTCATTCTCTTATGTTTATTTATATGGAATTATTTTTATTATCATTTATTTCTAACATATTATTATTCATCTCTATGTTAATGAATAAATGGAATGTGTTCTACTTATTTACATTTCAAGGTTTCTTATGAATTATTTTTATTATGATAGCTTCTGCATTACTCATTCGATTTCTGATCATTATAACTCCCCCATTCTTATGTTTCTGTTCCGCAAGATTTTTGAAATTCTATTATGTTCCATATATGTGGATATACAAAAGAAAATAATGGAATTATCAATTGAAACACTATGTTTTATTTTACATTTTTTAATGTAATGTGAAATTAAATAATATATCCGCTTTCCCATGACTACTAACCTTTTAATTCCTCTGGGATGTGGTCGCTTCTATATATATCCAATTAAATAAAATTATCACCTACTCTAGGATAAAAGTCTTGGGGACTTTATAGTTGGTATTAAATAAATGATTTTAGAACCCACAGGAACTAGATTTAGGAAAAAATACATTTGTGAACATATCCCTATGACTAGTTTTAAGGATAATATTATGTATATGAAAACTTTATAAAGTTATGGTAATGTAGAGATTATGTGTATTTCTTAGAAATAAATCACTATCTAGATACTACAGGTGGATATGTCCCGAACATAGATATACTTAGGGGTAATAACTCTGATAATGTTTCATTTGTCTTTGACTCAATCATCACCTGGTGTAAGACAACAAGAATTGGTGTACCCATTATTAGACACTATGTTAGGATATACTTGGGATAATTAAAAAATTAATAAAAAAACATTAGGAAGGAGTTGAAAATTTATTAATGACCTGATAATATTTACAAATATACCCAGTTTCTAATTATGGGATAAGCTATGAATAAAATTTTAAATTTATATATTCTTTTCTACTATTTTTTAAATTATAAATTATGATTCATAATTTTATGATCTAGTATAGTATATGAATTTTTTTTAAATGGTTCCTAGTGGAAGAATTTAAAACCATGTCTATCTGTGTAATCCATGTAGGGATTCCCCTCCTTCGAATGATAATGATGTTGGAGATAGATATATTGCTAGAGATAATAAAATTATAACTATATTCGTGTAGCTGACTCAAGTTATGTCTAATAACCCTTAACATATAGATTAGGTAACAAATCATTAACTTGGTGTAACAATATTATACATCTTCATGCATCCAAAACTACCATCTTTTAAGGGGCCAACACATCCATTTGTAGATGAGAAGTAGCTATGTTCTATATAGAAGATATTTATGTCATTTGGGAGAAATAAAAATCATAAGGTTGATTTGGAATATTATAATCTCCCAGGGGATGTGGATCAAGGGTGGTCATTGATTCAAAACACTAATGTTGTTGAAGAATTAGAAATCATGGTTTGTAATTATTTTAATATAATATTGAAGGAAAAATATTTTCCTCATGATTAATGAGCATATATAGAGAGACAATACATAGGTATGAGAAATGGTTGTAGGGAACTTTGTAAAATTTTATGTAGAAAATGGATGTGTGTGAAGAGTGAAATTTATATATTATAATAAATGTGGAAATAATAATCATAGAACATGCTTGTTGGGAATGGGTGTTTTCTATAAGTGTGGAGAGAAATCCCTCCAAGATCTTTATTAAAAGGGAAAGAAATGAGATACCAATGTGAAATGATTCAATTATAAAGATACAAGAAACTATGAATATAATATTCCCTTTAATCAAGAGAATTTACCCTAGAAAATGTGATGGTGGAAATGTTAATATTATTTGATAAAAAAGTTGAGGTTGAAGTTACAAATGATGTGGTGGAATGTACTTTACTCATATCATCAAATTTATCAAATTATATTTTTGATTCTAGATCTTTTCACTTCATTTTATCATCGTTGTTATTCATGAAAATATATATCTTCTAAGAATATTATGAATGGAGTTATCTATCAATACACTGAGTGGATACATCACCTCAAAAATAACATGTTTTTAAATTCATTTTATAACACATATATTTTCCCTATTTACTAACATCTTTATCATACCAATGGTTTATTTAAATATAATACTTAGTATGGCCTATATTTCAATATATGTTGAAATGATTTATTGAAAAGATAATGAAATTACAATTAGAGATAATGATATGTAATTTCTTATCTTTGGAGGGGAGAGTTCATCATTTGAGTCATGTGTTGATCCACCCATCGTATCTATTATCAATGAGATCCTTGGGGAAGAAGAGGAGTCATAAACTATGGATGGAAATAGTAATCATCAAATTGATTGTGTACCTACTGTGAAGGAATCTGTTGATGTATTATTGAAGAACTACCATGAAATCCACCAGAGCATGATGTTGAGTTTTATATTGATTTAATCCCTAAATTAATTCCAATATAAAATAATCCCAATAGAATGGAAACCAATTATTTAGAGGAGTTGATGAAATAGCTAGAGGAATATATTGATAAAGGATTAATACACCCTAGTGTTTCTCTATGGAGAGCCCCTATTAATTTCATTGAAAAGAAAGATTGATCAATAATGATGTGTATTTATTATAAAAAAATAAATGATAACATGATAAAGAAAAATGATCATATACCTCACATATATGATGTATTCAATCAACTTCACAAAGCCTAATATTATTCAATGATTAACCTTTAATCTATTTAGGATCAATTATGAGTAATGATAGAAGGTATTATGAATAAATTATTTCATACATGTTATAAACATTATGAGTTCACAGTAATTCGATTTAGTTTAACTAATGAACCATCTACCTTCTTTCATCTGATGAATAAGTTATTCCTGGAATATATTGATGAGTTAATTGATGTTTTTATTAATTGTAATTTGGAGTACAATAAGTTCAATGAGGACCATTATAATAACAAAAGGATCATTCATGAGACCCAAAAAGAAAAAATTTATATGGTAAAATTAGACATTAGGAATTATAACATCAAAAATAATCTTTTATTAGGTATATTTACTCAAAGGATGGAATATTAGTAGATCATTTGAGGAAAAAGGAAGTTCAAGAATCGAATATTGTAACTAGTATAACTAAGGTATGTGGTTTCATTGGTCTGAAAGGTTTATATTGAAGATTTGTTTAAACTTTTACCAATTGGTTATCCCATTTACCAAGATTATACAAAAATGGTTATGTTCATATTAAAAATAGAATCTGAAAATTGTTGTTCAAGTATTTATGAATAGACTATTGAATTCTATGATTTTAGCTATACCATCTGGAAATAATGGGACTATAATATAAATTTATGCATTGAATAAGGGGCATGAATGTGTCCTAATGAGTAATGATAATGTTATATCCTATAAAACGAGGGAGTTATAGGTTAATGAAGAGAATACTATTCAACTGATGAACTTGAGTTTCCAGCAGTAATATTTTCTCTGAAGATACTAATACATTATATCTATGGTGAAAGGTGTGATATTTACATGGATTATTAGAGTTTAAAAACATCTTCTCAGAGAAAGAGCTCAACATGAGGCACAGGTTATATCATGATCTACTCTAGGACTATGATTTCTCAATCCAATATTTCCTAGGAATGTTAAATAAGATAAAATATGCATTAATCCCAAAATTCCATAGATTCTTAACAAAAATGAGGATTGGAAAGTATCCTATATTCATGGATCTAGTAAATATGGATATGGGAATTATTAAATAAGGGGATATGTCACTAATTTTCCAAATTATCACCAAACCGTATTTGTTGTGAAATATAAAAATTTATAATCATGGGGATCAGAATATTCAAAGGAAAAATAAAGGCTTGAATGATGGGAAATTCGAAGATTTCATATTTTATGATGGTGTTATGAATTTAGAAAGATACTATGTGTTCTATCTATGCCTGTATTGAGAAGGTTATAGTTGGACGTCTCTCAAAGGTCAAATTTCCTTATAGACCCTAGTAGCCCTATGATATATATATATATATATATATATATAAGAACACTTTTGGTGGGATAATATGAATTTGGAAATTACTGATTATGTGTCTAGATATTTGGTTTCTAAATAATTAAGGGGTGAAAGACATAATATAAGAGGGATCACGTGTATCCCTATTATATTTTTTTAAATTATTTTCTTCAAATAATCTATATTTATTTGATAGCATTCGTTACACAAAACATTCTGTTTTTATAAAATGTGATATATTATTGCTGCTGTTGTTGTTGATCCTTATAACCTAGATATTATAATTGGTGATATGGATATAAATAAAAAATTTGATAATTAATTTTAAGGTTTTATATATAATGAAATTATATTTTAAAATAACTTCTTAATTATTATTAAAAACTTTATATCCTTCGAAAATGCTTTTTCTCAAAAAACAATTTTTATTTATATTTGTGAAAAAATTAAAAAATAATTTGTTTACATTTTTAGAAAATCAATTTGAAAAATTAACTAACTTTTTGGAATCAATATTTCAAAGTTAATTTTTAAAGATTTTTTTATAATTTGTTGAAAATATTAATTTTCAATGAATAATGAGAATTAATTATTTTTTTTAAACAACTGTATTTTAATTAACTGAATTCAGAAAGCTACATCTTATTAAAAAAATTACAAGGAATATTAGTTTAATTGGTTTTTATTAAACAAATTTAGGTAATTTTAATCAAATTGATGTTGACTTTTGATATTAAAAAATTTTATACTTGTGAACCTTTCTATTTTGTAAATAACATTTTCATTACATATTTAGGTTTAATTTTAAATTAATATTTTCTACTAATATTTATTGATTTTTAAAAAAATTAATATATATTTGGAATAATAATAATTAAAATTATATAATTAGGTAAACTTATTATTTCGTTAAAATGAAAGTAAACAATGTATAAATTCATTACCATGTTTATGGATAAAACGGGTTTACAGGGGTTCAAAGAAAAATATAAGTATTATAATAAACATAAATAATAAAAAAAATAAAATTTTATGGACATATTTAGACTTTATATCATCTTAGATTCACTAATGGGATATTTAATGTATTTTTTCACTTATAATACATGTGAACATTTTAATCATTTCAAAAATTCAATGTTTTTCCTCTCCCCAATATATAAAAGGGAACACCCAATCCTCTACTATTAACCCATATAAATCTTATTGGTTCATTAATTACCTAAATAAATACTATAATTAAATCCCTTAACACACAATAGAGCCATTTTAATCATAAATATAACATAGAATGGTTGTTGGTGTAAATATAAGGATGTTATCCGTAGAAGTGGTATCATTCTCAACCAGATGTTGTTATTTTTTTTATTCTTCCACATCCTTAAAATATATATTTAATTATTATTATATAATAAAAATATTATCTCCCACATAATAATTTTTTATTATTTTAATTTAAAATTCTATATTCATATCCTTTTCTATCAAATTGTAAATGAAATCGTCGAGCATGTGTACGACAGGCTTCGCCTCACAAACGAGTAAAATTTGTTTTCTATCATCTCCTATCATGAATGGATATAATAATGGATATAATAATGGATTTAATATATTTATAATATATAAATGTAATAAATGTAATTTTGGAATTATAATTTCATAAATACCATATAACTTTACACTTCATGGGAATACAATAATGTTACTCTAGTGTACGGCGGACTACCGACATGCAATGTGATGTGATTAGTTTTTCACAAAAAAAATTACATTAATGGTATTAAGGATAAATTTAATGAATATATGATAGATATATTATACAAAAATTATTATTTTATGGTTAGTTATTATTTTACATTCTTTATTTCCCTAGGCTATGAATATGGAAATTGTGTTCATGCATAAGTATGATCTACCGTAACCATGAATGATCTAATTCATTTTTTATCTATACTTTTAAGGATAAAAATAATTATTTATATTATTATTATATATAATTTTTATTTCAGGATTAAAATTTAATATATTATTGTACAATAATCAAAATACAAGGATGCAATCAACAAAACCAAAATATACATGAAAAATAAAGCAGTTACCACCGGGAAGATTGATTTTAGTAATGATTTGTTAATGAATAGGTGATAAATAGTTATATGTAAATAATATAAGGTTTTATATAAATGGAAACGGATCTATAATATATTTATAATAAATTTTTATTTATTATAAAGTATTTTCCACTTTTTGGAATTAAGTCATGACATGATGTATGATATTTTCATTTAACTTTTATTTTTGTGGACACATTATTATATATAACTTAATTATTTTGTATCGCATATATAATTCCCAAAAAAATCAATTTATGAATATTATAATAAAATTATTGGATATAAATTCCAATATATTTTTATTTCTTTCACATGTATTTCAATTAAAAAGATACCAAAGTGGTAAATGGTGTTATATTACAATCTTATTATTTATCAAGATTATTTATGAATAAATTTCAAATGATGAAATATTATGATATAACACTTAATAAATGTGTAAATTTTATTCTACACTTGTTAAATTATTTAAATTTATTTATTCATTTATTTTCATCTCTTTATTTACTCAATATTATAAGATAATATTTTTAAAGAAAAACTGAATTTATTTCTCTCTCCCGTAGAAAACCATTTTTTATCATGTCCATGTTTTCTCAAAATATTTTTTTATAATGTTTTACCATTATGAAATGATTGTTTAAATAAATTTATAACAATATTTTAATTTTTAAAATTTGGTTTAAAATGAGTATTCCTATCTTTTTCCAAATGAGTTAGTTTATAATTTTTACATAAAATGTGAATGGAATGATTATTTTAACATGTGTGGCATTAATAGAATTTTCTACTATCATGAACAAAAAATTATTTAATACTTACAATTACAAATTTTATGAATTATTCATATAAAATTAATTAATTAATATTTATGAAATTTTAATATTTAAAATGATTTATTTTGAAGGAAATTATAATTTCCTCATAAATGTTTTAATGATATTTTATGTAATTTATATTCCTCAACGAAAACATGCTTTGGTGTTGCTTGAATTTTTCTTGGGATATGATCCCACAGTACCATCCGTATTATTTCTTTGGATGGTTTATATTTATTATTAGGATGAAAATATTTTTATGGGACCCATTAATTTTCCATGGGCTATGATATGATGAATTTATGAAATGTTTATGAAACTTATTTCTTTTCCTCAAGATATGATCTGATTAAATTTTTATGAAAACCATTTTATTTTTCATAGGTTATAGAATCATTAATGTTTTATGATATCTTGACACAAAAATGAATGGATTTTTTGAGGGGTAGGATATATTTTTCCCTATAATTTATTTGGTAATGATTTATATATCTTTAGATAGTGATGAGAACAGGTCGATGTGATTGATCCACAATGGGAAACATGCTGATGTGCATTATCTACTATGGAAACTAGGTGATAGGGCCATATCCATATGAAATGGCAAACATGTGTTGATGTCTGCTCTATTATTATTTTATTCTATCAACTAATAACCTTGGAAAGTGAAATGGTTTATATACTTATGTGGGTCACACATTTATATGACATGAACTTATGCTTCATGATTGAATTGTGATGATTTCTCACACATATGGTTCATGTATTTTGAAATTGTAAGGTTTTATTCCATTGATCATTTTTCGGATCCGTGATTGATTGGTTTTGAAATTGTTTTGTTGTATTCATAATATCATACCTTATACTTATATTATTATTTTATATGATTAACAATTGATATCTTTCATGTTTTCCATTATTTATCATCTTAGATCACCCTTTATTATGTTTCCTATCACTTGGATATTAATAATGGTTTAAGTAGGGAATGTATATGAAGTATAATAAATGGGAAGAACATTTGGGGAGATGCTGAAGATATTTTTTAAAATACTAAGATTATGTATCTAGTATTCAAAGACACTAAACTTTTACAATCCTCATAAATCTATTTTTTAAATTTATTGAATATTAATCTCTCATGATTTAATATTTATATATATAAATATTTTTTCATTATAGTTTTTATTGGTGAAAAATTTTAGTTAACCTTTTAAAACTATGATTAGATATATTTAGTTACATATCTTTGGATATGTATAAGGATAATTCTAAGGGATGTAAAAGTAAATGAAAATTTCATAGAATAATGGGGAAGGGTAAAGAAAGTGGTTTCCATTAATTACATACCTTTTTGGATACTAGAAGTGGTTGTTTCCTTGGAAAAATTGATCCATGATGTAATAAATAAATAAATGGTACATTGAGTCGGACTAGATAATCAACTAGTGCATAACATTGATCCTTAATACACAATTAGTTTGACATTTATAGTGGATTTGTTTTGGAAATTAAATTACTCTTTGTGAACCAACCTAAAGTATTTTAATATATGATACTGATGGCTAACATACGGAAAACCTAAGGTGAGGTTGGTTAAAAAGTTGTACTCTTGATTAATATTTCCTACAATTTATTTTATCACTATTGTGTGGTTTCCCACTATTAATATTGTTTCTTGCACTATGATTTTTTATTTTAGAAAAAAATAAGACCAATAGGAAATGGGTTAATGTTAAATTTTATAGACGATGTGTTAATATGAAATAAAATGGCATGATAATTGTTTTTAAGGATTGATAGATTATTCCTAATTAGTTTTCATGAAATATAATTAACCTCTTATAATTTAACATACTCTTAGACTCAATAAAAATATAAGGTTAGTGTTCTTTGAGGGATCGGGTTCTTGAGACCATGATGTAAAGAAGATTCAGATTTTTATATATCAATAAGATGGGAAGAATCACTAGGAATAATATCTCAAATAGATGGGAAGTTATTTCTTTATGGAAATTAAGGTCATAGAAAAATTATTTTCCAATAAATTTGATGTATTATATGTGGAGAACTTGGTAATTATTCGAGTCACGTCCCAAAACTAAGTTTTACCCAGAGAACAAGGAATAAACTATGTTATACTAACCATTGGGGTGAAAGTATTGATGTTTTTAATTATTGTAATTCAATAGTTTAGTTTTTTAAGTATTATTACAAATTTTATTTTGGTTATAATAATCATGAAACATCTAAGGGGTTTCTTAATCTTGGAAGAATATATGTATTCATGTAAAATTAATTTACACATTATGGATACCATTATAGGTTTATGAGTTTAACGTTGATCATAAGTTCAATGTCTTATACAGAAATTTTTATGTTCTAAGTTATGATATTTGAATGTGATTAATGATATTTCTTAAGAAGTTTTATTGGGATAAATTATTTGTAACCGTTAGGTTAGAAATGACGTATTATTCGAAAATAATGCGCTTTTAATTAGTCTAAACGTTTAGATAGCCATCACAGTTTATATAATCATTGATGATTAATTATATTTTCATGGGGATGTTACAAATATTATGTTAATATAGTTTTAGTAAAAAGGGAAAACTTATCACATCTAGCTAGTCCACTAGGTTTGAACCCACAAATGAAGAGAAACAAAGGAAATAAACCTACCACTAGATTATTTGATGTATCAGTTATTATTACATTATTTTATTTAAATGATGATGAATATAATGATTAATTTCATTTTTTGAATATTTTTTTATTCATAGAGATAAAAATCGGATTTAAAAATGATATAATGGTATCTTAGGCCCCCCAATAATTTATGTTTACACAAATCATGATTTTGATTTATCTGTGGTAAATTTTCATTAAATATTTATATGAATTATGTTTAAAAAGAGAGGTTTTATATATATATCAATCAAAAGATATTAAAGTATATATTCACACAAAAATAGTTGAACATGTGGGAAATAATGTGGTTACAGATGATTAATGATATGATTTCTTAATCTATTACTAACCTGTGAAATAATACAAGGTGACTGATGCTTTGAGTTGAAAAGATTATGATAGCCTATCTATAATGAGGATAAAAAAATCCAATATTTTTAGATTCTCAAATGATTGAACTATAAATCCTAAAGGATGGAGGTAAATATTAACTTTATCAAATAAGTATTAAGCCATCTATGAAGGTGAAGAGTAAATAGGTGCATAATGATTATGTAGATATATAGAATAATGTTAGAAACGTTCAGGATTTTAACCTTGATTATAATATAATTATAAGGATCAGAAATCATGTACGTGTTCTCTCCATACCAGTTACGAATAAATAACTATTATAATATACTCATAGATCTTAATTAATTATTAATCTTGAAGTACAAAGTTGTATAGGGATTTTAATGTGTATTTTTTGTGCGATTGAATGAAGAGAGATATCGAAAATTTTGTATCTCAGTGCTTGGTATGACAAAAATATAATTATAACAGTTAAAAGTCTAATGTGATGTTATATCCATTTACTATAGAATAATTGAAATGGAAAAAACTCACCGTCTATTTTGTCATTGGACTCCCCAAGGCATCTAACATGAATAATTATCTAATGGTTATAGTCGATCTCTTTACAAATGAAGCACACTTCATCACTATCAGAGAGTAATTTTCTCTAGATTAGCTTGCTAGGATATAAATTAATTAATAGTTAATACATCAATGAGTACCACATTCTATTTTATCTAATCTGGATATGAGGTTTACCACAAATTCCTGGGGATGTGTTCAACAAGACCATGAAAATGATCTATATTTCAACAATTTATATCATCTTCATACAGATGGTATGTCTTATAGAATAATTCATTCTTTATAGAATATGTAGAGATCATTTTCACTATATTTAAATGTTGTCTCAAATCAATACCTTCCCAAAGCTATTATTTAATACATCAATATCTTTCACTCAAGCATTTTGATGACTCCTTGTTAATTAAATTATAGAAATAAGTGTATAACTCTAACTTTTTAGGATGATGTTGGGGAAAGAAATATATCGAACTTGATCTAGTTGAAGAAATGTTTTCAAAGGACATAGCCTTTTATAAATACATAAGTCTAGAAAAAAGTGAACAGAAAAGTTATGCTGATAATAGCTGATGAGATCTATGATTCGAAGTTGGTTATAATGAGTGTTTAAGAATATTTATATGGGAGAAGTTAATGAGATTTAAAATTAAGGAAAATACCAATGTATATTGGTCCATTTTAAATTCCTGATCATATTGGTAGGTATATTTTCAATTGGCACTTCCATTGAACCTATCTAAAGTGCGTGATGTGTTCAATTATCTCTATTAAGGAAGTACATACCTGATCATTCACATATAATGAACTCATAGTTCATTCCCCCAGTGGATGATATTTCTTATGAGGGAAAACCTATGGATATTTAGGATCATAGGGAGAATGTTCTATGAAATAAGACCACTAACATGGTTAGTGTTTTTTGGATTAACCATCAATTTTAGGATGTCATGTGGGAACATGAGAATATGATAAGAAAATCTATCCTCACATGTTTTTTTATAGTGACTAATTTTAAAGAAAACGTCTTATTAATGGGGTTATAACATAACACTATAATATTTTATGAATGTAATCTTTTGACTGAATATTATTTATTTGATATCATGTGTTACACACAACAATGAGTTTTAACAAACCATTATATGTTATTATTATTATTTATCCTTAAAACATATCCAAAAAATTTGTAAGTATGAATATGAAATACCTAATTTTAAAAATTAAGTTTAATGTTTTTATATAATTAAAATATATTTATAAAAAACTACATAATTTTTTTTGTAATGTATTTATATGCTATGAACATACTTTTTTCACTAAAAATGATTTATAATAATTTTTCTAAATAATATTATTATTGTAAATTTTATAAAATTAATTTGAAAAAATTAACATCATTTTAAGAATAAAAAAATTGAAATTTTACTTATTGTGATTTTTTTGGAAAAGTTTAATCTTTTGACGATTAGTGAAAATGATGAATTTTATTAAAAAATGTATCTTCATTTAAACAATTAAAAATGTTTAATATTGTATAAGAATGATTTAAAATAATAAATAGATAAATTATGGTATTATTAATAATTTTTTGTCATTTTAATCAAATCCATGTTCAATTTTGAAATTACAACCATCTATACTTATGAAAATATTCTCATTGGAAAACTGTTTCTTCATGTCATCCGTGAGGTTAATTTTAAATACATTTTCTAAAATTATATGAATGGAATTTGGAAAAATGATTCTATATTTAAAATCATCCTAATTAATACTATATTTTACATTTTACATAATTTTTGGTCAAAATGAATACTAAAAACTATAAAAACTAATTTCTATGGTTAATGTTGAAACGAGATTACTGGGGGTTAAACAAAAACTAGGAGGAGGAAATTCACTAAAAACTGGTCCAAATACCATTTTAAATATATATTTAGATCTTATCTCATAAAAGTTTTTAAAATAATCCATTTTTGTTCCTTTATTTATCCAAAAAATATGGTTACACTTTATTCTTTTCAATATAATCCATATGTATCCTCTCTATATGTTATAAAATTGCACCCACTCTCCTCTCCTATTAAAACATATAAAATCACTTGGTTCATCCAAGAGGATGTATCATTCCCTACCGAGCATTTTGATTTTATTTATTCTTCCACCTCCTTCAAGTCATCTTTATTTATATTGATATAATAACACTATTATCTCCCATATAATGATATATTATTATTTTAATATAATAACCTTTATTATCCTCATCTAATATCAAATTGTCAACGAAACCATCGATCATGTGTTAAGAGGACTACCCCCTCAGAAACTAATGAAATTTATTTTCCATCATCACCTCTCACTACTAGATATAATGATGGATTTATTGAACCCCCACCTTCTCATACATGTATGTTACATATTTTTATGTGAATACTCATTACATTTTACAAACAAACATATCAGAATCATAATTGGGTAGTGCATTTGTAAACATGAAATCACAAAATTCTATCTTTTTGAAAGATCTTCAACATCACTGATAATGATATTGCCCTATGTTACTCTTCATAAGAATTTCCCAATTAGAACCTATCTTCATAAACCGGGGAATGTAATCATAATAAATTGTCAGAAAAAAATACTCATTAAGAGTAAAAAAGAAAGATACATAAGCATGAAATAAGCATAAGGGTATGAGGATATGAGCATTACATTGGAAAATCATTCCCTAGATATAAAAGATCATAAACATGAATCATATAATAAGGATTAGTAGTTCATTAGAAATTAAATATAAGGAAATATATTAAAATTAGTAAATAGAGCATAAAATTGGAATAATACATATAATTGTGGAATACACATCAGGTTATAACACTATAAAAATGTGTAAATAGAAAAAATCCCATGCATTATATTATGGATTTGAAATCATGCCCTCACATAAACCTATGAACCTATATCAAGATCCATGCATAAAACTCAGAACATGTATCCCGGGTCATGAATAACATTATGAACATGTAATTAGGTTCTTTTAGAAACCTCTTAACATGTAATATGGTTCACACATAACATTTTGGACATGTAATTAGGTTTATTTAAAACATAGTAAACATATTATCAGGTACATGAATAAAATTGTGTACATGTGATGAGGATCACACATATATAGAGACACCTACAGATTGAGACACACAAACATCCCCAGTGGAAGCCCTATCATACTATACTGGGTTCACTCCATATTCCAATCATGTTAATATCATGAGATATATGAAATATTACCCAATTAATTGGATTGAGATATAGAACCCACCTATAAAATAATGAAAACCATATTTATGTGTTCCACAATATCATAAACATTCATCTTATCATAACCCATGAAATGAAATGGGTATCATAAAAATTTAATTATATTATAACATTTGTAAAAGAGATAGGTTTCTTAATAATTTCATTATAACTGATCCTATGAAAAGAATCGGGTTTCGTAAGAATTTTTTACGTTATCACCCAAGGAATGGAAATAGGTTCATAAAAAAATGTTAAAATCAATATAATACTTTCAAAAAAAGAATAATAATGGTTTCCATGGATCGTATACCCATTAAATCAAAAAATATATCAATGGATTTCATATTATATGTAGAAATGTTTTTAAATTTCATTAAAAATATTTCTTGATGAAATATCCTTTCCACTTTCAAAAAGTCATTTTAAAACATATATTATAATGAAAGACTTTTCATTGAAAGTAACCATAAAAACATATTTTAGAATATTTGAAACTAATTTAAAAGACCTAAAATATTTTCAAAATAATTTTCCATGAAAATTATATTAAAGTATCATTTAAAAAAATTATATCATTTTTAGATAAATAGTTTTTGGTGAAAACAAATTTCTAACCACAGTGCGAAATAATTTTAGGTTTTATTAAAAATATTTCATTATTATATTATCGAAAAAGTGCATGAAAATGGTACCATTTCATGAATAAGTTATTAATTACCATAGTATAATAAAATTCATGACAACTATTGAGATATTGATCATAATATTTCATAAATGGAAGGATAATAATAAATAATCCCAAAAATGATGAGATTATAGCAATAAAATCATACCACATTGGTAACATTAAATCATAATTCCAATTATATAATAACATTATATAAATTATAATAATATTTAAAATAATGGTATTAATGATATAACATTCCAAATGGTATGTATATACAACTCACAAATTAATATACATCTATAACATAACATGTGTCTCAAAAAAGAAAACATGAGACAAAATTTCCTTACCGATTTGGAAACATTTTAACCAAAAATCCCATGAAATATAGATATTAAAATAGATATTTAATTACCATTAAATTATATTCTATGAAATATATAATAAATTCATTGGATTTATATATACTACATTGATGAAATAGGTTTTCAATATAGCATATGTATCACAAAAGTAAAAAATCTGGATTGAAATCCCTCAATATAAGTCTTAGATCCCTTAGTACATATTCAAAACTACTATGTAAAAAATATAAGTTTATTATAAATATAAAAAAGAAATATATTCATGTTTATAATACCATATATGATGTTTTATGACATCATATTACCCATTTATTAACAATTTCATGTAAAAGTTATGTTTTGGGTAATATCCATTTTGTTTTTCATACATGTATTGAATTTTTGTTCTTGGTCATCATACATAGATCATGATTTAATCATATAAATAATGATAAATAATATATAAATATAATATATATTCATTTTATTTGTATTTATAGTTATCTTTAAAATTTAGTGATATTAAACGAAATACACCATTCATGGAGAGGGTAGGTTGTACATACGGATGAATATTGTTTTCATTTTCATTTCATATTTAAAAAAGCCAAAAAATGGAATCCATTATGACATATATATATAAACTATCATTAAAAAATAATAATTATTTTATATATATAACATAAGACCATTATGCACATACTTAATACATTCTATGTAAAGGATGAATAAAATACATCACTCTCCGGGATGGTAGTCAGCCACACACATGAACAATGATGTCATATTCACAAAAAAATGGAATGCAAGAAGGTATGTGTGATATTGCAATTTAAAAAGAATAATTATATAATTAATATCATAAATATAATATATAAATTGTATTTCCATCATTATTTCCATCCTTGATATGTGGTAATGGAAAAAAAACAACATATGTTCATGAGGTAGTAGTCTTCTATACTCAAAAATGATGATTTCATTTCCCATTTTATGAAACTTTGTGTGGTTTTAGGTAATAAACATGGAATAAAAACTTCTTATTTTATGTAATGTAGTGACTCAGGTTTTGGCCCTATCCGACTTTGGAATATTTCTATGAATAATTCTAGAGTTATGCGCGAAGATAGTGTGCGATTCCAAGGACCGATGTGCCCAAAATTAATTTTATAAAAATAAAAATTATTTTTATACTATTCACTCTTTGGGGGTGTGATATATCCTATACAGTAGCTCAGAACAGGAATCTAAGGGCACAGTTGCGTCCGGAACATGCCGTTTACCCTAGGCGAGGTGTAAACATTACGGGCGCGGGCCTGTAGTGGAAAGCGCCACCAGGGGTGTTTTCGTAAATAAGTGGAAAAGTTAAATTTTGACTGTCAGCATGAATAAATTCTGAATGGAATCTTGGAATGCAAATTTGAGTCTGATATTGCATTCAGAATGGCACGTTTACCCTATGAGCGACCTAATTTCCTCCGTGTCGGGAGGTCTGGTCGGGGGATGTTGAGTTAAAAGATGATTTTTAAATAAAAAAAAGATAAATTCATTCATCTCCTCCCCTACCTCACCTAATACGCACCGTGGACGGAACCCCACCCTGCCTCCTCCGTTCTTTGCCGATTCGAGCCAGAATCAGCTGTTTTTTGTGCCGATCGTCATCGGATCGAGCTTCAGGGCGTCGTCTGCGTCGTTCTGTACCCGATGCTTTGGTGTTTCACCATCGAGGTAGGCGGTTTGAGTATTAATCCCTGGAACTCATTTTTGATAATAATTGCTTCATTTTGATGTCTTATAAGGGAAGATCGCATCCCAAGGGCCGCGCCGGTACCTTCGGATCAAAAAACGGACTACCGGGGTGCCCTCGGCGGTCCGTAGAAGATCCGACGGCGCGACACCGACGTCGGCAGCACCGCGGCGGCCGGCCACCCGAGGCAGCGGTGTGTGACGGGGCTGAGCACTGCGTGGCGTAGGGTCGCTGGTCAGGGCGGGCTGGTGGCGGACGGCCGGTCCAACCCCTTTTTTAACACATGTGTGTTTCTAAAGACCCATTTATTAAATAGATCCGATTTATTTTTTGACATTCTGAATCGTAACATTTGTAACATTTTTTATTACCATGGTTAAGAGTAAATCTGGTAATTAATGGTAATAATAATATAATAAATACTCTAAAATCACCCAGAAACTTGTACTAATTTTATGGGATTAGTATTTCTATCCCACATTTATACTTGGGATGGTTTTTATGCTATTGGATCTACTTGGATGAATTTAAGACATTTACAGTATTTAATTCAAAGAAAAGTTAATTTTTTCAAACTCTTGTCCTTAATAAGAGAAATAAATTTAATATGGAATTATATGATGGATATGTTAGAATATAACATGTATTTTAAATAAAAAATTATTATCTTCATCAAGAGAAATAATTTTTAATTTTTATGGAATAATTAATTAAATTAAATGTGTAAACAATAATGATGGAGTATTTGTTTAATTATTGAGAATATCAAATAATTGTGATAAAAAAATTTATATCAACATAAGTGGATATAAAAACAATTATCCATAACTTTTATAGAAGACATAAACATGTTATAATTGTCATAATCTGTTTTTTTCTAAGATATAATGCTATGATATTTTTAAAACTTTTGGTAATGAATAGTGTCAAAATTGACCAAAATTATATTTTAAAATAAATGATATTTAATTAAATGATATAAAATTCCTAAAAATATAAATTTTTTCCATATTATTATTATAAGTCTAAAAATTCAATAAATAAATCATTTATAGGTAGTTTTTCAACAAATATTAATTATATTGTCCCTCAAATTGTTAATTACGTTATATCATGGAAATATTTAAAATGGTTTAATAAGTGTTAATATAAAAATATAAAGATTAACAAATAGTAAAAACTTACTTAATTTTTATTTTTTAGATTGTTTTTTCACTCATAATAATTATATATTGGGAATAAATTATTTTTATCCATTTGGAATATAAAATTAATTTATATTTTTATATTTCCAAGAGTGTCTCTCACCTCTACTATAAAATGCAACCCATTATTCTCTTTTAATAACACTTAAAAACCTATTTTTTCAGCCAATATCTACCCAAATACCTTCCATGATTCAATATAAACATTATCGATAAAAGGTATTGTTTTTAATTAAGTGTTTTGATTTTATTTATTCTTCCAATTCAGTCTAATATACATCAAAAATGGTAATATAGAAAATACGTTTTCCAAAGTATTCTTATATTTTATTATGATAATACCATCACCAAAATCCATCTTCACTTCCCCCAAATGGGAAAAGAATTATTGTTTTCCTATAAGGATAACTACCACCACGAGAACTGATGAAATTCATTTTTCGTCACCATCTCTCAAGAATGGTCATAATGATAGAATTAATTTTTTTATATTATATTCATGAAATATTTATAGTTTTTAAATTATAATATATAATTTTCATTCTTACATTTCCATGAATAAAAAAATGATAATGTAATTCGAGTGGACGTGTGAACTATCATCTCCATGAAGCGATGTGATTCATTTTTCATCACCATATCACATGGATAATATAAATAAGTGTATTTTAATAATTAATATGACACCTATGATATTATTATCATTGTTTAGAGTTAAATTTTTGTTTACCTTATTTCCATAATGATCATTGAAAATTGGAAATGTTACTCATGTGTACGTACCACCTACTGTCTTGGTGATTGTAACGTATTTAATTTTTCATATCCAAATATAATGGATGGATTTAAAATTACAATTGATGTATAAAAGTGATTATTATTTCATGAATATTTTTCTAGATATGTTTTACTAATGAATTTTATTTACTATTTACATCATACCAAATTCATTTTGAACTCATATATATAATATCATCAAAATGGAAGACATGAAATTAAATAATTTAATAATTATTATAACATGGTAATAATTTATTTAAAAGTAACAAAAACATGAAAAAGTTTCTATTAAAAGTAAAAAAAATTTAACATATGTTCATAATTTTGGAATATATATATTTTATGTGATAATATGGAATCAAGGTAAGGGACGTTATCTAAATTTCCTTTCATTGAGGCATATTTTGTTGTAATACACCAACCTCATTTATGCTGATTATATATAACCCATTTCACTTATAATTTCATTAATTTTTTTATTGTGATTTTATCTTTTCATAAGTGCTTTTATTTATTAGGGATTATGATTTTAATGTTCAATGTGGTAAGGGACACCTTGAATGTATAAATATTTAATTATAATTTTTTTATCCATGTCAATATTCTTATTATTTCGTTTAATATTTATTTATAATGATATAAAATGATTATAAATGAAATTTTATTTATATTTTTACTCTCATCCACTTCTTTTCAAAAAAAATATTTTTACGTGTTTTGTATGGATCATTTTGAAAAATGATAAAAGAAATGTTCTATTATTAATGTACACAATGACAAGGACTTTACCACAACCATGACTATTATTTATTTTATAACTTCCTTTGAATGTTTTCATATTTTATTAAATGAAAAGTCTGATTCCCTTATTTTTGTTACTTTGATTATTAAAAGTGTAAATTTTAATAATAAAAAGTTATTTTTATAAAAAAGTTTTGAATATGGGATTAAAGGATTATTCTAAGGGTTTTATGATGAAATTGTTTTAATAATGATATGGTACATGAGAATTATGGGAAATGGGTGATCCTGATATTACATATACACTGTGTTGACCCGATAGCATCAAGTAGTCCAATTACAATATAAAATGGCACGACCTAGATAGCACTAAGGTGGACTATTATAGCTTGACATGGGGTGTCTCGGATAGCATCAGGGAATCTCGTTATAGTTTAACATATGGTGTCCTAGATACTACCAGGTAATCCCATTACAATATAACATTAGGTGTCCATGATTATGATGGGTAAGACAGTTATTTATTAATTAAAATTCATCCATATGATTATTCTAATTTAAATGGTTATATATATGATTCTCTAAGTCACTTAAAGGGGTTTTAATCTCACATTGGGGATTTTAATTTTTCTATTTGAGAAAAAATGTTTTTTTAAAATAATATGTTTTTTTTTCATATTATAAAATAACTTTTAATATAATGGAATTTTTTATGAGTTGTTATTTTTTACTGATCTATCATTTTCCATTATTTTTATATCCTTTAGTGAGATTTTTTTCTCTTTCCATGTTTTTAATATTTTATAAACTATGTTTTGTGGGGAATATAGAAAAGAATGAAATAAAGGGATAAATTTTAAGATTTTTAAACTAGATAAATCTTGTTTTATTTTAAATATATTTATATTGAGTAAAAAATGGATACTGGGTATAAGTGACAAGATGTAATGTATAGGTTTACTTTGCAAGAGTTTTTAATAACTCTATAAACCTCTAAAATTAAAATATCATCAAATTTCCACCCTAGTTTAAAAACACTAGGATATGTAATTTTTAAGGGCGGGGCCTTGTTGTTAGTATCAAAGTATGATTTATATAATTTGGATATTATGATGTTTTATTAAAGCGTCATCATGGGTTTATAATTTTAAGGCTCATCAAAATTTCAATGGATTATAAAACCCTTTTTATGATTCATGTTATGAAATTTTAAGGTTATTAACAGTATTTTTAGAGGAAATATTTTATGAGGTAATTATGGGTTATTAAATTTTGTGATAAAAAATGAAAGGTGTGAGATAACCAATGACATTAAGACATATTGAGGTTATTTTTAGGATTATTCTCATATATTTATAATTTTTTAAGTATTATATTAATATAGATTTTTGGAAAATGGAAAAAAGTATGATGGGTAACAAACCATCATGTCCAGAAATGCCACAGGAATCGAACCCATAACTGAAGGGCTATAAGGGTTAATTTCCTACCACTGGCCTATATGAAGTATTAGGTTAGTATGAATGTCTCTTTTTCGTTAAATGATTTTATGGCTGAATAATATGTGTTTTTTTGGAATATATCTTCCATAAAATAGATAACCACGTTATATAAAAATGTTTTGGTGATTAAGTGATTAATGTTATTTCAAAATAAGTATACTACTTTGGGAAACCAATATGATCATGGTAAACAAAATACTATGGGATTTAATTTTGGTAGTTGAGGTTGAATTATATTTTTTAGGAATCAATGATTTTATTGTAAACTTATATTGATTTTGGTAATTTATGGAAATAATTATCATATCACAGTGATTATGTGATTTTTGAAATTATATTTTTGGTATGAGACATTAAGATTCATAATTATTATTTGGTGATAAATATAAAAATTTATCATGGAAGGCTAAGATCACGTCCTTATGAATTCTGGGTTTCAATCTAAGTTGGGATTATTTTTAATATTTTTAATTATAGCAATTTATTCAATAGTATCTGTTGAACATTAGGTATTACTATTTAATTTTTGAGATTTAAGTATTTTCTCCTCATATAAAAGTTTTTTATTTTTGAGAAATTGTCTTATATTATCCAAACCATTTTCATTTTGGTTAATGTTTTATGATATAGAAAATATATATTTAATCTTTTTTGGATTATGTTATTTAATAGAAGTTGATTCTAGTGATTCCGGAATGAATAAATCAACTTGAATACTAAATATTTGGGGAATATCATGTGTTTCTATTGTAAAATGTATTAAAGGATGAAACTCTAATTTTCATGAATGTATATTTCCTCGTGTTCCTCATCAAGGTATTCAAACAATTCATCAACTCTAGGAAAATACTCCTGAACCAAAAAAATTATTATTTACATTTTTTATAAAGAAATCGATGGCCTTTTAACCCATAAAATATTTATTATTTTTTATTGTTATCATTATTATTACCATGTTCTCTATTAATATGCATTATAAATTGATAGTTTTTTCCAATGTCCTTTTTTTCTTAAATGGAACCCAAGTATGTATTATTTTGGGTAACCATCGTACTTCCCTTTTATTTATTTTAAAGTGGAAGTTTTATTAGTCCTTTTTTTGATTCTGGACTCGAATAAATATATTTTCGAATGAAAAACCTTAGTTACTATGCCAAAATTCAAAATTTCAAGGATGCAATTTTCAAAATGGGGTAATGTAACAGTTTGAGTTTTTATTAAAACAACAATATATTTTTATTTAAATGTACTAATTATAACATAGTTGTTAGAATATAGAGTGTGAATAGGGTTAACTGAATTATGAAAATATGGCTTAAATATTTATATATAATTCCTTAACAAATTAATTATAAATCAATGTAAATCTATTTTAAAATAAATTGAAATGGGTTTTTTAGAAACTTTTTAAATATGAAAAAGTGTGTTTTATAGTTATATATAAACAAATAACTCATATTTAATTATATTAATTATATATATATAGTATTATATATAATGATTATCGTTCAACTTATGTGTTTTTAGACATGATATGTGAAAAGGTTCAATTTTATACCTAAAAGAAGTATTTTTCAAAAAAGTTGTTTTGTCACATTTAGATGTGGATCTTATTTTAAGTATGTTTTTTCTACATTTATAAATTATATTTGAAAAAATAATCTTCTTATTTTAAATAATAATATCAAAATTTTATATGGTTGGTGTTTTGATAATTTTATGTTGTGTTTCATGTTTTGTTAAATAGTGAAAACGTTCTGCATTTTATTTGAAAAATATTTTTTCAAAAATTTATTTATATTTACAAATTATACATTTGAATAGTTTAACAGTATAATTATATCAATTTTTATCATTTAATACAATTTAGGTCATTATAGACATTGAATTTCTAAATAAAAACATTTCAATATTTTGAACATTTATACTTTAAGAACTCATTTTCTCGATATGTCAACAAGATTAATTTTAAATTAATTTTAGCCAATTATTAGTTTTCAATTCGGAAAAATGGATTCAATAATTGTAAAGTGAAGTTAAATTTTTTTTAAATAGGCCCCTTGTATTTTTGGACATCAATAATAGTAACTTATGAATATTCTTTATCACTAGGGTTTATGGTTAGCCTTGTAATTAAAGGAAAAAATATTAATATAAATATTTTAAAATTCCCCTAACACTTTATTTGATTTTATTTTATGATTTAAATTCTACTAAAATTATACATGGGACTATTTAATGATATTATGAAGCCACTTGGTTGAATTTAATCCATTTATAGTATTTAGTTGAATGAAAAGTCAATTATTTTATACTCTTGTTTTTGACAAGTGAAGTATTTTTAATATGACATTAATTTGGCGATATGTTTTTCTATAAATATTAATTTGAAATATAAAATGTTTATATTAATTAGGATAATTTATTATTATTTTTTATGTAATAAATAATTATTTTAATGACTTGCATTTTGATGATGTAGTAATTGTTTAATTAATGGAAATATCAAATAAAATATATTAAAAATATTAAAATGAATACAATATGATATAATTAATTTTATAACATTATTTTATAGATTAAATATACATTTAAGTGATTATTTAGAAGTGTTATTTTGAAGATATCATGTTGTTATGATAAATTTAAAGTGTCATGTAATGAATAGTGTCAAAATTGACTTAAATGATATTTTAAAAAAATATGATATTTTATTGAATGATACAAAATTCATTAAAATCTAAAATTTTGAAAACAAATATTATTTGTGTCAAAATTTCATCAATTAAAAATTAATTTATCATTTATCATTTTATAGTTATTATATTAACCCTTAAATTGTAAATTACATAACATCATAGAAAGAGTCGAGGAGGTTAAATAAGGGTTAATTCTAAAAGGTAACGATTAAAAAATTGAATTTTTTTCTAATTTTAATTGTAATAATTTATATCAAACCATAATCATACTATATTTGACATAAACATATTTGGGTTAGTTAGAAAATTAAATTATTTTATATTTTGAAAAATTCCAAGACTGTCCCCCCTCTCATATAAAAGGGAACCATTTCTTATCTTAAATTCACACTTAAAAACCTATGTTTTTCCTCGAATATCATCCCAAATACCTATCTATAATCCCTACCAATATTTTAACGCTCTTATTATATTAAAAACACCAACCATAGTGCTCTTAAGGTGTTAATAAAATGAGATTATTTAATGAATATTTTTTTTAATTAAGTGGTTTTGATTTTTCTTCTTCATAAAATTCCCTCATATAATATTCAAAAATGATGAAATAATAGCTCTAGTATCTTAAATATAATTAGATTTTATTATTTTAATATCATCAACTAAATCCATCTCTAATTACATCAAATTGGAAAAAAATTGTTGCTTCATGTGTACGGTGAACAACCACCTCGCAAACCGATGAAATTCTTTTTTACTTCACCTTCTCTAAATAATGTTTATAATGATAGAATTTATTTGTATAGATGATATTAATGACATATATCTCCATATTTAAAGGTAATAGAAAATATTTTTCTTGAGTTTTCATTCACAGAAAAACGATAATGTCGTTCGTGAGTACGTGTGAACTATCACCTCTATGAAATGATGTGATTCATTTTTTATCACCCTATCACATGGATAACATATATAATTATATGTTCATTAGTAATATGATATATATGATGTTATTTGAATTATATAAATTTAAATTTACATAAAATTTCTTTCAATAATGATTACTGGAAAATGGAATCGTTACTCATGCGTACATATGACTTACCATCTCTATGATTGTAACATATTTAATTTTTGATATACATATGTAATGGATGGATTTAAAAGTATAATTTATTAATAAAAGTTTTGTATTATTTAATTAATATAATTCTGAATATGATGGAATAATGACCAAATTTTAATAAAGACATCATACCAATGTCATTTTGGACACATGTACAAAATATCATCAAAATGCCCGACATGAGCTTAAATAATTTTTTAATTGTTATAAAATTGTAATATGTGATAGAAAAGGATTAGTAAACCAGAAATTTTTTATCAAGAAATCAAATAACTAACCTTATTTTATTATCTAGGAAGATAATGATTGTACATGATGAGTCATACTCAAGGTATGGGACTTCATCTCAATCTCCTTTCATTAAGGCATATATTATTGTTATATGCCCACCTTATTTTATGAGGTGTATATACATCCTCTTTCACATATAATGTCATTAAATTGTTTATTATCATTTTATGTTTTGTAAAATGTCATTATTTCAGGGGTCTTATAATTTTAATGTTAAAAGTTGTATGGGACACCTTGATTGTTTAATGATTTAATTATCAAATCTTTTTCTCCACGTAAATATTATTGATATTATTTTACATATTTAATTCTATGGATATAAATGTATTATAAATGAATTTTTTTGTCTTTTTTAAAAATTATTTAAATGTTTTAAAAAAGAGTATTTTTATGTGTTTTATATATACCATTTTGACAAAGAGAAAAAAGAATGTTCTACTATTAACATACACAGCTACAATGACTTCCCCCCTTCATAACTATTATTAAATTTATACCATCCAAGGAAATATTAAGTATTTTATTAATTTAAAAACCACATCCCTTTTGGGGGGGGGGGTTTAATGAAATTTTTCTTTTTAAAATAAAATAGCATTTTTATAAAAAATTGTTTTTCATATGGGGTCAAATAAGTTTTTCAATGGGTTTTATGATAAAATTGTTTTATTGAAGATATGTTACTTGAGAATTATTGGAAACATGTGTGTCTGATTTATATTATACATTTTGTTTCCTAAATAGCTTTGGATAAACCCATTACATCAAAACATGTGGTGGCCCATAAAATTATTTTAAAAATGAACTTCATTTTTTTAGTAAACATGTAAAAATTATTTTATATTGAATTATTTTAATTTTATGAAAATATTAATTAATTAATGAATAGTGAAAATGTTAATTTTTATTAAAAAAGTATCATTTCATTTAAATAATTTATAAATGTTCAATTGTTTTAATTTTTTTGAAAGTAAAAAAAGTTTAGGTAAATTATAATTAATCCAAGTTGTTTCAATTTAAATAATTATATATTGAATTTTAATATAAAAACTATTTATAATTATGAAAACCATTCCTTTGGAAACTTTTTTTTTCATCCAGTGTGTGAGTTTAACATTAAATTAAATTATTCATCATTTATAAATATAATTTTTAAAAATAGATTCAAAATATTGAATCTGGAAAATTAATATTATCTAATAATGATAACATATTTTTTAGTCATAATTAAATGTAAAAATAGTAAAAATTAATTACAATAGTTAATGTTAAAATGAGTTAATTAGGGATTAAACTAAGAAGATAAGGTTTAAAATGACCTATAAACTTTTATAATTCATATTTTATAGAAATATTTATATCTAATATTATCTAAGGATCTATAATGATTCGTTTTTAATCTTTTTTTCATGAGAAAAACATTTATACAATTTTTTATTTTCAAAAAATCCAATTCTACACCCCATATATAAATATGAACCCCCCTACCCTCTTATATTCACACTTTCAAATCCATTGGGATATGAAAATACCTAACCAAAAATTTTAATGACATCACTAAACACTAAAGAGTTCATTTTTTATAATAAAACCAACCTAGGAGGAAGTAATATATAAATATTGAGAGGTTATATAAAGAAGAGGTATAGTTCTTTACCATGCATCATTGTTTTATAAATTAATTTAACTACATAAATATACATTAAATAATTCAAAATAATAATACTGGTATATATCAAATAATTATATTTTATTGTTTTGTTGTTAGAAACAATATATATCTCTTATTCCATCAAATGGGAAATGAAATTGTTGATCGTGTGTATAGAGGACTACTGGAATGTGAACCGATATAATTTGTTCTTTAAAACCACCTCTCAAGGATGTATATAATGAGGAATTTAATATTTATATAATAATATTATTAATAAATTAAACTTATAATCTTATAATATTACATGTATTTTCTTACCCTGTAATCTATTAGAAAACCATAATGTTTCCAATGTGTACGTGTGGACTACCACCTCCACGAAGTGATGTGATTAAATTTAATTTTATCTTGGAATAGATTTTAATAAAGATATATCTAATGAATATTATATATATATATATATATATGATATAATAATGATTCTTTAAAATTTTAATTTTATTTACCTTTGTTTCCTTCCATCCATCAAAAAATGAAAATTGTGTTCAAGCATATGTATGACCTACGATCTCCGCGAACGGTTTAACTCATTTTTATATATCTATATTTAATGTAATATTCTAAATATTTATATAATATATATATATACATATATATAATTGTAAAGATTTTTTCAATGATTTATCCATGATCAATGTACAATGACCGAAACTACTGAATCCAAACATACATGTAAAATAATGAAATAATCACACATAATAGCCTTTTTAAGAAATAGTTGTTAATACACAATTGATAAAAATATATGATAAAAATAATATATATAATTTTTTATCTTTAATGTTTTTATAATAAATATAAATTTGTTATAAATGATTTTCAAACAAGTACAACATAAATCGGACCTGAGGTTTGTGTGTCTCATCTCTCTTTATCTTCCATAAAACATATGTCATATTCACCACTTATTTATTTTGTGTGGTGTATATAATACATACATTATATGTTATATCATAAATATATATTTTTTCATTGTATTTAAAGTTTCATTTGATGTAATTTCTTTCATGTGGCTGATGTTTCTAAAGAAACCAATGTGGTAAGTGTTTATTTCGAAACCTCATCACTATTCAAAATTATTTATGTTTATGTATCCCTTGGGGGAATAGATTGATATTTCTAGGAAAAACACAATAAGTATTTCTTATACTACGTTTATAAATTAACATTTCATTAAATATTACAATTTTCTTCTAGAAGGTACTTAGAATTATTGAGAAACATATTATTATGAAAATTTTTCTTTATTCTTCTCTTCGTTTGAAAATAATTATTTCTTCCATATACATGTTTTCTAAAAATATTTTCCAAATTTTTTTAAACTAAAAAAATAATTTATTAAATACATTTTTTCTCATTTTTTACTTTTTAAATAATGGTTTAAAATGAATCTTCATGTAATTTTCAACATGATGTAATTTTTGACATTTAAAAAAAATGTGAAATGCATCTTTCTTTTACATTACTTGACGTGTAAAAAATTTAATACCATAATGTCCAGTAATTATATTGAATATTAATTTAATATTTATTTGTTACATTTTAAATAAAATATTTTCTATTATATTCATTATAATTGTTGTTTTTAATAGTGATCTTTAATTTGAAAAGTCTATTTTCCTCAAAAAATGTATTTACTGGAATTTGTATCATATTTATATTGATAAAAAATAATTTCAACTTAGGATACATTGAAAATATGTTTTAATCAAACCATCCTGATTATTTATCTTGATGAGTTATTATATTTTTATTTGGGATGTATTATTTTATACCATTCATCATGGTACCCTAAAAGGTTTATAATTATGTTTATTGATTAGAAAATGTATTAAAATATGTATCCTTGTTTTTTATTATGAATGATCTGGGTGATTATTTATTGATTTGGGAAATTATTATCATTTTTAGTATAGTTTTTTATTATGAATTTATATGTTGGTAATAGTTTTACCCTTTGATATGAGGAATACATTGGAAATTGTATGTGATGATTGTGCCTTGCTATATCCCCTCAATTCGTTGGTGTGTCTCATGATAAAAATTAGATTTATAATTTTACTACAGCATTACTAATTTTAGTAGTATTTTGTAGCATGAATAATTGATGTTATGGTTATGATGTACGACATTTTTAATTGCCTCATTTTGAGATTAGTTATTGATGTCCATGGGATTGTTCGATTAGTTAGAATATCAATGGACACATTTCAAGCTCATTTGGTTATTTATATGGATTTATTTATATCACCTTTTATACATTCCATTTTATTATTCACGTTGAATTTATTTATTATATTTAATGTTTTTAGTTATTTATATTAAATATTGATTATTACCTATTATATTATGATAGATTATACTATATTCATACCCTTACTGAGCATTAGATCTCACCCCTACATTATGGTCCCTATTTCCCAAGATGTCATGATGTGTATTATGATTGATATGTAGAGATATACAAAATGGAATAATAGTTTTCTAAAATTAAAAATTATATTTTATTTTATGTTCTAAATATAATCTAAAATTCCATTTTGTATCTAGTTTTATAATACACTACACTATTCAACCCTTTGGGATTCAATCGGTTGTACATATAACCAATGTAATAAAGTAACCACTTACTCTGGGATACAAGGGTTAGAGTATTTGAAACATTTTATTGAATAAATTTTATTTAAATTTCATTAAAATAATTCTCCAATAGTTATTTATTTAATTTAATAAGATAAAAACACATTGATCCCCTATAAATGTTTTTCAAGAAAAACATTTCTTTTACTTTCAAATAATTTTTATTTTTATTGACATTAATTTGTACAAATTAATTCATTTAAATTTTTTAAAACCATATACTTTTCATAATTTATTAATTTATATTCATACATACCAATTTAATTGATAGGTTAGATCAGTATACTATTTACAGTTTTTCTAGACTCATATTTCTTTGTACCAAAAGCTATTGTAGAGAATAAATATATTTAAGAATAAATATATTATAATGACTTAGGGTGTTATAATGGTATCTGATATACCTTATTTTTACTATATTATGTAGTAAAACTCTCATATATATATATATATATATATTCAAATATGATATTTCCAAAACCCATTATATGTATATTAAGATTAATGTAATATATACATCATTAGAAATGGAAGATTGATTTCTATGGGACCCCTTAGGATGGGGTGGTTTAGTAATGTATTAATATGGTTATTCGAAATATAAATTCAAATGTTACTAGAATAAGGCTTCTGTGAGGATTGTCTACTTGTAGAATTTTTTTGATGTACTATTAACGATCTTTTCCCAAGGGTATTCATTATTTCTTAATTATAAAATCATTTCCAAATTATTTTATATTTATGCAACTCGTTAATTTATCTTGAAATGGGTACTTGGTTGATTGATCTTACATGTAGGGATAATGTCATATATTATATGAATCTAAAAACATCTAGGAGAGTAGGATAATTAGGGATTCATGGTTTCATAATTCACTATTATTATAGGAAACATGATCATGGGACTTCACCATCCTTGAAAAGTACATATTTGATATTAGATTCATGAATTAGTTGATTGTATATAATTCTTACATTTATTTTTATGGCTTAAAGGTGATATTATACACTCCAGAGGGAAATCCCTACATATTTAAAACAGTATGAGATGTCAATTCTGGAAGATTTTGAATTTTGATAATAATTATAGGGGGTTTATATTTTAAATCATCATTGACGGTATTTAATGAAATTGATGTAGCTACTTACATAAAATTTCCAAATATACTTGGCTATTATTTGGATGTTTTTATAGATTCGTATTTTATAATAAATATAGAATGTGGGTAATTTATTTTATTAATTATTTTATTTTTATGACTCCTATATATCTCTCTTCATACTTATTATAACCATCTGAACCAATAAAATTTAATATTTAATAGGAAGATTTAGGGAAAAATTATTTCATTAAATAAAGAACATAATTTTTGGGGGCATCAGTTCTTCTTATAAAATATCTATATGAAACATTGATATTATATAATTTTTATATGAAATTAAACCAATTTAAAATTAAAAAGAAACATCCACTTCCTATAATTGGCAATTTGTTTGTCATTTTATGTGTACAATATGCTTTTATAGAATCAAAATGAGTTCAGGATACCATCAACTAAATTTGAATAAAGTGTATACACTAAAAACTATCATTTACAAAAGTTACTACCATTAGGAGTATTTTATTATACCATTTTATCTTACAAAGGCTCTATTGAATTTATGGAATCCAACAATTGTGAATTTCATTGATATAACAACTCTTCTTTATAGTGTTATATGGTGATATACTTGTGTATCCATGATCACAGGCTTATCAAGAAAAAAATGTAGGTTTTTTAGAACTATTCATCTCTATTATCTATAAGAAAAACTATCCATTTGCATATTGTGGATTTCAGATGTAAAATTTTTCTATCATTTCATTTTCTAGGAGGGTCTTTCATTCAATCTAGAAATATTTGAGTTAGTGGTATCATGGAATGAAAAAAATAAATTTTTAGGTTAGAAAATATTTTTGGATTATATTGTTATTATGGAAGATTTTTTCATAATTATTTGCACTTGTCTTTTCTAATTATAACCTTGATTAGGAAATATGTTCCCATCCATAGAATATAGAATGTCAAAAATAATTATGGAGAAAAATATTTCATTGATAATGGAACATTTTAATATATTAAAAAACTACATGATGGGTTTGTCTTATATTTTTTTTTTTCTGAAATTAGCATTTATTAGGTTCTCATTTTAAACCCCTTTATCATTATGTGTTTTGATATTCAGAAAGAATGTTAATTTTTTTCCATAAGTTGGGTATGTTTTATGATTAGGCGAAACTATGAGAAAACTAATGAGAAACAATGAAATTTTAGATATATGGGTTTATCATGGTTGGATCATGTTTTTTATAACATTATGACCAAACCATGTGAGGGGTGTTTTTAGGGAGTGTCTAGAACATGATTAGCACACAGTTTTCATAACTGTGTGGCTTAGAAAAAAATTTATTTTTTGGATCACACTTGTTTTAGACATATAATTCTTCATTTTATGTTAATATGACACTTCCCATAATTCCACTCATTTACAATGTTGTCGATGCCCTTCCTCTTAATCAGGGATCGAACTGTTGGAGAATATTAATGCATTGGAGGCCATATTCCTTGGTATGTTATCATTATTGGAGATTTTCTATTGTTTTCTTTTACATCCCAATATTCAATTAATGGATATAATATATTATGGATATATTCATGTTTTTTGATTCAATTAATGTTGAGATACTATTGTTTTTTGTAAAGGTTATAATATCTAAAGATGTTTTTTGGAGTTTCACGCTAGTTTTTTTGGAATTATTCGACTATTCTTCAATTTCACCTAAGTTTGTATGGTAGGTGGATTCACTATTGACTCCTATTAGATAATAAATATATTATTTATTTCAAATTAATTTAATTTCTTGGTTTAAATTGATAAAATTATGTGAAATGGTTTTTAGAAACCCTCTTTAGTGATGGTTTCTAAATTTTTTAAAAATGGTTGTTTTGTAAAAAGTGTAATTAATTTCATGATTTTAGATTTATTATTTTAAAATGGTTTTTTAGTTTTTATGAATGTGAAATTGTATGATAAATTTTTGAATAAAAGGATTGTTTTATTTTATCGTTGGGACAATTGGTTTGTCATTGGTTTTGTAAAAAATAGTTTGTGTGAGTTCATTTCATTGACATTACTCTGGATAAGTGGTGTGTAACATTGGTGTACAATGATGGGACCCTATAGAAGGAGCATGTTACATTGGTGTACTTGAGATATAGTTACCTTGTTATGACTTGGTAGATCGATGAGATACTTCTCATGATTACGGAACTGTCACTGGAGAATGCATGTGTGGGTGATTGTGAAATCATGAAATGTGTATGACAAAAGGTAATCTAAAAAAGGTTTAAATATTTTTCTGGTTTCATTCCATAGAAATTTTTTTGGTTTGGTAAACTAATTTTTCTTTGATAAAGTAAATTAAATCTGGTTTCAAACTATTAATAATAATTTTATAACATGTTCTATTCTAGTGGCTTGAGTTGGGAATCCATTAGGATAAAGTGACTGTGATTTATACTCATTCCCTTCTTGGGAAATTTGGTGTGTTTGTAGATATTTTGTATTGTGACATAGGTAATGTAATGTTATATAATTTATTTAGTGATACATCACTATACCCTGGTCATGTCTTGTATATTTTTATCTTGGAGCTTAATTAGGAGTTGTGCTGGATGTCATGGTTGTCTTTGAGTTGTTTGTTTTTGTTTCGACTTTGTACTCTGATATGGTTCATGGTTTTCGTTTGATTTTTTATCAGATAATTATACTTTTGATTTCATTACATTTTCCCCATGAATCATATAATGGTTTTTTTGGTAAAGTTATTCTTTTTTGGTTATTTTATTTTCTAAGAGAAAATCACCCCCACTATTTATAAATCCTACAACATTAATTTCCTGCCATTGGTTGGTGAAGTGGAATATCATTTATCTTCACCACCTAGGTTTATTACACTATATGATTTGTTAAATGAATCTTAATTGTAAAGGTATCATCTGGATTTTAACCATGAGATTTGATGAGTTCAAGTTGACTTAGAGCTGAATGCTACATCAGTTCATGTGTCGCAACAGATTATGGATAGGTAAGAGAATGTATTCTATGAAAAAATCATCAGTCCTACATGGGTTTTTTGGAAGCATGGTCCGATTTTGTAATAAAATTTGGAACATGAGAAGGAAATGGTCAAGAAATTTCCTGAACTCTTTCAGGACAATGTTGGTTTTCTACTTTCTGGGTATGGAAAGGCCAATGTCATGGAGAATATATGATGCCAAAATTTATGTAATCAACCCTTTTTTTATTTATTTTAATTATAGGACCTTTTTTTGTTCAGTTTCATATGTTTTTGGAGGTTTTTTGACAATTTTTTGGATCATTTATAAAGGTTAAGAGTTTCAACATTAAATATAGGGAACCTCTTAGTAATCTATGGAACTGAAACAGAGGGTACAAGGTAAGAACAAAATTAGGTGCACAGTTTGGCCAATCTATATAGACTCCCAATATAAACCATGAAAGTGTGGATACATTGTTTTATCATAGATGGTGTATGGTTTGTCAAACAATGTAACCCAACCATGCATGGTTTGTTTGGAGGGAGTGGATATCACATGCTTAGCCAATAGTTTTCCAAAATGTGTACCCTAACCATGGTGAACTAAAAATAAGACCTGGATTTTGATTATCTCAATTATTTTACACACTTAATGTCATTTCTTCCTTAATCCAACCATAACTCTAATACCACACTTTCCCAAGGTTGTACGGACCCATTATCTTGATCCGAGAGTGATCTGTTAGAGAATCATGGTGTGTTGGAGGCTATATTCTTTGGTATGTGCTCATTCTTGGTGGATTTCCTTAGTTTTCTTCTACTTATCTCTACGGGATTAATGGACATAACCTTTTAGGAATAGATTCATGTCATCTGACACCAATCATGTTGAGATATGTTTGTCTTTTGTAAATGTAAGAACTTATAAAGACATTTATTGGATTTTAAATCTACGTTTCTAGAGTTCTTGGACCATTTATAATTTTTCATATGTTTTCCAGGTAGGTGGATTCACTATCTACTACTCTTAGTTAGAACATGAATGACTTATTTCAAATTTATTGAATTTCATGATTTGAATTGTGAAATTCATGCTTAATGTTTTTTGGAAAACATTTTAGTGAAGGTTTGAACTAAATAAGAAATTTTTTGTTTGGTGGAATGTGGAATTTGATACATGATTCTAAAATGAAAATTTGAGAATGGTTGATTGGTTTTGAATTATGGAAATTTTGATAATAAATATTTACAATAAAATGATTGTTTTATTGAAATGGTGTCTCAATTAGTTCTAAATGGGGTTTGGAATAAATGGTTGGTGTGAGTTTATATCATTGATGTGACTCTGGATAAGGGGTGTGTACCATTGGTCATAATTATGTGAAACTATATAAGGGATGTGTACCATTACGATATTTCTGATATGGTAACCTTATGATGAATTCGTAGATAGAAGAGATACCTCACATGATTAAGGAACTGTTAATAGAGAACACATATGTGCATGTGTGAAATCATAAAATTTATTTGCTAAATGGAAATGTGAAATGGTTTAATGATTTTTTAGGATGATTTACAAAGATTGTTTTGGTTTATAAAACTATTTTATTCTTTGATAAACTACTTTATGTTTGTTTTTCAACTATTTATGTAAATTTTTTATCATTTTCTATCCCTATGGAGTGAGTTGGGATGTCATCAGGGAAGAAATATTGAGTTTTGTAGTCACTCCCTACATGGGAACTTTGGAACATTTTGTAGATATTTTGTATCAATACATATGTAAAAGAAGTGCAACCACTTATTTATTGATGAATCATAATAAAATGTGAATTTATTATAGAGTTGGATCTTGGATCTTGTTTAAGGGTTTCTACTAGATGTCTTGGTTGTCTTTCAGTTCTTATTTTTAGTTTCTTCACTGTTATCTGATAAGATTCAAGGTTGTGGTTTGGTTTTTTATTGGGTTATACATTGTATTCTATTACATTATTATCATGCATCATATATTGGTTTTTTGGTTATGGAATTATTAGATTGGTTGTGTTATTTTCAAAGGGAAACATGTCCCCACCTCTAGTTGTTTAAGATTTCTTTGAATTTTATTTCTATCCATTGGTGACATGGGAATGTCACATAAGTCTTAGTAATTTTCCACCTCTTACCAATCTAATGGGTGAGGGGAGAAATGTTACATGGGATCATATGATATGATACCAATAGTTCATGAGCTTCATTGAGTGTTTATTGTTCTAATTTAAAGGAAATGACTTTGAATGAGGTATGTAGTCCCTAAACATCATCCAATGGTATATTAATTGTTTTTATATGCCTGAAATATGTGGTATCAACATTTATTGGATATATACCTTAGACATAAAATTAATATTTAATTAAATTCAAATAAAATTAATTATGTTTAAATTTATGCATTAGACACTTTCCACACATGTGACACCAAGACCACTGATAGGTTAGTTTTTAATTGAAAATGCGAGCTATGAGATACATAGGTCCTATAGGGGCACCATTTTATCTATAAGAATATAGTGGGTCTTGTTAATTTGTCTTTAATCGGTGTGATTTTTATAAAAGGGTTTTTCTATCCTTGATATTGGACATATAAGAACCTTATGATATCTTATAACCTTTTGGATAATTGATTAGAGAGTTGGATGAAAATTCCTCCCCCACAGGTATGTGGTAACCTGAGTGGGCGTGCCTTGCGTAGGACTCTGGGAAGGATATCCATGAGTGGACTGCCTTAGAATGACATTGGAATTGATATGTGGTTTATTTTAAAACTCTAGAGTGATTATAATAGTTTATTACCTATGATTATGGTAAGATCATGATGTGATGATAGAAATATTTACGGATGTTATGCCCTCAAAGTGATTTGTTGGACCCAAAGAGTTGGCGATGTGAATAAACAAAACATGTATGGTTTCAAAACTATGATATAATCTTGTGATAATATGTGGGTAACCCCTATTTTATATTGACACTAAATAGGATAAATGTAGGTGATTAAGTATCATTTATCTTGGGTGCCTCCTTAGAACATGAGTACCTACATGTATAGCCTAACTTGGTTATATTGAGTAGGATGGGTTTTGTTCTTGAGAGGTCATCATGGGAGATTTATGATAGGTTTTAGAATGTTTACAAACTATGTGTAATTACATGAGGTTTTGAAGCTTATGTGATCCCAATATTTATTTAAAATTTTTATTTATATGTACAAAATATATATTGTTTTGGGCTAGGATACCCTAGGTGTATTCAACGTGAGGTTTTGTGTGATCTACAACACATGTATATGAAAAATAATTGTTTATTGACCCATGTAAAAAATAATCATATGTAATAGTGGTCAATACCTATTTCATTTAGGTGATAATACTGCATAGGTGTATTCTTATATAGTTCTAGGGCTAGAAATGGTTCTCTTTGGGTTGGATTATTATGGTTATTGGACAAGACCTAGGACCCTCTAGGTAGTATATTTATATTCTTGGGTGGGATGAAACCTAGGTGTATGAAATATAAGGATATATTAGTTACAAATCCTCTTGTATATTATGGTTCTACGTAGTTGATGTTTCACTCGAGTGGTGGATATATAATAGTTTTGGGTAGGGATGTGGCCCCTCAGGTGGATGGATGAATGACATGTTCAAGGCAGGAGATGGGTCCCCATGGGTGTATGATAATATTATTAATCATGGCTATGATTTCTCCCTGGATGATATTATTTATCCTTCTAGAATCTCTTTCATTGGTTTAATGGTCGACATTGGGTTTTATTTTAGAACCCAATGTTTGATGTTGTTTATGTTATAGTGTTTTCACATATTATTTATTTATTCTTATTATATCACACGTGTATGAACATCGTTGTTGTTTATGATTGGTATGTCATTATAATTAGCCTATTTTATTTTCCTCTCACTTTTTATGATATTTTATGATACATCGATACCCAAACAGACCATATGATTTAATGTTAAGGCACGGAAGGGGGCCAGTATATAATGGTCAGGTTGGAGAAGCTCAAAGGGGATTTGAATATTGTGATGTGATGAAGCTTCAGAATGGTAGTAGATCCTCCGAGTATTTTTATTCCCTTTTGATTTGATTTTTATATTTGATTATCTCAATGGAAGATTAGTGGGATGTATAATTTTTCAATTATATTTCATTTTTATAGCTTGACTTTTGTTTTCTATCTTATATATACTATGTGCATTTTTTATGAATATTTTTTAATTATTTTTTTTGTATTTTTCTTTGATATGGGGATATAGTCTCCCCATGGAAATACCTTAGGCCATCATAGCTTTTCTATAGAATATAGAATATAGGGAGGTGTGAATGAGTTCACATGACACCCTCAGTCCAATCACTTTCGAGTGGTCCACAAAGGGGAATTATTATGTGGAGTCATAGTTTCTTTTTGTTTTTAATTCCAATCAGCGTATAATATATATAGATTTTGTATGAGTTGGATCTTGCGATGGAAGTTGAACTGGGGAGTCATGAACATATTTTTCGATGGGAATTCTATGTTAGCATGAATATGGGATTGTTTTTTTTGATTTTGACATAAAATTTGAGATATTTATTTAAGTATGATTTTTGAATATCAAGTTGATAATTATTTTTTTTCTCTTGGATGATTAGTAAGAGGCCAGTTGTGACGAAACACCTTCAACAAGATGAGGGAAGGGATAGTAGAGTGACATGTCATTCCTTCATCAAGATGAAAACGATATAATTACCCCCCGAGTCCCACCTTTAGTAGGCCATGGGGTGGAAGTTATCACCAAGGGAATGAAATCCTACATAATATGGAAGTCATTAAATATTTCTTTGAAAAAAAGATTGAGAGAAAAGGAGGAAAATCCAAAAAACTATAGACACTAAATGAATAAGGAAAATCCAAATCCATTCCCATATGAATCTTTAAAATTGAAAACAATACAATGTACAAAAAAAATCTGAAGAAGTGTACCAAAGTAAAAAAAGAAAAGTAGCAATGAAAACTATCCTGAAGCTCGAGCTAGTAAGGTCTGGCATTGTCCTCATTGTCCTCCTGGAAACCAAAAAGAAGTTATATATATATATGTTGAGTACAAAAGTATACATATTAGGGAAACTAATACCACTCATGCACAAGTGGGGGTACATGATAATTTCCCTGTGAAAATACAAAAAAACAATACACCTATCAAGGAAACTAAACACCAAACCTCACTAAGAAACACTCCCCAAATAACACTAGTTATGTAAAATAATAGTAATTTTACATTGATATTCGGGTACCCCGCACCACTTTCCCACTGGTTATTTAGAACATCTGACACATCAGACATCTCCCAAAAATCCCACTATATTCTCATTTCTACCCACAACAACAACCATATGGACCATCCCAACAACATTTTTATCCGAACCGCAAACACATGGGCCCCCACAAGGCCACTTCCTTCATGTAGACACCTAGTTCATATAAACCACAATTCCTACTCACAAACACTTGGGCTACCACAACCACAATTCTTTCCCCACAGACACCTGATCCTCATCCCGAAGACACCCGCGAAACAACAACCATACCTGTCACCCAAAAACACCTAGGCCTCATCCTGAAGACACAAGGAAAACAAAAACCATACCTCTCGCTTTAAAATACCTAAGCCTCATCCCGAAGACCCTTGGGAAACACACCTTCATGCACACACCTGAGCCAACCCACCACAACACATCTCGCCTAAAGAGTCTTGGGATATAAAAACCTCATGTCGTCCTAACCTAACTGAATAACATGGGCTCTATGGGAGAGGAATTAGAAAGGATCTATTAACCATCCACTCATAGGATTGTTGGTAACCACACCCTCCTCCTTGAAATGAGGGTGTTCGACACAAAGAGTTCTTCATGGGTGGAGTTCCTATAAGAAACACAAGAACTAGAATTTATACGTATAGTTAAACAACCACTCATCCAAACCTATGGGTATCAAAACCAACAACCATCCCACACACAACCACTCTTGATGTTGCCCCTACATGCACAAATACACAACATCCATAACTAGATCATAACCCATTTTTGGAAAATAGTTCTCCTTTTTACCCATTCTTGTTATAATTTTCAAGTGATTTCTTTTAAATATTCAATAACCATCAGGAAAATATCAAGCATGATGAACCCAACATTGCAAGAAAACCAAGTTGTAGTTACACTATACAGAACCACCAAAACATGTTATAGTCAAACCATGAAAGCTTGTTCCATGGCAAAAACACAACCATGGGCAGTTTCTACTACCTAGAAGTTCATCTACTACACAATCATCCCACATCCAGGGCCAAAATCATAGACATGATGCTCAACTATTCAACAAAATCCATGAAAGCCCTACCATAACCCATATCACATAACTACACCCATCAAACTATGGTAAATTCATATTCAGATAACATTGTACTTAAATTCTAGTTGGTTAACCGGGGTGATCATGCATGGGTTTTTATTTATCGTGCATCCATTTAATTAACCTAGTGTACGTGATTAGTCAGTTTCCATGTCACAACCATTCAATCACAATAATATAGAGAAAACAGAGCATCACTTGTGAAATGTCAAGGACTACAAACGACAATGATCTTCAGGAGGCATATAGTCACAAAAAGTCATAACCCTAAACAAATATAACAGGTAAACAACATGCGTTCTATCACCCATCTCTTTCTTGTTATCGTAAAAGAAAGGTTATCTTTGATATCATAAACAGTTGTTTACTTCTTTTGTAAATAAAAGGGTTTAGCAATATTTATATTGAAAATTACTACACCCAGCCTACATGATACACATAGGAAGATAGATGATGGAAATACATAATTGGATGATCAAGGATCATAGTTTTCTCCGGGTGCCAAGAACTAGGGTCACACGATAGGAAACTCCAAATTGAACCAAATAGGAGGGATCTTATGTAGGAACAACTCATCATAGGAAGAGGACCTCCACGAAAACCAAGGGAAAATAAAGAGACCATGTAAGAAGAAGATATCATTGTGATAAAAGTCCTGATCCTAGACTTACGAGATGTTCAATCTCAAAGTTCATGAAAATAGGATTGTGGTTTAACGACGCGGCTATGTGGTTGCACACGATATAATTAATTGAGATTTAATAATTACATCATAGATAGTGAGATAGACCATCACATGACTGAGAGTTTATAGGTTACAATTAAACACATAAAAATGAATAATAGGGGGAATAACTGGAAACACGATATATGGTGTGAAACTTATTAAAAGGCCACATGTTTTGGTAAGTCAAGGGTCATCCCCCTATTAGGGGATTTAACATATCCTTTACTGGAATTAAAATGGTCTTAAACCACTTAAAAAAGGCATTAAAACTAAAAAAAACATTATGGGAGGGAAATTAGAAAAGGAAACAACACACCTCATGGTGGATCTGTTTGGGTGCAGCACCAATAGGTGACAACACAGTGACACCCTAACACACACACAGATGCCCTCCTGACTCACTGATGGCGTCAAATACACCCGAAAAACTAAGAATTTGACAATTTAACGAACTATAAAGGTCTAATCCATTACATTAGATACCTCTCAAATAATTCTCTTCCTCGAGAATCATTTCTAAATCTACAGAAGGACAGGGTCCAAACAACCACCTCATAAGATACCAAATATGGATAAGACACCCCGAGTTTCTCTAATGCAGGAATAAGACCCTTGACATCCAATAACACCTCCTGATATTTATAACCCCAAATAGCCACAAGAACCTGAAGGATCCCACTATCCTGACACAAGGATTTGGGAGTTCCTTCCTCGAGGTCAAGACACTATCCACTTTGGGAAGCATTGACTTTCCCGCATAGGTTTAATCGAATATTCACTAATGCATATTGATTTGGAATTTGGTCCTCCCTTCCCTAATAATCGAGAAATTCCATATGAATTCAAAGAGTAAAGGAAATATATCATATCATAGTCAACAAGGTCATGCATTACATCACAGAAAGGAAAAAAATTAAAAACATCAAAGAAACCTCATAACGGTTACTCAAAATAGATTTGGGTACTGGGAATGCACATGTGATTATCACTCCCATGTACTCTCAATGAGGACATTGTGTTTCATCAACACATAAACCAATGGAATGGTCTATCCCTAAAGGACCTTATCCTTATGATCCTTGATTCTTACCAGTCGCTCCACAAACGTCATGTCGCCATCAACATCCAACTCTCCCCAGTCAATGATATGGGGGTCATTGTGTAGATATTGAAGATGCTAGGGGGCATTGAAATCGTCGTAGATCCTCTCTATCTGGGGTGTAAAAACCAGGTAATATTCCACCTCACCAACTTTCCCCAACACTTTAAAAGGCCCTATGAAACTATGAGAGATATTTTTACCATACTAATCCTTAACTGCCCATGTCGAGGTGAAACCATCAAGAACAGATGATCTCCAAACTAAAACTCTTAAGGCCTCCTCCTCTTATCAGCATTCAACTTATGCTGGTACTAATCCACCATCATCCTCTCATTAACAAGTTGACTCTTATCCACATTTCTCTATACTTCCTCTAGTCCAAGAACACCTGCCTCCCCAACCTTCATCCAGCACATGGGTGAACGACACAGTCTTCCGTAAAAGGAATCTAATGGTTCCATGACAACGAAAGAGTGATATCTATTATTGTTGGAAAAATCTACTAGAATAAAGTGCCATACCCATTAACTTCTAAGTCTAGAACACATGCCCATAGCATATCCTCTAATGTATGGATGGTATGCTCTATTTGTTCATCTGTCTGGGGGTAGAAAGTAGTACAAAGGCATAGTTGGGTGCCAAACTCATGTTGTAATCGCCTCCAGACTCATGAGGTAATCCATTAATATCGATCTGAGACAATGGACCTCAGAACTCCATGCATCCTCACTACTTTACCAATATACCTATTTGATATGGAATCCATTGTGCTTGACTTTTTATCCATTAAGAAGTTAGACAATTTTGACAATTAGTCCACCAATACCCAAGTGGCATCACATCCTCCCTCAGACCTAGGATTTCCTGGTATTAAATCCATCGATATATCATCCAACATCCACTCGGTAACATCTAAAGGCTGCAAAAATCCTCCAGGAACACGATGTTAAATTATCACATACTAACACATTATGCACCTTTCCACAAACTCTTCCACTTCCCGCTCTACCTTGGACCACAAAAACTTTTCCATTAGGCCTTGGTCAATCTTGGAAACTTCTGGGAGTACTTCTAGGGCTAAGATATGGAACACATGAATAAATCCTTCCCACTTCATATATATGATAAAGATATACCCACATAAATGCTTCTGATTCTAACCATCCTTCCGGAGCATTGCCAGTTCAATGTGATGACACAACACATAGGTCTCTAAGTCCACCACTAAGTCTCCTCCACCGGTCACATCAGAGAGGACTGAACTATCATCTGAAACAAACACCAGTTACCATTGTTTACCATTGCATCTAGGTGAAAGGTATCTAACTCCTCCATCGCTCTCTATGAATCAACAGACTTCTAAATCGATTCCCTCTTCAAATTCATGATCAAGGCATCAACCAAAATGTTCCCCTTTCTGGAGTTGTAGCAGATCTTGATGTAATAGTCCTGAAGAAACTCTATAAACCTCTTCTTCCTAATGATCTGATCTCACTAGGAGAATACATACCTCAATATATTGTGGTCTATTTAGAATGCAATGTGTTCCTGATGTGGTAGTGCCACCAAAACTTTAGTTCGAACACCACTACTGTAAGATCCAGGTCATGGGTGGAATAGTTACGTTCATGAAGACGTAACTTCCTAGACCCATAAGAGATCTCTCCCCACAGTTTCATCCTCACACACAACAATGATAGAACTAAAGCATCAAAGAACACATCGAACATTTCCCCTTCTTCTAGAAACCTCAACACTAAGGCACTGACCAGATTCCAGTTAAAGTAAGTGGAAGCCATATAGAACTGATCACTCCATATGAAAACCTAGTATTTATTGGTCAAAGTCATCAATAGAGTCATAACTCAATATAAGCTAGGTATGAACCTCTAGTATTAAACTATACGCCTAGGAAACTGTGAACCTCTACCACATTCTTGGGTGCCACCCAAGAAACAACCACATAGAATTTCGATGGGTCCACAACTATTCCCTACTAAGACACCACATGTCTAAAAAAGTTCACCATTCATGTATCGAACATTCACTAATGCAACTTCAAGTAGTGATGGTTGTGCTGGATTACCTCCAAAACTATCCCTAGATTCTCAGTGTGATACTACTCTAATATTGAGTAGATGATAATATCATCAATGAACACAACCACAAACCATTTCAGATACTCAAAAAAAACAAGGTACATGAGTCCCATGAACACAGATGGTGCATTCATAACACCAAATGTAATGAACACAAACTCAATGTTCCCATACCAACACATGAATGTAGTCATTAGGATGTCTCCATTCATTACCATCAACTGGTGATATCTAGACTGCAGGTTGATCTTGTAGAACCAACCTAGTCTCTTCAACTGGTCAAAAAAGGTTGTCGATCCTTGGGAGGGGGTAACGGTTCTTGACTATCACCTTCTTCAGTCTCTAGTATTATATGGACAGACTAAGACCACCATCATCCTTCTATGAGAACAAGGCTAGGGAACCCCATGATGTGAAACTTGGTTGTATAAAACCCATACTCATCAGGTTATAAACCCGAATCTGCAACTCCTGCAACTCAATAGGCTCTATCCGATAGGGAGCCATCGAAATTGGATGAGCACCGATTTATAAGTCAATACCGAACTCAACATAACATAGAGGGGGTAGAGTCATATCCTATTTGTGGAAGACATCCAGAAACACACTAACAATATCCATAACTTCCACAACGTCTGAGTATACTTTTTCACTTGAAATCTCGGCTAACAATGAAAGAAGGGTCTCCCCGCACCGATTGCCTTCCTGGAAACTCGGCTCTCCAAAAAAATCTACAATATGGAAACCCATATATGAGGAAAAGCACCATATTATTAAGTATTATATAATATAATGCATGGAAAATATGCATTTTATGCCTATAATGACATTGTATGGTTGCATTTGTAGTAGAAGAAGACACCCACTAGACTAATACGGACCCAACATCAATGTACATCCCCAAAACAAATCAATCTGGATAGCCTAACCCTTAAATGGAATACTCAACACCAGGGGGACATAATGTATATCTACATATAGAATAATATAATGGGATTGACTGGGAGTAATGAAGGATTATGAAGCTCTTGAGTTAAACAAATCAGAACCAAGAGTGATAAACAATTTGATTTTTACCTTGAATAACTTCAGGACATGCTAGAACTACATTCTCTACGGTGTGTAACTCTCTTCACCCAACTCCTCTACCTCTCATTTGTTGAACACCACCTTGAACACACCATAGTTGAGGTATATGAGGTCCACCCTGAGGTCGACATCCTCCTACAACATCTTGTCATAGAGGGGCAGGAGCCTGCTGTTGTTGTTGTTGGAAAGGTTCGACCGACATCTGGGGCTATTGAGGTGGGCACTGAACTATCCCACCAACACCATAATGATCTCAAACTATTTACCGACTCTAGATATTCCTTAATAAATCACAATAAAATCACAGTAGTTCTAGGCCCATGGTAAAAGAGTGAGGGCCAATTGATTGGAATTGGAACTGCTGAGGCCGTCTCCCTACGGAACGAAATCTATAAGTCCATGAAACTGAAGATCTATTGTTGACTTCATTCCCCATTGATAAACATTGTTAGATCCCCTCTTTCAGCACACCTCATCAAGAGTGCATCTTTTCCACTACCTCATCCTTCTTTTGAATTAATAAGTACATCGATAGAGTAAAGGGTGTAACAACATACTGAAGAGAAGGTCGAAGTGCCCCCACTAAGATTCCAGCTTGATACTCCTCATCTATAAAGTGGTCCTAAGAAAAGCATAGTAGATCCTTGAACATGACCCCCAACCCCCTCACTAACATACTCCCCTACTAGAGGGAGATAAACTCCTGCCTCTTCTTGACATTCATCATGGAAGAAATAAATTCTTCCTTGCACTCCTTCTCAAAGTCAGCCCCCGAAACCCTAGTATCTATTCTCTCCTCGAGGTATAGCTCCACCATTGACACTACTCCCCTCATATGACTAACTACCAATGGGACCTAGTACTCCCTCGGAGCATGAATCATGGTAAAGGTGATCACAACCTCCTCAATCCAACCCTCTATCTCCAAGACGGAAACACTACCCTCATAATTCCCATAGGTCTTATACTGCAATGAATGTAGAGTCTACATCCCCTATTAATCCCCTTCGTTTTGGTCAATCCTCCACTGATCATCCAAGGAAACATGTGGGGCCTCAACATCCCATTCCCCTTTTGAATGAAATCTGTGTTCCATAGATGAAAAGAGAAACAAGGAACTCCTAATCCTAAGTAGTAACAAATTTACATAGGGTTTTCTTAATTATTTATTTCAATTATTCCCAATACACTCTAATTAAAGAAAGAACACAAGTCGTTATGATGCATGTACCATTCCTAGGGTCTTTACCCTGCAATCTATGTAGCCTCACTTGGTCATTTGGTAGGCTCAGAGTCCTCGTGTTGGATCAAGGGGGGCCTTAAAATCCCATGTCATAGCCGATATTCCATGGCCTATGTCATGCACCCAGGTCACCTGACACTATTTCCCTATTATCCCTTGTAATCCTCATTTTTCCAAACATTGAACTCCACCAAAGCTCTCAACACCCAATAAAACATTATCATGATCAGCCTTCAACAAGACTAGGTAAGGGATAGCATAGTGTCATTCCCTTCATTCCTCAAGAAAAAAATGTTATAATAACCCCTCTATTCCACACCTTCAGTAGGCCCCGAGGTGGCAACCTGCGCTGGGGGCATGAAATCTCACATAGTACATAAGGAATTAATGTGTGGTTTTTTTGAAAAAAAAACTATTGGGAGATAAGGTGGAAAATCCAAACAACTCTAGACACTAAAGGAAAAAAAGAAAAACTGAAATCCATTCCCATATACATGATCAAAAGTAATAAAAATAAAAATTACAATAAAAATATAAAGGAGAGTACAAAAGAAAAAAAGAAAAACAGAAATAGAAACCATACTAATGCATGATATAGAATGGTATGGCACTATCCTCAAAGTTGTAATGCCCCGACTCCAGTTACCCAGAGTCAGTGCATAACTACGTAACATTGGCATGATCAGAAAAGATAAAGTCTTGAAAGACTGATTAGTTTAGTAGCCTGGGAAACACTAGATACATTCATAAATGTTACATTAAATCATAAAGTGAAAAACTAAAATAACATAGTCTCCATTTTACACACTCATATCCCCTTCTGACTATCCTTGCGGGTCATTCATAAAATACTTCTTCACATCCTGGAAAATATTATAACATTGAAAGGGGTGATCTCAGATGCTCAGTAACGATAACAATATAGCGGAAGCTTTCATAAATTAAAATAAAAATTTAAGGTAATGTATAACTAAACAAAATCCTTTTAAACATGAACTTAAACATAATATGGAAAATGTAAAATGAAATAATGCCATTTACATATTCACATGGATATTCTATTGGTCGAATAATCACATGCAATATCAATAACCAATTTCATAATGATGGAATGCATAATGCCAGACTATCATAACCACGTAGACAAGGCCTCGTGCCAAGACTACAAATAAAATATTGTCAAGGCCTCGTGCCAAGACACTAGTTTGTCTCATGAGACCTGCTGATGTATCGAGGATCTATAGCGGGCTCCACCCATCACTAATTAAGTCCAATGCATTCCTTATATGAAAAGGTTTAAAATTATCATAAACCATAACATAATCGTATCAAATAAAAAATGCATAAAAATAACATAACATTTCCACATTTCAATCACAAGATATCAATACAACGCATTGATATAATAAATACACTTTCAAAACCATTTTTAATACAAAAATAGAAGAATAGTAAAACATGGTATTTATTTTTCATTTAAAAAACTATGGCTTATAGAGGAAGCCGAAACTCAAATAATGGTCACGGCGGCGAAGAAGTCGTTGTCACCGCATACGTAAGACAAAACATTCCTTTTGTCATTTAGTGAAAATGATTCTTATAAAAATATACCTTTTAAATAAACATAATATTCAAAGGGGTTTATACACTATATAAAAGTCAGTTGTGTATAAAACAATGTATGCCTCAATGAAAGGAGATTGAGACGAAGTCCCTTACAAAGATCATTTTTTTAGATAAAATAGATCTATTAGGTGTATTCACTATAATTGAACGTAAATAATATAAAAATACATGATAGTACAAAATAGTATCATGACATAATTTGAAAGTAGGAGATTAACCCAAACAATGGAAATTGGGTAAAGAAGTTCCCTTATCTCGTGTCCGACTTGACTCGATCATTTTTTAATCTCCTGAATAATAAACTATAGTTTATTTATATTTGATTAAGAACCTTTTTCATGTTCATTAATCCTTTTATATAACTTATTACCATGTTATGATCATTATGTAATTATTTAAGTTAATAACGGTCATTTTGTCGATCTTTGGTACTTGAGTCAAAAATATACTTCTTATAATTACAAGTTGTTCATGTGGTGGAATATCCATTATATCCCGAATTATATTTATTATGTATTTATCATATATATCATATATATCCATTATATACATTCATTCATAATATTACGTAACATTTAGAGGTAAGAAATGAAATGCACCGTTCATGGAGACGGTAAGCCGTACGTACGCATAAACGCTACTTTCATTTATATTTCATATTTAATGGAATGAAATCCTAATGATATAAAGGTACATTATAATTCCAGTATAATATCATATATAATATCATTTACTCCATCCTTTATACATCCCACATATGGAATTAACGATTCAAATCAATTTGAGGGGGCAGTAGTCTACACTTCCTAAAATGAAATTATCGCATTTACTCATAATGGAAACCGTAAATTTATGACATAAATTAATAATACAGAAGATTAAGTAAAACATAATCATATTATATATCATATATAAATATAGTTACATCTTAATGGCCACCTTTGAAGGTGTTATATGAGTGTTGAACAATCATCTTTTCGTGAGGCAGAAATTCTCCATCCACAGAAACAGTATGTTCTTTAACCATTAGATGTAGGTGTGTGTAAGTTTAGCTCGAATACTTCTTATAAAAACATCCTAGTATATTTACTATACTGTTTTTATTACAAAATAAATTAATAAAAAGAGTTTAGGGGGTTGGAGAAGCAAAATAAAACATAAGAACACAAGAGAAACCACTACCTTTAAAACGGGTAACTCTTTTTGATTTGAGCTCAAAGGCTTCCTTGTGAAGACTTCTGCCCAATGTGAGGCTTCTAGGAGTAATAGAGGAAAGTTGATAGAGTATTTGGGCAGATTTTGGCCGAGCCAAATGGCTTGGAAGGTGTAATTAAGGTGGTTGTGGGTGGGGGCTTTTATAAGAGGAGAGGAGGGGCACTCTTGGAAAGTAATGAAATGTTACTTTATTATATAATGAGTTTTGGATTTTTAAGGTCCCAAACATATATATTTCTAGGATAAGGTGATAAGGGTTCTAAATATACTCATCCAATAGGCTTTAGAAAAGTTTAATTCTTATATTTTACATTATCCTTCCATTTTATTAAAATCGTTAATTAATTAGGTAATCGCTGCATCATCATGGTGTCATAGATAATTAAATTTATATAATGTCTAAAATTTTTAAAAAAACTATCATGTTGTAGGAAATATTTTTATCTTTCTAATTAATATTTATAGTCAAATATAGGACTTGTATAACCCCATTTAAAAATTGTTTTATTAAAACAACTCATGTTTGTGACATTTTTATTTTAACATTAAATAAAAAGTTTTTAATGTCATTTTCCCACCAAAGTGGCTCCATGGGGACCCCATGTTGACCCATGTATTTTCTTGTTCTCCCATGAATCATAAAATAGTGGTAGGACAAGTGTAAAGGTCATTTCATATTATTATAACCATATCTTTACCTTAAATTACACTAATTACCTTTAATCACAATTAATTAAACTTAAAAGTTACTATTCACAAAAAAATTATTTTAATCCCATTGAACTAAATTTTACTTCCAAATGACAACCATGTATGTAGGATTTTTGAAAATCAAATCACAGAAGTGGCAATGTTTCATTTAAACAAAAAATCAGTTTTTTAACTATCACATAGTGGTTTCACTATTCATCAAAAATTGATGTTTTTCAGAACAATGCCAAAATTTCAACCTAAGCTATAATTGATATTCCAAATTCAAAAATGATGTCTATTTTATAAAATTCCAAAAATATTAGTATCATTAATTAATTTTATAATTAATTCCCACTGTCACAACAAATAGCGTGTTTTTAAGAAATAATATACATCAAAAGATTGACAATTATTTATGTCCAATTTCAAAGTGAAATTAATCCTAATGACCACCATTGGATAAAATGGTAAAAATATATTTTAATTACACTTTAAAACCACTCAATATTATAATTTATCACTATAAGTTATTTTTATTAAAAAAGTTGTTTTTAAGTATTTTTCACTATTAATAAAAAATTGGAAGTTCTCAGAAATATACCAAAAATTAAACATAGGCTAATTTTGATATTCCGAATCCAAAAATGAAGTCCATTTTGAAATATAAAATATATATAATTTCAAAAAGTGGGTATTAATACTCATAAGGGCCATTTTGATTGGTCGTGGTGTGTTAGAATCTCGATCTTTCTTACCATGAAAGCTATTGCATTATAGAAAGTGAAGCATATCATGGAAGCTCGGGGTGTAACATTCTTCCCTCCTTCAATAAATTGCGTCCTTGCAATTTGAAATTTTTCTTTGAAAATAAAAGGTTGAAGATAGGAAATACCTTTGTGGAAAACCCACATCGGAAATAAGGTTAATAAACATATAACTTAAAAAGATAGAATGATAAGTACAAAGGTCACCCGAGATAGCCCATACTAGGATTCTATGAAAATATGGATATGGAAGAAAAAAAACCATCAAGGTCTGATGGAGAGTTTTAGAAAACAACATTAGGAGAAGGTTAACCACAAGAAGATCACAAACTTCGGATTAGTTAAACGGTCGTTGAATCCCCAGTTGGAAAAGTTAACCGGAAACGTTTTTGTTTTAAGTTACCTTTTATAATGTTGAGGAATTTATTTAGAAGATTTACTAGAAACATAAGGGAATATACATACTTGTCATGTAGAATTTCATTCTTTAATAAATTTTTACCACCAACACATCTTTCACTCTAAAAGTTAATAGAACTCAAAAATATTCTATTTATCCTAATTGTATAAGGTTCCAAATATTAACACATACCATTTAGATTAGGAAAACTATTTTGAAATAACCAGGGACTCCATGTAGGTTAGTGGTCGGTAACAAAGGCATGTCGCACTATGGTTGTGGGTTCGATTCCTACAGCTTTGTCCGATGCGACGGGTTATCCCCCAACATACAGGTTGTCCTTTTTTAAAACTATAGTATTACAATATTCCAAAAAAATTATTCAGAAATGTTTTAACCTTAAACAATACTATCCAAGGTTCAACTTAATACACTCCAACCTTTATAGTTATCCAAAATACTTCTGTCCAACTCACAGTCGAAATTTTATAAGGAAGGTAAACATAATGAAGATCCTTTTTCCACGTAACAACATGTGAACACCTTTATCATGTATTCTTTTAAAACACTGCAACATCCTGAATTACCATAAATCCTTATTTGTAACACCCCAAGCTTCCGCGGTACACTTCTCTTTGAATAATACAATAGCGTGTGTTGTACGCAACTTCGAGTTCTAACACACAACACAACCAATTAAAGTAGCTGTTATGAATAGTAATACCCACTTTTTAAAATTATAGAAATTTTATATTTCAAAATGGACTTCATTTTTGTATTCGTAATATCGAAATTATCCAATGTTTATTTTTTTTGTAATTTTCTGAGAACTTCCAATTTTTTATGAATAGTGCAAAATACTAAAAAAAAACTTTTTTAATCAAAATAATTTATAGTGATAAATTATACTATTGAGTGGTTTTAAAGTATAATTAGAATATATTTTTACCATTTTATCCAATGGTGTTAATTATAATTACTTTCACTTTGAAATTGGACATAAACAATTGTCAATCTTTTGATATATATTGTTTCTTAAAAACACGCTATTTGTTGTGACAGCGGGAATTAATTATAAAATTAATTAATGCAACGTATATGTTTGTAATTTTGTAAAATAGACATCATTTTTGAATTCAGAATATCAATTATAGCTTAGGGTGAAATTTTGGCATTGTTATGAAAAACTTCAATTTTTGATGAATAGTGAAACCACTAAGTGGTAGTTAAAAAAACCGATTTTTCGTTTAAATGAAATATTACCACTTCTGTGATTTGATTTTTAAAAATCCAACATACATGGTTGTCATTATGAAGTAAAATTTGGATCAATGGGATTAAAATAATTTTTTGGTGAATAGTAACTTTTAAGTTATTTAATCACGATTAAAGGTAATAAGTGAAACTTAAGGTAAAAATGATATTATAAAAATATGAAAATACCTTTAAAATTGTACTATCCCTATTGGACGTGTCATGGCAGACCAAGACAATCCATGGGTCAGCTTGGGGACCCCATGGAGCCACTTTGGTAGGAAAATGACATAAATAACTTTTTATTTAATGTTAAAATAAAAATGTCACAAACAAGAGTTGTTTTACTAAAACAATTTTTCAATGGGGTTATACAAGTCATATTTTTGACAATAAATATTAATTAGAAATATAAAAATATTTAATACAACAAGATATTTTTTTTATAATTTTAGACATTAAATAAATTAAATTATTTATGACACCATGATGATGCAGCGATTACCTCATTAATTAATGATTTAAATAAAATGAAAAGATAATGTAAAATCTAAGACTTACAACAGTCAAAAACCTATTGTATGAGTATATTTTGAACCCTTATAACCTTATCCTAGAATTATATAAGTGTGGGACCTTTAGAATCCGAAAAGAATTGTATAATAAAGTAACATTTTATTACATTCCAAGAGTGCCCCTCCTCTCCACTTATAAAAGGCCCCCACCACTACCACCTTACTCACACTTTCAAAGCCTTTTGGCTCGGCCAACCTATGCCCAAATACTCTCCAAACTTACCTCCCTTACTCCTATAAGCCTCACCTTGGGCAGAAGTCTTCCCAAGGAAGCCTTTGGCTCAAATCAAAAATAGTTACCCGATTTTAAGGTAATGTCTTCTCTAATGTTATTTTGTTTTATTTTGCTTATCCAACCCCCTAAACTCTTTTTATTCATTTCTTTTGTAACGACACCAGTATCATAAATATACTAAGATGGTTTTATACGAATTATTCGAGCTACACTTACACACACCTACATCTAATGGGTAAAGAACATACTGTTTCTGTGGATGGCGAATTTCTGCCTCACGAAACGATGATTGTTAAACACTCAAATAACACCTTAAAAAGAGGCCATTAAGATGTCACTATATTTATATATATGATATATACTATGATTATGTTTTACTTAAGGTTCTGTATTTTTCATTTATGGCATACCTTTATTGTTTCCATTTTGGGTAAACGCGATATTTTCATTTTAGGAAATGCGGACTACCGCCCCCTCAAAGTTATTTGAATCGTTAATCCCATATGTGGGGTGTATAAAGGATGGAGTAAATGATATTATATATGATATTATAATGGAATTATAATATACCTTTATATCATTATGATTTCATTAAATACTAAATAGAAATGAAAGTAGCGTTCATGCGTACGTACGACTTACCGTCTCCATGAATGGTGCATTTCATTTCTTACCTCTAAACGTTATGGGATATTTTAAATGCATGTATATACTGGATATATATGAGATATATGATATCTATATCATGAATATAATTCTGGATATAATGGATATTTCAAGTTTATTTTTGACTCAAGTACCAACGATCGACAAAATGACCGTTATTAACTTAAATAATTACATAATGTTCATAACATGGTAATAAGTGATATAAAAGGAATAAAAAACTTGAAAAAGGTTCTTAAGAAATTATAAATTAACTCTAGTTTATTATTAATGAGGTTAAAGAATGGTCGAGTCAAGATAGGACGCAAGGTAAGGGAACTTCTTAACCCAATTTCTATTCTTTGGGTTAATCTCCTACTTTCAAATTATGTCATGATATTATTATATCCTATCTTGTATTTGTAATTTTATTATGTTTAATTATAGTGAATACACATAATATATCTATTTTATTTAAAAAATTATCTTTTTAAGGTACCTTGTCTCAATCCCCATTCATTGAGGCATATTTTGTTTTATACACAAATTTCATTTATACGGTGTATAAACCCCTTTGACTTTTATGTTTATTCAAAAGGAATCTTTTTATACAAAGAGTTTTACTAAATGAAAAAAAGTAATGTTTTTCTTTTCATACGTATGCGGCGACAACGACTTCTCCGCCGCCGTAACCATTATTTGTGTTTCGGCTTTCTCTACAAGCCATAACATTTTTTTTAATGAGAAATAAATACCAAGTTTTAATTTTCTTTTATTTTGGTATTGAAAATGGTTTTGATAAGGTTTTTATTATATCAATGTGTTTTATTGATATCTTGTGATTGAAATGTGGAAATGTTATGTTTCCTTTATGCACGTTTTATGTGATACGATTATGTTATGGTTTATGATATGTTTAAACCTGTTCATATGGGGAATGCATTGGACTTAATAAGTGATGGGTGGAGCCCGCTATAGCTCCTCGATGCATCGGTAGGTCTCATTAGACAAACTAGTGTCTTGGCACGAGGCCTTGGCAAAATCTTAATTGTGGTTTTGGCATGAGGCCTTGACTACGGGGTTATGATAGTCTGGCATTATGCATTCCATCATTATGAAAGTGGTTATTGATATTGCATGGGATTATTCGACTAGTAGAATATACATGTGAGTAAGTAAATGTCATTATTTAATTTAATTTTTTCCATATCATGCTGAAGTTCATGTTTAAAAGGCTTTTGTTTTAGTTATACATTGCCTTAAATGTTTATGTTTATTTATAAAAGCTTCCACTATTATGTTATCCTTACTGAGCATTTGAGCTCACCCCTTTCAATGTTTTAATTTTTCCAGGATGTGAAGAAGTATATTATGAATAACCTGCAGGAATAATATAAGGGGATATGAAGAGAAGATGTTGTAGTTTTGTTTTACTTTATGATGTAATGTAAGTTTTATGAATGTATCTAGTGTGTCTAAGGCTACTAAACTAATCGGTCTTTCGAGACTTGATCTTTTGTGATCATGCCAATGTTACGAAGTAATGCACCGACTCCGGGTAGCTGGTGTCAGGGTGTTACAGTTGGTATCAGAGGCAGTTTAGTACTAACCTTGGAAGCTAGATTTAGATAAACTCTGATTATAGCACATATCCCAAAGATAGACTTTGAGGATTTGTATAGAAGAACATCCTAGAATTTTGCTGTTGTAGAGATTTTGTGAGTTTTCCGAGCAATAAATCCATGTCTGGATACGAGCAGGTATAGGCGGCTCTGGCATAGATGTACCTAGGGGTAAAACCCGAAAACACCGCTTTGAGCTAGACTCGAATGGGAACTGGTGCACGACAACGGGCCTTGCTGCACTCTTGGTTACGACACTCCCGTGGGATATGCTTAGGATAATTCTCATTTTCTTTAGAAACCACTATGAAGGGTTATGAGTATATACTTCCTTAAAGAAAACATTTTTATGATTATGGATTATATCCATAAATAGTTCAATTTATGTTAAGTATTTTATAAGTATGGAATTATGTATTTTGATTCATAAAATAATCTAGTTTATGCCATTGTTTAGAAATGGTGCCTAGTGGAAGGAATGGAAACTGTATCAATGCACGCACTCCGTGTAGGGATTTCCCTACTGCTGAAGATAATTATTGTGGATCTGGAGATTCAACTAGTGCTGATCAACTTATTACCATACTGGGACAACTCACCCAGGTTATGAATAATAACCTTACTCGTATGGAGAACCCTGATCCAAAACGTGGAGGATCAATGTTATACCGCTTCATGAGGAAACAACTGCCAACATTTAATGGGGGTACAAATCCATTAGTAGCTGAGCAATGGATAAACACATTAGAGAAAATATTTCATGCCTTGGGGAGTAGTGAAAGGGAAAAGGTTATCATGGCAGTTTACCGCCTCACTGGAGATGCTGATCAATGGTGGTCATTGATCCAAAATACAAAGGAAGATTAATAAGTATCAAGTATGGGATGGAGAGAGTTCAAAGATCTTTTATTAGAAAAATACTTTCCTCATGACCATCGAGCAGATATGGAAAGGCAATTTCTAAGTCTGAGACAAAAGGAGGATGAGAATGTCACAAAGTATGAGGCCAACTTCACAAGGTTAGCGAGGTATGCTGCAGATTACATATGTAACCCAAGAAGTAAGATTGATCATTTCTTTGATGGGTTAAAACCATTTCTCCGTCGAGCTTTAGTATCGTATCGTTCTCATCGTATGAATATATTGCCTCGTGTGATATCAAGATAGAAAAGGAATTCTCTAAGTCTTATGACAACAAAGTAAAGGAAGAGAAGAAGAGAATGGTGGAACAAGAGACAGATAAAGGGAAAAAGGGAAAGAAGGATTTTCCATTATGCGATAATTGTGGGAAGAATCACCCGAGTCTTTTTATACAGTGATATTATATGAAATTTTGAGGACGAAATTATTTTAAGGAAGGGAGAATATAACACCCCAAGCTTCCGCGGTACACTTCTCTTTGAATAATACAGTAGCGTGTGTTGTACGCAACTTCGAGTTCTAACACACACCACAACCAATCTAAATAGCAGTTATGAATAGTAATACCCACTTTTAAAATTATAGAAATTTTATATTTCAAAATGGACTTCATTTTTGTATTCGTAATATCGAAATTATCCAAAGTTGATTTTTTGGTAATTTTCTGAGAACTTCAAATTTTTTATGAATAGTGAAAAATATTTAAAAAATCTTTTTTAATCAAAATAATTTATAGTGATAAATTATACTATTGAGTGGTTTTAAATAATAATTAGAATATATTTTTATCATTTTATCCAATGGTGTTAATTATAATTAATTTTACTTTGAAATTGGGCATAAATAATTGTCAATCTTTTGATATATATTGTTTCTTAAAAACACGCTATTTGTTGTGAGAGCGGGAATTAATTATAAAATTAATTAATGCAACTTATATGTTTGTAATTTTTTAAAATAGACATCATTTTTTAATTCAGAATATCAATTATAGCTTCGGGTGAAATTTTGGCATTGTTCTGAAAAACTTCAATTTTTGATGAATAGTGAAACCACTAAGTGGTAGTTAAAAAAACTGATTTTTCGTTTAAATGAAATATTACAACTTCTATGTTTTGATTTTAAAAAATACAACATACATAGTAGTCATTAGGAAGTAAAATTTGGTTCAATGGGATTAAAATAATTTTTTGGTGAATAGTAACTTTTAAGTTTAATTAATCGCGATTAAAGGTAATTAGTGAAACTTAAGGTAAAAATGATATTATAAAAATATGAAAATACCTTTACACCTGTCCTACCACTATTGGATGTGTCATGGCCGACCAATAAAATCCATGGGTCAATGTGGGGACACCATGGAGCCACTTTGGTAGGAAAATGACATAAATAACTTTTTATTTAATGTTAAAATAAAAATGTCACAAACAAGAGTTGTTTTACTAAAACAATTTTTAAATGGGATTATACAAGTCATATTTTTTACTATAAATATTAATTAGAAATATAAAAATATTTCATACAACAAGATATTTTTTTTATAATTTTAGACATTAAATAAATTAAATTATTTATGACACCATGATGATGCAGCGATTACCTCATTAATTAACGATTTAAATAAAATGAAAATATAATGTAAAATCTAAGACTTACAACTGTCAAAAACCTATTGTATGAGTTGATTTTGAACCCTTATCACCTTATACTCGAATTATATAAGTGTGGGACCTTTATAATCCGAAAAGCATTGTATAATAAAGTAACATTTTACTACTTTCCAAGAGTGCCCCTCCTCTCCACTTATAAAAGGCCCCCACCACTACCACCTTAACCACACTTTCAAAGCCTTTTGGATCATCCAACCTCTGTCCAAATACTCTACCATCTTACCTCCCTTACTCCTAGAAGCCTCACCTTGGGCAGAAGTCTTCCCAAGGAATCCTTTGGCTCAAATCAAAAAGAGTTACCCGATTTTAAGGTAATGTCTTCTCTAATGTTATTTTGTTTTATTTTTCTTATCCAACCCCTAAACTATTTTTATTCATTTCTTTTGTAACAACACCAGTATCCTCAATATACTAGGATGTTGTAATAAGAATTATTCGAGCTAAACCTACACACACCTACATATAATGGTTAAAGAACATACTGTTTCTGTGGATGGTGAATTTCTGCCTCACGAAACGATGATTGTTCAACACTCATATAACACCTTCAAAGGGAGCCATTAAGATTTCACTATATTTATATATATCATATATAATATGTTTATGTTTTACTTAAGGTTCTGTATTTTTCATTTATGGCATACCTTTATTGTTTCCATTATCGGTAAACGTGATATTTTCATTTGAGGAAGTGCGGACTACCGCCCCCTCAAAGTGATTTGAATCGTTAATCCCATATGTGGGATGTATAAAGGATGGAGTAAATGATATTATATATGATATTATAATGGAATTATAATATAACTTTATATCATTATGATTTCATTAAATACTAAATAGAAATGAAATTAGCGTTCATGCATACGTACGGCTTACCGTCTCCATTAACGGGGCATTTCATTTCTTTCCTCTAAACGTTAAGGAATATTATAAATGCATGTATATACTGGTTATATATGAGATATATGATATCTATATCATGAATATAATTCTGTATATAATGGATATTTCAAGTTTATTTTTGACTCAAGTACCAAAGATCGACAAAACGACCGTTATTAACTTAAATAATTACATAATGTTCATAACATGGTAATAAGTGATATAAAAGGATTTAAAAACATTAAAAAGGTTCTTAAGCAATTATAAATTAACTCTAGTTTATTATTAATGTGGTTAAAGAATGGTTGTGTCAAGATAGGACGCAAGGTAAGGGAACTTCTTAACCCAATTTCTATTCTTTGGGTTAATCTCCTACTTTCAGAATATGTCATGATATTATTATATCATATCTTGTATTTGTAATTTTATTATGTTTACTTGTAGTGAATACACATAATATATCTATTTTATTTAAAAAATGATCTTTGTAAGGTACCTTGTCTCAATCTCTATTCATTGAGGCATGTTTTGTTTTATACACAAATTTCTTTTATACGGTGAATAAACCCCTTTGAATTTTATGTTTATTCAAAAGGAATATTTGTATACGAAGCATTTTATTAAACGAAAAAAAGGAATTTTTTTCTTACCGTACTTATGCGGCGACAATGACTTCTCCACCGCCGTAACCATTCTTTGAGTTTCGGCTTCCTCTACAAGCCATAACTTTTTTTTAAATGAGAAATAAATACGAAGTTTTAATTTTCTTTTATTTTGGTATTGAAAATGGTTTTGATAAGGTTTTTATAATATCATTGTATTGTATTGATATCTTGTGATTGAAATGTGGAAATGTTAAGTTTCCTTTATGCACGTTTTATGTGATATGATTATGTTATGGTTTATGATATGTTTAAACCTGTTCATATGAGGAATTCATTGGACTTAATAAGTGACGGGTGGAGCCCGCTATAGCTCCTCGATGCATCGGTAGGTCTCATGAGACAAACTAGTGTCTTGGCGTGAGGCCTTGACAAAATCATAATTGTGGTCTTGGCACGAGGCCTTGACTACGTGGTTATGATAGTCTGGCATTATGCATTCCATCATTATGAAAGTGGTTATTGATATTGCATGGGATTATTCAACTAGTAGAATATCCATGTGAGTAAGTAAATGGAATTATTTAATTTTATTTTTTCCATATCAGGATTATGTTCATGTTTAAAAGTCTTTTGTTTTAGTTATACATTGCCTTAAATGTATATGTTTATTTACAAAATCTTCCGCTACATTGTTATCCTTACTGAGCGTCTGAGCTCACCCCTTTCAATGTTTTAATTTTTCCAGGATGTGAAGAAGTATATTATGAATGACCTGAAGGGATAATATAAGGGGATATGAAGAGAAGATGTTGTAGTTTTGTTTTACTTTATGATGTAATTTATGACTTATGAATGTATCTAGTGTGTCCAAGGCTACTAAACTAGTCGGTCTTTCGAAACATGATCATTTGTGATCATGCCATTGTTACGAAGTAATGCACTGACTCCGGGTAGCTAGGGTCGGGGCGTTACATTATTGATTACATTTATGATCCCTTATTCCTTATATGAATAATAGATATACTCCTTATATCCAAAAATGTATACAAATCATTAATCGGTTTCAAGGAAGATAAGAATATACAATATAATTTATCCAAATCAATCATGTATTATTCCAAAATCACTATCTTGGTATCAGAGCCATATTATGGTTTATCTTTCTCTCAACCATATATTTTTCAAAAATTTAACCTGTTGTGGAGTCACTTTTCATGGTTCCACACAATCTCAAGTCCTTGATGAAATAGTACTGCAGTACAATCCTTATATACTCCATAATTATTATAACCAGTACAACATTGATACAACACTCAAATGACAAAATTCTATAATAACAACATAATAACTATAATCATTCCTACTCATCTGTGGTAATATCATAACTTGATTATTAACCAATAACATCATTTGGGGAATACTCTAATGATTTTGACATTGGTTTGCGTAGTGTCCCCACTCCTTGCAGATGAAGCATTGTACATTTGAAAACTTTTTCTTACCCTTGTAGTCATGCACTTGGTGTCCTTTTTCTCCACACTTATAACAAACTCCCATTCCCTTCAGTCAAGTCCCAAGGATTTTCTTCCCATAGTTATCACATATTGGAAAAATATTCTTTTCCCTCTTCCCTTTATCCATCATCCTTTTCTTCTCTTGCTTCCCTTCAAATCCATAGGACTCAGAGAAATCTTTACTTATCTTATTAACACATGATACTATTTCTTCATATGTTGAGAATACATGGGAGACTATATCCCTTCTAAATGTTGTCTTAATACCATGAAAGATATGATCCTTCTTACTCTTTGGATCATACGTATTGCTGGAGTTCACAATCCTTCTACTGGGCGCCATTTCTATACAATGGCATAAACTAGGTCAGTTTATGAATTAAAATAAATAATTCCATACTTGTAAAACACTTAACATAAATTGAACTATTTATGGATATAATCCAGAATCATAAAAATGTTTTCTTTGAGGAAGTATATACTCATAACCCTTCATAGTGGTTTGTAAAGAAAATGAGAATTGTCCTAAGCATATCCCCCAGGAGTGTCGTAACCAAGAGTGCAGCAAGACCCGTTGTCATGCACTAGTTCCCATTCAAGTCTAGCTCAAAGCGGTGTTTTAAGGTTTTACCCCTAGATACATCTATGCCAGAGCTGGCTCTACCTGCTCGTATCTAGATAGGGATGTATTGCTCAGAAAACTCACAAAATCTCTATAATACCAATATTCTTGGAAGTTCTTCTATAATATTCCTCAAAGTCTATCTTTGGGATATGTGCTCTAATCAGAGTTTATCTAAATCTAGCTTCCAAGGTTAGAACTAAACTTCCTCTGATACCAACTGTAACACCCCGACCCCAGTTACCGAGAGTCGGTGCATTACTGCGTAACATTGAAATGATAACAGAAGATCAAGTCTTGAAAGACCGATTAGTTTAGTATCCTTGGAAACACTAGATACACTCCTAAATGTTACATTACATCATAAAGTGAAAAACTACAATAACATAGCCTCCATTTACCACACTCATATCCCCTTCTGACTATCCCTGCGGGTCATTCATAAAATACTTCTTCACATCCTAGAAAATATTAAAACATTGAAAGGGGTGAGCTTAAATGCTCAGTAAGGATAACAAAATAGCGGAAGATTTCATAAATTAACATAAACATTTAAGGCAATGTATAACAAATCAAAATCCTTTTAAACATGAACTTCAACATAATATGGCAAAATTAAAATGAAAAAATGCCATTTACTTATTCACATGGATATTCTACTGGTCGAATAATCACATGCAATATCAATAACTACTTTCATAATGATGGAATGCATAATGCCAGACTATCATAACCATGTATCCAAGGCCTCGTGCCAAGACTACAAATAAGATTTTGTCAAGGCCTCGTGCCAAGACACTAGTTTGTCTCATGAGACCTTCCACTGCATCGTGGAGCTATAGCGGGCTCCACCTGTCACTTATTAAGTCCAATGCATTCCTTATATGAGAAGGTTTAAAATTATCATAAACCATAACATAATCGTATCACATAAAACATGCATAAAAAACATAACATTTCCACATTTCAATCACAAGATATCAATACAAAACATTGATATAATAAAAACACTTTCAAAACCATTTTTAATACCAAAATAGAAGAATAGTAAAACATGGTATTTATTTTTCATTTAAAAAAACTATGGCTTGTAGAGGAAGCAGAAAGTCAAATAATGATCACGGCGGCGTAGAAGTCGTTGTCGCCGCATACGTAATACAAAACATTACTTTTGTAGTTTATTGAAAATTCTTTTATAAAAATATACCTTTTGAATAAACGTAAAAGTCAAAGGGGTTTATACACCGTATAAAAGTAAGTTGTGTATACAACGAAGTATGCCTTAATGAAATGAGATTGAGATGAAGTCCCTTACAAAGATCATTTTTTAAAATAAAATAGATCTATTAGGTGTATTCACTATAAGTACACATAAATAAATTACAAATACAAGGTAGTACAAAATAATATCATGACATAATTTGAAAGTAGGAGATTAACCCAAAGAATGGAAATTGGGTTAAGAAGTTCCCTTACCTCGTGTCTGACTTGACTCGATCGTTCTTTAATCTAATGAATAATAAACTAGAGTTAATTTATATTTTCTTAAGAACCTTTTTCATGTTCATTAATCCTTTTATATCACTTATTACCATGTTATGAACATTATGTAATTATTTAAGTTAATAACGGTCATTTTGTCGATCTTTGGTACTTGAGTCAAAAATAAACTTCTTATAACTACAAGTTGTTCATGTGGTGAAATATCCATTATATACCGAATTATATTCATGATGTAGATATCATATATATCATATATATCCAGTATATACATTCATTCATAATATTACGTAACATTTAGAGGTAAGAAATGAAATGCACCGTTCATGGAGACAGTAAGCCATACGTACACATTAACGCTACTTTCATTTCAATTTAATATTTAATGGAATGAAATCATAATGATATAATAGTATATTATAATTCTATTATAATATCATATATAATATCATTTACTCCATCCTTTATACATCCCACATATGGCATTAACGATTCAAATCACTTTGAGGGGGTGGAAGTCCGCACATCCTAAAATGAAATTATCGCGTTTACCCATAATGGAAACCATAAAGGTATGACATAAATGAAAAATACAGAAGCTTAATTAAAACATAAACAATTTTATATCATATATAAATAAAGTGAAATCTTAATGGCCACCTTTGAAGGTGTTATATGAGTGTTGAACAATCATCATTTCATGAGGCAGAAATTTTCCATCCACAGAAACAGTATGTTATTTAACCATTAGATGTATGTGTGTGTAAGTGTAGCTAGAAATATTCTTATAAAAACATACTATTATATTTAGGATACTGGTTTTGTTACAAAATAATTAATAAAAATAGTTTAGGGGGTTGGAGAAGAAAAATAAAACATAATAACACAAGAGGAAACACTACCTTTAAAACGGGTAACTCTTTTTGATTTGAGCTCAAAGGCTTCCTTGAGAAGACTTCTGCCTAAAGTGAGGCTTCTATGAGTAAGAAAGGGAATTTGAGAGAGTATTTGGGAAGAGGTTGGCCGAGCCAAATGGATTTTAATTTGTAAATAAGGTGGTAGTGGTGGGGGATTTTATAAAAGGAGAGGAGGGGCACTCTTGGAAAGTAATGAAATGTTAATTTATTATATAATGAGTTTCGGATTTTAAAGTTACCAAACTTATATATTTAGAGGATAAGGTGATAAGGGTTCGAAATCTACTCATCCAATAGTATTTTGACAAGTGTAATTCTTATATTTTAAATTATCCTTCCATTTTATTAAAATCGTTAATTAATGAGGTAATCGCTGCATCATCACGGTGTTATAAATAATTTATTTTATTTAATGTATAAAAATTATAAAAAAAATATCATGAAGTAGGAACTCTTTTTATATTTCTTATGAATACTTATAGTCAAAAATATGACTTGTATAACCCGATTTAAAAATTGTTTTAGTAAAAAACTCATGTTTGTGTCATTTTTATTTTATCATTAAATAAAAGGTTTTTAATGTCATTTTCCCACAAAAGTGGCTCCATGGGGTCCCCAAGTTGACCCATGGAATATTTTAGTCTGCCATGACTCATCCAATAGGGGTAGGACAAGTGTAAAGGTCATTTAATTTTATTATAACATTATCTTTACCTTAAATTACACTAATTACCTTTAATCGCGATTAATTAAACTTAAAAGTTACTATTCACCAAAAATTATTTTAATCCCATTTGAACCACATTTTACTTCTTAATGAAAACCATTTATGTTGGATTTTTGAAAATCAAATCATAGGAGTGGCAATGTTTCATTTAAACGAAAAATCAGTTTTTTAACTACCACTTAGTGGTTTCACTATTCATCAAAAATTGAAGTTTTTCGGAACAATGCCAAAATTTCACCCTAATCTATAATTGATATTCTGAATTCAAAAATTATGTCTATTTTATATAATTCCAAACATATAAGTTTCATTAATTAATTTCATAATTAATTCCCACTGTCACAACAAATAGCGTTTCTTTATGAAATAATATATATCAAAAGATTGACAATTGTTTATGTCCAATTTCAATGTGAAATTAATTCTAATGACCACCATTGGATAAAATGGTAAAAATATATTCTAATTACAGTTGAAAACTACTCAACAGTATAATTTATCACTATAAATTATTTTGATTAAAAACTTTGTTTTTAAGTATTTTTCACTATTCATTAAAAATTGTAAGTTCTTAGAAAAATACCAAAAATTCAAAATAAGCTAATTTCGATATTCTGAATACAAAAATGAAGTCCATTTTGAAATATAAAATATATATACTTTCAAAAGGTGGGTATTACTATTCATAATGGCCATTTTGATTGGTCGCGGTGTGTTAGAATCTCGAACTTGCATACAATGCAAGCTATTGCATTATTGAAAGAGAAGTGTATCGTGGAAGCTAGGGGTGTTACAAAATTCCTCATGGAAACCTGAAAGAATTTTTATATATGTAGGTTGAGTAGACAAGTATACTGAGTAGAGAAACCAAAATCACTCATGCACAAGTGGGGGAACATACGAACGTCCCTGTAAATATTGAAGAAAACAAGACATCTATCATGGAAAGTAAATAGCCAATCCCAATAAGACACACTACCCAAATAATGGATATCAAGTAAAGTAATATTAATAGAACATTGATATTTGGGTACCCCGCACCACTTTCCCACTAGTTTTCTAGAACATCCTACGCATCAGACCTCCCCCAATAATCCCACGGTAGTCCCACTATTGTTGCCAATAACAATCATATGGGCCATCGCAAACATGCATTTATCTTGCCTGCAAACACCTGGTCCACCACTACCACACATCCATTTTGTAGATTCCTTGGCCATTAGAACCACACATCCTAACTACAGACATATGGGCCATGAAAACCACAATTCCTACCAATAGAAACCTAGGCCTCTTCACAAAGACACCTAGGAAACAACAATTGTACCTCTCTCCCCCAATGACATAGGCCGCATCCCAAAGACACATGGAAAACAAAAAAGATACCTCTCACCTGAAAACACCTAGGCCTTAACCTGATGACACTTGAGAAACAAACATGCCCACACACAATTGTGCCGACCCACCACAAAACACCCTGCCCAAAGAGTCTTGGTCTATAAAACCTCAGGACAACATGGCCTTCCTGAATAACTCGGGCTATCTGCGAGAGGGAGAAGAAAGGGTCTTATAACTATCCACTAATAAGAATGTTGGGAACAACACCCTCCCATTTAAATTTGGGTGTTCGTCAAAAACTGCTCGACCTGGGAGTGGTGCATATAAGAAACAATAGAACAAAAATTTATACATGTAGGTAAACAAGAACTCATCCAAACCTAAGGGTATCAAAACTAATAACCATCCGGCACACAACCAATCTTGTTTCTAACCCTACATAAACAAATACTCAAAATCCACAACCAAGGAAAACCCCATTTCTGGAAAATAGTTCCCCATTGTAATCATTCACGTTATCATGTTCAAGTGATTCCATTTAAATATTCCATTTACACAAGGAAACTAATAGGAATAACCAACCCAACATAGAAAGAAAACCATGTTTTAATCCCACTTCACAGCACTACAAATAAATGTTACATTCTTATCGTGCAATCTCATTCCATGACCACAACACAACCAAGGGAAGTTTCCACTACCTACAAGTTAATCTATTCCACAATCATTCCAAAACCATGGCTAAAACCGCCTCCCCACTGCTCAAAAATTACACACAAGCTACAAAAAACCCATACATAACACACATCACATAACTAAACCGATCAAACATGGGTAGATTCAGATTCATCCAATGATGTTCCTTAATATTAGTTGGTTAACCGGGGCAAACACACACGGCCTCTTCATTATCAGGCATCCATTTAATTAACCAAGTTTATGTGATTAATAAGTTTCCATGTTACATCCATTCAATGACATGAATATCAAGAAAATAGAGAATCACTAGTGAAAAATTAAGGACCATCAAAAACCATGATTGTTAAGAGGCATATAGTCAAAAAAATCATTACCATAAACAAAGATAATAGGTAAACAACTTGCATAATGTCACCCCTCTCATGAAAGTTATCGTATAAACATGATTATCATTATTATCATCTTTTATTGTTTACTTCTTTTGTAATGAAAGGTGTTTATCCATATTCACATAGAACATTACTACACCCCACCTTTTATGATACACATAAGAAGAGAGATTATGGGAATCCCTTCATGGATAATCAAGGATCAATGTTTTCTCCCTTTTCCAAGAACAGGGGTCGTGTGATAGGTAACTCTATGATGAACCAAACATGAGGGATCTTGCGTAGAAACGACCCATATCCATATGTGGGACTCCATGCACACAAAGGGAAAAGAATGTGACCAAGGAAGAATAATATCTCAATGTGATAAAATGACTAATCCTAGAGTTATGGGATGTGGAATCTCGAAGACCTTGAGAAGTGGATTGTAGTTTGACCACATCAATAGGTAGTTTTAGAAGTTGGGATTAATTGAAATTTAATAATTCATCTGAAGATATTGAGATAGACCTTCATATGGAAGAGAGTTGATATGTTACATTTAAACTAAGAAAAATGCATAACAGTGGCATAACTGTAAATGAGAATAAGGGTTTGCAAGTGATTAAAAGGCCACATTTTTTGGTAAGTCAAGGTTCACCCCACTCTTATGGGATTTAAGATATCCTTTAATAGCCTTAAAACTATGTTAAACCACATTAATAGTGGCATTAAAACATAAAATATATGATATAGGAGGGAAACTAGAAAGGAAACCCGACACCCCATGGTGGAACTATTTGGGTGTAGCACTGAACGGCACGACACTGATATGTGACACCATAGAGACATCCTTCCACTAGCACTGACACCATCCTAACTCACTGATAGCACTGAGGAAACCCCAAATACTATAATTTGACAATGTAATAGACCAAGAAGGTCTGGGCCATTACACTAGTGTATATTCATCATTCATGGAACATAGGATTCAAATGAAATTTGTGTTTTTGTATGTGATTGATATCACTAACAATAAAGGTTAAATTTTTTTATAGAGTCAATAATAAATTATGTATAGTTTTATTATTTGAATTTTTTTCATGGTGTTGTACACAGACCAACCACAACATTTTCTTCTGATGATCGATAACGTCAATCCAATCATGGAACTTTATGTGGTGATGAATACATATTCTCTCCACGAAAGGGGTGTATACTAACATAAAGTGGGTTGATATATGAATTACATAACTTAGTTATGAACCCATTGTGTGTGATTATGATGTTGGTATAGTTATATAAATAACAATGGAAACCTATCCGATGTTTATAAAAATTTATTCTTGGTCATAATAATCATAACTAAACCATATGATTATGGTTTTACGTGATACATGTTGTCATAGGGAGGTATTGTTATAAGCACGTGGAATTGATTTTCTCCTCTTGGGGTAGTGTGCTATATAGATTTATGGTGAGTATGTGTTCCTATAGAAGGCCATTTTACTTGTAATGTGATGCCTGATATTTATATATGAGGCCCTAATATGGGTGTGTTGGAATGTGATTATCCTTGTGTTATTTGAGATTGGTTCCTAGAATTTTATTTTGATTTGAGATATATGATGATGACATGATATAGAAGTTAGCCCAGAATAGTGATTTCCCAAATAGATGGTTGGCATCGGTATATTCTCTTAATTATATATAAATAAATGGGAATTTCTAACGGATGTGCGATTCAGGATTGTGATATTTATTTTTCTTTTGTGATATAAAGAACATTGATCTCTTTTGGTATCAATTCATAATTTCAAACATATGATCACTAAGATTCTAGGAACTTATTGGTTTTATGTTAATTTTTTAATGGGACAGTCGATCATGACCTAATATGGTCATTTCATGGACATATAGTTTGGGTTTAGTCACTCCAGTTTTGGAATGACTCTTGGGTGGTGGGTCTTGGAGTGACTGATATTCCTTGATCCTATTTGAAATAATGCCTCAAGGTACTTCTATATAGATAAGATTAACATGAATTGGGTGTATGGATAAATTTTCTATCATTTAATCTTATGTCTGATGATATTATTACCATGGTTATGTGAGTCTTGTTTTTTGATTGAGTGGTATGAGACTGTACACCCTTTTGGATTATTGTAAGGATAATAGCTTGGGATTTATGATGAAAATTGGAAATTTGAAATTATGGTGAGAGGTGAAATCAAATATTTATTGTGTTTTAGTGGAACTATCTAACCAAGATCGTTCCTAAATAGGATTTGATGATATAGGTGAGAGTAGCTCTGGAGGAGAAATACATGTCTAATTTTGACAATATATCAGTCGTTTTGTTCATGGAGAAATATAAAGGAAAACTAGATGGTGGGGAGAAAACCAGTGGGTATGAGAGGATATAACTAGAGTATTGGATGAAATTTCTTTAGAATGGTAGGATTTAATTCATGGTGAGCAAAGACTAGGTAGATTTATTTTATGTTAGAGCTCATATATGACTATGACGGACATTCCAAGTCATTATTTGCAGTAATGGCTATAGATTTGGATGACTAAAAATGTTGTTTGGTTCAATTGAGTGATTTTAAAGACACTACTATGGTGGGGAGCATATTATTATTTAGGATACGAGACCCTCATGTTGGAAGGGTTTGAATTCTGTGAGACCAATCAATCGATGGTTAGGATGTCATTGAGATGATGGTGTTTAGAAGGATCCTATTTTATCTTGCTCCTTGGGAAATACCTCAATTGGGATATAGATTTGGTATTGGGAGGATTTTTTGTATTAGAACATGGCTCGGTATGGAATTGAAAGAATCCTAGGGTGATTTAGACCAGATATGCCTTAGTTCTCATGAGTAGAGTGTGATAGAAAATTAGGTTTATTGATGATCAAACCACTTAATTACAAAATGTTTTGGGTTAGACATTGGTGTGATCATTTGGATGATCTCATGATCCCTTAAGGGATTTAGGCATTGTGATAGACCAATGAGATAACATGTTGGTGGATTTGGATGGGTATATTCTATAGTGGTATGATATATAAGGATTAACTTGTGTTTTTTATGGAATTGGGTGTAGTGTGTTAGAAACCACATTCAACATTTATTTATAAAACATACAATACATTTTAGATAAAAGATTAATATAGTGGGGATCACTAGGACCTAAAATATACATTTATGGTCAGAGCCTTATAGTGGGAAGAACCGTAATCATGGGGTTAAATTGGTCAATTTCACTTCAATGTCATGAGATAGATGGTCGTGGTTTAGTGAAACCTCAGTCTTTGTTATAGTGATGAGGGGGAATCTCATTTTTTTAGTAATATACTACCCTTGTGTTTAGATTTACATAGTGAAATATCATTGTGGATTTTAGGGTATAGTATAATGATTTAATGGAAAATTATTGACTATGGTTGGATGGAATTGATGGTTGAAGAACCAAAAAGAATTCTCTAATATGAAAAGTGTTATGAAAGGGAGGTTTTAAAACCCAATATCATTATGGGTTGTGAAATATATAGGGAATTTTATTTTTTGGTCAAAATGTTGGGGAAGTTTGAAGGAATATGTGTAAAATAAAAATTTAGATGGTTGAAACACCTCACTGGGATATTTTTGGATGTGGTTTTAGTCCTGATAGTTGATTTGGGTTCTTGGGAGATCATTGAAGTGGGTTTGTGGTGAAACCCTTCTATTATTTGATGTAGGGGACCAGTCATACCACAACCCATTTTGGTCACACCCAAAAGACCTATAGTGAAGTACAATAGTTTGTATCATGTTTTCTATATCCTGAGTGGGTTGGCCAACCTAGGCCTCACTAGGGGGAATTGTTTTGCACCATGACCCATAATGGTCATGATGGTGTAGTGTTAGTAAGAGATATGACCAATGTTATTAGGGTATTCATGATATGACTTAGGATGCTCATGTTGTGACCTAATTAACAGATGGAGCATTACACGATGAACCCCATAGTTATCCCATGACTAATCTATAAACATGCTTTCATAGAGGGGAAACATGGCTTTTAATTGTCACCCCATAAATATATTATGGGAAAATTGGATAAGCAGGGGGACTTTTTGGATAGCTATCCCATTATCTATCTCCTCCATTAATCCTCATTGGAATAGGGTTTACGTTGAAGTGTTTTCAAAAATATTTATGGTATGTTATCTACCCTCTTCCTTTTGTATTGGTTTCAATTTTATCTCGTTTTGATTCATTATAATTTCATCTAGGGTTTTGGTAATGATTCTATTGGATCATATTTTAATTGATAAAAATTGATGGTATTTTTTTATATTATGGGGGTAGGATATCCCTCGATGAGGAATGCACATAACTACTCATTCATTTTTAATAGGTATGCCACCTAATGAATTTTTCAAGGATTTTTAATTAAATTGGTACGAATTTGTTATTGACCAAGATCCAGATGATAGTGTTTCTTTCCTATGATGGCTTCAATGGTATGATATCGACCTTTGATTTTTGGTTTATTGTATATTTGGTATGATGAAATGACTCATTGAGTTTTTAGGTGAAAACTACTATTTGATGTAATTTTTATAACCAATTGTATATTGATATAATTAAATGATTTTGGATTGGGTATTGAAATAAGATCTTGGAAGATTATATGTGGTCTTGAATTAGCTTGGAGGAGTGGAAATGGTTTTCTTAAAGGATAATACTTTGAATGAGGTGGGTGGTCTCATAACATCTCGCTTTGGTATATGACTTACATTTATATTTTTGTAATATTTAGACTCACTACAGATAGGTGAATGACCATGAATGTAAATTTAATTATTTATTTAAACTCAGTGAAACTAAATGAAGTTCCAAGGTTTGTGATTGATCTTTGGATATAGTGTGATGTATCAACCATCGATGGTTTAGCTATTGACCTTAAATATGTGGTAGGATATAAATAAACCATAGTTGAGTAATAATATAATTAGAATAACATATTATGACTTTGTATGTTCCCTTGGTTCCCTTGAATTAAGGCATGAGATAGATAAGGAAATGATTGACCAAGATAGTAGCCATATAAGAACCATGAGCCACCATTAATCATTTAGATTTATTGATTAGGGAGTGAGGTGACTATTCCTCCACCATTGGTATATGAGAACATGGGTGGGTGTTCTCTTGGTAGGAATATGGGAATACTGGTCATGAGAGGAGAAACCATGGTTGACTTGGAAAAGGAGATGGGATTTAGGTTATCCCATTTGAGTTATGAGGTTATTGTATTTCATACGAGTCTAATGAATCCATGATGAAATCATTGAAATTTAAATGTGATTTATGAACTCTGATAGATAGGTTTAACCATATGTTCTAGGGATGTGTGAGATGATTTCATATAGGGTTAAAAGTGTAAAACCCTGAGATTTTATGATAAGTATTCTTTTTAATTTATTTGATTTCATGTTTTTTATTCTACACCAAGATTATCTTGTGCTATACACAACACTGTATTAGCTTGCCATATATGCAACACTGTTCTTGGATTGTGTTACACACAATTTCAAGTTCGTTTGATAGTAGTCATTCTATGCAACATTGAGTGTGTCTATATATATATATATTAAATGTATAAATAAAATATGGGTGGATTATATTATAGGAAACAATAAAGGTGTTTTTCACAACACGCAACCCTGACTTGTCTTGCCATACACACAATCACGACCATCCTCGATAGCGTGTGTAGTACGCAATACCAGGACTCACTAAACAATGATATATTGTTATAATATTATTATGGACTAGACGTTATGAATAGTATTAAATAAATTTTGAATTTTATAACATTATTATCCATCTTACATATTTTCTAGAACATTGTATGAGAACAAAATAATTTTTTCAGGTAAAATAAGTTTTTTTAAAATAATGCAGTTTTGTCGCCTTTTGATGGAACACCCAATTTAAATCTAGTTGTTGACATGTTTATAAGTTCCATTTGAAAAAATAAAATTCTTCCTTGGAATCAGGATATAAAAATTTAATTTGGATAAATTTTTCATATTATTCTGGTAACTTTCATATTTTGATGAATAGTAAAAACACACTATATTTTAATTAAAAACAACTTTTTTCATCGCAATAATTTATATGTTAATATTATCTTTATTATTGGTTTTAAACTGTAATTAGAATATATTTTTACCATTTAATCCAATTTTGGTCATTGGAATTAATTTCACTTTGAAATTGGACATAAACAAGTGATGCTCTTTTGATAGTTATTATTTCTTAAAAACACGCTATTTGTTTTGATAATGGGAATTAATTTTAAAATTAATTAATTCCACTTCTATGTTTTGAATTTGTAAAAGTGAACATAATTTTTGAATTTAGAATATCAAATATAGCTTAGGCTGAATTTTTGATATTTTTCTGAAAAACGTCAAATTTTGATGAATAGTGAAACCACTTAGTAGTAGTTAAAATACTGAATCTTTCATTTAAATGAAATTTTACCACTTCTGTGAATTTAATTTCAAAAATCCGACATAAATGGTTGTTATCATGAAATAAAATGTGTTTCAATAAGATGATAATAATTTTTGGTGAATGGTAACTTTTGACTTTTATTTACTACGGTTAAAGGTAAATAAGGTAATTCAAGGTTAAAAGAATATTATAATAATTCAAAATCACATTAACACTTCTCCAAAACTTATTGGATGAGTAATGGAATACCATGTGCATCATTGGGTCTATTTGGGGACCCCATGGAGCCACTTATGAAATACAATGACACATTAGATTAATTAATTTAATGTAAAGACAAAATTGACATTAACAAAAAGCTTTCAGTAAATTTATTTTTATATCGTGTTATATAAGTCATATTTTCAACTATAAATTTTCATTAGAAAGATAAAAATATTTCTTACATCATGGTATATTTTTCATAATTTTTAGACATCAGATGAATTAAATTATTTATGACACAATAATGATGCAATATTTACCTCATTAATAAATGATTTAAATAAATAAGATTATAATGATTAAAATATTATCCAAAACATGTCCAATTCTGATTGTATGATTTTATTTAGACCATGAGTCATCTTATCATCATATTTTATGACTTTTGGAACCAAATATAAGTTTATAATAAAATAATTTTTTCACACTTTCAAAAAGATCCCCTCCTCCCCCTTATAAAAGGAGACCATTTCAATCCAATTACACACACCTCTCAAGCCATTTGGCTCGTCAAACCTCTACCCAATTAAGCTACCTACATCCCTCTACTCCCCTAGAAGCCTTACCTTAGGCAGAGGGAACTCCGGGAAGTACTTTTGGTTCAAACCAATGGAAGTTACCCAAATTAAAGGAGGTTTAGATACGTACGAAGCATATCAGACCTAAGGTAAGGGATAACTATTCCTATCTCGTTCTTATCCGAGATTGTTATTCGTAAGTATTTACTGGGGTTATTGTTATCATCCATGCCCATGTTTTATAAAAATGTTTTCATGTATTTTTTATGTCATTTTTACCCATTTTAGAAATTTACCACATGTTATGAAAGGAATCTTACTTTTGTTTACCACACGGGGATCTTTTTGACTTTTCCAGAAAAATAACGAGAAGAATGTTTTTTTAACTTATATGGAATGAAAGGATTTTTATGGTTTTATAAAGCCTAATTTTCATGATGCTTAATCCAAAATATTTCATGACTATTTTCAACAAAATTCTTTTCTTTTAAAATTGCATGACATTTTTTGGAAAGAAAATGATTTTGAAGAAGAAATGATATTTACTCAAGAATACATTTCAGGTGTTTTATCAAAAACATTTTCCATATAAGATGAAATTAGTTCATATGTGTTTGTTTCAAGTATAATGTCTCTATTATTTACATGTTTTCACTTTTCTTATGATGAAATGATATCCATTTTTTTATATGGATTATGTTATGATGGAATGATGTTTATAAAACCCATTTTTATTCATTGGGTTATGCTGAATGATTTATGCTTATGTTGTGGAACAAGTAAGGATGATTTCATTATGATATGGGTGGCACCTATATCTCCCTCCAATGCATTGAGTAAAGATTTATATCTCATGAGATAGACATGGCTGGAATGACAAGTAAATCTGGTTCAGTAATACAGGGCTGGAAAGGCAAGTAAACCCGGTTCAGTAAGGGACTTTGTCCACTAAGATGGTCTTGGAAGCAATGCCTTGGAAACTATGGAAATCATATCATGTGCATAATGTTTTTCTAAAATTACAAGTTTTATTCCCATGCTATTTTATCATGATTAATAATATTTTAAGATCTATTCCTTATGTACTGCCATGTTTTATGTCATTGCTCAAGATTTTGATGTTTAAACATTATGTTCATTTTTTAAAGTTTGAATGTATTTGGATTGTTTTATTTTCCTCATGATTACCCTTATAGATCATTTGAGCTCAACCTTTATATGTTTTCTTTTCCCCAGGATATTACGAAAGGTTTTAGGTAAGAAAACAAAAAGGGGAAGATCTTTATGGGAGATGTTGAAGATCTTTCATCATGATTAGAAGATTATGTACCGAGTTTCTAAAGGCACTAAAATATTACTGTCCTTGAGTGTTGGTTTTTGTTATATATTGAGTATTCCTCAAAAGTAATGTAATGTCCATGTATGTCAAGCTTTGGGTCTCTACATTTGGTAACAGAGGAACGTTTTAGTTTACCTTTGGAAACTAGGATGCGAAAACAATAGTGAGATCCCTAGAGATATTTCTAAGGTATGTCTTGAGATGCCCCTAAGTTTAAGTATAAGTATTGGTTATAGTCCAAGAATTACGGTAACGATCTTAGAATTAAACTTAAGATGTTAGATATTGATGTTAATCCCCCTTTATTATGTTGTTTTACATATCATGATTTTTGCCTCTCACACTATTCTTTTTGGGTTTTAGATGATGGCTGGAACCCGAAGGAACCGTGTTGATAAATTTAATAGACGATGTAATGATTGTCCTCTTGAACAAACCAATGTTATGGAAGATGGAGTGAAAATTTTTATTGTTATAATTACACAATCTATGAATCATTCTGGACATCCAAATGAGCAGAGAAGGGAATAATATTCTGTTGATTCCTTCATGAGGCAACATCCACCTTCTATCAGTGAGTATTCTAATACACTTGTTGATGAAAAATGGATCGGTACCATTCAAAATATATTTTTCATACTTCTCTGTTCAGAACATGAAAAAGTCATTCTTTCTATTTACTGATTAAAAGGCGAAGCAGATCAATGGTGGACTTCAATTAAGAATACAAGGCCCTAAGGTGAAATTGATTCCATGGAATGGGATGAGATCAGGAACTTATTTTTCAATAATTACTTCCCTCATATTCTTTGAAAAAATATGGAAAAGGATTTCCTTAAGATTAATCAAAAGGATGATGAATCTGTTGGTATATACGAAGTGAATTTTACAAGGCTTGCAAGGTATGCATCTGGCTTTATCATCCAACCTGAAAGTAAAGTTGATCGATTCTTCAGTGGCTTAAAACCAAGTCTTCGAAGGGAATTATCTATAAGAGACTTCAGTAGCTATGAAGAAAATGTGTGTTGTGCTATCAAGGTAGAAATGGAAGTTTGTGTTATATACCCATCTCATGGTTTGGAAGAGAAACGAAAGATGGAGTTCGAGGAAAAATCTCAGAAAAATGGTGAAAACAGGATGAATGTTTCTTTAAGCTCAGACTGTGGAAAGAAGCATAGTGGAGATTGTCTTAAAGGGACTAGAAAATTTTTTAAGTATGGAAAAGAATTTCATCGAGCAGCTGAGTGTCGATGTAATGGAAAAAGGGTTTCTAATGATATAAAAAAAAGAAAAGACTGCAGAGAACGCACCACCAACACTCCAATGCTTCAAGTGCAAGGAAATGGGGCACTATGATAATCAATGCCCGAATCCAAGGGTTACTGATGATCGACATGAGCAACCACTTAAAGCAAAAGACAAAGGGAAGTTACATGCGATCACTATTGTTGATGTTGAATATGAAAACGATGTGGTGGAATGATTAAGTGTTTATGTAATGAGATTCCAAAAATAATGTTCTATATAGTATCATGGAATATTGGAATATTTATGTATTGGTCTATTGTGGTTTTCATTAATTTTATGGTACCGGTAACCAGGGAAAGTGATTGAGATATTTTTGGAATGAAGATGATATGCACATAATGAATGGATAAGGAGAAAATGAAAGGTTTGACAGTATTCACGAGCTCATGACTGATATAAGGAAAAAGTAATATCATGGTTTGTGTATATAGAATTTTTGGATTTTGGTATGTGGAAAGAGTTAACTTTTGACAAAATTCATGTTTTCACTAAGATTCAATGGGTATTCATCTTTCAAGAGAATTCACGATTAAGGTATTCACATGTTTGGAATATGACCAACAAGATATATCTTATATGGGGGATAAATGATGGTATTCACATGCTTGGTAGATGAAATTTATAATAATTGTTTTCTTTATACTATGAGCTTGGACAAAAGTATTTTAGATAAGCCTAAAGATTGGAATGGATTATGTTGGACATAAGTTAGTATTGTTTAAGGATAGATCATTTTTCGATATTATCGATGGAATTTCATAATGATGTAATTTTAGAAAAAGGACAACCTGCAGGACGGGCGACAACCCGTCATGTCGGGCAAGGCTATGGGAATAAAACCCAAAACCAATGTGTGAGATGCCTTTATTTCCTACCACTGGCCCACATGAACACCCTGGTTAGTAGAAACTAGTTTTATTTTATTAAGCGGTATGATAGATAAAGTATAAGTCCATTTTTGGAACCATATACGAATAATATCACCATATATGGACTTATGTATATAACTTTTTCTAACCTTATGTTTGAGACATATTGAATGACCTATCATTCTATCGCATGATCTGATAACACTTCATGGAAAACAAATTCAACATCATTTCATTAATAGATGAATTGTAAATTATTCAAGACATGAACAATAATAAGATTGTACCAAAATCAAGTAATAACTTATTTTAATTAAAAAATTCTTCAACATTAGGGAAACTATCTTGAAATCCAAAAATGTTATCCTACGACTCTGATATCTGATGAATCAGATGATACCTCAGATCATCGCAAGTCTATGGCTTCGTGATTGATGGATTTTTCATAGCCCTGTTCTCTACCACTCTCCATCAGAACATGATGGTTATATTTTTCTTCAATATCCATATTTTCACCTATGTTCTCCTATGTGGAAACCCACTGATTAGTTAATTTGGGTAACACTTAAATTTCATTCTTTAGTTTCTAAATATAGGTTTTGGTTTTCTCTTTTTACGATGTGGGTTTCTATTAAAGAAACATTCACGTATTAATCCATTTATAACCACGAAGAATTTCGGAGGCGAAATTCATTTTAATGGGGGTAGAGTGTAACACCCCGAGATTTTATGATAAGTATTGTTTTTAATTTATTTGATGTCATGTGTTTTTTGGTACACCAAGATTATCTTGTGCTATACACAACACCGTATTAGCTTTTCGTAAACGTAACACTATTCTTGGATTGTGTTACACACAATTTCATGTTTGTTTGATAGTAGTCATTCTATGCAACATTGAGTGTTTATATATATACATATATTCAATGTATAACTGAAATATGGTTGGATTCTGTTATACGAAACAACAAAGGACTCTTTCACAGCACGGAACCCTGGATTGTCTTGCATTACACATAATTGCGACCTTCCTCGATAGCGTGTGTAGTACGCAATACAGGGATTCACTAAACAACGATATCTTGTTATAATATAATTATGGACTAGCCATTATGAATAGTATTAAATAAATTTTTAATTCTATAAAATTATTATTCATCTTACATATTTTATAGAACATTTTATGAGACCAAAATAATTTTTTCGGGTAAAATAAGTATTTTTAAAAAAATGTAGTTTTGCCACCTTTTGATGGCGCACCCATATTAAATCTAGTTTTTCACATGTTAATTAGCTAAATATGAAAAATTAAAAATTTTCCTTGGAATCAGGATATAAAAATTTAATTTGGATAAATTTTTCATATTATTCTGATAACTTTCAAATTTTGATGAATAGTAAAAACATGCTATATTTTAATTAAAAACAACTTTTTTCATCACAATAATTTATATGGTTATGTTATAATTTTAATTGGTTTTAAAGTGTAATTAGAATATATTTTTACCATTTAATCCAATGTTGGTCATTGGAATTAATTTCACTTTGAAATTCGACATAAACAAGTGATAATCTTTTGATAGTTATTGTTTCTTAAAAACACGATATTTGTTTTGAAAATGGGAAATAATTTTAAAAATAATTAATGCCACATATATGTTTTGAATTTGGAAAAATGGACATCATTTTTGAATTCAGAATATCAAATATATCTTAGGCTGAATTTTTGTTATTTTTCTGAAAAACTTCAAATTTTGAGGAATAGTGAAACCACATAGTGGTAGTTAAAAAAACTGAATCATTCATTTAAATGAAATTTTACCACTTATGTGAATTGAATTTCAAAAATCCTACATACATGGTTGTTATCAAGAAGTAAAATGTTGTTCAATAAGATGATAATAATTTTTAGTGAATGGTAACCTTTGACTTTTATTTACTACGGTTAAAGGTAAATAGGGTAATTCAAGGTTAAAGGAATATTATAATAATTCAAAATTACCTTAAAACTTGTCAAACCATTATTGTATGAGTAATGGACAACAATGTTCATTATTGGGTGGATTTTGGGACCCCATGGAGCCAGTTATTAAAGACAATGACACATTAGATTAATTAATTTAATGTAAAGGCAAAATTTACATTAACAAAAATATTTTAGTAATTTAATTTTTATATGGTGTTATATAAGTCATATTTAATAATATAAATATTACTTAGAAATATAAAAAGATTTCCTAAATCATGGTATTTTTTCATATTTTTTAGACATCAAATGAATTAAATTATTTACGACACAATAATGAGGCAGTATTTAACTCCTTAATAAATGATTTAAATAAATAAGATTATAATGATTAAAATATTATCCAAAACATGTCCAATTATGATTGGATGATTTTATTTCGACCATGAGTCATCTTATCATCATATTTAATGTCTTTTGGACCTTTTGAAACCGAATATAAGTTTATAATAAAATAATATTTTCACACATTCCAAAAGAGCCCCTCCTCCGCCTTATAAAAGGAGACCATTTCTATCTAACTCCACACACCTCTCAAGCCATTTGGATCATCCAAACTTTGCCCAATTAAACTCCCCACATCCCTATACTCTACCTAGAAGCCTTACCTTTGGCAGAGGGCACTCAAATAAGCCCTTTTGGTTTAAACCAGAGGAAGTTACCCAAATAAATGGAGGTTCGGATACGTATGAAGCATATCGAACCTAAGGTAAGGGATAACTATTCCAATCTCGTTCTTATCTGATATTGTTATTCATAAGTATTTACTAAGGTTATTGTTATCAAACATACCCATGTTTTCAAAAAAAATCATGTATTTTTAAAGTCCTTTTACCCATTTTTAAAATTTACCACATGTTATGAAGGGAATCTTACTTTTGTTTACCACACGGGGAACTTTTTGACTTTTCCGGCAAAAGAACGAGAAGAATGTTTTTTTAACTTATATGGCATTAAAGGATTATTATGGTTTTATAAAGCCTAATTTTCATGAAATATCCTCTAAAAGATATCATGACTATTTTCAACAAAATTCCTTTCTTTTAAAATTGTCTGACATTTTTTGAAAATAAAATGATTTTGAAGAAGAAAGGATATTTAATCAAGAATTCAATTCAAGTGTTTTATCAAAACCATTTTCCATATAAGATGACATTATTTCATATGTGTATGTTTCAAGTATAATGTCTCTATGATTTACATGGTTTCACTTTTCTTATGATGAAATGATATCCATTTGTTTTATATGGATTATGTTATGATGGAATGATGTCTATGAAAACCATTTTTATTCTTTGGGTTATGATGAATGATTTATGTTTATGTTGTGGAACAAGTAAGAATTATTTCATTATGAGATGGTTGGGACCTATATCTCCCTCCAACGCATTGGGTAAAGATTTATATATCATGAGAAAGACATGGCTGGAACGACAATTAAATCCGGTTCAGTAATACTCGGCGGAACGACAAGTAAACCCGGTTCAGTAAGGGACTTTGTCCAATAAGATGGTATTGTCAGAAATTACTTAGATACTATGGAAATAATATCATGTGCTTAATGTTTTTCCACAATTACAAGTTTTATTCCCATGCTATTTTATCATGATTAATGTTCTTTTATGATATATGCCTTATGTACTTCCATATTTTATGTCATTGCTCAAGATTTTGATTTTTATCCATTATGTTCATGTTTTTGAGTTCGAATGTATATTGTATGTTTTATTTTCTCCATGATTACCCTTAATGAGAATTTGAGCTCACCATTTATATGTTTTCTTTTTCCCAGGATACAAAGAAAGATTTTAGGTAAGAAAACAAAAAGGGGAAGATCTTTATGGGAGATGTTGAAGATCTTTCACCATGATTGGATGATTATGTTTCGAGTTTCCAAAGACACTAAACTATTACGGTCCTTGAGTGTTGGTTTTTGTTATGTATTAAGTATTCCACAAAGGAAATGTAATTTCCATGTACGTCAAGCTTTGGGTCTGTACAAAAATTTTTCTGATGTGGCCTTCGAGACCTAAGTGGGTCAGTTGTTTTATGTTGACTATTGAGAGGGTCAGTGTGGGAGAGAATATACCATTCACCCGGACTATCACCCTAGAATCTATGGATAAATCGGGATATCCTATAATGGATGTAGTGACATATATGGGTTCTATTTATTAGAGTCTATCTGATGAGGCATGTGTTGGTTTGGTCTAGAGGAAAACATCAATGGAGTCACACGAGGTTATGAAGAAGATGCGACATATGGATTATATGATATACTTATGAATATTTATAATATATATGAGGATCTAGGGAGGGATAACCACGCTTTGTTATATTAGTGCTTTATAATGAGTTGTGGCCTCAAGTATATATGAAATGAGGGTACATGTATCGATTAAAGAATACAACCCCTAAGTAATAGAGTTTTATACCTATTCTAGGTAGGGTATGTAACCACTATGTGTATGATTATATGGGTATGTAACTGGATATGGATCCCCCTAGGTTGGTTTTGCACCAATATATATATATATATATATATAAATTTACACCGATATATATATATATATATAAAGAATACTATATTCAATAGTGTATACTACATAGCACATGAGCCTCAGTCAAGTTGGTGAGTCCTCTCTAAGTGCATCCATGAGACCCAGGTTCAAAACTAGGAGGAGGCATAATTTTAGGTTACTATTGAAGTAATTATAGTAGTACTATGTGGGTAATGTAGCAGTTACTATTATAGCCAGAACTATTCACCTTGGGCCACCGTTTTGGGCTTGGAGTCCTTAAGGGCTTCCAGCCAGCCAAGAAATTGTGTTAGTAAGGATTTAAATCCAACTTTAAGGCCTTAGGGCTACGTCAAGGCCTTCGGGACACCTCAAGTCCTTCAGGCCACTTGATCAGTGCATTTTCCCCAAATAGACTCTACAAAAAAGATGCATCCCTAGAGGAGGATTCAGAGCAGGTGCACTAACCAAAGAAGAACCAATATATTTGGAAGAATGAGGTGGTATGGCTATGCCATCATGACCAGCTTGTGCTTTAACGGGAAGCATATCTAGATATCCATGTGACATTGGAGAGCTACCATCATGATGCAGATACTTGGGAGGGGTGGTTCCTCATAGTTATATTCTGGTTGAATTCCCTAAGAGCTTTGGGTCTTGTAATGTATGTTAAGCCTATGTGCCAACAAAAATCTAATCCAATGGGCCTTGTAAGGGTTCCCCGTCATCCCTTGAAAGGGGGTTTATCAAAAATAAATAAAAATGAAGGCCTTTGGGCCATTTGGGCCAATAGTGTATACTACATGCAACTCTAATCCTAAATGAACCATGAAATATTATTATTTAAATATAAAGGTTCTAATCTATTTGTTAAATTTTTTGGTATGAATGGTATTAAATAATTTTTTAAATATATATATATATATATATATATATATATATATATTTCTTACTCAGTATTGGTAAAATACAACTAAATTGTCTATAAAATTGTATTAAATTTGTTTTATTCTCCAAAATATATTTTCTTCAAAAATGGATTGTATTGGTTTTCATGATATAATATCATATCTAATTTATGGAAATTTTATAAATATTACTTAATTAAATTGAATTTTATTATTTAATTCTGATTATAAAATTTTTCTGAGTGTGAAATTTTGTGATTTTTTATAAAATTGTAATTTTTAGTGAATAGTGAATAATGTTGTTTTTATGAAAAAAAATCATTTATTTTCATTGAAAAAAGTAATTTAAAGATTTATTATATTTTTTATTTAGTCATTATGTTTCATATTATCCATTTTGTTTATACTAATCTACTTAATTTCCTTTCAATCATCAATTTTCATGGTTTTGGAATAATTTTTTTTATGCTTAAAAAACATTTTTAAAGGAAACTCTTTTTAAGTGAATGATGTTTTTACATTTTAGTTAATTAATAAAACCCTAATAATGAATTATTTAAATTAAAATTATATATTATATTCTATCTAAATGTATTTAAATTAAAAAAATGAATATTAGTAGTCATAGAGTTATTGTAAAATCATTTTTTTCTTGAAAGATCCATAGTCCTAAAAACACCCTGTTTATCATGGTTTATAAATCTAATTTGAAATTAAATTAAATTACTTACATGAATTTAATCTTGAAAATTCTATTTAATATTTGAAATTGTGATGTTTGAATTTGTTAAATGGACCCCTTTTATTTTTAATCATTATAAATAGTAACTATTGTAAATAATTATCACCTCAGTAATACTAAATTGGTTAATTATGGTTAAGAATATTTTGATATTGACTAATAATTTAACCTAAAACATTCCTATATCCTATTGGATGCAATATGATCAAACAATTCTATAAATTTCTCGAATATATGGCCGCCATTTTTAGTATTTCCTTAACATTAAAATTTATAACATTTATGTAAAAGATAGAGAAAAAGGTCACGTTACTGCTTTTAAGAACTACATTATTTATTGATGGTGTTAAATAAAATTATGTTCTATAATAATTAGTCATTTGAAATATTGATGAATTTTTTTCAAGTTAATTTATTTATTATTTTTAATAATTTTATAATTACCTTAAATGCTTATGAAACACACAAATGATATTTATTAATTGACTAGAAAAATAATATAACATATTTTAAATTTAAAAAAAGTAATGTAAATTGAATTAATTATAGTGTTCCACGAATTTTTTAGATAGATATTAAATTTTACTGATGTTTTGAAGTATTATATTATAATTTCATTTTTTTTATTTTTTCTGAAGTTAATTTAAATTTATAGTTCCTGAAATGATATTCATGATATTTTAAAATAAGTAATATTTTATTAACTTATTTAGAATTCCTAAAAATCATATATTATTCCATGTTTTATTATATTTTTTAAAATTTAATACATTGTCCTTTTATTTTCAACTAATCCTTTTATATTAAAAATAATTATATCTAAAGAGAAAAACCAGGTTATCACAATAATTATAAAAAAGAGTTAATGTGGGTTTAAAAATGAGATAATGGTTAAAACCTAATCTAATCCTTTCAAAAATTTATTGGATAATATTATTTTAACCCATACACATATTATATTGAAATTATTTCACATTAAATCCATTTCCATGAAAATTAATTTCTATTAGTCTAATATTTTAGGATATTCTTAAAGTTCCTCTCCACTCACATATAAAAGAGAACCTCATCCCCTATTTTATTCAAACATAAAAAAAACTTAATTTTCTCCAATCATAACGAAAATAACTTATTTACTTCATTTAAAACATCATAGTGACCTTGATATTACTTAATTACTCGTAGGAAGGCTTTTCGTGGAAACCTAAACATGTTGTTTAAAGAAGAGGTAACATTATTAACTGAGAATGTTTATTCACTTTTTTTAGCTATTTTAAAAATATTATTCAACCATTATTATATAATATAATAATAATATTTAATATACTAATATTTTAAAATGCTAATGTCATAACCTAAATCCATATCCACTTTAATCAAATGGTAAACGAAACAATCGTTCATGTGTATGACAAACAACTTCCTTGTGAACTGATGTGTTTCATTATCCATCATCTCCAATAATAGATATTTATGATGACAGTTTTAATTAATATAAATTATATTTATTACATAATTATAATTCTAGAAAAATAATATATCATATATTCACTTTATTCATTCATTTAAAGATGATAACGATGTTCGTGCGTTGGTGTGGATTACCATCTCTATGAAGTAATGTGATTAGTTTTTCATTAATGAATCACATGGATGTTATATATAAGTAATTTTAAATAAATAATATGATATGTTTTAAAAAATTATCATTTTATTATGTTAATATTATACTTAACTTATTACCATCATAATCATTGATAAATGTAAATTTTACTCATGCATACGTACAACCTACCATCTCCATGATTTCAACATAGTTAATTTTTCATAAACATGTTTCATGGTTGTTTTAAAAGTATATTTTATGTATAATTATTATAATTACTCTAAAATTATTATTCTATATATGAGTAAATAATTACCTCATTGACTATACCCATCCTTTCAAATTCATTTTGGACTTGTGGGCCAAATATCTTCAAAAATCTTAATGTAAACATAAATGAGTAAGTAATTGAATATAACATGATAATAAATAATATTCAATGTATAATAAAATTTAAAGAATTTATTAATAAATTTAATAATTAACATATTATTATTATTCTGGAAGATAAATAATGAACGTGACATGTCATACATGTGGTGAAAGACTTTCTTCTTAAAAAACCATGTTTTAAAATTTCCTTTCAAAATATTTTCTTCCATCTCCATGTTATTTAAAATCATCAATGAAAATTATTATTCATGCTTCAATGGATATGAAATTTAATAATTTTTACTATATTTTACTTTATTTATAATTTTTTATATGATTATTTCTAAGGTTTCATGTCGAGGCCACTTTAATTTAAAAACCTCATTTTAAATTTTTTAATGATTTATTTTATAAAACAATCACTTTCCTATACCTATTATAAAAATTATTTTTTTGTTGTATTTATATAGAAATAAATTAGTTTAAAATTATTTTTTATGTCTCTTGTTTACATTCTATATTTTTTTTTCAAATGAATCATTTTATATATTTTATTTGTAATGTTTTCACTTTTTAAAAAAGTTGACATGAATGTTTTATTTTAACATATACAACGTCAATGACAATTCCCATTACTCCAAACATTATTTTATATTTTAATTTATTTATATTTTTCCTTGTTTTAGTCAAATAAGAACCCAATTTCCATTTTTTTATTATCAAAAAGTTTTTTAAATGGAATTGATATTTTAAATCTGGGAATGTTTTTCATATTGGTATAAGGAATCTATATAAACAACCATTTTCTTAGGGTTATGACCATTCTCATTGTAAATAACTTTATGTCTATATTTAATGTTATTTAATGCTTATAAATTATGTGGATATTTATCATACATATATACCTAGAATATGATTCCTTCCATTGATGGGATAATACATTCCCTATGATCATTTCTCAAGTTCCTTATTTATGAAATCTATTTTCATTATAATATATGTAAGCACTATGTGACCCATTTTCATTACATGGGTATTTAATATTTTAATGACCTATACTTGATTAAATTTTTATTGAACTCTTTATCATGAGCATATTATGATGGTTGATCCTAGATATTACTCCAAATCATTATGTAAATCTTTTGTCTTGTGATACATTATTTATAGGACTAGGGAGTAAACATAATCCACTATGTGACTCTATACACCATGTGATGTTCTCATATAAGTTTGCCTAAAATTTTGATAATATCATGATTTATGTTACTTAAAATTTCCTTGGATTCCATGATCTTATGATACCATGGTTTTATTTTATTCTCTCATGTGATTGATCATGAGAACATATTTAAAAGGAATGTATATACTAATTTGTAAGGGTTAAATTTATTACATTATTTAAAATATTTCATTTTTTTTCATGAGAAAACTGGAACCTTGATGAGTATTATAGATCATTTAATAATTATTAGGAAATGTTTTATGATATTTTTTGTTAAGAAAAGTTGATCTCATGAGAAAAATTATTATTTTTAGCCCAAAGTTTAATTTTAATCTTGTATATGAATTCATGAACATAAAGGTTTAGTTATTTATTTTAATATGTCCCATAGTGAGATGTTTTTTCTCATCCCAAATATTAAAATGTTTTTTCATAGGGTTTTGAGGATAATTTAGGGTAAGGATAAATTTAGGTTGAAATTTGAGTATATATATCATGAAAAAAAACTTGTTATATAATAAATGTATTTTTATTTGAGAAAAGTTTACAATAAGTGGAAGTGTCCACTTTTTGATGTAATATTTATTTATGTAATGGTGACAACTAAATTATCTAAAAATATTAACCATAAGGATCCTAAAATTTTAAAAAATTAATTCATGACTTAAAACTCAAGGCAATTTAATTTTTATTGATATGTAATTAAAATTGATATTAAAGGAAAGGTTTATAAAATATGGATATTAGGATGTATTAATGTGAGGATAACATAAAATTTATAGATCCCATCATGGGTTTATAAGTTTAAGGTTTATCATATATTCAAAGTCCTATAAATCCCTTTTGGGGTTTTAAGTGATGGAATTTTAATGTTATTAATGACATTTTGGGAGCTGTTTTATTGGATTTAGGTTTGTGTAACCCTTGGGTTCAACAACAAGTATTATTTGAGGAAGACTGGTCTTTTAAATAACCTAAAGGTATTGATAACTTTTAGTGTTTATATGATATTTTATGAATAAGGTAATTTTAAAGTATTTTCATAATATTATTGGGAATGTTATAATCATTATATTATTACAATTTTATTAAAAAGAACAACATGTCACATTCGACAAGTTCATGGGTCTAAACCTCACAAATGAAGGGAAAAAAGGCAGAAAATTCTACCACTTCCCTACATGATTTAATGGGTTGTATGAAATTTATTTTTTCAAAATGTTTTTATAGATAAAGAATAAATTGAATTTTTTATCATATGTTTTATCATAAAGATAATTTTCGGACTAATAAGTTATTTGATGACTATATGAATTAAAATTTCAAACCATATGTGATTAGTGTAAATAGAAAATTATCGTATTTTAATTCAGTTATAAATGTTGAATTATCCTTTGAAATATATATGATTTTTATTGGGATTTATGGTGACTTATGTAATTTTTGGAAATGATTAGAATATATAGAATATAATCCAAATATGGAATACAAATTTTTGTTATAATACATTAAGATTTATTGATGTTATTTAGTGATAATTATTGAATATTTCTTTGACGATTTTTTGATAAAATCATTCTAATATTTGGGTCTCAATACTAGTTTGGAATACTTTTAATAATTTAATATTATTTATTTATTTATTTATTTATTTGTCTATGTTGATCTTTGGGTGATATTCCTGAAGCATTGTTGGTTCGATTTTTATTTATTCATATAATGGTTTTTTGACTTTATAATTATCTTATGATAACCTTTTTTGTTTTTTAATGTGTAAATATTAGAGAAAGAACATTTTATCAATCTATGAATTTTGTGATCCATTAGAAGTGGATTTTAGTGTTTCATGCATGAAATGTTCATCTTGAATACTCGTCATTTGCTTCCGAAGATTACATTTTGGTTCAAATTGATTAAAGTATGAGATTCTACATATCAAGTAATAATAATTCCTTATATTATTTCTCAAGAAGGAAAATTAATTACTCAAATCTTGTAAAAGGATATTAAAAAGAATATTTTATCTGATTAGCTTCATTTTCAATGACTTTTGGGTCTTTCCACACCTCATCAATTTATGGTTATATGTTTTTTAACTTACTCTAGATAATTCACTTTCTTATTATCATTGATCTCTATCACACTCAATAATTATTTGAATATTAATTTTTCTCCATGTCCATATTTTCACTTCCCACTAATGTTATCCTATTTAGAAACCTATTTATGCGATGAGCTTAATATTTTATTTTTCTTCTTTTCAAGAGGATGTATTATTAACCCTTTTTATGATGTGATATTTTAAAAATGTATTTTATAATGTCAAACCATTGTTTACCAAGATGATTTTTAAATTCTTAGGATTTATTTCTTTAATGTTGGGAAGAATGTAACACCAAATTATTTTTTTAAACAAAATTATGTTCCATTGCCTATATGACATGAAATACCAATCATAAAAAATAATGACATATTAATATTTAAACCTGAATATTATAAAATAACAATTTAATTGGTGGTTATGAATATTATTAACTACTTTATGATATATATATATATAAAGATTAAAATCAATATTGATAACTAACTAGTAAAAAATCAAACAATTTTTAGTCAAGTAATTTTATTATGTAAAAATTGGATTTTCATAATAGATTTAAATTATTCATTTATCAATTTAGAGCTTATAAGAGTAGTAAATATTGAGAAAATATGTGGATTGATACACAGAAAAAGAAATAAACAATACATGTAAGATGAATAATAATTTATATGGGTTGAATAATTCCCTAAGATCATGATATTACAATATAGATTCCTATTTAAATTATATGAAATTCAAAAATAAGAATGAAAAAAACATCTATATAAAAGATAATCAGGAGGTTTCTCTATGTAATATTGTTATATTTATGGTATCATATTTTATAGGATTAATAAAGAATTATATTAATAGTTCTCCAAATTGATGAATATTATTTTTAAATTTCTTTTCTAAGGGAAATGATGAATTTTATTATCTTGAAAATATCTCAAGAGAATAATTTCATTTTTCTATCAAAAGAAACATATTTCAAGGAAAAACATAAAAACATTAACATGTAATATTCAAAACATTTTTCCACACATATCTCAATGGGAAAAAAGTTGGTTATGGATGAATTTATAATGTATGTTAATACTAAAAAATTTAATAAGTTTATTAGAGTCATGGTATGTTTAATAGTCTATATACTAGAACTAGTTTATAGAATTACCCTTTAAAGAATATTTCAAGGTGCACAAAAAAAGAAAAATTATTTTGGTGGAAAAATAATTATTAGATATATTAAAGTAAATATAAATTATGGAATTAATTATGATAATGTGTTTTTCAATGATAGAATATATTCCTATGGTGGAATTTTTTTCTGCTAAAAAATTTGTTGCTTTTCATATAAAGTAGAAAATATTATTGAGTATCAGTACTATAAAATTTGACTATAATGAATCTAATCAATCTAAAAATAAAATTTATGTGGATAAATAAATTATTGGAAGTCTTTTTAGTTAATTTAATAAAAAAAAATTATACTACGTTTTCATAATCAAAGTGTTATCAATATTTCAAAAAATCTAGATCAATAATCAAGATCAGAATACATTGATATTAAATATCAATTCATCATAGATCTTGGGGAATGAAATGAACTAAATATATAGATTGTGACTACATATGATAAGGTGGATTTTATTTTAACTAAACCACTATTTAATGAATCATTTTAGATGTTGAGGTTGCTTATTGGTATTCAATATCACCCTATTCAAGGATAACGTATGTTATTTATATCCCCTCTCTCTTCGTGAATTTGGATATTATTTTCAAAGAGGGTGAAAATATTAAGACATAAATATTTTAGTAGATTATTATTAATTAAATTAGTATAGGAAATAAACATATTTATAGATGTATCCATTTATATGTGATTAACATTTTTTGGGAGAACAATTATTTTAGGGGAGTTTTTAAAAAGTGTATGATGTGATGTAAGAATGTATGATATGTGTGAACTATTTTTATGTTTTTTTGAAGTGGATGAATAAAAGATTAGTTACAGGTAGAATTTAGTCTCAATTATTAAGATTTGATGATGAAATATTATGTAAATAAATAACTGATGAATAATTTTTTTCATCACAGTTTTAGGGAAAATATAGTATTATAATTCAATGATTTGTGTTTCATACACTGGGAAAGATTATGTAGTTATATAATTGTTATATAACAATACATATATTTAGATTAAAAGATATATTGATTTATTTTTCTTGGTAGAAATTAAAAATAAAATGGGGAATATTTTGTAGACTAAGTGGTTTCATATTTTTGTTGTTTCATTGGTGAGAAAGATAGTGAACAAGAAGTGGGAATTTTTAGAGTGTTGTCTTTTGTTATCAATAAATAAATATATTGGTCTTATAGGAATCATTCATAAATATAATTATGTAATTTAATGTGTTCTTATAAAGAACAAATATTTTGATAATGGATATAATGATTCTTTTAAAGGATCATTTGGATGTTGTTTTATATGAAGACAGAATATTTAAAAAAAAATTGATATGCTATGGTTTCTATTTAAGGAATTGAATAACCATGTAATAAAAATTTTATATCAACATAATTAATTCTCATACATTGAAAAATCTATTTAATTAATTACAATACTATGTATCTTGACATCCAGGAAACAAGATCCATATGTACATTAATCTAGATACATGATTGGTTACATTATAGATACTGCAAAACCTAATGGTATGATAAAGAGGAACATTTATTCAGACTTGAATATAGATATATTAATGGTCATAAATTCTAATGGATCACATATGTAGATGATTCATGAGTGGGATTTGGCTTCATTATATACCAATGTGCAAAGTATTTATTTGGAACATGATGTATGCAATTGAACTGTGAGGCATGCACCGAGAAGAAAGGTGAACCATGATCATGGACACTACATATTGAACATGTAGACGTGGATATAGAGATATTTTATGATGAATAATATTTTCTAATCCAATTTTGATGTTAATTTTATGGAAAAAATAAAATGTAATTGTATAAAGTATTTTCAAATATCATGACAGAAAGGAAAAGAAAGGAAGGATTATGTATATTCTGGGAATGTTTTAAAATATTAATGACATAAAATGGATGATAATAGAAGTTTTAAATAAATATGTAAATATAGTTTTAAATTGAGAGTCTATAGGTGATTTTATAATAATTTATGAATTATTAGAAATCTTGGTAAATAAACAAGATGGGTTCATGTGGTTTTGTAAAAATTTGAGAGATAGAAGAATATGAATTAATATTGATATATATGTTTTAATAAATTTCAATTATTATGGTTTGAGGTGGTAAATATATTTATAAATCGTTTTTAATGGAATAATAAAAAATAAATAGGAATAACGAATAATAAGTTCATTCTCTCTATTATTAATTAAATCAAAGAAGATAAATAAATGACCCTAAAATGTGAAATTATAATGAATTTATATAGTATGGTAATGATGTATTAAAAGATATTAGTAAAGGTCTATTATACTATTGAAATGTATTTATTATCATATCAACCGTGTTAGAATCACAAGCATTGTCAATGGACTATAGTGTTATGTATGCGATGAATATACCTAGTTTTCTATAAATTGTATGGATGGTTTTCTAGCAGATTGTGTGATCTCATAATATTTTCATATCATGCCATGTACTAACTACCCATTTTGAGTAGTAGACCTTGTGAATTATATTTCTCATTTCGGTGTGCTTGTGCATTATGATTTAGTAGATACATTTCTATTTAACGTGTGGGGATTTGTTTTATAATAAGAGTACCATAAAAGATATGACAACTGATTCACCCCCAATGGTCACATTGATATAGATTGGACCCTACAATTCCCCACGTTTGGAGTGATTGGAATAAATTTGGAGGTGTTTTATGAAGATTAAACTAAATATATATTCATGATGTTGTAGTTAAATATGAAAGTAGGAATTGTTCTTGATGAAAGTAAAAAAAGATAGGTTTTTTACGAATCAAATATTTTGGATATATAGTGTTCATAATGATAGAGGTCCCAACTATTACTTTGGGTGGTGGAGAACAATTGATAATGGAGTAAAACAAAATTTAAAACACTGAAATGGGGGGTTTACAAAGGATTTTCTATTTTCAAAATTTCCGTTATAAAATACAACTGTAAAATATACTATAGAGAAGGTATTGTGGTCTAAGAAGAAGAAAGACTTGATATATAAAGTGGGGAGTGGAGATAAGGAGGATTTAAATGTTTTTATATGGTAAAAAAATGTAATCCAATACATTTTGGCCAATTTAAGGTATCCATTTTCAGAAGAGTTTAGATTACATAAGGCCTATACCGAGGGATATAAAATAACTATCTTGGGGGAGTGAAATTGGATCGATGAAAGTTAATGTTTCTTGAAAAAAAATGGACATATATTCTATGGAAAAATGTATGGTTCTTAAAAATTTTAATTAAAATATCATCTAAAATTCCTTGGTTTTATTGTTTTAGGTGTATCATGAGTAGTTTTTAACCAATTATAATTGGTTTCACCTCAAAATTCCATAGAGAACTTCATATATGTTTTGGTGCTTTTATAATTTCATAATTTGGGTGATTTTGTAATGTGTCTAATTTTTTTTATTTAATGATTTCCCTAACTAAATTTTTATGTCTTTTAAACATTTTTAAGGGATTATAAAATATATAGTTTTATCTTATATATCAAAATGAAGAATGTTAAGTTTAATATTCTTGTTAATTATAATTTAAATTTGAAATATAAATATTCATTGAAAAATAATATTGTTGTGTAAATAATAGAGAAAATAGTTGAGTGTGAAAAGAATGAGGAGGATATAGAGGTTAAATAATAAGTATATAAGAAGTTAAAGTAGAATAATTTTACCAACCATATAAAATAATACTATTTTTAAGTGCGTGATTTGAAAATGAATAAGATGAAAAATAAAATGATGGAATTCTACTCTGGTTAAAGTTTCTCTTGTTATTTTTTTGGAACTCTATTCTCATAATGGTGAGAAAGAACATTACTCTATTTTGTACGACATATTATGTATTACATGTATAAGAATAAATTAGTTATATTTTATCCAACAAGTTTAAACAATTAGATAATGTGAACATGGGTTTTATCTGATCATACTGTGGATGTAGGCATTCATTTTTATTGGTAACCCTTATAAATTCATTATTCCATTTTTGTTTGTGTTGGTTGAACTATTAAAATAAGTGTGGATTATTTCAATTCACTCACTCTAATAAGTGATTAATGTTGTTATTAGGTAGAATAAAAAAAGTAAAAGTATTCACAGAGCCCCCCAAGATAGTCATATAGTATAGACACATCAATATGATAGTACATAGTTTATGTTTAACTATCAGCTGTTAGATGACTTTTAAGCATTAGTAAAACTTTTAATAAAACTCACACATTGTTATCTCAAGAATAAAATATCATGATGAATATTCAATCAATATGAACATCACATTATTTGGGTGGCATTTGATGGCACTATATATTCAAATGTTTATTTATCACTCAAATCAGTATCATTTTTTTGTTTTATCATTGATCACATACATTAAAGAATGATAAAAACCATAACATTTTCCATTTTGGTGTGCTTTATTTGTGAGCATCATTAGTGATATATAATTAATCAAATGATCAAGGTAATATTTATTGCTTTAAAGTATATTAAGGATATATCTATATGAATTTAACTTAGATACTAGTACATGGATTGAATCCATGTCCATTATAAAAGAAATAATTCCCATAAAATATTGTCAATGTATGATAAATAAAGTCTGAAAGGATGTTAAACAAAGAATGAAACCTTATTTTTGTGATATTCAAATGAATATTTATTATATTAAATCATTAGTGTTAATATAATATTTTTACGACTATAACTTATACTTTTGTATTTAGTGTCCCTGATGTGTTATTATGTACCACTCATGTTCTATGAGTACGACTTACTACTATAAACACAATGTCCTATAGGGTCACATGAAAAGTTTATCCAAATCCTAAACTAATCCATAAAAATTATATTTTCACGATCTAGTGAATGTTTGAGTGTGAAATATAATATGTAATGGAATAAATAAATTCAATTATATTTTATTTAGTTTTATAATGGTGATAATTTAGTTTTTTATCATGATATTAATAAGTTATTTATGTTCAAATAAGTTAATAGGAGAAAAGAGTACTTTGAACAAATGTTTAATATTTTATGTTATTTGAACATACATGGGATGAATGGTTTATAATAATGGTTCATATTTCATCAAGTGACATGTGTATATTTCTTAGATTTTTTTAGATCAGTGAGTGGGGAGTTAATTAATGATCAATTTTTAAAATTCTTATTTTAATTCAACCTCTCTGAAGAGTTAATATCTTGATCCTTCCAATGTTCATGTCTCAACATTAACCAAAAATATAAAAAAAATTAATGAAATAGGATATAAAAAATCTTACATTTTTTATCCCCTTAATATAAATATTTCTGCTTATTTTGATTGGTTAGCCTCTCAAATCATAGATTCTTACACTATAAAATTAAAGCGATTATAATGCATAACTTCACACCATAGATACACATTATCCATACATGTCTTTTAGAATCACACCTATAATATATTTATACAACCTCACACAATATTCACACTTGGAAATTAATATGTATTGTCTCTACTATTGAACATATAACACAATACATGGATGGATCCTATTAATAAAGCATTGATTAGGTCTTAAAATTCTTCATTTTTCAATTGTTTCATGTTGTCCTTTCTCTATTTATTAATCTGCATTATTAGATTCCTATGACCTGGCATATTATAATATGTGATGTATCCTTATCCTATCAATAAAATTATTTTATATAGATATACCATAGAATTTTTCTCCTTATTATTCTTCTGCAACCCATTGGTCCGCTCCCTGATATAGGTGGGTTCTCCTTCTTAAATATATAGATAGTCCCCAGACTAGAAGTAGTATGATTCTATCTCAAAATTATTTTTAATTACCTTATTTTTTTCACTATATCATTTATGTTAATATTATAACTATATGAATAATATTTATATGTTTGATTTATATGAATTCCATGATTACCAATTGATGACATCTTCCCATTTAATCTAGTGGATATTTCATGTTTAAATTCTCATTATAAATCTTCTAAAATCCATGTTAAGGTCACTATTAAAAAATTCTAAGAGGCTAAATATATTCATCATGTTCTATTTAAATATATTGTACTCATTTTTCTCTTAAAATCTATAATATTCAATTATTGTAATTATTCTATTTGAATATGTTATCTTGTATCACTGTTATGTGTAGTTCTTATTTATTATGTGGAACTCCTGAACATAATCACGAATCAAAAAATGTAATTATTATTTTTATTTTAATAGTTTTTGACACATCAAATTGTCTAATTTATTTATTTTCATTAGAATATTTAATCTTTTTGAACTCAAAATATTCAAATTAATTCATCCTTATAGAATCTCCCTATATTATAACATTCATAATAATGTAATGACTCTTAAAAATATATCAGTTCTAGAATTCCAATTTAATTTTTCAATTAAAATAGTAATTTAAAAAAAATTCTCTTATAGAATACTAAAAATGATCCATATATTGTTTGATCCTAATGTAGATTCATCATTATAAAAAGTTGAATAATGCTAGAAATGTGAAAAATAATCCTTTGTAACTCCGCATGATCATTATGTATTCTACAAATGATTCCTAAAAATTAATTAATAATTCTAAATATGTGGGAGGTAACCCTAAAAAACTCTTAGTTTTTGTTCCATTTTCTCATATCGAGTAACAGAATGACTCATATAGAGTCCTCAATGATACTTACATAGCCTCCAATTATCCTTAAAATGTATCCAAACCTTTAATACATTCTACTGCAAAGTCGAAAAGAATCTTATGGATCCTAAAAATGATCCTTATGATGTCTTCATGAATTATCCAATTTCCACTATACAGTCGAAGTGAATCTTGCACGACCTAAAATTCATCCTTACAATGAATTCATGAATAGACTCCTTTTAATCCCAAAATAGAATTTATATATTATTTCAAATTAAATAATAATTTTTTAAATTACTTTTATGTCCTTTTTCGTGACTCCAAAATAATTCTAAATAAATTTAAATTCCTTTAGAAATTATATGAATATTTATTAACTTATTTATCCATATTTCCAGTGTTTTACCATATTAAAAACCCCAAATTTTAGTATTTCCATGTATTTTCACTACATATCTAATTCTATCCATTTTTTATTCTTTTAGTTTTAATTCATCAATAAATAATTTTTTTACTTTCTACCAAAATCATTCTAACCTATTGTAGATAGTGAATTATCATTTTAAAACACCTTTTATTTGGTCACTATATAGATCATCTCTACTACCAATAGATTTTTTTGTTTTTTTTCATAGAACCATTATAGGTAGTTATTACAAGAACAAACATATATATTTCCATTTATCATTTATATATAGAAATATTCTTAATAATATATTTTTTTTCCAACACATATTGATAGATTCACTGTATAATGGAGAGAATTCTTTTTTTACTCACAAAAATCCTCACTTAAGCTCTTGAATCTTCTACATTGGATTTTTTGTCAAAAATATTAAACACACTATCAATATGTTTTATTATACTTCTTTCTCCTACCAATGTTGAAAATAAATTCAAATTTGTTAAACAATATATGTTTTTTTCATCATTAACCACCTCCAATGGTTTTCCAAAAAAAAACATATTCCAACAATTTTTCTTTGAATTGAATCTTATTTCAATATTTTAAGAGAAGCAAGAAATCACATATGTCTTGTCAATATTCCATCATTTTTTCAACACTAACTCTAAATGGGGTAACCCAATATAGAAAATAATGGTGAATAAATATAGATAAATTTATTTCCATTAATCTATTTAGTATGTTAAACCTATACTTTATTTCCGATTATAGGGGATTTATAATTATATTTATTACGAAATATTATATTAAAATCAGATTAAGTAAATATAATAGAATCATTAAAGTATATAACAGATAAATATCCCATTTTAAACATAATATCATCTCCCCATTGATATTAAAATTGAAAATAATTAGAAGATAGATTGGAAGATGATTTTTCAACCAGAAAATTAAATTAAATTTTTATTTTAAATATTTCAAATTCATATAAAAAAATATATCTAAAAAACATATTCTTTATATGTTCCACTTTTCAAGGGATGAACTTTTTTCCTCTTAATTATCATATGTAGAACCAATCATAAAGGATGGATCCTCTTTCTGTATAACTAGTATAACACTCATCTAGTTTCACTTTTACATCAAATCATTTAATTACCAACATATTAGTATGAATAAAATAAATAGGGTAATTAGGAGAAGCCTCTTATTTAATTATTAGAAATCGTATAGCTGATAGTTTCTTCTCAAATAGGATCCTTCATTCTCAAAATGGGAAGAATTATTCATTATTAAATTTCTATTATAATCCTTAATAGGTTGAATGGTCATTTTTTCCATTAAAAATTTTATTTATCTGTATTTCTATTCTTTACATAAAAAAAGTCAAATGAATTACCTAGTGATTTCATTAATGTTTTTATTTTTTTCCTTGACCTGGTAGGATGGTCATACAATCCTTCCTAACATGTTTTTTCTATTTATAACTTCCACACCAATTCTACTGTATATTTGGGTCATCTCATTTAATAACATATAATTAATCTAAATGTATTTATGTTAATTAAAATGTTTCCCATTAAGAATAGAAATTTCAAATGTTTTATTCCTTTTTTATATATTTTCAAGAGGACTGGAAAAATAATCAAGCTTCATTTTTACCATGCTCATCTTTTTTATTTTATTCAAATGGTTTTTGGGAAATCTCAAAATACCATATATGTTCTTAATTTGTATTATAAATTACCATTTATTTCACACCATATGGAATATATAAAATCAAGATATATATTTTTCACTCTAACTATGACACATTTGATCAAAAAAATTTATTCTAAGTATTTATGCTCATTTGGAAGTGGTATATTAGAGGAGTTCTTAGTAACATACTTCTTTATTTGAAATTTTATTCTCATTTTCTAAAAATAAATCCCCCTTGGTTAATTACTCTTCTTTATTAATGAAATATTTAACCAATATGAGTATAATTTATGTTAATTCACCATATATAACTAACAGCGTCATATAAACCATAATGTCTCATACTAATGATAAATCTATGTAGAAAATTATTTTTATTATCCTGATAAAAATTATGCCTATATTTTACTAGGGGGAAGTGATATTTGTGTGAAATTTTCCCTTCTATTGATTAATAACATGGTTTATTTATAGTATTATTGGTTCAAACTAGTATAGGTATTGTTTTAGAACCCTATCCATTAAAAATAACATGTTTACTTTGAGGTTTATTAGGAATGAGATTAACCTATCACTTTGAAAAATTATCTTAATAATCTTTATTTGATTAATATTTATCCTATTTACCTTGGTGAAACCTTCCATTACTGACTTTAGGTTATCCAATAATTTAATACCTTTTTAATAAATCTTGAACAAATATTCTTCTCTCCCAACAGTTTTTTCTTCCTGGAATTTCCCGAATTTTCTTATTAAGTCATTTTTAGTTTATATTTCCTAGTCTCATCATTATAAACAACTTCTTTAATAACATATTCTACCATTAATTTAGCTATGTTTTACTTATATATTTTCAGTATCCTCTCATCATTCTGGATTTTTTTGATCTCCCCAACATACTATTATAATTCATTCATCATCATATATTCTATATTTTTTGATTCATTTTCATTATGTAAACTTCTTGAGGTATCAAAGCCTCATTCATTATGAGAAAAAAGTTATTAATATTATTTATATATTTATATTATAATTTGATACGAGATTGTTAGTAATTTTTTTAAACATAAAAATTCTTTTTCTATTATTAGAGAACTTGTTACAAACTGTATCATGATGGGTTGATAAATTTAGGGGAAATTGGAATTTTTTTCCAATGTGATTTTTTGGGGGAAATGGTAAGTTATACTACCATAATATTTTTGATAATTTTTTTACTACATAGTTTTTATTGGAATAGGTTGGTTTCTATAGGATAAGAGTGTGGTGGAAGTATGAGTTGTTTGGATTTTTATTGAATAATTGATATTTAATTAATTAAATATTAATTATTAATGTATGTTATAATAGTGAAATATCCATTTTGAATCCTTGTATTTTGAATATGGAACTATAATTCAATATAAAATGGGTTTTTTCTTTTGTGAGGGATAACCTGACATTATGTTCCAGGTCTAGGTCTGGTCCCCTTTACGTTTTATTTCTTGTTTTTCTTTTTCATTCTTTTCTTTTTATTTTTCATATTTCTTTTCTTTGATATTTATTTTCATGTAAGTAGTTTCCTTGATATGTATTTTCCACTTGTCTAAGATATAATATATGGAGAGTAAGAGGGATCAGGTACTGGGGAGCTCATCCATAGGTAAATCAATGCATGGTGGTGGTATCTTGCAGATCGAAGATCGAAGAATTGATGTTTTATGCCCACTAGTAGGCCATATTTTATGTTTTATCAATTAATACCAAAACGTATTTTATTTTTAATTTTAAAAGTATTTTTTTGTTTTCTTTAGACCCATAGAGGGGAAATATATAGTTTTTTTACCAAAATTAGACCATTTCAGGTGATCAAAATGGTGTTGTATTTGGTAAACCTCGATCCCACAACATATAGTTGAAGAATAAATGTTTTGTGTTTTTAGTATGTGTAAAGGGTTGAAATAGAGGACTTCACAACATGTGTTTTTCAGAAACACCATATATGGGTGACTCTATGTGTTGAAGTGGCACTTGGACCAAAAAACTATGTTGGGGTAAAATGTTGGTGATGAATATTTGGCTAGAGTGTGGGTGAGGTACATTTCAAGAGGTATTGTGGCATATATAGTTCACCCCGTGTGGGGTATATGGCTAGGTACATGGATGGGAACCCTTTGTGGGTATATTTAATGTACTGTATAGACACATCTGTACAATATAAAATTACACTTAGTTCAGATGGGAGACATTTCTAGGATGGTGTTCCTGATGTATATGTCATGTACTTGATGTATATGTGGTATAATCTATCACTACAGGTGTTTTTATGGGTTTTCACTCTATATATGGAATTAGGATTCTAATTATTCCATTATAATCATTGTTACATGTATATAATGTTGCTGGAATCCATTCAACATACAGAGGTCTTCTAGATAGTGTTTTGAATTTTGCGTGTTCTGGTAGTAGGTTTTGTTATATATTTTTTCTTATAATCCTCCCATGTATTGGGTTATGATATTTGGAATAGATAATGGTTATGTTCTTATTTTTCACCATGGCTTGATGATTCAATGTTTTTTTTTTGTATATTGTGGGTTTGAGTGGTTATTTGGATGAACATCATTTGTCTATTTCTTGAGGTTTAATTCCCTTTGATCCATTTGGATGAGGTGTCATTCTATAAATCCATATATGGTTACGGTGTAATTGGGCAATATTAATTAGGGTTCTAAGAAACCAATTATAGATTCTACTATGGTACTAGAGTTTCATAAATATGGGTTATTTATCAGGGTGTATTATGAGGATTATTCGATGGGATTATCCCAATGTATTCTTCTATTAGAGGAGACCCTTATAGGGAGTCCTTTTCATGAAGGGTTTTAGACAACCATTGAGTGTTACTCATATGCTTCTTACCCTTGGAGGGTTTGTGATGATTTTGGACATAGAGTTTGAGAATTGAATGATCCAGTTTTCTCATATTTGGAAGCTTAAGGTTTTTATTTTTCAAGACTTAATGTTTGAGAAGACATTTGAGACAAAAAATGATCAATTTTTAGACATATGATTGATTTGGAAATATATTCTATTGTATATTTGCTGTTATATGGGTTTAGAGAGACAATGAAAGATCTAGATAATTGAACCCCATTATAGTTGAGTAGTATGCCCTATCTAGAGTGTCTTATGTCTCTTGATATGCTGAGTTACTCAAAAAGTGCGTTATGTTTTTTGAGGATGTATATTATCCATGTGAAATATGGCCCCACACCTATACATTAATTGTGGGTCTAGTAATTAGTATAGTTAGTTCTGCAAGACTTATGGGACTTGATAGGTTCTTTAGTTGTTTCAACCTCTAAGTTTATATCACTAATTCAAATCTTGACATTTTATTCCAAGATTCTGATAGATGTATATAATTATTTTGGATTCCTAAATGATATCATAAGGTTCAACATTAATTATTTTCCTTGTATTGTACTTTTAGGGCTCATTGTGACCTCAATCACATGTCATAGGTCATTGGGCTAGGTGAGACACATACTTTAAGTTCAACGGATTTGGATAGAGAATGGGTAGATCTATCTTGGGTGTCAAACTAGAGATTTTGGTTCACATATTTCCTTTTTTTATCTTATTCATTACATATTTAATTTATTTATTTAAATTTAAATTATTTTTTAACTGGGATAAGAATATAACTTCTTTCATGAAAATGATATTATTAAGAGATTTTAATACCACTATTGGTTGTGTCTTAATGAGATTTATTTCTCACCATATATATGGTTACCTCAATGATAATAAAGACTATATATTCTATTTAATGTTAATTATATAACATGATAGATCTATTTTAAGGCAATGTGTAGCATGATAGATTGAGACTATTCTTGTGGAGTTTGATTTTTGGATTCAAGTGGTTTAAGAATTGTTGGATACATAGTATATGGTATATATCAGGGATAGTAGTAGAGATTTTTTTTAAAAAAAATTACATATTCTATCAGTATGTATTTATCCCAATGGGTTACCATTTTATATGTTTAGTATGATTGTGTTCCTTTATGGTGTATTTAATTATTATATCATGTTGTTGTTTTATTTACTTATTTATGTATAAATTAATTTTTATTGATTTGCATGGATTTTGTTTATTTCCACTACTGTTCTATTATAAAATGAGGGTATAGTCTCCCTAATGTATTTCCTTAGGACATCACTACTAGTTGAAATCCTCTAGAATATGGGGAGGTGCACTTGAGGGCTCATTGGGAGGTGGATCGACTAGATGTTCAGTTTTACTAAGGATAGTTTATAAAAAAGGGTATTATATTATTCCTTTTATTTTTCTACAAGATCCTATACTCTTCTCTAAATGTATTTTTCTCATTATCACTTACTAGGTTTCCTTGTATTTAGTATTTTTTCTTTGGATGTCAACTTGGTACATTTGGGGGAAAATTCATTGTTATTGTAAGGAAAAGGTGAAGTTCACGGTTGGCGCACAGTTTTCCCAAACCATTTACCTATCTTAGAAAATCATACAAACCCAAAAAAAATGGATTAAAATTTCCAGCACATAGTTTCTAAAACTATTCACCCTCTTAGGATAAATTGTTCCCCCCCCCCAGAAGAGGCACATTGTTAAGGAGAAGGGTTTGGAAAACCGTGTTCCCCTACCTAGGAAACCATGCATGCACAAATAATTAATTAGAACATTATATTTAAAATTTCATGAAACCCTTATTATATCCCTAACCCTCTAACAAGAGCCTACAAAATTCACTCTCATTTTTTGAGTGTCCAAGATAAATTCTACTTCCTTCTAAAATCAATTTATGGAGAATCAAATATCAGTTGATAGAACTGCACATCTCTAGGTATGTGATTTTTTCTGGATTAGATCCCTCTCTCCCCCTAATCATTCTAGATAACGGAGAATGTTTTTGTTTTCTATTGTAAATGGTTTAGATCTTTTTTAATGGATCTTTATTCATTTGATCTTGGACCTAGGTTTAATATCTAAGTCACATTTTCATCTTGATTTTGGTTGATCCATTCAAATTGGGGATTTCTATTTATAAGTGCTCACCACCAAACACGATTTAGGTTGTATAAATTCAAATTCCAACAGTCTTTAATTCAGATTTCATGTATGTGCTGTGAAATATAAATTGGAATTTTTGGCTGCTGAATCTTGAATTGAGTAAATTTATTGATTAATTAATTCATAGAAATTTTAAATTAATGGGAAATTAGGATTTTGGAATTGGATTAATTAATTGGTGAGTTTATTGATGAGAAATTGGTATTATAGAATTCGTCAAAATAATTGGTTAATTAGTTAATGGGATATTGGGATTATGGAATTTGGTTAATTAATTGGTGAATTAATTAATAAGAAAATGGTATTTTTTAATTCTATTAATTAATTAGTGTATTTATTAATGGATTATTTTAATTGTGGAATTGAATTAATTAATTAGTGATTTATTTAATGGTTGTGTAATTGGTTAATTAACGTGTTATTAAATACCTTATATTTTAGGATTGTGGTACGATTTGTTTAACTTTCATGCATAAATGGGTTATACGAATTGAATATTGAAATATGTTTTATTGGTGAATCACACATGTTATTTAATATGATCAAAGTGATGACCATGATTTAAATTGATAATTGAAATAGAATTCCATGATGTGAAATATGATAAGAGGTTTAGTGTTGATTAACTTTGATTGACGTGGTATATATGATATCATAATATATGTGATATACATGTGTGAGACATGTAATATTACATCAAAAACCAATTGTGATAAATGAGTGTGGGATACGGACTGCTGCTTCAAAATCCTAGTTGTGTGATTTCTCGATAAACATGTATAGGACATAGATTACTGCTTGAAAATACCATATAGATAAATGTGTGTGGGAAAATGACTACAACTTAAAAAGACCACATGATGCTAGACATGGTGATATAGTCCCAAAATGTAGGCATTGAAATGAATTGAAATGAAATTGATAATAAAATCCCATGTGTTATAATGAATTATAAATTGTAAAGGTGATATAGTTCATACATATACACGAACCAATGTAGGTATTGATTGGTTCATGTTTCCATAAAAACCTCGAGTTTATGTGTTTATATAATGATTAATTGAACATATGTAAATTATTTACTTTATTTATTATATTTTATTCTTTGTACAAATTCATACTCTATTATTGTTCAGATAATGTTTTAGACACCAATGTTAGTGGAATATTGAGGTGTATTCACACCCTACATTGGATTCCTGAACGGTACATGAATAAACATTGTATTTATAGGATAGGGATAATGGAAGAGTCCTATGTTTGATGGAGGAGATGGTATAGAGTACTGATGCAGAAACTAGACAAGATTCTGGACCCTCTTTCGAGTTTTTAGGGTATATTTATTTTTGGGTTTTGTATGTTGAAACATGACATGTATTTATCATGACATATCTACAGCTTAATTTTTGATATTTTTTTCCTCTTTTGGTTATCTTTTGATGTTTTGATTATTATGGTTATGGTTATATAATTTTATTATTATTATTTATTTATTCTTTTTGTATTCTTTAATAAAGAGGGTATAGTCTCCCTGTATTGATATATCATACCCTCACTACAATTCAGTAGCCTTTACTATATAGGGAGGTGGGCTTGAGGTCATGTGACCTATCAACTTAGGGCACCAGTGTGTGGAACCCAATTTGGGACATTACAAAGTGGTCTGAGATTGTTTTTATTTAATTTATTTTGAATTCATATCTGGGTATGATAGAAAAGAGAAAAGGAAAAGTTGACCCTTTTTTAGGAGCTCATGTATGGGATAGATAACCCATGTTTGAGGTTAAAAGTCGAGTAACCTAGGTGGTATTGTTGTTTTTAATGTGTGTTGTTATAGATTAATGTTATTTCACCTTGTGTGATGAACTTTTTGTGTGAAGTGATTATTTTTTCAGATATTTTCTGAGATTTGATGTGTGTCCTGGTGTGTTATGAGGGTTGATTTTTCTTAAATCATTTTAGGAACTTAATATTATTATCTAACATGAATTATTTTAGGCATGCATGGAAAAATGGGGCCACGTTAATTTGTTGAAATTGAAATGTATTACTTTATTGTGTTATGGAACTAAAAATAGTGCCTAATGTGAAATTTAATTTTATAAAATGATTCAATATGTGAATAAAAGGGTATATAATGTTAAAATTGAGTATGAGAATGAGTTTGAACTTTATTAAACATGACCTAATAATATGTTGGTTAAAGGTAGTGATAGTTCCCCAATTTGATCTTCTGATAGAAAAAGAGGGAATGACTTGTTATTGAATTCCATGAATCCCTCTTGTTAAATGTTTTCATGTTCTGTAATGTGTTCTATTATGTGTGTTTGGAATTGTAGAGATATGCCACCATGAAGATGATTGTTGATATAAATGTATAAGGACATGTTTGGAAGTGTTCCTTCATTGGGGAGACCTATGGTACTGGTATTTTTGGGTGAGGGAGATGAATATAAGTTCCATGATATCCTTTCTCACATCATTCATTTTATAAAATGAAACCTAGGGTGGGTTATAAAAATCATGTCTTATCTAATAGGGGATTTCCATTTGTAGTACCCTGTAATGTTTACCGATGAGGGTGTATATGAGGTAGCAGAGTTCTGGATTGACTCTATCTATAATATAAATGATTATTTGGAAAACACTATTGATAATATATTAAAATATTATGATTATAAGTAACATGTTCAATGAAATCATTGGAGGGACATATAGACTCAGGATAGACAACTTGAGATGATGTTGTGGAAGGAAATATTGGATAAGTTCTTGTAGACCTTTTACCTTGAGACTCTTATACAGGAGAGAGAATATATGTTTATGAGGATGAATCAGGGAAATATTTCATTTATGGACTATACTAGTCTCTTTAAAAGTATGAAGTGATTTTCTCCAACATTGGTAGGAGATGAGGCTACTTTGGAAAATGGTTTCAGGGTGGGATAAAATGTGAACTTATGTCCCAGGTGAATATCTTAATGATGAAGAAGTTTTTAGAATTGAAGAATCAGGTTCTCATATCTATGGGTAGCCTGAAGGAGGCATCCAATTTAGAATAGCTAGTTTCCACTGGACAGACAGGAGGTTTGTGATCTAAGATAAAGAATATTCATTAGGATAATGTATATAGAGATGTGGGAAAATGAGTTTTTTGGTGAATAGTCACTTACTTAGGACCTTACTCTTGTGATATGCCACCAATATGGTATGTAGGGACACTTCCATAGACAGTGCCCCTAACCACCAGTAGTGTGTCAAGGTGGTGACAACATGGGTCATGTGAAGAGGTTCTATAAGAACACACAACAGATGGGTACTCATGGAATATCTAGGTACAACCAGTGTATGGGATGGGGATCTTCTACCTCTTACCAGTATGGTGGTTATAGTTCTACTAGTCATGGAGGTTGAGACAGTTGGTGTGGAACATTTGGGAAAGGGTTCCCATATCATTATAGTGGTGAATATTAGGGGACATAGATTACATCACAAAGAATAGGGACATGATAATTGTATTTCATTAATCATACACGAGTGGATAGCAAGGCCAAATGATTGATATTTCGATGTACTATTATTATAGATTCATTTTTAGTTAGTTCCTTATTTGATACTACCATATCACATTATTTTATTTCCCCACAAATTGTGAATGGGTTGAGCCTAGAAGTGAGTTTTTTGGGTTGGGTTATGAAAATAGATACACCTTTGGGAGTACAGTCGAGAAAAATTTGTTTTCTCAAGGGTTTTTATATCAATGTTCGGGGTATCATTTTTTGTTGGATCTTTACATTCTTGAGATGTCAAGATTTGAAGTAATTTTGGGTATGGACTTGTTAGTAGCATACTAAGCCCACATAGATTTCCCCCACAGGAGTGTTACTTTTACAACACCTAAGGGGGGAAATTATATTCAATATGGAGGGTGGGATATCCAGGAAGGCCATGTATGCCTAGCTCATCCGTAACTGATGGAGATCACCGAATAGGTTTTTAGTCTATTTCTTGATGATGGGTATGTAAAGAATGATGTCATTCCACCGATAGTGGATAGGTTCTAAGATGTATTTCATGTATACTTCTCAAGGAATCCACCAGAGAGATATGTGGAATTTACTATTGAGATAATGTTAGTAGATGATCTATTATCTATTCCACCATATACAATGTCACCAACATAGATTTAAGAGCATAAAACTAAACTGAAGGAGTTAGAGGATAAGAGTTATATAGTTCTGAGTATATCAACATGGATTTCTCCAGTCTTGTTTTAAAAAAGTATGATAGGACCTTGATCTTGTATATTAATTACAAAATGTTTTACTAGATGATAGTGACGAAAAAGTATCCTCTACCTTGTGTTCAAGATCATTTCGAGTGGATGATGGGAGATTGTGTTTTCTCCAAGATCTAATTGAGATAAAGGTATCATCAATTGATATTTTTACCTTTGATATTATGAGGATTGCTATTCGAAGTAATTATCTACTATATGAGTATATCATGATATGATTTTGGATGATGAGTGCACCAGTAAAGTTTATGGCCATGGTGAACTAAATATTCCTCTCGTACCTGCAAATGTTTATGGTAGTAATTTTGGATGAAATTATGGTTTAATTCCAAACTCATGATGACCATTCCCAACATATTTACATCACTATAATCACACTGAGATACCATATAATATACCACAATATATCTAAGTTAAAATTCTGGATTGATTGGGTACACTTCTTTGGTCATATCATATTGGAGAAAAGTTTTTTAGTGGACCTAGAAAAGGTTCATCTAGTTTTGTCTTGGGAGTAGCCAAAGATCATTTTCGATTTCCATATATTTATAGAGGTGGATGTATGTTATAGGTGGTTTTAGTCTGGACTTTTCCAATTTGGAATCACCACATTCAGGATTTACCAAAACGGTATTATTGTTTTTAGAGTCTATAGTATGTGAGAATTAATTATAGGAGTTGAATAATTATTTAAAAATAGAACCAATACTAACACTACCTGATATAGGAGAGGAATATATTTTGTTTTGTGATGATTTTGGGATAAGTCTTGGAGATTTTTTGATAAATTGCGATCAAGTTATAGTGTATGGTTCTCAGAAGATGAGGCTTCATGAAAGGAATTATCCTAAGGAAGTCCTTTATTTAGTTTTTGTGGTTTATAATTTGATGTGTTGGAGGAATTATCAATTGGGTGAGAAGTTCAATATGAAAACAGATCAAAATTGTTTAAAGAATATCTATTTGAAGTGAGATTTTAAACTTCAATAGTAGAGTTAGGTTGAGTATATGCACTTATTATAATTTGATCTAAAATATTTTATTTGGAATGGAGAATGTGTTGGTGATTCTATAAGTGTGAATACATAGACTCATTATGTTTATGAGTCTAGTGCTATGTTAATGATAATGAATTTGCTAGCAGATATGGTTTTTGTGGTTAAGAAGATCCAGAAGTAGCTAACTCTTATATCAATTTTCTTGGAGTCTAAACTATTGGACCGAATTAGAGATAGGCACTGTGAGGACATGGAGAGTTTTTCCTTGAGGGAAATTATTTTATGTGGGTAGTAATCATCAAATTAAACTATAAATTATTATAAGATCATCTATGTTATGAATCAAGCTGTTATACCTAGGGGCATGTTGGAGGAGCTGATGCATGAGTTTCATGTCTTGAAGTGGGCGGTGCATCTAGGTGTGAACAAAATATATTGTGTCCAACAATTAAAGTATTCGTTCTCGAACATGATAATTGAGATAGAAAGGTTCATGATTTGATGCCACACCAGTCCACAAGTTGAGGCTGAGCATCAATGACTTTGTGGTTTACTACAGTCATTTCCCATTTTGAAATGGAAGTGTGACAGTGATAATATAGATTTTTTGGTGGGTCTCCCACTGACACCTCAGAAGAATGACTCTATTTGGGTGATTGTTAAATGGATGATGAATGTACTAGAGTTCATTCCTATACAAGGTATAGTTTTAGTGGATCAATTGGGAGACGTGTATTTAATTATTATATCATGTTGTTGTTTTATTTAAGATTATAACTTATAATTTTTTATTTAGTGTCCTTGATGTGTTATTAGGTACCACTCATGTTCTATGAGTATGACTCACTACTATAAAGACAATTTCTTATAGGTCACATGAAAATATTATCCAAAACCTAAACTAATCCATAAAAATTATATTTTCATGATCCAGTGAATGTTTGAGTGTGAAATATAACAAGTAATAGAATAAATAAATTCAATTATATTTATTTAGTTTTATAACGGTGATAATATAGTTTTTTATCATGATATTAATAAGTTTTTTATGTTCAAAAAAGTTAGTAGGAGAAAAGAGTAATTTGAAAAAATGTTTAATATTTGATGTTTTTTGAACATATTTAGGATGAATATTCTATATTAATGGTTCATATTTCATCAAGTGACATGTGTATATTTCCTATATTTTTTAGATCAGTGAGAGGGGAGTTAATTAATGATCATTTTTTCAAATTCTTTTTTAATTCATCCTCTCTGATGAGTTAAGATCTTGATCCCCCCTGTGTGCGTGTCTCAACATTAACCAAAAAATAATAAAAATTTAATGGGACAGGATATAAAAAATCATACATGTTTTATACCCTTAATGGAAATATTTCCCATTATTTTTATTGGTTATTCTCCAAAATCAGAGATTCTTACACTATAAAATGGAAGAGATTACAATGCATAACCTCACACCATACTTACACATTATCCATACATGTCTTTTAGTATCACACCTATAATATATTTATACAACCTCACACAATATGCAAATATGGTTATTGATATGTATTTTCTATACTATTGAACATATAACACAATACATGGATGGATCCTACTAATAAAACATTGATTAGGTATTAAAATTATTCATTCTTCAATAGTGTCAGGTTGGCTTTTCTCTTTTTCTTAATCAGCATTTTTATATTCCTATGACCTGGTATATTATAATATGTGATGTATCCTTATCCTATCAATAAACTTATTTGATATGGGTATATCATAGAATCTTTCTCCTTACTATTCTTCTGCAACACATTGGTGCACTCCCTGATATAGGTGGGTTCTCCATCCTCAATATATAGATAGTCACCAGACTAGAAGTAGTATGATTCTATCTCAAAATTATTTTTAACTTCCTTGATTTTTTACTATATCATTTATGTTCATATCAGAACTATATGAATAATATTTATATGTTTGATTTATATAAATTCCCTGATTACCAATTGATGATATCATCCCATTTAAACTAGTGGATATTTAACGTTTAAATTCTCATTCTAAATCTTCTAAAAACCAGGTTAAGGTAATTATTAAAAAAATCTAAGAGGCTAAATATATTCATAATGTTCTATTTAAATAAATTCTTCTCATTTTTCTCTAAAAAATCTATTATATCCAATTATTTTAATTATTTTATTCGATTATGTTATCATGCATCATTGTGATGTGTAGTTCTTATTTATTACTTAGAACTCTTGAACATCATTATGAATAAAAAACTGTTATTATTATTTTTATTTTAATGGTTTTTGACACATCAAATTTTCAAATTTATTTATTTTAATTAGAATATTTATTCTTTTTTAACTTAAAATATTAAAATTAATTCATCCTTATAGAATCTAAAAATATTATAACATTCATAATAGTGTAATGACTCTTAAAAATATATCAGTTCTAGAATTCCATTTTCACTTTTTCAATTAAAATAGTAATTTTTTTAAAAAAAAATCTTCTAGAATCGTAATAATGATCCATATATTGTTTGATCCAAATGTAGATTCATCATTATATAACATTTAATAATGCTACAAAAGCTAAAAATAATCCTTTGGATGTCCTCATGATATTTATGTATTCGACATATGATTCTTAAAAATTAATGAATAATTCATATAATGTGGGAGGTAACCCTTACAAACTCCTAGTTTCTTTTCTATTTTCTCATACCAAGTCACAGAATGACTCATATAGAGTCATAAATGATACTCACGTAGCCTCCAATTATCCTTAAAATGTCTCCAAACAATTAATACATTCTACTGCAAAGTCGAAATGAATCATATGGATCTTTGAACTGATCCTTATTATGTCTTCATGAATTTATCCAATTTCCACTATACAGTTGAAGTGAATCTTACACGACCTAAAAATAATCCTTACAAATATTTAATGAATAGATTATTTTTAATTCCAACATAGAATTTATATATTCTTTCAAACTAAATCATAAATTTTTAAACTATTTGTTATGTTCTTTTTAGTGACTCTGAAATAACTCTAAATAAATTAAAATTTCATTATAAATTATAGGATTATTTATTAACTTATTTATCCTTATTTACAATGTTTTTTAGTATTAAAAACTCCAAATTTTAGTATTTACATGTATTTTCACTACATATCTAATTCTATTCATTTTTTATTCTTTTAGTTTTAATTCATTATTCCCTAATTTTTATAATTTCTTCCAAAATCATTCCAACCTATTGTAGATAGTGAATTGTCATTTTAAAACATACTTTATTTGGTCACTATGTAGATCATCTCTACAACCAACAAATTTTTGTTTTTTTGTCATAGAAACATTCTAGGTAGTTATTCCAAGAAGAAACATATATATTTCCCTTAATAATGTACATATGAAAAGTAGCTTAATAATATATATTTTTTTCCAAAACATTTTGATAGCTTCACTATATAATTGAGACAATTCTTTTTTCACACACAAAAATTCTCAATTATGCTCTTCAATCTTTTACTTTGGATTTTTTGTCAAAAATATTAAACACACTATCAATATGTTTTATTATACTTCTTTCTCCTACCAATGTTGAAAATAAAATCAAATGTGTTAAAATATGTATGTTTATCTCATCATTAACCACCTCCAATGGTTTTACGAAAAAAATTATTCCCCACATTTTTCTTTGAATCGCATCTTATTTCAATATTTTAAGAGAAGGATGAAATAACATATGTCTTGTCAATATTCCATCATTTGTTCGACACTAACTCTAAATGGGGTAACCCAATATAGAAAATATGGGTGAAAAAAATAGATAAATTTATTTCCATTAATCTATTTAGTATGTGGAACCATTACATTATTTTCGATTATAGGGTATTTACAATCATAATTATTATGAAAAATTATATTAAAATCAGATTAAGTAAATATAATAGAATCATTAAAGAATATAATAGATAAATCTCTCATTTTAAACACAATATCATCTCCCCATTCATATTACAATTGAAATTAATTAGAAGATAGATTGGACGATGATTTTTTATCCTGATAATTAAATTATATTTATATTTTAATGATTTCAATTTCATATAAAAAATATATCTACACAACTTATTCTTCATATGTTCTACTTATCAAGGGATGAACTTTTTTTCTCATCAGCATCATATATAGAACCAATCATAAAGGATGGATCCACTTTCTGTATAATTATTATAACACTTATATAGTTTCACTTTTACATCAAATCATTTATCTACCTACAAGTTAGTATGAATAAAATAAATTGGGTAATTAGGAGAAGCCTCTTATTTCATTAATAGAAATCGTAGAGCTGATAGTTTTTTCTCAACTAGGATCCTTCATTCTAAACATGGGAAGAATTATTCATAATTAAATTTCTATTATAAACTTTAATAGGTGGAATGGTCATTTTTTCCATTAAAAAATTTATTTATATGTATTTTAATTCTTTACGTCAAAAAAAGTCAAATGAATTGCCTAGTTATTTCATTAAATTTCTCATTTTTTTCCTTGACCTGGTATGATTTTCATACAATACTTCCTAACATGTCTTCCCTATTTATAACTTCCAAACCAATTCTACTGAATATTTGGGTCATCTCATTTAATAACATATAATTAATCTAAATATATTCATGTTAATTAACATGTTTCCCATAAATAATAGAAATTTCAAATGTTTAATTTCTTTGTTTATATATTTTCAATGAGACTGGAAAAATAATTAATCTCTCATTTTTACCATGGTCATCTTTTTTATTTTTTTCAAATGGTTTCTGGGAAATCTCAAAATATCATGTATTTTTTTTCTTTTTATTATAAATATCCATTTATTTCACACCATAGGGAATATATAAAATCAAGATATATATTTTTCACTCTAGCTATGACAGATTTGATAAAAAAAAATTTCTAAGTATTTATGCTAGTTCTGTAATGGAATATAGAGGAGTTCATAGTAACATACTTGTTTATTTGAAATTGTTTTCTCATTTTCTCAAAATAAATCCCCCTTGGATAATTACTCTTCTATATTAATGAAATATTTAACCAAAATTAGTATACATTATGTTAATACACCATATAAAACTAGCAGTTTCATATAAACCATAATTTCTCAAACTAATAATAAATCTATGTAGAAAATTATTTTTACTATCTTAATAAAAATTAAGCCTATATCTTATTAGGGGGAAGTGATATTTGTGTGATATTTTCCCTTCCATTGATTAATAACATGGTTTATTTATAGTATTATTGGTTCAAACAAGTATAGGTATTGTTTTAGAACCTTCATCATTAAAAATAATATGTTTACTTTGAGGTTTATTAGGAATGAGATTAACCTATCACTTTGGAAAATTATTTTAATAATCTTTATTTGATTAATATTTATCCTCAAACACCATGGTGAAGCCTTCCTTTACCGACTTTAGGTCATCCTGTAATTTAATACACTTTTACTATATCTTGAACAAATATTCTTCTCTCCCAATAGTTTTTTCTTCGTGGAATTTCAAAAATTATCTTATTAAGTCATTTTTAGTTTATATTTTCTAGTCTCATCATTATAAACAACTTCTTTAATAACATATTGTACTATTAATTTAGCTATATTTTACATATATATTTTTAGTAGCCTCTTATCATTATTGATTTTTGTGATCTCCCCAACATAATATTATAATTCATTAATCATCATATATTCCCTATTTGTTGACTCAATTTCATTACGTAAACTTCTTGAGGAATCAAAGACTCATTAAATATGAGAAAAAAGTTATTAATATTCTTTATATATTTAAATTTTAATTTGATACAAGATTGTTAGTAATATTTTTAAACATAAAAATTCTTTTTCTATTATTAGAGAACTTGTTACAAACTACATTGTGATGGGTTGATAACTTTAGGGGAAATTAGAATTTTTGTTCCAATGTGATTTTTTGGGGGAAATAGTAATTTATCCTATCATAATATTTTTTGATAATTTTTCTACCATCTAGTTTTTCTTGGAATAGGTTGGTTTCTATAGGATAGGAGTGTGGTGGAAGTATCAGTTGTTTTAATTTTCATTGAATAATTGATATTTAATTAATTAAATATTAATTATTCATGTATTTTCTAATTGTGAAATATCCAACATGAATCCATGTATTTGGAAAATGGCATTATAATTCAATCTAAAATGGGTTTTTTCTTATGTGAGGCATAACCTCACATTATGTTCCAGGTCTAGTTCTGGTCCCCTATATGATTTTTTTCTCTTTTTTTTTCTTTTTTTTTATTTTTTTTCTTATTTCTTTTCTTTGATTTTTATTTTCATGTAAGTAGGTCCCTTTAAATGTATTTTCCACTTGTATGAGATAGAATATATGGAGAGTAAGAGGGATCATGTACTGGGGAGCTCATCTATAGGTAAATCAATGCATGTTGGTGGTATCTAGTAGATCCAAGATCGAAGAATCGATGTTTTATGCCCCATAGAAGGCCATATTTTATGTTTTATCAATTAATAACAAAAGTGATTTTATTTTTAATTATAAAAATATATTTTTTGTTTTCTTTTGACCAATAGGGTGAAATATATAGTGTTTTAACCAAAATTAGACCATTTCAGGTGATCACAAGGGTTTTGTATTTGGGAAACCCCGATCCCACAACAAATAGTTCAAGAATACATGTTTTGTGTTTTTAATTTGTGTAGATGGTTTAAATAGAGGACTTCATGACATGTGTTTTTCAGAAACACCTTGTAGGGGTTACTCGGTGTGTTGAAGTGGCACTTGGAAAAACAAACTGTGTTTGGGAAAAATGGTGTGTCGGAAATTTGGCTAGAGTGTGGGTGAGGTAAATTTCAAGAGGTATTGTGGCATATATAGTTCACCCCATGTGGGGTATATGGCTAGGTACTTTGATGGGAACCCTTTCTGTGTATATTAAATGTACTAGATAGAAACATTTGTACAATATAAAATTACACTTAGTTCGGTTTGGAGATATTTCTAGGAACGTTTTCCTGATGTATATGTCATTTACTTGGTGTAAATGTGGTATAATCCCTCACTAGTGGTGTTTTTATGGGTTTTCTCTCTATATGTGGAATTAGGATTTGAAGTAGTCAATTCTAATCATTGTTACTTGTATATCATGTTGGTGTAACCCTTTCAACATACAGAGGTCTTCTAGATAGTGTTTTGAATTTTGAGTGTTTTGGTAGTAGGTTTTGTTATATATTTTTTCTTATAATCCTCATGTGTCTTGGGTTGTGAGATTTGGAATAGATAATGGTTATGTTCTTATTTTTCACCTTGGATTGATGATTCAATGTTTTTTGTATAATTTGGGCTTGAGTGGTTATTTGGATGAACATCATTAGTCTATTTCTTGAGGTTTAGTTATCTTTGATTTATTTGGATGAGGTGTCATTGTAGGAATCCATATACGGTTGAGGTGTAATTGGTTAATCTTTATTAGGGTTCTAAGAAACCAATTATAGATTACACTGTGGTCCTAGAGTTTCATAAATATGGGTTGTTTATCATAAGGACTTATGAGGTTTATTCAATGGGATTAACCCAATGTATTCTTATATTAGAGGAGACCCTTATAGTGAGTCCTTTTCATGATGGGTTTTAGACAAATATTGAGTGTTACTCATATGCTACTGACCCTGTTCGGGTTTGTGATGTTTTTGGACATAGATTTTGAGAATTTAATGACCCAGTTTTCTCGGATTTGAAATCTTAAGGTTTTTCTTATTGAAGACTGAATTTTTGAGAAGACATTTGAGACAACAATTGATCAATTTTAAGACATAAGATTGATTTGTAAATCTATTGTATTTTATATTTGTTGTTATGTGTGTTTAGAGAGAAAATGAATGACCTAGATAATTGAACCCCATTATAGTTGAGTAGTATGCCCTATCTAGAGTGGCTTCTTTCTCTTGATATGCTCAGGTACTCAAAAATTGGGTTATGTTTTTTGGGCATGTATATTCTCCATGTGAAACATTGCCCCAAACCTATACATTAATAGTGGGTGTAGTAATTAGCACAGTTATTTTTGCAAGACTTATGGGACATGATAGGTTCTCTAGTTGTTTCAACCTCTATGTTCATATCACTAATTCAAATCATGACATTTGATTCCTAGATTCTGATAGATGTATGTTTTTGTTTTGTATTCCTAATAATATATAATAAGGTTCATCTTTAATTATTTTCCTTGTATTGGACTTTTGTGGCTAATTGTGAACTCTATCACATGTCATAGGCCATTGAGACAGGTGAGACATATATTATAAGTTCAATGGATTTGGATAGAGCATGGGTAGATCATTCTTGGGTGTCAAACTAGAGCTTTTGATTCACATATTTCCTTTGTCTATCTTGTTCAGTCCATATTTATTTTATTTATTTAAATTTCTATTATTTTTTTAACTGGGATAAGAATATAACTTCTTTCATGAGCAATATATTATTAATAGATTTTAATACCACTATTTGGTGTGGCCTAATGATATTTATTTATCACCATATATATAGGCACCTCAATGATATTAAAGACTATACATTATATTAAATGTTTATTATAGAACATAATAGATCTATTTTAAGGTTATGTGGTACATGATAGATAGGGACTATTCATGTGGAGTTTCATGTTTGGATTCTAGTGGTTTAAGAATTGTTGGATACATAGTATATGGTACATATCAAGGATAGTAGTAGAGATTTTTTTTAATTTTTTACATATTCTATCAGTATGTCTTTACACCAATGGGTGTCCATTTGTTGTGTTTAGTAAGATTGTGTGCATGTATGGTGTATTTAATTATTATATCATGTTGCTGTTTTGTTTATTTATTTATGTATAAATTAATGTTTATTGATGTGCATTGTTTTTTTTATTTCCACTACTATTACTTTATAACATGATAGAATAGTATCCCTATTGTATCTCCATAGGACATCCCTACTAGTTAGAAGCCTATGGCATATGGGTAGGTGCACTTGAGGGCTTTTTGGGAGGTGGATCGACTAGAAGTTCAGTTTGACTAAGGCTAGTTTATGAAAAAAGGGTATCATATTATTCCATTTATTTTTCTACAAGATCCTATACACTCCTGTAAATGTATTGTTCTCATTTATAGTTACTAGGTATCCTTATTTTTAGTATTTCTTCTTTGGTTTTCAACTTGGAACATTTGGGGGAAAATTCGTTGTTTTTTGAAGGAAAGGGGGAAGTTCACAGTTGGTGCATGGTTTTCCCGAACCATTTCCCTATCTTAGAAAACTATACAAACCCAAAAATTGGATTACAATTTCTAGCACATTGTTTTTAAAACTATTTGCCCTCATAGGCTAAACTGTACTCCCCCCCCTAGAAGAGGCTCATAGATATGCTGAAGGGTTTGGAAAACTGTGTTCCCATACCTAAGAAACCATGCATGCATGAATAATTAACTAGAACCTTATATTTAAAATTTCTTGAAACCCTTATTATATCCCTAACCCCCTAACTAGACCCCACAAAATTCACTCTCATTTTTAGATCTTCCTAGATAAATTATAATTCCTTCCAAAATCTCTTTATGGAGAATCGAATATCAGTTGATAGATCAGCACATCTCTAGGTATGTGGTTTTTTCTGGATTAGATCTCTCCCCCCATAATCATTCCAGATAAAGGAAGAAGTTCATATTTTCTATTTTAAATGGTTTAGATCTTTTTTAATGGATCTTTATTCTTTTGATATTGGATCTAGGTTTTATATCTAAATCACATTTTCATACTGATTTAGGTTGTTCCACTCAAATTTGGGATTTCTATATATGAGTGCTGACCACCAAACACAGTTTAGGTTGTATAAATTCAAATTCCTAGAGTCTTTAATTCATATTTCATGTATGTGATGTGAAATATAAATTGGAATTTTAGGCTACTAAATCTTGAATTGAGTAAATTTATTGATTAATTAATTGATGGAAATTTTTAATTAATGGGAAATTAGGATTTTGGAATTGGATTAAATAATTGGTGAGTTAATTGATGAGAAATTGGTATTATGGAATTGGTATAAATAATTGGTTAATTAATTAATAGGATATTGGGATTATGGAATTTGGCTACTTAATTGGTGAATTAATTAATATGAAATTAGGATTTTTTTAATTGGATTAATTAATTAGTTTATTTATTAATGAATTATTGTAATTGTGGAATTGAATTAATTAATTGGTGATTTATTTAATAGTTGTGTAATTGGTTAATTAATGTGTTATTAAATACCTTATGTTTTAGGATTCTGGTAAGATTTATTTGATGTTCATAGATAAATGGGTTATATGAATTGAATATTGCAATATGTTTTATTGGTGACTCAAAAATATTATTTCATGTGATCATTGTGATGACCATGATTTAAATTGATAATTGAAATAGAATTTCATGATGTTAAATGTGAAAAGAGGTTTAATGTAGATTAACCTTGATTGACGTGGTATATGTGATATCATAATATATGTGATATACATGTGTGAGAAATTGACTACTACATCAAAATCCAATTGTGATAAATGCGTGTGGGATATGGAATGGTGCTTCAAAATCCTAGTTGTGTGGTCGCTCGATAAACATGTATAAGACATAGATTACTGCTTGAAAATACATTATAGATAAATGTTTTTTGGGAAAATGCCTACTACTTAAAAAGACCACATGATACTAAACATGGTGATATAGTCCAAAAAATGTAGGAATTGAAATGAATTGAAATTAAATTGATAAAAAAATCTCATGGGTTATAATGAATTATAAATTGGAAAGGTGATATAGTTCATACATATACACGAACCAAAGTTGTTATTGATGGGTTCATGTCTCCTTCAAAACCTGGGGGTTTATGTGTTTATATAATGATTTATTTAACATATGTAAATTATTTACTTTATTTATTATATTTTATTCTTTGTACAATTTCATACTCTATTATTGTTCAGATAATGTTTTAGACACCAATGTTGGTGGAATATTGAGGTTTATTCACACCCTACTTTGGATTCTTAATCGGTACATGAATAAAAATTAAATTTATAGGATAGGGATAAGGGAAAGAGTCTTATGATTGATGGAGGAGATGGTATAGAGCACTGATGAAGAAACCAAACTTGATTATGGACCCTCTTTGAAGTTGTTAGGGTATATTTATTTTTGGGTTTTATATGTTGAAACATGACATGTATTTATCATGACATATCTTCTGCTTAGTTTTTGATATTGTTTTTTCCTCTTTTGCTCATCTTGGGATGTTTTCATTATTATGGTTATGGTTATATAATTTTATTATTATTTTTTATTTTTTCTTTTGGTATTCTTTAATAAAGAGGGTATAGTCTCCCTATATTGATATACCATACCCTCACTGCTATTCAGTAGCCTTTAGTGTATAGGGAGGTGTTCTTGAGGTCATGTGACCTATCAACTTCAAGCACCAGTGTGTGGAACCCAATTTGGGACATTAAAAAGTGGTCTGAGAGTGTTTTCATTTAATTTATATTGAATAAATATTTGGGTATGATTGAAAAGAGAATAGGAAAAGTCGAGCCTTGTTTAGGAGCTCATGTATGGGATATATAACCCATGAATGAGGTTAAAAGTCGAGTAACCTTGGTGGGATTGTTTTTTTAATGTTTGTTGTTATAGATTAATGCTATTTCACCTCGAGTGATGCACTTTTTGTGCAATGTGATTATTTTTTCAGATATTTTATGAGATTTGATGTGTGTCCTGGTATGGTATGAGGGTTCATTATTTTTGAATCTTTCTAGGAACATAGTATTATTATATAACAAGAATTATTTTATCCATGCATGGAAAAATGGGGCCATGTTATGTTGTTGAAATTGCAATTTATTCCTTTATTGTGTTATTGAACTAAAAATGGTGCCTAATGTGAAATTTAATTTTATAAAATGATTTAGTATGTGAATAAAAAGGTATATAATGTTAAACATGAGTATGATAATGAGTTTGACCTTTATTAAACATGACCTAAGTATAAGATGGTAAAAGGTAGTGATAGTGCCCCAATTTTGATCTTGTGATAGAAAAAGGGGGAATGTCTTGTTATTGAATTCCAATAATCACTCTTCTTAAATGTTTTCATGTTGTGTAATGTGTTCTATTATATGTGTTTGGAATTATAGAGATATGACACCATGAAGATTCATGTAGATATAAAGGTAGAAGGACATGTTTGGAAATGTGCCTTCATTGGGTAGACCTATGGTACTGGTATTTTTGGGTGAGGGAGATGATGATAAGTTTCATGAGAACCTTTCTCACATCATTTAATTTATGAAAAGATACCTAGGGTGGGTTATAAAAATAATGTCTTATCTAACATGGGATTTCCATTTGTACTACCCTCTAATGTTTACCGGAGAGGGTGTATCTGAGGTAGCAGAGTTCTACATTTACTCTGTCTAGAATATACATGATTATTTGGAGACCACTATTGATAAAATACTAAAATTTTATGATTAGAAGTAACATGTTCAATGAAATCATTGGAGGGACATATAGACTCGGGATAGATAGCTAGAGACTATGTTGTGGAAGGAAATATTGGAGAAGTTCTTTCATACCTTTTACCTTGAGACTCTTAGACTTGAGAGAGAAAATATGTTTATGAGGTTTAATTAGGGAAATATTTCATTTATAGGATATACTGGTCTCTTTAAAAATATGAATTGATTTTCTCCAATGTTGGAAGGAGATGAGGCTTCTATGGAAAATGGCTTCAAGGTGGGATCAAATGTGAACTTATGTCCCAAGTGAATATCATAAAGATGGAAAAGTTTTCAGAAGTGAAGAATCAGGTTCTCATATCTATAAGTAACTTGAAGGAGGCATCCAATTTAGGATAGTTAGTTTCTAGTGGATAGACATGAGGTATGTAATCTTAGATAAGGAATATTCATTATGAGAATGTATATAGAGATGTGGGAAAAGGAGTTTATTGGGGAATAGTCACTTACTTAGGACCTTACTCGTGTGATATGACACCAATGTGGTATGTAGGGACACATCCAAAGACAGTTCCCCTAACCACCAGTAGAGTATCAAGGTGGCGACAACATGCGTCATGTGAAGAGGTTCTATAAGAACACACATCAGTTGGGCATTCATGGAATATCTTGGTACAACCAATGTATGGGATGGGGATATTCTACCTCTTACCAGTATGGTGGTTATAATTCTACTAGTCATGGAGGTTGAGACAGTGGATGTGGAACATTTGGGAAAGGGTTTCCATATTAGAATATTGGTGAATATTAGGGGATATAGATAACATCACAAAGAATAGGGACATGATAATTGTATGTCCTTAATCCTACACTGGTGGATAGCAAGGCAAAATGATTGATATTTCGAGGTACAATTCTTATAGATTCATTTTTAGCTAGTTCCTTATTTGATACTACCATATCACATTATTTTCTGTCCTCAAAAATTGTGAATGGTTTGAGCCTAGAAGTGAGTTTTTTTGTAAGGGTTATGAAAAAAGATACACCTTTGGGAGTGTGGTTGAGATAAATTTGTTTTTTCAAGGGTTTTTCTATCAGTGTTCAGGGTATCATTTTTTGTGGGATCTTTGCATTCATGACATGTCAGGATTTGAATTAATGTTGGGTATGGACTTGTTAGTAGCATACTAATCCCACATATATTTCCCCCATAGAAGAGTTACTTTTACAACACCTAAGGGTGAAAATTATATTCAATATGGAGGGTGGGATATCCAAGTAGGCCATGTAATCCTAGTTTATCAGCAACTGAGGGAGATCACTGAACATGTTTTTAGTCTATTTCTTGATGATTGGGATGTAAAGTAAGATCTCATTCCACCCATAGTGGATAGGTTCTAAGATGTATTTCATGAATACTTCTCATGGAATACACCAGAGAGATATTTTGAATTTACTATTGCGCTAATGTTATTATATGATCCCATATCAATTCCACCATATACAATGTCACCAACATAGATTTAATAGCGTAAAACTAAATTGAAAGAGTTAGAGGATAAGGCTTTTATCGTTATAAGTATATAAACATGGATTTCTCAAGTATTGTTTTCAAAAAAGTATTACCGGACCTTGATCTTGTATATTAATTACAAAATGTTTTACTAGATTATAGTGAAGAAAAAGTATCCTCTACCATGTATCAATGATCATTTTGATTGGATGATGCGAGATTGTGTTTTCTCTAAGATCTAATTGAGATAAAGTTATCATCAATTGATATTTTACCTTTGATATTATGAGGATTTTTATTCAATGTAATTATGTTCTATATGAGTATATCATGATGTGATTTGGGATAATGAGCGCACCAATAGTGTTTATGGCCATAGTGAACTAAATATTCCTCTTGAACCTGGATATGTTTATGGTAGTAATATTGGATGAAATCTTGGTGTAATTAAACTCATGAGGACCATTCCCAACATATTTACATAACCGTAATCACACTGAGATACCATATAATATACCACAATATATCTAAGTGAAAATTATGGATTTAGTGGGTAAACTTCTTTCATCATATCATATTAGAGGAATGTTTTTCAGTGGACCTATAAAAGGTTCATCTAGTTGTGTCTTGGGAGCAACCAAAGATCATTTTCGATTTCCATATATTTATAGAGTTTTATAGATGTTATAGGAGGTTATAATTCGGACATTTACCATTTGGAATCACCACATTCAAGATTTACCGAAAAGGTATTAATGTTTTTAGAGTCTATAGCATGTGAGAATTAATTATAGGAGTTGAATAATTATTTTAAAATGGAACCAATATTGAAACTACCTGATCTAGGAGTGGAATATATTGTGTTTTGTGATTCTTTTGGGATAGGTCTTGGAACATTGAAGATAAATTAAGATCAAGTTGTGGTGTATGGTTCTCGGAAGTTGAGGCTGCATGAAAGGAATTATCCTAATGATGACATTGAGATAGTTGTTGTGGTTTATGATTTAATGTGTTAGAGGGATTATCTTTTGGGTGAGAAGTTAAATATGAATACATATCAAAATAGATTAAACAATATCTATATTAAGTGATATTTGAATCTTCGATAGTAGATTTAGGTTGAGTATATGCAGTTATTAGACTTTGATCTAAAATATTTTCTTGGGAAGGTAGAATGTATTGGTGATTCTATAAGTATGAATACATAGACTCATTATGTTTATGAGTCTAGTTCTAAGTTAATGATAATTAATTTGCTAGCTCATATGATTTTTGTGGTCTAGACGATCCAGGAGTACCTTACTCTTATATCAATTTTCTTGGAGTCTAAACTGTTGTACTGAATTAGAGATAAGCACTATGAGGACTTGAAGAGTTTTTCCTTGAGGGAAATTCTTGAATGTGTGTAGTAATCATAAAATTAAACTATAAATGATGATAAGATCATCTATTTTATGAATCAAGCTATTATACCTAGGGGAATTTTGGAGGAGTTGATGCATGAGTTTCAGGTTGTGAAGTGGGCAGTGCATCTAGGTGTGAAAAAAATTTATTGTGGCCTACAATTAAATTATTCATTCTCAAACATGATGATTGAGATAGCACGGTTCATGATATGATTCCACACTAGTCCAAATGTTGAGGATGAGCATCAATGACTTTGTGGTTTACTACAGTCATTTCCCATTTTGAAATGGAAGTGTGAAAATGTTAAAATAGATTTTTTGGTGGGTCTCCTACAGACACCTCATAAGAATGACGCTATTTGGGTGATTGTTGAATGGATGATGAATGTACTACAGTTCATTCCTATACAGGGGACATTTTAGTGGATCAATTGGGAGACATGTATGTTAAAAAGATATTCTATATGATCAGAGTGGCATAGTGTATTGTTTCAGACATTTACTCACATTTTATATTGTGCTTCTTCCAGTTCTTGTAGAAGGTGATCGTTACCTAGGTTATACTAAGTAAGGAATTCCTCCCATAGATGAACGGTCTGTCAGAATGTACTATATAGGTGATTGATTGAATTATTAGAGTGTATATCCTAGACATTGGTGGGTCTTGGGAGGACCTCCAAACATTCGTGGTGATTACTATAAGTATATTTATTAGTAAACTATTTAGATGGAACAATATGAGTATGTTTATGGTATTCCATGAAGATAAACTCTTTGATAGTTGAAGGTATGTGAGTTAGAGATATTAGGAATGAGTCTCATACCAGTGGACTCGTTGATGGTTCAGTTTATTCATAAGCATATAGTTACGGCTCAATGAAGACATAAATAATATTCTAATAGATTTTGATGACCACTAGAGTTCTAAGAGGGTGATGGTGTTTTCCTTCAGGTGTCACCTATTTTGGGTCACTGTAGGATTTAGAGGTAGGTCAAGGTGGCACCTAGGTTTGGTAGAAAATTTGAGGTTATATAGGGAATTAGGCCAATGGTGTACCAATTGGATCTTCTATAGAGATATAGTGTTTTAAATGATTTTTTTGATGTGTGAGTAATTCAGCAGTATTACCCCAAACCTTATCATGTGAAAGATGTTAATGATGTTGATATTGAGACTGATACATCCTATAAAGAGCATTTGATACATTCTTTGGATCACATTGATATAGTGCTGAGTGTAATTACAATGAGGATAATAGTAATTTTTTTTGGAAACATGGATGTTTTAAAAAGGGAACATGGGTGGGAGAAGTATATATGATAGCCAAATAGCCCAAACGTTTTTACTTGGAGTCTTAGAGATTCGTGGGCATAAAGATATAGGAAATTTTGTAACAATGTAGGGAGATTATAAGATCCGAACCATTTCTAGAAATTTATCAATCTTGTTTGAAGGTACTCTTTTTACTTATTTTGATTAATTTGTTGTGGGTTTGATCGTAGGTATGTTTTGGTGAAAATTTGATGTTTTTAGAAGCAATAAGGGTAGTTCTTGGTCAGCACATGGTTTTCCAAAACTGTGTGCCTATCCTAGAAAATCATGAGAACCCAACTAGAGGGGATTAGCATGGCTAGAACACATATTTTAAAACTGTGTACCCTCTTAGGAGTGACCATTATGCCCCACCCCATATGGGGTGAACTTTTAATGTTCACAATTTTGTAAATTGTGTTCCCCTACCAATGAAACTATGTACCTAGGTTTAATTGATCCCAAAACTAGATTTAAAATTTCATAAACCTCGTCATATATACATAAACCCCCAAGGTTGAGTCTAAATTTTTGTCATCATTTTGTAAGGTTCTTGGAATAATTCAAAGGATTTCTAACATAGATTCTTAGTTAATTGAAGACTTGTTGATAGGCATGAAACTCTCTGGGTGTGTGGTTTCTTCACAATTAGATCTCTCTCTCTCCCACTCTATATTCTAGATAAAGGAGGAAATTTTTATAAATTATTTGAAACATTCTATATCTATATTTAATATATTTTGATTTTTTTGATCTTGAATCTAGGTTTTATATCTAAATATTTTTTGTCATTATGATATTTTTTGTTTTTCTAAGATTTGGGATCTATAATGGTGAGTGTTTGCCACCAAAATTGATGTAGGTGGTAAAAAAATAAATTTTTGGAGTCAGGAATTTCAATTCCAGGTATGTTTTGAGAAATTTCAATTGGAAACTTTGATAATATAATTGGTATTAAATAATTTAATTGATTAATTAATTAATGGAATTGTGTAATTTATAAGAAATTGGAATTCTGGAATTGGACTACTTAATTGGTGAATAAATTAATTAGGAATTGGGAATGTGGAATTGTATTAATCAGTTTGTTATTTAATTAATGGGATATTGGGTTTTTGGAAATTTATTAACTACTTTTTGAATTAATTAATGGGATATTGGGATTATTGAATTGGATTAATTAACTTGTGAATTAATTAAGGGATTGTTTTTAATTTAGAATTGAATTAAATAATAAGTTAATAAATTAATGGTTGTGTAACTATTCAATTAATGTTATATGAATTAATTAACATTTAAATATTATGGTATTGTTGATTTTAATATCATGTATTAATGGGTTATATGAATTGAATATTGAAATATATTTTAATTTTGAATTTAAAATATCATTTAATGTGATTAAAGTAATTTCCATGAATTGTTTTTAGTAATTGGAATGGAATTTATTGATGTGGAATGTGATAAGTGGGTTAATGTTTATTATCCTTGATTGATTTGATATATGTGACATCATGATATATGTGATATATGTGTGTGGGACATGGATTGCTACTTCAAAACCCCATAGTGATAAATGAGTGTGGGACACAAATTATTACTTCAAAATCAAACTAGTGTGTTTGTTTAATAAAGACGTGTGTGACATGGACTACTATATCAAAATCCTATAGTGATAAATGAAAAGTGAGACACATTTTGCTGCTTCTAAATTGTAAAGGGTTCTAGACATGGAGATCTAGGCCTGAAATATTGGCATTGGACCATGGTTCCAATTATCCATCACATTAATTGAAAAGAAATGGATAATAAATACACATGTGTTGTAATGTATCAAAAATTGATAATGTCATATGGTTTATACTCTGGAACGGGACAATGAATGTATTTATTGGTTCGGGTGTCCTCAATAACTTGGGGATTATGTTGTTAAATATAGTATAATTTACCCTATGTCAACTGTAACACCCCAAGCTTCCATGGTATGCTTCTCTTGCAATAATGCAATAGCTTGCATTGTACACAAGTTCGAGATTCTAACACACCGCAACCAATCAATGTTGCAGTTATGAATAGTAATAACCACTTTTTAAAAATTTATAAATTTTACTATTCAAATTGGACATTATTTTTGGATTTGGATTATCGAAGATATGCTATGTTGAATTTTTGGTATTTTTCTGAGGACATCCATTTTTCGATGAATAGTGAAAAATAATTTAAAACAACTATTTTAATAAAAATAATTTATAGTGATAAATTATAATATTGAGTGGTTTAAAAGTATAATTATAATATACTTTTACCATTTTATCCAATTTTGGTCATTATAATTAATTTCACTTTGAAATTGGACATAAACAATTGTCAATTTTTTGATTGATATTATTTCTGAAAAACACACTATTTGTCTGTACAATGGGAATTAACTATATATTTTATTAATCAAAATTCTATGTTTTTAATTTGGTAAAATGGAAATCATTTTTTAATTTGGAATATCAAATATAGCATAGGGTGAATTTTTTGAATTTTTCTGATAATGTTCATTTTTAATGAATAGTGAAAAATGTTGTATTTTAATTCAAAACTGCCTTTTCATCAAATTTATTTATATAGTTAGATTGCCATTTTAATTGGTTTTAAAGTATAACTGAATTATGTTTTTTTAACTTAATAAAATTTTGTTCATTGGAAGTAATTTTACTTTTCAATTGGATGTAAAAACAAGTCAATCTTTTGATAGATTTTACTTCTTAAAAAACCGTCTTTGGTTTTGACAGCGAGAATTATTTTTAAATTAATTAATTAAAATTCTATGATTAAAATTTGGTAAAATAGATCCCATATTTGGAATCATAAGGTCCAAATTATGTAATTATGACTCATCTTTGACATTATGAATAGTAACGATGGCAATTATCATTAATTATTATGATTAATTAGTAATCAGGTTGTTAAGGGTAATGAAATAATATCATAATAATATAAAATGACCCAAAGTGTGTCCTAATTATATTTTTTCTGTCATGGAAGACCATGGGATTCGTTGTTCCAACTTAGGGTCCCCATGGAATCACTTTTGTGTCATAGTGACATTTTATCATTTTGTTTTTTAAAGAATGGAAAATATAACAAAAGTATGTAACACCTAAGTAAAACAATTTTAATTTTGTCTAAATAAATGATAGCTTATACTATAAATAGTAATCAGAAAGATAAAAATATTTCCTACATCATGGTGTTTTTTTTATAATTTTTAGACATTAAATAAATAAATTTATTTGTGACACAATGATGATGCAGTGATTACCTCATTAATGAACGATTCAAATAAAATGAAAAGATAGGGTAAAATCTAAAACATAGACTTGTATAAAGCCTATTGGGAGGGAGTATTTTAAACCCTTATCACCTTGTCCTTGATATATATCATTGTGGGACTTTTAAAATCCGAAAATCATTTCATAATAAAGTAACATTTCAATCTTCCCAAAAGAGCCCCTCCTCTCCTCTTATAAAAGGCCCCCACCTCTACCACCTTATTCACACCTTCAAAGCCATTTTCCTCAGCCAACCTCAACCAAAATACTCTCTAAACTTCCCTCTCCTACTCATAGAAGACTCAATTTGGGCAGAATTCTCCCCATGGAAGCCTTTGGCTAAAATCAAAAAGAGTTACCCGATTTTAAGGTAATGTATTCTCTTATGTTCTTTTGTTCTATTTTTCTTCTATAACCCCATAAACCATTTTTATTCCATTATTTTATAAAATCACCAGTATATTAAATATAATAGGATGTTTTTATGAGAATTATTATAACTACACTTACACACACCTCCATCTAATGGTTAAAGAACATAGAGTTTCTGTGGGTGGAAAATTACTGCCTCATGAAACGATGATTATTCAATATTCTTTTAACACCTATCATGGTGGTCATCAAGATGCCACTATATTTATATATGATATATATTATGTTTATTTTTTCCTTATTATTCTGTATTTTTCATTTATGGAATACCTTTCTGATTTCCATTATATGTAAACGCGATAATTTTATTTTTGGAAGTGCGGACTACCGCCCCCTTGAAAGTGATTTGAATCGTTAATGACATATGTGGGAAGTATAAAGGAATGAGTTAAATGATATTATATATCATATAATATTGGATTTATAATATACCTTTATATCATTATGATTTCATAACATTAAATATGAAATATAAATGAAGGTAGCGTTCATGCGTACATACGGGTTACCGTCTCCATGAACGGTGCATTTCATTTCTTACCTCTAAATTTTATGTAATATTATAAATTCATGTATATACTGGATATATATGATATCTACATCATGAATATAATTTTGGAGATGATGGCTATTTTACCACATAAACAACTTGTAATTATAAGAAGTTTATTTTTGACTCAAGTACTAAGGATGGACAAAACAACAATTATTAAATTAAATTATTACATAATGTTCAAAAAATGGTAATAAGTGATGTAAAATGAATAATTAACTTGAAAAAGGTTCTTAAGAAAATATAAATTAACTACTGTTTGTTATTCAGGAGATTAAATAATGATCGAGTCTAGTCGGACACGAGGTAAGGGACTTTGTCTCAATCTACTTTCATTGAGGCATTTGTTTAATAGAATACTTTCATTTATATGGTGTATAAACCATTTTTAATTATACTTTTATTCAAAAGGAATATTTTTATATGAAGCAATTTTACTAAATGACAAAAGGAATGTTTTTTGTCGTACATATGTAGCAAAAACGACTTCACGGCCACCATGACCATTATTTGAGTTTCAACTTCCTCTACAATCCATAACTTTTTTTAAAATGAAAAATAAATACCATGTTTTACTTTTCTTTTATTTTGGTATTGAAAATGTTTTTGATAATGTTTTTATTATATCAATGTGTTTTATTGATATCCTGTTATGGAAATGTGGAAATGTTATGTTCCTTTATGCATGTTTTATATGATACAATTATGTTATGGTTTATGATATGTTTAAACCTTTTCGTATAAGGAATGCATTGGATGTACTAAGTGATGGAAGGAGCCCTCTATATCTCCTCGATGCATTGGTAGGTCTCATGAGACAAACTAGTGTCTTGGAACGAGGCCTTGAAAAAATATTATTTGTAGTCATGGCATGAGACATTGGCTACGTGGTTATGATAGTCTAGCATTATGCATTCCATCATTATAAAAGTGGTTATTGGTATTGCATGTGATTATTCGACTAATAGAATATCCATGTGAATAAGTAAATGACATTATTGCATTTTATCTTTTCCATATTATGCTAAAGTTCAAGTTTAAAAGGATTTTGTTTTAATTATACATTTCCTTAAATGTTTATTCTTATTTATGAATGTTTCTGCTATATTGTTATCCTTACTGAGAATCTGATCTCACCTCTTTCAATGTTTTATTTTTTTCCATGATGTGAAGAAGTAATTTATGAATGACCTCCAGGGATAGTATGAGGGGATATGAAGACAAGATGTTGTTGTATTTTTTTTACATTATGATGTAATGTAAGACTTATGAATATATCTAGTGTTCCCAAGGGTACTAAACAAATCGGTCTTTTGATACATGATCTTTTGTGATCATGCCGATGTTATGTAATAATGCACTGATTCTGGGTAACTGGGGTCGGGGTGTTACAGTTGGTATCAGAGGCAGTTTAGTACTAAACATGGAAGCTAGATTTAGAAAAAATCTGATTAGAGCACATAACCCTAAGATAGACTTTGAGGATTAGTATGGAAGAAATTCCTAGAATTTTGGTATTATAGAGATTTTGTGAGTTTTCAAAGAAATACATCCATGTATAGATACGAGTAGGTAGAGGCGGCTCTGGGATAGATGTACCTAGGGGTAAAACCTGAAATCACCGCTTTGAGCTAGACTCGAACGGGAACTGGTGCATGACAACGGGCCTTGTTGCACTCTTTGTTATGACACACCCAGGGGATATGCTTAGGATAATTCTAATTTTCATTACAAATAATTATGAAGGGTTTATGAGTATATACTTCCTCAAAGAAAACATTTTTATGATTATAGATTATATTCATAAACAGTTCAATTTATGTTAAGTGTTTTACAAGTATGTAATTATGTACTTTGATTCATAAACTGATCTAGTTTATGCCATTGTTTAGAAATGGTGCCTAGTGGAAGGAATGGAAACTATATCAATTCATGCACTCCATATAGGGATTTCCCTCTTGCTCAAAATAATTATAATGGAGCTGGTGATACAACTGGTGCTGATCAGCTTATCACCATACTGGGACAAACTCACTCGGGTTATGAATAATAACCATACTCGTATGGAGCACCCTGATCCGCAACGTGTAGGATCAATGTTAGAACACTTCATGAGAAAAAAACTAACAACATTTAATGGGGGTACAAATAAATTTGTAGCTGAGCAATGGATACATTCCCTAGAGAAAATATTTCGGGCTTTGGGGAGAAGTGAAAGGGAAAACATTGTTATGACAGTTTACCACCTCACTGGAGATACTGATCAATGGTGGTCATTGATTCAAAATATAAAGGAAGATGGATAAGTATCATGTATAGAATGTAGAGAGTTTAATGAAATTTTCTTAGAAAAATACTTTCCTCAGAACCATCGAGCGGATATGGAAAGACAATTTCTTAGCCTGAGGCAAAATGAGGATGAGAATGTTGGAAAGTATGAAGCTGACTTTACATGGTTGGAGAGGCATGCGGAAGATTATATACGTAACCCAGGAAGTATGATCGATCATTTCTTTTATGGGTTAAAACTATTTCTCAGTCGAGCATTCGTATCACAATCTTTATCAACATACAAAGATATAGTCTCATGTTCTATCAAGTCAGAAAAGAAATTCTCTAAATCATATGACAATAATGTAAAGCAAGAGAAGAAGAGAACTATGGAACAAGAGACAGATAAAGGGAAAAAGGGAAAGAAGGATTTTCCATTTTGCAATAATTGTGGGAAGAATCACCCTGGTACTTGCCTAAAAGGAATGGGAGTTTGTTTTAAATGTTGAGAAAAAGGTCACCAGGCTCGTGATTGCCAGAGAAAGAAAGAGGCTATCAATGTGGAATACTACAATTGTACAGAAATGGGGTATTATGCAAATGAATGTCCTAATAGTTAGGGAAACATATCTCAGAAAATTCCAAGGGATCGAGGCTAATCTTATGCTGTTACTACAGTAGAATTGGAATAATTATTGTAGTTGTATTTTTTACCTCAAGAACTATATCGTGTTTATAAGAATAATGTGATATATATATGTATTGTACTGCAGTACTTTATGTTTTCATTAAGGATTTAATATGATGAATGTAATCGTATATTTAGTATGTGAAAATAAGAGAATGTTTACTTTTTTTGGGGAATCTGATGTTACAATTGATTTTGGAATTTAGATACCTTTTAGAGAAAATCTGGACAGAGGTATTTTGGATGACAATAAAAGATGGAATGGAATAATTTGAACTTTGGATAGTATTGTTTAAGGTTAAAACATTCCTGAAGATTATTTTTGTAATATTATAATACTATAGTTTTAAGAAAAGGACAACCTACGGGTCAGGGGATAACCTGTCGCGTCGGACAAAGCTGCAGGAATCAAACCGACAACAATAGTGTGACATGCCTTTATTACTTACCAATAGCCTATATGAAGTCCCTGGTTATTAAAAAAATTTTAAAATAATCTAAATGGTATGTGTTAATATTTGGAACCTTGTACGATTAGGATAAATATAATACTTTTGATTTCTATTATCTTTTTGAGTGAAAGATGAGTTTGTGGTAGAAATTAGTTGAGGGTTGAAACTCTAATTGTCAAGTATATATATATACATATACCTCTCTCTTATTCTATGAATAAATTAATTCGTAATCCTTAGTATAGATATATTAAATCAAAAAATGTGTTCTCTGAATACCTTATGTTTTGTTGAACTGATGATATTTTAAATCAGAACAGATTGAAGGCTTTGAGGCCATCAATTTTACACATGTTTGTGATTGATGACCTCAATCACTCCCTATAAGTATTTATGTTTTTCCTCCAATTATGTGTCTCGAATTGCCACTAATGTTCTCTTAATCGAGATCATAATTTGGTGGTGAATTTTTCATTTCCCTTTCCCTATTATTAAGACTAAATTTTTTTAACCTTATTTCCGATATGGGTTTTCCACAAAGGTATTTTCTACTTTCAACCTCTTATTTTTGAAAATCAATTTCAAATTGCGAGGATTCAATTTATTGAAGGAGGCGAGAATGTAACACCCCAAGATTCTATGGTACTCTTCTCTTTCAATAATTTAATATCTTGCATTGTACACAGGTTTGAGATTATAATACACTACAACAAATCAAAGTAGCCTTTATGAATAGTAATACCCACTTTTTCAAAATTTATAAACTTTATTATTCAAATTGGACTTCATTTTTGGATTCGGAATATTGAAATTATCCTATGTTGAAATTTTGGTATTTTTCTGAGAACATCCAATTTTCGATGAATAGTGAAAAATACTTAAAAATAACTTTTTTAATAAACATAATTTGTAGTGATAAATTATACTATTGATTGATTTTGAAGTATAATTAGAATATAATTTTACCTTTTTATCCAATGTTATTCATTAGAATTACTTTCACTTTGAAATTGGACATAAACAACTGTCAATCTTTTGATTCATATTGTTTCTTAAAAACACGCTATTTGTTTGTACATCAGGAATTAACTATATAATTTATTAATGAAAGTTATATGTTTTGAATTTTTTAAAATTTACATCATTTTTGAATTTGGAATATCAAATATAGCATAGGGTGAATTTTTGGTATTTTTCTGATAATGTTCATTTTTTATGAATAGTGAAAATATTGTATTTTAATTCAAAACTGCCTTTTCATCCAATTTATTTATATAGTCATATTGTCATTTTAATTGGTTTTAAAAAATAATTGAATTATGTTTTTATAAATTAATACAATTTTATTCATTGAAAGTAATTTCACTTTTCAATTGGATGTAAAAACAAGTCAATCTTTTGATAGATTTTACTTCTTAAAAACTCGTGTTTAGTTTTGACAGCTGGAATTATTTTTAAATTAATTACTACAAATTCTATGTTTGGAATTTGTTAAAATACATCCCATATTTGTAATCAGAAGGCCCAAATTATGTAATTAATACTCATTTGTTTTTCGACATTATGAATAGTAATGATGACAATTATCTTTAATTATCATGATTAATTAGTAATCAGGTAGTTAAGTGTATTGAAATAATATCATAAAAATATAAAATTACCCCAAAATGTGTCCTAATTATATTTTTTGTTCCAGGGACGACCATGGGATTCCTTGTGCCAACTTATGGACCCCATGGAATCACTATTGTGTCATAGTGAAATTTTATCATTTTATTTTTTAATGAAATGAAAATATAACAAAAGTATGTAATAACTAAGTAAAACAATTTTAGTATTCTCTACATAAGTGATCGCTTAGGATATAAATATTAATTAGAAATATAGAAGGATTTCCTACTTCATGGTATTTTGTTTATAATTTTTGGACTTTAAATAAATAAAATTATTTATGACACCATGATGATATACTGATTACCTCATTAATGAACGATTTAAATAATATGAAAAGATAAGGTAAAATCTAATACTTACACTTGTCTAAAGCCTATTTTATGGGTGTATTTAGAAACCTTATCACATTATCCTCTAAATATATCATTGTGGGACCTTTTTAATTGGAAAATAATTTCATAATAAAGTAGCATTTCAATCATTCCAAAAGATCCCCTCCTCTCCTCTTATAAAAGGCCCCCACCTCTACCACATTAATCACACCTTTGAATCCATTTGGATTGGCCAACCTCTGCCCAAATACTCTCTCAAATTCTCTATCTTACTTTTATAAGCCTCGATTTGGCCAGAAAGCTTCCCAAGGAAGCCTTTGGCTCAAATCAAAAAGAGTTACCCGATTTTATGGTAATGTCTTCTCTTATGTTCTCTTGTTTTATTTTGCTTCTCTAACTCCTTAAACCCTTTTTATTCAATTATTTTATAGTTAAACCAGTATATTAAATATAATAGGATGTTGTTATGAGAAGTATTTAAACTACACTTATACACACCTCCATCTACTGGTTAAAGAACATACTGTTTCTATGGGTGGCGTATTGCTTTCTCATGAAATGATGATTGTTCAATATTCTTTTGACACCTCTCATGGTGGCCATTAAGATGTAACTATATTTATATATATATATATATTATGTTTATGTTTTCCTTATGCTTATGTATTTTTTATTTATGGCATACCTTTATGATTTCCATTATGGGTAAACGCGATAATTTCATTTGAGGAAGTGCGGACTACCGCCCCCTCAAAGTGATTTGAATCGTTAATGCCATATGTGGGACGTATAAAGGAAAGAGATAAATGATATTATATATCATATTATATTTAAATTATAATATAACTTTATATCATTATGATTTCATTACATTAAATATGAAATAGAACTGAAAGTAGCGTTCATGCGTACGTACGACTTACCTTCTCCTTGAAAGGTGCGTTTCATTTATTGCCTCTAAATGTTATGTAATATTATAAATGCATGTATATACTAGATATATATGATATATATGATATATACATCATTAATATAATTCTAGAGATAATGGATATTCTACCATATAAAAAACTTGTAATTATAAGAAGTTTATTTTTGACTCAAGTACCAAGGATCGACAAAACTACCGTTATTAAATTAAATGATTACATAATGTTTATAACATGGTAATAAGTGATGTAAAAAGAATATTTAACATGAAAAAGGTTCTTAAGAAAATATAAATTAACTATAGTTTATTATTCTGGAGATTAAGGAATGATTGAGTGAAGTCAAACTTGAGGTAAGGGACATCGTCTCAATCTCCTTTCATTGAGACATATTTTGTTTTATTACAAGACATTCTTTTATATAGTGTATAAACCCCTTTGACTTTTATGTTTATTCAAAAGGAATCTTTTTATACGAAGCGTTTTTACTAAACGACAAAAGGGAATGTTTTTTTGTCGTACGTAAGCGGCGACAATGACTTCTCTGCTGCCGTAACCATTATTTGAGTTTCAGATTCCTCTACCAGCCTTAACATTTTTTAAAATGAAAAATAAATACCATGTTTTAATTTTATTTTCTTTTGGTATTGAAAATGGTTTTGATAATTTTTTTATTATATCAATGTGTTGTATTGATATATTTTGATTGAAATGTGGAAATGTTGTGTTTCCTTTATGCATGTTTTATGTGATACGATTATGTTATGATTTATGATATTTTTGAACCTTTTCATATAAGGAATGAATTGGACTTAATAAGTGATGGGTGGAGCCTGCTATAACTCCTTGATGCATCGGTAGGTCTCAAGAGACAAACTAGTGTCCTGGCATAAGGCCTTGAAAAAATTTTATTTGTAGCCTTGGCACGAGGCCTTGGCTACGTGGTTATGATAGTATGGCATTATGCATTTCATCATTATCAAAGTGTTTATTGATACTTCATGTGATTATTCGACTGGTAGAATATCCATGTGAATAAGTAAATGGAATTATTTCATTTTATCTTTGCCATATTATGCTGATGTTCACGTTTAAATGGCTTTCGTTTTATTTATACATTGCCTAAAATGTTTATGCTTATTTATGAAAGATTCCGCTATATTGTTATCTTTACTGAGCATCTGAGCTCACCCTTTAAATGTCTTATTTTTCCCAGGATTTGAAGAAGTAATTTATGAATGAACTCCATGGATAGTATGAGGGGATATGAAGACAATATTATGTTGTAACTTTTTTTTTACTTTATGATGTAATGTAAGACTTATGAATATATCTAGTGTTTATAAGGCTACTAAACTAATTGGTCTTTCGAGACTTGATATTTTGTGATCATGCCAATGTTATGTAATAATGCGCCGACTCTGGGTAATTGGGGTTGGGGCATTACATCAACTGTTATTATTTTTGTTTTATCCTTTATTTACTTTTTTTACAAAATTATTGACTAGATAATGTTTTAAGTATAGTTGTTGGTGGCCTGCTGGGATATAATCACACCGTACTTAGTCTACCAGATCAGGAGAAAATATAATTCATGTTAGAGTATGGGATAAGGACAAGATTCATATGTTAGATGGATGGGTTGGGATGGAGAAAAGATAAGGGAAAAAGACAAGATTCAAGATCTTCATTGTAACACCCCGATCCCAGTTACCTAGAGTCAGTTCATTATGACATAACATTGTCAAGAACACAAAGGATCAAGTCATGAAAGACTGATTAGTTTAGTAGCCTTGGAAGCACTAGATACATTAATAAGTCTTACATTACATCATAAAGTGAAAAAACTACAACAACATAGTATCCATAGTCTACAATCATATCCCCTAATACTATCCCAGCAGGGCAGTCATAAAATATTTCTTCACATCATGGGAAAAAGAAAACATAGAAAGGGGTGAGCTCAGATGCTTAGTAAGGATAAAAATATATTGGAAACTTTCACAAATAAGCGCAACCATTTAAGGAAATGTATAAATAAAACAAAAGCCTTTTGAACATGAAATTCAGAATAATATGGAAAAAATAAAATGAAGTAATGCCATTTACTTATTCACATGGATATTCTACTATTCTAATAATCACGTGCAATATCAATAACCACTTTCATAATGATGGAATGCATAATATGAGACTATCATAACCACATAGTCAAGGCCTTGTGCCAAGATAAAAAATAATATTTTATCAAGGCCTTGTGCCAAGACACTAGTTTGTCTCATTAGACATATAGAGGCATCGAGGAGGTATAGTGGGCTCCACTTGTCACTTATTTAGTCCAATGCATTCCTCATATTAATAGGTTTAAACATAACATAAACATTCGTATTAAAAATAGCATAAAAAATGTAAATAAATTCTCCATAACCCATGAATGGTATAAAAATAACACATCCATAGTCAAACATATCACAAAACGTTCAATACAATATGGCAGTTTTGTATCATAATAAATCAACTTCAAATAAGCTTAAAATCCATCAAAGGATGCTGACATAGATTAAATCAAAACTATATGAGAGAATTATCTATTTTTTTAAATCATTTAAAAGTCACATAACTATAAAAGAAAAAATTTACATTGAAAATATTCTTATAAGCTTGTAAGGGATCTTTTGACGATTTTATAATGGCGGAAAATAGCCGCACCCACCGTATAAGTTAAAAAAATACATCCTTACCTTAATTTTGTCAAAATAGTTAAAAAGGACCATGATTGGAAAACGACGGAAAGATTCCTTTATATACATCTTATAAAAAGTCAAGAAGTGTATACATTAATTTAACCCATTGTCTATAAAATAGTAATAATTATTTGAAATACATTTTTTAGAAATGTGGATGTGGATTATAAAGAGGTCCCAGTAGATAATTACGTATAATCAACCTCGGATAATGAAGAGATTGTGAAATAAACCCTTAATTTGTTGTGATCAATCATGTCATATGACCAAAAGTTAATAAATACCAAATGAACCACAGAATAACATGAATATAAATACAATCATGATAATATATATCAAATGGCAGAACACAATACACCACATGAAATAAATAAGTGGCGAACGATGGAAATCTCACGGAATTAAAAGTGAGATAAGAAACCCCTTACTTTGTACTTTTTCCTTGGTCGAGGGTAGTTTAACCTCCTATATAATGGTGAAATAATTTTCATTTAATTATAAAATAATCATATATGTTAATATGATATCATATATTATCTTTTAACATTGCTTTGTTAATAATATCTTAATATTATTGTCATTTCGGGTGTTAACTTACTCATTTTATTTTATATGTTTTGATACATAAGCCGTGTTAATTATGTATAGGTTGTATCTTATTCATATATTTAATGATATCAAGTCCTTAAACATTATTTTTAATCATAAAATGATAATTATTCTTGAATGGATATGATGGGGAATGAATCTCATCGCATTCGTGGAGATGGTAGTCTGTACGTTCGCACGAGCGACAATATCATTCATTTGTTATTAAAACCATATATAATTGGATGGTGTATCATATATACAGAATAATTATAATGTTATGTTTATTATTTACTTCAATTAAACATCATTATCATACCTATCCAAATAATAATGTTTTCAATTACAATTACACCAAGACGTGGAGATGGCAAGCCATACGTACGCACGTATGGTGACATGTCATTCAAAGGATGGATATAATACTGAATATGGTTGTACAATTTTTATAATGACATAAAAGTATATAGAAGATACTGGAATTATTATTTTACAATGTAAATAACAAAGAAAGAAGAAGTGCAAGAAGAAAGGAGCTTGAAAGAGGGTGGTGAAAACATTACCTATTCTTCGGGTACTTCAATTTGATTTGATCAAAAGAGAACCTTGGATTGGATTTATGATCAAAATAATTCCTCTATGATTAATTGAGGGATGTTGAGAGAATATTTGGTCAGGGTTTGGTTGAGCCAATAGGCATTAAAGGTGTGAATTAGAGAGAAGGGGTAGTGACCTTTTATAAGAGGGGTGAAGGGAACCTTAGAAAAAACATAAAATATTATTTTATTATAAATTAATATTCGGTATATAATTTCTTCAAATTGATTTCTTTAGAGTATAAGGTGGGAATGGGTCGAAATCCACTCAACCAATAGGTTTTAGATAGGGTTGGTTCACTTTAATAAACTTATCTTTTAGTTTTAACTCTTAGTTAGTTAGTTTGACATTTTTCATGTCTCTTTGTATTTTTATATTATATGGTTAATAAACATACAATATACATCCAAGAGAACCCCAATAGGTTCATTAATGATAAAACTATCATTACATAAGTCATTTCGCAGAACTTTATATTTTTATGAATATAATACCAATTAATAATATAATATTTTCTTTAAATTCTCTATTATGTCAATTTTGACACTATTTCATAATTGATTTTTTAAAAGTTATAACAACTTTATTAATTAGAAATAAATTAATTTAATCAACCCTAACATGTATTATTAACCTATAAAATTAGTGAAATTCATAAAAAGTCATCAATTAAATTTATTTGTATATTTATAATATCAATTATCTTAATCTTTCATTAATATGGTAATTACTGCATCATCATTGTGTTATAAATAAATTAAACTATTTAATGTCTCAAAATTATAAATAAATTACAATTATGTATGAAATAATTTTAAATTTATAATGAATATTTACAATCGAATTTATCTTATGTATAACTTTATATTAAAAATGTTTTAGTTATTAAAATTTGATTTTAACTCTTTTAACTCTTCTTTGAATTAAATAATAATAAATGTTGTAATCTAATCCAAGTGGACCTAAATTATAATATTTTATTATTAAGGTTGGTTTTGGTAGATATACACTTATACTATAGAATTAAGAAGTGTGTTAGGGTAATATTAATATCCTTTTTAACCTTAATTACCCTATTTACTTTTAACCGTGGTAAATAAATGTAACAAGTTACTATTCACCAAAAATTATTTTTATCTTATTGAACCAAATTTTATTCCTTGATATTTACTGTGTCTCTCAGATTTTGGAAATTCCACTCAAAAAAGCGGTAAAATTATGTTTTATGTGAATTTGCAAATTCTCATAGGAGATGGGTAAAAGACGGTGAAAATTTCTATAAAATTTTTATATATCTAAAATTTTTATAAACTGAATCTGTTGAATTAAATTGTACATATATAGGTATTATGTATCTATTTTGACCTAAAATAAATTTAAATAAAATAAATAATTATTTAAATTAAAATTTTGTTTTAAACAATAACTTAGTGTTTTTAACAATTCATCAAAAATTGAATGTTTTCAGAAAAAGACCAAAAATTCACACTAAGCTAATTTCGATATTCCGAATCCAAAAATGAAGTCCATTTTAAAAGATAAAATTTTAAAAAATTAAAAAATAAGGTATTACTATTCATATTGGCTAGATTGACTGGTTTTGGTGTGTGTTAGAACTCGAAGTTGAGTACAACACACGCTACTGTATTATTTAAAGAGAATCGTATCATGGAAGCTTGGGGTGTTACATATTACCCTCCTAAAATAAATTGCGTCCTCCCAATTTATGCTCGGTATTGGAAACTTGGGGTTGACATTTCAAAATATCTTAGTTCAAATCCCACAATGAAAAATGTATTAATGAGGCCTCTATTTAAAATAAAGAGTGGTAAGTATGAAGGTTACCAAAATTAATACATACAAGGGTTCCATGCAGGAAAACATAGATATGGAAGAGAAATATAACCATCAATATCTTATGTAGAGTGGTAGAGAACAAGGCTATGAAAAAGCCAACAATCACAAAGCCATAAATTTGTGATGATCTAAGGTACCATCTAGGACAATGTTTTTGTTCTATGTTCCTTTTCTTAATTTTGAAGAATTTATTTATGAGATTGGATAAGATCATAAGGAGATATAATTACTTTATAATTAGAGTTTTATCCATTAATAAATTTCTACCACAAACCCATCATTCACTCCAAAACATAATACAACTCAAAAAAACTCTATTTATTCAAATCGTATAGGGTTCCAAATATAATAAATTTATAATTCACATATCAGACCCTTTAAAAAAGAAAATACATTATACCATCCAGTGACTTCACATAGTCCATTGGTAGGTGATAAATCCCAGTCACACTTATGGTTGGGGGTTCAATTCCTACAACTTTATCTAACACGACGTGTTGTCACATGGTCTACGTGTTTTCCTTTTATAAAAATCCAAAAATAACCTTTCAAACTTAATCATTTCCAAACTTTAGACTTATCCAAAATACTACTATCCAAACTCACAGTCCAAAATGTATAAGGAATTTAAACACAATGAAGATCCTTTTTTCCATGTAATAACAGGTTAACACCTTCATCATGTATTATTTTAAAACATGGTACCATTATGAATTACCATAAAACCGTATTGATTACATTCATGCCCCCCCCCATTCTTTATAGAATAATGGATAAACTCCTTCTATCCAGAAATGTTGTAAACTCCAACGATGACAAATCATTAATCAGTTTCAAGGTAGTCAATAAAATCCAATATAATTTTTTCAAATCAACCATCTCTTATTCCAAAATCACTACCTCATTATCGGGACCATATTAAGGATTACCTTTCCTTCAACCATGTATTTTATGAAAAGTGTAGATCACTATTAAATCACTTTTCTTAGAACCATATAATCTCAAATCCTAATTAAAATAGTAGTACAGTAAAATCCTTATTTATCTTCATAATTCATATAACCATTATATTATTGATACAACACTCAAATTGAATAATCATATAATAAGAACATGGAAACACTATTCATTCTTCTTCATTGGAGTTAGTATCATAACTTGATTATTATCCAATAACATCATTTGGGGGAAAACTCTGATGATTTTGACCTTGGTTCTTGTAGTGTCCCAACTCCTTAAAAATGAATCATTGTATATTTGAAACCTTTTTCTTACCCTTGCAGTCGCGTACTTTGTGTCCTTTTTATCCACACTTATAACAAACTCCAATTCCCTTTAGGAATGTTCCAGAGTGTTTCTTCCCATAGTTACCACGTAAGGGAAAATTCTTCTTTTCCCTCTCCCCTTTATCCAACTTTATGCCTTCCATCCTTTTCATCTCTTACTTCCCTTCAAAGTCATAGGACTCAAAGAATTATTTACTTATCTTATTAGAACATGATACCATTTCTTCATATGTAGAGAAAAAATGAGAGAATATTTCCCTTCTAAATGATGGCTTAATACCATGGAAGATATGATCCTTCTTACTCTTTGGATCATATGTATTGCTGGAGTTTTCATTCCTTCAACTGGGTGCCATTTCTATAAAATGGAATACACTAGGTCAGTTTATGAATTGTAATGATTAATTCCAAACCAGTAAAATACCTAATGTAAATTGAATAGTTTATAGATATAATACATAATCATAAAAAAAAATATTCTTTGAGAATGTATATACTCATAAACACTTCATAATGGTCTGTAAGGAAAATGAGAATTATCCTAAGCATATCCCCCGGGAGTGTTGTAACCAAGAGTGTAGCAAGGCCCGTTGTCGTGCACCAGTTCCCGTTCAAGTCTAGCTCAAAGAGGTGTTTTCAGGTTTTACCCCTATGTACATCTATGCCAGAGCCGCCTCTACCTGTACATATCCAAATAGAGATGTATTGCTTGGAAAACTCACAAAATCTCTACAATACAAAAATTCTAGAAAGTTCTGCTATACTAATCCTCATTGGGTATCATAGGTCTATGTGTTGTAATCAGAGTTTATCTAAATATAGATTTCAAGGATTGTACTAAACTTTCTCTGATACCAACTTTAACACCCCGACCCCAGTCACCCATAGTCGTTGCATTATTATATAACATTGGAATGATCACAAAAGATCAAGTCTCGAAAGACCGATTAGTTTAGTAGCCTTGTAAACACTAGAACCATTAATAATTCTTACATTACATCATAAAGTTAAAAACTACTACAACATAGTCTCCATAGTCCACACTCATATACCCTAAGACTATCCCAGTAGGTCAGTCATAAAATACTTCTTCACATCCTGGGAAAAATAAAACATAGAAAGGGGTGAGCTCAGATTCTCAGTAAGGATAACAATATAGCAGAAACTTTCATAAAAAATAATAAACATTTAAGGCAATGTATAACTAAAACAAAATCATTTTAAAATTGAACTTCAGCATAATATGAAAAAATAAAATGAAATAATTCCATTTACTTATCCAAATGGATATTCTACTAGTCGAATAATCACATGTAATATCAATAACCACTTTCATAATGATGGAATTCATAATGCCAGACTATCATAACCACATAGTCAAGGCCTTGTGCCAAGACTAAAATTAACTAGTACTCGCCCGTGATTTCCCACGGAGTAATTGAATACTTATGTTTTTTTATATAGAGATTAGTATTTATAAATATTGAGATTAAACAACAATATTAAATAAATGTTAATTAGGAATTAATGGTGTATTGTTATGGAATATGAGTGCATAGAATTTGGAGACACCATTTGAAGGGGTGACCAGAAGATTGAACGTTTCAAAGTGTATGAATTACTCATATTTGAGGATGGAAGTCAGTATTCATTTTCTGAATACCACATTAAACAAACACATACCGAAGTAAATATCTCCAGATGTTTGAGTTATAACATCTCCAGGTGGGAGATACTTCATCTACTGTAGAGTATTCTGTTACTAATAAGAGATTAATATTCATGAAAGTAAAGAACAGACATTATTGTGGAATAAAAACTGCAATATAAATATAACTAAACATTTATATTGAAATAATACAACTCTGAAATTTCAAAAATGGATGAATTAGATTTAGCCACATGAAAAAACATACAGCATCATGATACACCTAAGCATGAAACTGTCCAGTATATTAGAAATACGTAATAATGAAAATCTGTACATAAAAATGAGATAAAGTGGTAAACAAAAGTGATGAAAACCGTGCAGCATTTTGGAAGATGTAGAATACAACCAAATGCCCAGATTTCATATTTGTGCAACATGAAATACCATAGATAAGAAATATGTAGGAAACAGTCCAGCTGCTGAAACATCCAGTAGTAAAATTCCATAGCAAAAACCTCCAGCATAAAACTCTTCAAGCACAGTACTCCAACATAATGAAAATCATCTATCAATCTTGTCATCTAGCATAAGTAAAGGAAAAATATATTAGGAGTAGCTGTTAGTGAAATCATGTTCTACATCGTAAAAGTTTTAAAAAATACCTAACCATTTGCAATCATTAATGTTTGTACTACATGTCAAAATTTTAAAGAGAACATTGTATTGGTTTTTTAATCGGAAATCCTCATAGTGAAATTGTCTCCTCAATGACACACTTTATAGTAATGATATCAAAATACTGAAATAGTAGCATGAGAAGTTTGAAATAAACTGTCTCAACTCTATCATCTGTAATACACATTGAAATACAAATAATTATTATGAACACAGTAATGAGAAGTATTTGATCAGTGAAGTCTTATGTTTAACTTCTATTTCCAGTATGAGTTTTGAGTCTGTTTTTTGGTTTTCTTGTTTAAATATGCCTTCGGCATGGCCTGCAATTCAGCAGATGGACATGTTATAGGCACGCTGTCTGGAGACGTCTAGACATTATATTTCACACCATTTTCAGAATCAAAACAACACGACATATTTTTCTACAAAGAGGTATAATGTTATAATAATGTGAAACTATAAAGTTGAGCAATTGAAAGCAGTGACATTAAGAACAGATCTTCTACAGTAGACTGTTTTTTATCAACACATAGATATAATAACGTTGTACATGTTTGATTTATAAATATCTAAAAATAATAATACTTTACAGCAATGTAATGTGTTGTTACAGTAATGGAAATAATTTGGGAGTAATAGAAGATAACATATGTATACCCGAGTAGAACATGGGTTGAAGGGTGGAGTATGTAATCATGTATCAGTGTTTAAAGTACCAGGAGATGACCCAACTGTTTGATGATCCTATGATGAAATGTAAAAGGAATATGTCAGTAAACTGGAATCCATTGTTTGAAACTAATAATAAGGAAATAGATATGCAGTTACCTGCATATAATGATTGACAGTGTTTACTGTAGAAGAACAACTTCTTTGATCAGCATATATATTATTGAAGAAAAGTATAAGGTATTTTCAGTTATTAAGGTTATAGATAAGTTGAATAAAATACAGACTTACATGTTTCTGTTCTAATACCTCAGTGAATAGTTTGATGTAATTGTCATTATAATTCATATAAACCACTTTGTAACAATTTTTCTCAGATGGACGATGACGATTCTTAATATTGTAATCTGTCAGCTCAATTCCAAATAGAAATTTCCTGGTTTTGAAGAAGTTCTATTCCTGAGGGAAACGAAACTCGTCATTGCCATATTAAAAAAACCCATTGTCGGTTTAATTTTAAATATTTCAATTATTTTTAAAAGAGATGATCTAAGTATCAGGAATTACCTGTATCAATGTTGCTCTTAGTTGCACAGCTGTTATTTGTATGTATTTTATGACATGTTTTTCAAATAACACTATAGAAAAAGAGTCTGTTCTGTCCGTAACCATTAGTTGAACTCTAAAACTGTCACAATCATTATTATGACTACAGTTTTAGTATATATTGTATTTCGTAGTTGAATGAAGGAAGTATCATAATGATAAAAATATATTTAGGCAGCATTGAATACATTTGAATCATGGAATAATGCTAGTAGGTGAGGAGTTGCAGGACATGCAGCAAATGTTTCCATCTATAATCTAAAATTTCTTCATGCACAACTGGCATGATTCATAGAACCAGTTGTGGGTGCTTTGAATTTTCTGTACTGTAACTTCAATTAAGCACCTAGTAGCCTGCAGTTGATTAATTTCATGTCATTGATGAATTTATTAGAGGACAGTAGTGAGCAGTTAATATTACATAATATAAATAGGAAAATAAGTGAATATTGGTGACCTGTTGACTTCTTTTGACATCTAAAATGGATTTCATGTTATTCCAATATGGTATATTCATTGTTTGGTTGGGAGTTGTTGGTGATGGAGTATGTAATGGTGATGCTATTATCACACCAAGCCTGGAAAAAGAAGAACAACATACATCGAGGTAAACATTAACAACATATGGGTAGTACAGTTATGACAATGAGATACTTAAATCAATGTACCTCCAAAATAATGTTATTTACAGAGTTACCTCCTTTTGAAGTTGTCTACTACTGGAAGGTTTGGGTCGTAGAGAATTTATGTTGCATTAACAGTTGTTGTGACAAGAACAGAGGCTAAAAGGAGTTTGAATTCAGGATTATATATTTATCTATTGAAACCACATATTTGACAAAACATTGTATATAGATTGAGATTATGATGTGTAGAGGGAAACCATACTCCTCAATCTATTAACCCGGAGAAGCTGTAATATTAATATGGTAGTGGGGTCTGAGTTGTTCTCCATGTAACGTGACATTTCAGATGCAAAATTACCCCATAAGCTGCAGGTAATTTGAAGCCATCTACAACAAAACAAAACGAGTAAAAGAGTAAATGTTATATGTTACAGTAAAGTGCTGTAAGTAGTCAAAAAAAGTACTGATCATCTTCTAAAATACATTGCAATATATGGTTCGTCGTGCCCATTGATTTCATTGGATGTTAGTAACGTAGGGCTCCAATTAGTTCTAAATCAAAGTACTCAGAAACAAAGTTTTCCTGAATAACATATGGCTGTATGAAAATACTATGTGCAGATTAATATAACATAACATGGTCAATGGAAGTGTAATTATGTTTTATTAACCACTTGTACCTATTAAATGATCCTCATGGACTTTTTCCTGAATTATTTCAACAAACAAAGTAAAATGAAAACTACAAAGAGGTAGTTGTACTTCGCATGGACGAACAGACGTCGTGGATGTGAACATGATTCGACACAGGTGTCTTGTGGCGAGGTAACTCTCTTGGTTGGAAGATATTTGGAAGTTTTGTACAATATAGCATAGTCCCTCAACCAACAGGTTTTTGTACTTAGAGATAAGCAGTAGATTCGTAATGGTACATTGAATCTTGGTTCCCTGCATAGAATATGTTAAAAATAATGTTACTGAGGAATTAATACAAATTACAAGGATCAATTACTGCATATATATATATGTAAATGTTCAGATCATAGGTGAAAAATAGGGAAAGTAAATTGTAATGACTTGTTGCATGGAATATTAACCTGGATGTCGCACAGTACAAGATCAGCAGCAACGACTTCATTAGAGTATTTGTAAGATGAATTGAACCACATGTTCAAGACATGAACTTGTATTAGTAGTGTTTCATCATCATCTGGGCTAATCTCATTCATCATGGTTATTGAGCGTGACATATTTGTTACTATACATAATCATTCAGTGTTCAAATAATTCATATTGAGCATGTAAAAAAGCCATGACAGTAAACAAATTCATTTTCTAGAGTAGAATAAAGCATATAGAAGTCAATACTATTGATACCTAAGACAGATTATGAAGTATTTCCTTGTAGATAATATTTTCTGTGTAATTGTAGGACTCATTACTGTTACCTTCAACTACAATTTTCAATCCAGTAGCTGATGTGACTCTAGACACTACAACATATAATTGACCATGATTGAACACTGGTTTGAGAAGATAAAGCCCAACTGAAGACAATGATTGACCCTGACTTTTATTAATAATCATCGCATAAGAAACTGTCAAAGGATATTGTCTTCTTTATAGTTTGAATGGCCATTTACCATCAGAGTGAGTCATAGTTAATCTTGGAATGAATGCAGAATATCCTGATTGACATCTATTTAATACTTCAGCACCAATCACATGTTCAACAATGTGTGTTACAATCATACGAGTTCCATTACACAAACTAGCTAATTGGTCCACATTTTAGAGTAACATTATCAGAACACCAAGTTGAAGTGTAATTTTGTTGGCAGGCAATCCAGAGACGTTTATACCATTCAACATGTCAGATGTGTAAATATTTTCTAGTTTTTATGTATCAAAACATGCATTGAAAATGAAGTCTGAACTGAAGTAATATTTGTTTTCGTATCCAGTGGGGGTCAACATATATTCTTTGACTTCTTTTGCGACATCTCAGGTTGGAGATAAAATTGCACATTCTTTCAGATAGGATCTTTCTCCATGTCTGCTAGAGAAACCCGGGTATGTATGGTTGATGATTGCAACCATGGCATTATAAATGTCGGTAAGAAGAAACATTGATGGAATTGTAATGAGTGCTTCACCATCGTTTGGACCTCCAATTAGACCTTCACCAATATCTAAGGTCCATTTTGCAAAATCATGTAACTCAGACGCATCATTTCTAGTAGTTGTACTATGCAATCTCAGGTTTTTTGTAAGAGAAAACACCCGACAGTGTTTCCAAAGATACGATGACTTGAAACTTGCATAGACAATGTCTGATCTGTTTTCTCAAGGTATAACTTGAAGTATTATCCTAAAATCTCCTCCCAGGACAACTGTTAATCCACCGAACAGAAAATTCAGAGCATTATCATTTTTGACAGTCATAATGTCCCTTGGAGTTTGGTCTAAAGCCTCAAAACAGAACTTATAAATCACATATGCCTCATCCCAAATGATGAGCTTAGATAACTGCAAAAGTTCCGCTACGTCACTCCCATGCTGAATATTACAAACTGAATGTTCAGTAATGGAGATTGGAATACGAAATTTGGAATGCGCTGTTCGTCCTCCAGGTAGCAGTAGTGAAGCTATTCCACTCGATGAAACTGCATTTATAATCGTACCATGTGCTCGCAGCAATGATGTTAATACTATCCATATGAACGTTTTACTTGTTCCTCCATAACCATGCATGAATAAGAACCCACCTAAGTTGGTAGATAGTGAAGAGAGAATGATAGACATAAAATATTTCTATTCATCTGTATGCAAACATTGTAAACGGTTTCTGTCTTCTAGAAGTGTTTCTATATTTTAATTCAATTCTTCTGCATTAAATGATTTTTAGTGGCATCAAAATTTGAATCTGGAAGTGTCATAAGAGAATATAACTGATGTGCTCTTTTATTTCTCTTTAAATTGAAGTCTATATCTCTCAAAGTATATGTATGTATCTGGTGATTTGTGAGTGTCAAATATATATTGTCGTATAATATTGTTGAACAGTAGTACGAGTAACCGCTAATGAAGTCATTACAATAGTATACATATAAATGAATAGAAGAAAAAAATTGGAAGATGAAATACCTTAATAGAAAAACATCAGTATTTATGTGTTTTCAGTAATGATAGAACGGAGAATTGAATGAAAATCTTATAGATAGACCAGTACAGATGGTAATGTAATGTGAATGAAACATATAAAAAATAGAATCACTTGTATAGAATCATACAGATTAAGATGATGCATGTATTATTGTAATTATATTTGAACAGCAAGGCTGTAAACTTTGTTGTACTGGGTTATAATGAATATAACCAAAGTTATACAAGAGAAAGATCAGCAATGATTGGATGTTAAAATTCGGTAGAAGTATTATACGTTTATTTCATGTTTAAAAATGCATATTATTTGTACAGAATCTAATATTGTACTACTGATGGAAATGTAATATGAATAAATGATATACGAATCGGTGGATTACATGTACAGAATTGTACAGTTTAAAATTCAATGTAATTATACTTTAATAGCAAGGCTGTAAACTTTGTTATACTGGATTACAATGAATATAAACAAAGTTATACTTTCACAATATGCACATTGACTGCAAGTTCGATTTAGTATGAAGTATTATATTTTTTTATTAATGTATGATAATGCAGAATTTTTATACAGATTCAAATATTTTAGTACATATAGAAATGTAATGTGATTAAAAGTCCTATGAAAGTGAAGATTTTCTGCATAGAATCGTACAGACTAAAATGATACAAGTAATATCCACTATATTTGAATAGAAAGGCCTTAATAATTTGTTGTACTGGATTATAATGAATATAAACAAAGTTATACTAGAGAAATATGTACAATGTTTGCATGTTCAATTTAGTTGGATGTATTATATGTGTATTTACAGTATGAGAATGCAGAATATTTCTACAGATTGAAATTTCTGTAGTCATAATGTGTGGACTGAACAGTTTTGCGAATGAGTGCGCTGATTATTTTTTGAATTCTTACAGAACAAAATTAATAAAGTCAATGAACATATAAGACTGTTGAAAAGAAGGGTGGTTTGCTCCTAGATTTTCTTGAAAAACCTGGGCAGTTCTTCTCTATTACAATGTTATAAATAATAGCGGGCAGTAATAATTAGACAATAGAAAGACAACGAAAAGAAAACTATGAAGCAGGTATATGACAAAATGTGCACCTAGAATTTTTTGGGTCCTTCTTTGTATATATAAAAGGTCTTCAGATTGTATGTCTTTAGTTGCATCCTAGACCAGATATGGGCGAGATATGTTATTGCAGATTAACATGTTCGCGAACAGTCTGCGTACATGTTTCCCCATTCCCCATGCGTTGAATTCTTTTATAGCTTCCACAAACTCTCTGTCATATTTCAGTAGTCCCATATTAGAGCAAGACTCTCTAAATGTACCATGAGTAATGCTGTTTACAGTCCTGAGATACTCATAAGAATTTTTACCTTTGATTTTTGTTAGAAGTATCCTCAAGTAGTATAGTTCGCCTGTGGTTTGAGGCACATAGTACAATCTTCCAATATAGATTCCTTGTTTCTGGGAATCCAATTTTCTATCTTGAGAGTGGAACACAAATCTAGTTGGATGCACTGAAAATGTTAATCCTTTTCCTTCCAGGTATATAATATTTTCTTCGAACCAAGAGGTCAACATTGACTACGAACTGTTCCGATGATTCAATACATCTTCAATGTTATCGTTGTCTGAAGAGGTGACACAATTATATTGTGGAAAATGGAAATGCAACCTCTCCAGTGGTGGATATCTGTAATGGATATCATATGAAGAAATCCTCCAACATGACTCACAAGGAGATATGTATCGACAGTCATAATACATTTTTATTTCATCTACCGTATTCTGTGTGGAGTGTTCGTTGTTTCCTTCATAGAGTGCTGCCGTTACACAGTCATTTCCTTTGCTAATATACTTAAACAAATATTTGATTGAAGAAGACTGATTACAAACTTCAATGTTGATATGTGCATGGTACTTTAATAGCAACACCTGATTTTATGGAACTACATAGCGATTATCTAAAGGAATTTTATTTTTCAGAATAGTTTTTTTGTCATTCCTTCTCCGAGAAACGACACATCCATCGATATCAACTGTAGTACTTTCAGAAAATTGTTTTGGAAAAAAAAGTCACATTTACCATGATTCATGCAAGTTGATGATCTGTTCGCAACACCGCAAGGGCCGTGGAGCATAAAACTTTTGACAACCTCATGTAGCTTTGGGTAATCATCTTTGTCTGGGATTTTAGCATAGACATATTTTTTTACAGCTACTGGATTGTTCACTTTGTTTTCACGGTAGAGAAATAATAAGATGTGCACATGAGGCAAGCCAAGTTTCTAAAACTCTACAGTAAAAACAACTGAATGGAAAACAAAAGTGATGTTGTCAGTAAGTGATGATAAAATTGCAAACTGTATGGATAATAATATTTGATATATTCTGATAGATGGTTACCTGCCCTTGATTTTCCAAAGAAACATCCTTATATTAAATCCTTCATTAGATATTCAAGCTTCATATTGAAAACTCAAGATAGAATTTGAGGGGAGTCTACTGGTCGAAGATTCTTGGATCTCAACCATAGAGTGATCTCAGGCCACATTGGGTTACATGTAAAGGATAGAAACAAATTTGGATACCCTTCCCAATTACAAATAGATATTGCATCTTTTTAATTTTGGATCATATACCTTGTACCAACTATGAAGGATGAAGGTAAAATGATCAGTTTGCCGCATGAAGAACCTTCTCTATCGCCTCTTAGAAATGCATCATTCAATCCATTATATAGATCTACCCTCAATCTCTTTTGATTAAAGTGAATGAATGATAGTCTCTGAGACTCTACCATCGTATAAGAGTCAACAAAAAACTCTTGCAAAAGTCTTCTTGAATGCAGTAGTGTTGAGGATTGATTCTCACAGAATTGCAAGTGGAAAGAGAATTACTCTCTCATGGTAACCTTCCTTAATTTTGGACTTGTTGTGAAAGGAGTTGGGCAATGCAGAATGCTGTCGACATATCCATCACTACCAGCTATAAAAATCAATGGATATTTTAGTGGAAGATATAGTGGGTGTTGCTCATCAATTCGTTGAAAATCACCAGTTTTGGTATGAATGATTATATCACGCTCTTGGTTGAGATCTTCGACATCATCGACAATAAGCATCGAAATATCAGAATTATTTGGTATGTTATATGTACTAGGATTAGTTTATCTTCTCTTCAATAGACGTAGTTTCACATTTGGCACATCCTGTTGTTGAAGAACATCCCTTGCACTTCTGAATTTTTAAGTTAAACCATTGTGTTCATGAAGCATTTGTTGCAGGTTTTCGACTATGCTTTAGTGAATTCGATTTTGGACATTATGGATTTCAAAGCTGCATGCAGTAGGTATGTTAATAGAGAAATTAGCCATGTTAAAAAATTATTCCACCGTAGAGAGGTTAAGAGATACCTAAACTCACGAACCCTATTCTGACATTCATGTGTTGTGTCATAAACATATATTTGTGCGAATCTGGGTGGGTGACCATCTGGTGGACACAAACTCCCTATACGATGGTAGTTTTGTCCATTCAATCTAAATATACATGAATCTCCACCCTTGTTGATATACATATCAATCTTACCACCCATTAAAGTGAAAGCAAACATGGAGTTGTAAATATGCATGTTATCCTGGAATGCTTTGTCTATAATGCCCCGACCCCAGTTACCCAGAGTCGGTGCATTATTTTAATACATTGGCATGATTACAATGAATCATGTCCCGAAGGACCGATTAGTTTAGCAATCTTGGAAAAATAGATTACATACATGAATGTAACATTTGCACTATATGATGTACTGAAAAACCTAAATAATCTTTATGAATGCCATTATTCCCTTGGATTAACCGTGCATATCAATCACAATACACTTCTTGGAATCCTGGGAAAAATAAAACATAGAAATGGATGAGCTCAAATGCTCAGTAAGGGTAGGCAATACAGTAGAAACATTCAAAATATACATAAACATTTAAGGCAATGTATAAAACTAAATCAAAATCCTTTTACACTTGAAATTCAGCATAATATGGCAGAAATAGAATGAAATAATGTAATTTAGTCATTCACATGGATATTATACTAATCGAATAATCACATGCAATATCACTAACCACTTTCATAATGATGGAATGCATAATTCCAGACTATCATAACCACGTAGCCAAGGCCTCGTGCGAAGACTACAAATAAGATTTTGTCAAGGCCTCGTGCCAAGACACTAGTTTGTCTCATGAGTCCTACCGATGAATCGAGGAGCTATAGCGGGCTCCACCAATCACTTATTAAGTCCAATGCATTCCTCATATAAATAGGTTTAAACATAACATAAACATTCATATTAAAACTAGCGTATGAAATGTCAATACATTCTCCATAAACCATGAATGGAATAAAAATAACACATCCACAGTCAAACATATCACAAACCTTTCAATGGATGTTTTGTATAACAAATCAACTTTATATGAGCTTAAAATCCATCAAAGGATGTTGATATAGATTAAAATGATGAGTAAAACTTTTTGAGAGAAATATCTCTTTTGTAAAATCATTTAAAAGTCACACATTTATAAATTAAGTAATTTTAAAAGACATTTTTGCATCAATGTGTCCCATACCAATTTGAAAAATTTAAAAAGAATTACCATTTCAAAACATTCATGTCCATATAAATAAATCCTTAAAATCATTTTGAAAACATGGACATTAATTAAAGAGATTTAGAAAGATAAATCTTTAAAACAATTGAAATTATGATCTTTATAAAGAGTACCATTAAAAATCCTTAAAATATTCATTTTCAAATCATTTTTATGAAAAATGGAAATGGGTGATAAAAATGTACCAGTAAATACTTACACATAAACAATCTCGGATAATGATGAAATTAAGGAATTAACCCTTACCAATTTGGTAACTTACGAAACATACAACCCATGAAAGAGGTATCATACAATTAATATGTAAATACACATAAATTAAAGTGTTTTACACAAAGAATAAAATTATGGGTAGTAAATACACCACACAAAAGGTAATAGTGGAAATATGGCATGAATCTCACGGGAATAATCAGTGAGATGAAAACCACTTATCTTGCACATTCCTTTAGTCGAGGGTACATTTCACCTTATATAAGAAGATCGTAGTATGTCATTAATTTATACCAGAACAATATTAATATATATGTTATCATACATGATTCATTTATGACTTTATATTACCCATTTAATGATAATTTCCTTGCTAAATTAACATTTTGGGTAATAATCGCTTTCTTTATCGTACAAATTTTAACTTGTTACTCTTGGTTGTATCACTTAGATCATGATTTAAATACTTAAATAATATAAAACATGATAAATATATCATATATATTTATAATATAAATATGTATAATCGACATATATAAGAAATGGAAAACACCGTTTATGGAGACGGTATTCCGTACGTACGCATAAATGATGTTTCTGTTTTCATATATTATTGAACGAAAGTATGTGAATAAGATATATGTAAGTACATAAATCCATACATATATAAATATATATATCTCCAATAACATTACTATTTCATATATTACATAATTATTAGTAATATATATATTTTTATAATCGTCGATGAATGGTGAACTTGGAAATGAATCTCATCACATCGTGGAGACGGTAATCCGTACGTACGCACGAGTGAAAATATCATTCTTTGGATATTAAAATAATATATAATAGGATGGTATATCAAATATACAGAATCTTTATAATGTTATATTTATTACTTACATCAAATACACATCATTATTATACCCATTCAAATAATAATGTATTGAATAACAATTACACCACGACGTGGAGACGGTAAGCCTTACGTACGCACGTATGGTGATACGTCATTCAAATGATAGATAGAATAATGAATATGGTTGTACCATATTTATAATAACATGACAGTATATAGGAGATACTGGAGTTTTTATTTTACAATATAAATAACAAATAAAGAAGAAGTTCAAGAAGAAAGGAACTTGAAAGAGGATGGTGAAAACATTACCTCTTCTTCGGGTTATTCCTTTTTATTTGATCAAAAGGGATCCATAGGTTGGCTTTATAATAAAAATAAGGCCTCTATATTGAAGTGAGGGACGTTGAGAGAGTATTTTGGTTGGGGTTGGCTGAACCAAAAGGCTTTTAAGGTGTGAAGAATTGGTTAGAAGTTGGGTCCTTTTATAAGGGGGAGGAGGGGATCTTTAGGAAAAACTTAAATTATTAATTTATACTAAATTAATATTCAGTTTGTAATGTATCAAAAGTGGATTATTAAAATCCTAATGTGGGGATGGGTCGAAATCCACTCAAACAATAAAATTTAGACTGGTTTTCGTTATTATAATAACCTTATCTCTATGTATTAACTCTTAGTTAATTTGTTTCACTTTTACAATGTCTCTTTGTATTTCTATATTATATGGTTAATAAATATACTATATACATTCAAGATACTCCCAAGTGGTCCATTAATGATACACCTATCATGATATAAGTCTCTTGGCAGATCCTTAGATTTTTAGGAATTGGATATCAATTATTAATATAATATTTGTTTTAAAAACTCTTTAATGTCAATTTTGACACTATTTGGAAAATTGATTTTTGTGAAAATCATAATAGAATTATTACCTCGAAAAAAGTTAATTAAATCATTCCTAACATTTAATATTGACCTAGAAAATTTTTTTAATTCATAAAAAGTCTAAAATTATATTTATTTGGGTATTTATAATATCAATTATTGTAATTTATCACTATTATGGTAATTACTACATCATCATTATGTCATAAATAAATTAACTTATTTAATATCTAAAAATTATAAATAAAATATCATTATGTAGGAAATAAATTTATATTTCTAATTAATATTTACAATCTAATATATCTTATGTATAACCGTATATTAAAAATGTTTTAGTAAATAAACTTTGATTTTAACTCTTTTAACTATTATTTGAATTAAATAATAACAAATGTCGTAATCTAATACAAGTGGACCTAAATGATAATATTTTACTCCTAAGGTTGTTTTTGGTCGAAATACACTTTTCCAATAAAATTGGGACATGTTTTAGGATAATATTAATATCATTTTTACCCTTAATTACCCTATTTACTTATAACCGTGGTAAATAAAAGTAAAAAGTTACTATTCACCAAAAAATATTTTCATCTCATTGAACCACATTTTACTCCTTGATATTAACCGTGTCTCTCGGATTTTCGAAATTCCACTCACAGAAGCGGTAAAATTATGTTTTATGAAAAAATCAGTTCTTTTTAACTACCACTTAGTGGTTTTACTATTCATCAGAAAATGAAAGTTTCCAGAAAAATACCAAAAATTAGGCCTAAGCTATATTTGATATTATGAATTAAAAAATGATTTCTATTTTACCAAATTCGAAACTTATCAGTTGTATTAATTAATTTAGAAATTAGTTCCCGTTGTCAAAACAAATAGCGTGTTTTTAAGAGATAATAACTATCAAAAGATTGACACTTGTTTATGTCCGGTTTATTTTTGAAATTATGTACAATAACCAACATTGAATTAAATGGTAAAAATATATTATAAATATACTTTAAGACCACTAAAATTCATAATTTATCACTATTAATTATTTCGATTAATTTTTTTTTTTAATTAAAATTTAGTAATTTTCACTATTCATCAAAATATGAAAGTTATCCGAAAAGTACCAAAATTTCACCCTAGGATAATTTTGATATTATGAATCAAAAAATGAAGTCCATTTTGAGATAAAAAATTTATTAAATTTTAAAAAGTGGCTATTCCTATTCATAACGGCACTTTGATTGGTCGTGGTGTGTGTTATAACTCGAAGTTGTGTACAACACACGCTACTGTATTATTCAATGAGAAGCATAACATGGAAGCTTAGGGTGTTACATTCTCCCCTCCTTCAATAAATTGCATCCTTGCAATTTGATATTGTTCTTTGAAAATACAGGTTGAAAGTAGAAAATACCTTTGTGGGAAAACCCACATTAAAAATTTTGTTAATAAAATTTAGTCTTAATAAGATGAAAAGAGAAATGAAATGGTCACCACAAAATTATGATCTCGATTAGGAGAACATTGGTGGAAATTAGAGATATATAATTGGAGGAAAACGTAAATATTTATAGGTAGTGATTGAGGTCATCAATCACAAACAAGTTTAAAATTGAGGTCCTTAAATTCATCCATCTATGATGATTTAAAATACCATCGGTTCAACAAAACATAAGGTATTAGGATAACACATTTTTTACATTTCAAAATATCTTAGTTGAAACCCACATCGAAAAATGAATTAATGAGGCCTCTATTTAAAATAAAGAGTGGAAAGTATGAAGATTACCGAAAATAACACATACCAGGGTTCCATGTATGAAAATATAGATTTGGAAGAGAAATCTAACCATCAATTATCTGATAGAGAGTGGTAGAGAACATGGCTATGAGAAGGCCAACAATCCCAATTCCATAAATTAGTGATGATCTACGGTACCATCTAGGACAACATTTTTGTTCTATGTTCCTTTTCTTAATGTTGAGGAATTTATTTTTGAGATAGGCTACGATCATAAGGAGATATACTTAAATTATAATTAGAGTTTTATCCATTCATAAACTTCTACCACAAACTCATCTTTCACCCCAAAACATAATACAAATCAAAAATACTCTATTTATCCTAATCGTATTGGGTTCCAAATATAATGAATTTATAATTCACATATTAGACCCTTTATGTAAAGAAACTACATTATACCATCCAGGAACATCATGTAGCACAATGGTTGGCGATAAATCCCAATTGCACTATGGTTGTGGGTTCGATTCCCGCAACTTTGTCCGAAACGACGGGTCATCACACAGTCTGCGTGTTGTCCTTTTATAAAAATCCAAAAAATAACCTTTCAAACATAATCCATTCCAACCTCTAGACTTATCTAAAATACTACTATCCAAACTCACAGTCTAAAATTTACAAGGAAGTTAAACATAATGAGGATCCTTTTTTCCAGGTAATAACATGTGAAAGCCTTCCTCATATATTCTTTTACAACATCGCAACGTCCTTAATTACCAAAATCAACCATCTCTTATTCTAAAATCACTACCTCAATATTAGGACCATATTAAGGATTATCTTTCCTTCAACCATGTAATTTCTAAAAAATTTAACCTACTATAGAGTCACTTTTCTTAGTACCATAAAATCTCAAATCCTCAATGAAATAGTTCTGTAGTACAATCCTTATTTATTTCTAAAACATCATTGATACGACACTTAAATTAAATAATTATAAAATAAAAACATAAGAACACTAGTCATTCCTCTTCATATGTGGTAGTATCATAACTTGATTATTATCCAATAGCGTCATTTGCGGCATAGTCTAATGACTAGGACATTGGTTCGCATAGTGTCCAAACTCCTTACAGATGAAGCATTTTACATTTGAAACCTTTTTCTTACACTTGCAGTCACGTACTTGGTGCCCTTTTTCTCCACACTTATAATATACTCCCCTTCCCTTCAAGAATTTTCCAAGGTGATTCTTTCCATAGTTATCACATATGGGAAAACCCTTCTTTACCTTCTTCCCTTTATCTTCCATTCTCTCCACCATCCTTTTCTTCTCTGGATTCCCTTCAAATCCATAGGACTCTGAGAATTCTTTACATATCTTATCAACACATGATACTATTTCTTCATATGATGATAATACGTGGGAGACTATTTCCCTTCTAAATTATGGATTTGGACCATGAAAGATATGATCCTTCTTACTCTTTGGATCATACGTATTACTGGAGTTCACATTCCTTCTACTGGGTGCCATTTCTATACAATAGCATAAACTAGGTCAGTTTATGAATTACAATGAATAATTCCAAACTTGTAAAATACCTAATTAAAATGGAAAGGTTTATGGATATAATCCATAATCATAATTTTTTTTTCTTTGAGTAAGTATATACTCATGATCCCTTCATAATGGTTTGTAATGAAAATGAGACTTATCCTAAGAATATCCCCCGGGAGTGTCGTAACCAAGAGTGCAGCATGGCCCGTTGTCGTGCACTAGTTCCCGTTCGAGTCTAGCTCAAAGAGGGGTTTTTGGGTTTTAACCCAATGTAAATCTGTGCCAGAGCCACCTCTACCTACTCAAAGCCAGATTGGGATGTATTGCTCAGAAAACTCACAGAATCTCTACAATACCAAAATTCTAGGAAGTTATTCAATACTAATCCTCAATGTCTATCTTATGGATATGTTCTCTAATCAGGTTTTATCTAAATCTTGTTTCCAAGGTTATTGCTAAGCTTCCTTTGATACCACCTATAATGCCCCGACCCCAGTTACCTAGAGTCGGTGCATTATTTTAATACATTGTCATGATTATAAGGAATCAAGTACCGAAGGACCGATTAGTTTAGCAGTCTTGGAAAAATAGATTACATACATGAATGTTACATTTGCACTATAAGACGTACAAAACTACATAAATAATCATTATGAACGCCATTATTCCCTTGGCTTAACCCTTCATATAAATCACAATACACTTCTTGGAATCCTGGGAAAAATAAAACATAGAAAGGGATGACCTCAAATGCTCAGTAAGGGTAGGCAATACAGTGGAAACTTTCAAAAATAAAATTAAACATTTAAGGCAATGTAAAGAACTAAAACAAAAAAATTCTAAACATGAACATCAGCATAATATGGCAGAAATAGAATGAAATAATGCCATTTACTCGTTCACATGGATATTCTACTAATTAAATAATCACATGCAATATAACTAACCACTTTCATAATGATGGAATGCATAATGCCAGACTATCATAACCACGTATCCAAGGCCTTGTGCCAAGACTACAAATAAGATTTTTTTCTAGGCCTCATTCCAAGACACTAGTTTGTCTTATGAGACCTACCGATGCATCTAGGAGCTATAGCGGGCTCCACCCGTCAGTTATTAAGTCCAATGCATTCCTCATATGAATAGGTTTAAACATAACATAAACATTCATATTAAAACTAGAATATGAAATGTCAATAATTTCTCCAAAAACCATGAATGGTATAAAAATAACACATCCACAATCAAACATATCACAAACCTTTCAATGGAGGTTTTGTATAACAAATCAACTTCAAATGAGCTTAAAATCCATCAAAGGATGTTGACATAGATGAAAATTATTAGTAAAACATTTTTAGAGAAATATTCTTTTTGTAAAATCATTTAAAAGTCACTCATTTATAAATGAAGTAATTTTAAAAGAGATTATTGCATCAAAGTGTCCCATACCACTTTGAAAGTTTTGAAAATAATTATCATTTCAAAACATTCATGTCTATATAAATAAATCCTTAAAATCATTTTGAAAACATGTACATTAATTAAAAATATTTAGAAAGATAAATCTTTAAAACATTTGAAATTTTGATCTTGATAAAGAGTACCTTTCAAAATCCTTAAAATCCTCATTTTGAAATCATTTTATGAAAAAATGGACATGGGTGATAAAAATTTCCCAGTAAATACTTACACATAAACAATATCAGATACTGATTAAATTGAGGAATTAACCCTTACCAATTTGGTACCTTACGAAACATACAACCCATGAAAAAGGTATCATACAATGAATATGTAAATACACATAAATTAAAGTGTTTTACACAAAGAATACAATTATGGTCAGTACATACACCACACAAAAGGTAATAGTGGCAATATGACAAAAATCTCACTTGAATAAAGAGTGGGATTAAAACCCCTTACCTTGCACTTTCCTTTAGTCGAGGGTAGGTTTAACCTCATGTACGAAGATCGTAGTATGTCATTTAATTATACTTGAACTATATTAATATTTATGATATCATACATGATTCATTTATTACTTTATATTACCCATTTAATAATAATTTCCATGTTAAAATGAAAAATAAATACCATGTTTTACTTTTATTTTATTTTGGTATTCAAAATGGGTTTGATAATTTTTTTATTATATCAATGTGTTGTATTGATATATTGTGATTGAAATGTGGAAATGTTGTGTTTCCTTTATGCATGTTTTATGCGATATGATTATGTTATGATTTATGATATTTTTAAACCTTTTCATATAAGGAATGAATTGGACTTAATAAGTGACGGGTGGAGCCCGCTATAGCTCCTCGATGCATCGGTAGGTCTCATGAGACAAACTATTGTCTTGGAATTAGGCCTTGAAATTTTTTTTGTAGCCTTGGCACGAGGCCTTAGCTACGTGGTTATGATAGTATGGCATTATGCATTCCATCATTATGAAAGTATTTATTGATACTGCGTGTGATTATTCGACTGGTAGAATATCCATGTGAATAAGTAAATGGAATTATTTCATTTTATCTTTGCCATATTATGCTGATGTTCATGTTTAAAAGTTTTTTGTTTTATTTATACATTGCCTTAAATGTTTATGCTTATTTATGAAAGTTTCCTCTATATTGTTTTCCTTACTGAGCATCTGAGATCACCCCTTTCAATGTCTTATTTTTCCCAGGATTTGAAGAAGTAATTTATGAATGACCTCCAGGGATAGTATGAGGGGATATGAAGACAAAATGTTGTTGGAACTTTTTTTTACTTTATGATTCAATGTAAGACTTATAAATATATCTAGTGTTTATGAGGCTACTAAACAAATCGGTCTTTCGAGACTTGATCTTTTGTGATCATGCCAATGTTATGTAATAACGTGCCAACTCTGGGTAACTGGGGTCGGGGCATTACATCAACTGATATTTTTTTGTTTGATCCTTTATTAACTTTTTTTACACAATTATTGACTAGATAATGTTTTAAGTATAGTTGTTGGTGGCCTTCTGGGATATAATCACACCATACTTAGTCTACCAGATCAGGAGAAAATATAATTCATGTTGGAGTATGGGATAAGGACAATAGTCATATGTTTGATGGATGGGATGGGATGGAGAAAAGATAAGGGAACAAGACAAGATTCAAGATCTTCATTGTAACACCCCGATCCCAGTTACCTAGAGTCGGTTCATTATGACATAACATTGTCAAGAACACAAAGGATCAAGTCATGAAAGACTGATTAGTTTAGTAGCCTTGGAAGCACTAGATACATTAATAAGTCTTACATTACATCATAAAGAGAAAAAACTACAACAACATAGTATCCATAGTCCACACTCACATCCCCTAATACTATCCCAGCACGTCAATCATAAAATACTTCTCCACATCCTGGGAAAAATAAAACATAGAAAGGGGTGAGCTCAGATACTCAGTAAGGATAAAAATATAGTGGAAACTTTCACAAATAAGCGCAACCATTTAAGGAAATGTATAACTAAAAAAAAGCCTTTTGAACATGAAATTCAGAATAATATGGAAAAAATAAAATGAATTAATGCCATTTACTTATTCACATGGATATTCTACTAGTCGAATAATCACGTGCAATATCAATAACCACTTCTATAATGATGGAATGCATAATACCAGACTATCATAACCACATAGTCAAGGCCTTGTTCCAAGACTAAAAATAATATTTTATCAAAGCCTTGTGCCAAGACACTAGTTTGTCTCATTAGACATATCGAGGCATCGAGGAGGTATAGTGGGCTCCACTTGTCACTTATTTAGTCCAATGCATTCCTTATATTAATAGGTTTAAATATAACATAAACATTCGTATTAAAAATAGAATACAAAATGTCAATAAATTCTCCATAAACCATGAATGGTATAAAAATAACACACCCATAGTCAAACATATCACAAAACGTTCAATACAATATGGCAGTTTTGTATCATAATAAATCAACTTCAAATAGGTTTAAAATCCATCAAAGGATGCCGACATAGATGAAATCAAAACTATATGAGAGAATTATCTTTAGTTTAAATCATTTAAAAGTCACATAACTATAAAAGAAAAAATTTACGTTTAAAATATTCTTATAAACTTGTAAGGGATCTTTTGACGATTTTATAACGATGGAAAATAGCCTCACCCACCGTATAAGTTAAAAAAATACATCCTTACCATAATTTTGTCGAAATGGTTAAAAAGGACCATGTTTGGAAAATGACGGAAAGATTCCATTATATATATCTTATAAAAAGTCAAGAGGTGTATAAATTAATTTAACCCATAGTCTATAAAATAGTAAGAATTATTTGAAATACATTTTTTAGAAACATGGATGTGGATGATAAAGAGGTCCCAGTAGATAATTACGTATAATCAACCTCGGATAATGAAGAGATTGTGAAATAAACCCTTAATTTGTTGTGATCAATCAAGTCATATGAACACAATTTAATAACGACCAAATTAATCACATAATACCATGAATATAAATACAATCATGATAATATATATCAAATGTCAGAACACAATACACCACATGCAATAAATAAGTGGCGAACAATGGAAATCTCACGGAATTAAAAGTGAGATAAGAAACCCATTACATTGTACTTTTTCCTTGGTCGAGGGTAGGTTAACCTCATATATAATGGTGAAATAATTTTCATTTAATTATAAAATAATCATATATGTTAATATGATATCATATATTATCTTTTAACATTGCATTGTTAATAATATCTTAATATTATTGTCATTTCGGGTGTTAACTTACTCATTTTCTTTTATATGTTTTGATACATAAGCCATGTTAATTATGTATAGGTTGTATCTTATTCATATCCTGAATGATATCAAGTCCTTAAACATTATTTTTAATCATCAAATGATAATTATTCTTGAATGGAGACGATGGGGAATGAATCTCATTGCATTCGTGGAGATGGTAGTCCGTACGTTCGCACGAGCGACAATATCATTCATTTGATATTAAAACCATATATAATTGGATGGTATATCATATATACAGAATAATTATAATGTTATGCTTATTATTTAGTTCAATTAAACATCATTATCATACCTATCCAAATAATAATGTTTTCAATAACAATTACACCACGACGTGGAGATGGTAAGCCATACGTATGCACGTATGGTGACATGTCATTCAAAGGATGGATATAATACTGAATATCGAATTACCATTTTTATAATAACATCACAGTATATAGAATATACTGGTGTTATTATTTTATAATGGAAATAACAAAGAAAGAAGAAGTGTAAGAAGAAAAGAACTTGAGAGAGGGTGGTGAAAACATTACCTCTTCTTCGGGTACTTCAATTTGATTTGATCAAAATAGCTCCTTGGATTGGATTTATGATCAAAATAATTCCTCTATGATAAATTGAGGGATGTTGAGAGAATATTTGGGTAGGTTTTGTCTTAGCCAAAAGGCATTAAAGGTGTGAATTAGAGAGACGGGGGAGTGACCTTTTATAAGAGGGGTGAGGAGCACCTTAGGAAAATCACAAAATATTATTTTATTATAAATTAATATTCGGTATATAATTGCTCCAAATTGATTTATTTACAGTCTAAGGTGGGAATGGGTCGAAATACAATCAACCAATAGGTTTTAGATAGGTTTGGTTGACTTTAATAAACTTATCTTTTAGTTTTAACTCTTAGTTAGTTAGTTTGACATTTTGCACGTCTCTTTGTATTTTTATATTATATGGTTAATAAACATACAATATACATCCAAGAGAACCCCAATAGGTTCATTAATGATACACCTATCATTACATAAGTCCTTTGGCCGAACTTTATATTTTTATGAATATAATATCAATTAATAATATGATATTTGTTTTAAATTCTCAATTATATCAATTTTGACACTATTTCATAATTGATTTTTTAAAAGATATAAAAAATTTATTAATTAGAAATAAATTAATTTAATCAACCCTAAAATGTATTATTAACCTATAAAATTAGTGAAATTCATAAAAAGTCTTAAATTACATTTATTTTCATATTTATAATATCAATTATCTTAATCATTCATTAATATGGTAATTAATGCATCATCATTGTGTTATAAATAAATTAAACTATTTAATGTCTAAAAATTATAAATAAAATACCATTATGTATGAAATATTTTTAACTTTCTAATGAATATTTATAATCGAATTTATCTTATGTATAAACTTATATTAAAAATGTTTTAGTTATTAAAATTTTATTTTAACTCTTTTAACTCTTCTTTGAATTAAATAATAATAAATGTTGTAATCTAATCCAAGTGGACCTAAATTATAATATTTTATTCATAAGGTTGGTTTTGGAAGATATACACTTATCCTATATAATTAGGACATGTGTTAGGGTAATATTAATATAATTTTTACCCTTAATTACCCTATTTACTTTTAACCGTGGTAAATAAATGTAACAAGTTACTATTCACCACAAATTATTTTTATCTTATTGAACCAAATTTTATTCCTGGATATTAACTGTGTCACTCAGATTTTTGAAATTCCACTCACAAAAGTGGTAAAATTATGTTTTTTGTGAATTTTCAAATTCTCATAGGAGATGGGTAAAAGACGGTGAAAATTTCAATAAAATTTTTATATATCTAAAATTATTATAAACTGAATCTGTTGAATTAAATTGAACATATATAGGTATTATGTATCTATTTTGACCTAAAATAAATTTAAATAAAATAACTAATTATTTAAATTAAAATTTTGTTTTAAACAATAACTTAGTGTTTTTAACAATTCATCAAAAATTGAATCTTTTCAGAAAAAGACCAAAAATTCACCCTAAGCTAATTTAGATATTCTGAATCCAAAAATGAAGTCCATTTTAAAAGATAAAATTTTAAATATTTTAAAAATAAGGTATTACTATTCATAATGGCTAGTTTGATTGGTTGTGGTGTGTGTTAGAACTCGAAGTTGAGTAAAACACACGCTACTGTATTATTCAAAGAGAAGCGTATCATGGAATATTGGGGTGTTACATATTCCCCTCCTAAAATAAATTGCGTCCTCAAAATTTATGCTCAGTATTGGAAACTTGGGGTTGACATTTCAAAGTATCTTAGTTCAAATCCCACAATGAAAAATGTATTAATGAAGCCACTATTTAAAATAAAGAGTGGTAAGTATGAAGGTTACCAAAATTAATACATACCAGGGTTCCATGTAGGAAAACATGGATATGGAAGATAAATATAACCATCAATATCTTATGTAGAGTGGTAGAGAACAAGGCTATGAAAAGGCTAACAATCACAAAGCCCTAAATTTGTGATGATCTAAGGTACCATCTAGGACAATGTTTTTGTTCTATGTTCCTTTTCTTAATTTTGAGGAATTTATTTATGAGATTGGATAAGATCATAAGGAGATATAATTACTTTATAATTAGAGTTTTATCCATTAATAAATTTCAACCAAAAACCCATATTTCACTCCAAAACATAATACAACTCAAAAATACTCTATTTATTCTAATCGTATAGGGTTCCAAATATAATGAATTTATAATTCACATATCAGACCCTTTAGAAAAGAAACTATATTATACCATCCAGTAACTTCACGTAGTCCATTGGTAGGTGATAAATCCAAGTCACACTTATGGTTGGGGGTTTAATTCCTATAACTTTATCTAACACGACGTGTTGTCACATGGTCTGCGTGTTTTCCTTTTTTAAAAATCCAAAAATAACCTTTCAAACTTAATCCATTCCAACCTTTAGACTTATCCAAAATACTACTATCCAAACTCACAGTCCAAAATGTATAAGGAATTTAAACACAATGAAGATCCTTTTTTCCATGTAATAACATGTGAAAACCTTCATCATGTATTATTTTAAAACATGGTACCATTCTGAATTACCATAAAACCGTATTGATTACATTCATGCTCCCCCATTCTTTATAGAATACTGGATAAAATCCTTCTATCCAGAAATGTTGTAAGCTCCAACGATGACAAATCATTAATCAGTTTCAAGGTAGTCAATAAAATCCAATATAATTTGTTCAAATCAACCATCTCTTATTCCAAAATCACTACCTCATTATCAGGACCATATTAAGGATTACCTTTCCTTCAACCATGTATTTTATGAAAAGTGTAGATCACTATTAAGTCACTTTTCTTAGAACCATATAATCTCAAGTCCTAATTAAAATAGTAGTGTAGTAAAATCCTTATTTATCTTCATAATTCATATAACCATTATATTGTTGATACAACACTCAAATGAAATAATCATATAATAAGAACATAGAAACACTATTCATTCTTCTTCATTGGAGGTAGTATCATAACTTGATTATTATCCAATAGCATCATTTGGGGGAATACTCTGATGATTTTGACCTTGGCTCGCATAGTGTCCCAACTCCTTACAAATGAAGCATTGTACATTTGAAACATTTTTCTTACCCTTGCAGTCGCATACTTTGTCTCCTTTTTATCCACACTTATAACAAACTTCAATTCCCTTCAGGAATGTTCCAGGGTGTTTCTTCCCATAGTTACCACATAAGGGAAAATTCTTCTTTTCTCTCTCCCCTTTATCCATCATTCTCCCTTCCATCCTTTTCATCTCTTACTTCCCTTCAATGTAATAGGACTCAGAGAATTATTTACTTGTCTTATTAACACATGATAATATTTCTTCATATGTAGAGAAAACATGAGAGAATATTTCCCTTCTAAATGATGGCTTAATACCATGGAAGATATGATCCTTCTTACTCTTTGGATCATATGTATTGCCGGAGTTCGCATTCCTTCAATTGGGTGCCATTTCTCTAAAATGGTGTACACTATGTCAGTTTATGAATTGCAATGAATAATTCCAAACTTGTGAAATACCTAATGTAAATTGAATAGTTTATAGATATAATACATAATCATAAAAAAATTCTTTGAGGAAGTATATACTCATAAACCCTTCATAATGGTTTGTAAAGAAAATGAAATTATCCTAAGCATATCCCCTGGGAGTGTTGTAACCAAGAGTGTAGCAAAGCCCGTTTTCGTGCACCGGTTTCCGTTCAAGTCTATCTCAAAGAGGTGTTTTCAGGTTTTACCCCTATATACATCTATTCCAGAGACGCCTCTACCTGTACATTTCCAAACAGGGATGTATTGCTCGGAAAACTCACAAAATTTCTACAATACAAAAATTCTAGAAAGTTCTGCTATATTAATCCTCAATGGGTATCTTATGTCTATGTGCTCTAATCAGAGTTTATCGAAATATAGCTTTCAAGGATTGTACTAAACTTCCTCTAATACCAACTGTAACACCCCGACCCCAGTAACCCATAGTCGTTGCATTATTATATAACATTGTATTGATCCCAAAAGATCAAGTCTCGAAAGACTGATTAGTTTAGTAGCCTTGTAAACACTAGAAACATTAATAATTCTTACATTACATCATAAAGTTCAAAACTACTACGAAATAGTCTCCATAGTCCACACTCATATACCCTAAGACTATCCCAGCAGGTCAGTCATAAAATACTTCTTCACATCCTGTGAAAAATAAAACATAGAAAGGGGTGAGCTCAGATTCTTAGTAAGGATAACAATATAGTAGAAACTTTCATAAAAAATAATAAACATTTAAGGCAATGTATAAATAAAACAAAATCATTTTAAACTTGAGCTTCAACATAATATGGACAAAATAAAATGAAATAATTCCATTTACTTATCCACATGGATATTCTACTAGTCGAATAATCAAATGCAATATCAATAACCACTTTCATAATGATGGAATGCATAATGCCAGACTATCATAACCACATAGTCAAGGCCTTGTGCCAAGACTAAAAAAACAAGTACTCGCCCGTGATTTCCCACGGCGTAATTGAATACTTATGTTTTTTTATTTAGAGATTAGTATTTATAAATATTGAGATTAAACAACAATATTAAATAAATGTTAATTAGGAATTAATGGTGTATTGTTATGCAATATGAGTGCATAGAATTTGGAGACACCATTTGAAGAGGAGACCAAAAGATTGAATGTTTCAAAGTGTATGAATTCCTCATATTTGAGGGTGGAAGTCAGTATTCATTTTCTGAATACCAGATTAAACAAACACATACCGAAGTAAAGATCTCCAGATGTTTGAGTTATAACATCTCCAGGTGGGAGATACTTCATCTACTGTAGATTATTCTGCAACTAATCAGAGATTAATATTCATGAAAGTAAATAACAGACAATACTATGGAATAAAAACGGAAAGATAAATATAAATAAACACATATATCGAAATAATACAACTCTGAAATTTAAAAATAGTTGCATTAGATTCAGCCACATAAAAAAACATACAACATCATGATACACCTAAGCTTGAAACTATCCAGTATATTGGAAATATGTAATAATGAAAATCCATACAGAAAAATGAGATAAAGTAGTAAACAAAAGTGATGAAAACCATGCAGCGTTTTGGAAGATGTAGAATTCAACCAAATGCCCAGATTTCATATCTGTGCAGCATGCAATACCGTAGAAAAGAAATATGTAGGAAACAGTCCAACTGCCGAAACATCCAGAAGAAAAATTCCATAGAAAAAACCTCCAGCACAAAACTCTTCAAGCACAGTCCTCCAACATAATGAAAATCATCCAGCAATCTTGTCATCTAGAATAAGTAAAGGAAACATATATTAGGAGTAGCTGTTTGTGAAATCATGTTCTACATCGTAAAAGTTTTAAAAAATACCTAACCATTTGCAATTGTTAATGTTTGTACTACATGTCAAAATTTTAAAGAGAACATTGTATTGGTTTTTTAACCGGAAATCCCCATAGTGAAATTGTCTCATCAATGACACACTTTATAGTAATGATATCAAAATACTGAAATAGTAGCATGAGAAGTTTAAAATAAACTGTCTCAAATCTATCATCTGTAATACACATTGAAATAAAAATAATAAATATGAACATAGTAATGAGAAGTATTTGATCAGTGATGACATATCTTTACCTTCTATTTCCAGTATGAGTTTTGAGTCTGTTTTTTGGTTTTCTTGTTTAAATATGCCTTCGGCATGGTCTGCAATTCAGCAGATGGACATGTTGTAGGCACGCTGTCTGGAGATGTCTGGACATTATCTTGCACAGAATTTTTAGTATCAAAACAATGCGACAGATTTTTCTACACAGAGGTATAATGTTATAAAATGTGAAACTATAAAGTTGAGCAATTTAAAGTAGTGAAATTAAGAACAGAGCTTCTACAATAGACTATTTTTTATCAGCATATATATATAATAACTCTGTACATGTTTGATTTATAAATATAAAAAAATCATAATACTTTACAGTAATGTAATGTGTTGTTATAGTAATGGAAATAATTTAGGAGTAATAGAAGATAACATATGTATACCCGAGTAGAACACAGTTTGAATGGTGGAGTATGTAATCATGTATCAGTGTTTAATGTACCAGGAGATGACCCAACTGTTTGATGATCCTATAATGAAATGTAAAAGGAATATGTCAGTAAACTAGAATCCATTGTTAGAAACTCATAATAAGGAAATAGATATACAGTTACCTGCATATAATGATCGACAGTGTTTACTGTAGAAGAACAACTTCTTTGATCAGCCTATATATTATTGAAGAAAAGTGTAAGGTATTTTCAGTTATTGACGTTATAGATAAGTTGAATAAAATACATAATTACATATTTCTGTTCTAATAAATTAGTGAATAGTTTGATGTACTTGTCATTATAATTCATATAAACCACTTTGTAATAATTTTTCTCATATGGACGATGATGATTCTTAATATTGTAATCTGTCATCTCAATTCCAAACAGAAATTTCCTGTTTTTGAAGAAGTTCTATTCCAGAGGGAAACCAAACTCATCATCGTCGTATTAAAAAAAACCCATTGTCAGTGTAATTTTAAATATTTCAATTATTTTTAAAAGAGATGATCTAAGGATCTGGAATTACCTGTATCAAAGTTTCTCTTAGTTGCACAACTGTTTTTTGTATGTATTGCATGACATGTTTTTCAAATAACACTATATAAAAAGAGTCTGTTCTTTCTGTAACCATTAGTTGAACTCCAAACCTGTCGCAATCATTATTATGACTACAGTTTTAGTATACATTGGATTTCATAGCTGAACGAAGGAAGTAGCATAATGATAAAAATATATTTAGGCAGCATTGAATACATTCTAACCTTGGAATAATGCTAGTAGGTGAGGAGTTGCAGGACATGTAGCAAATGTTTCCATCTATAATCTGGACTTTCTTCATGCACGACTGGCATGATTCATAGAACCAGTTGTGGGTGCTTTGAATTTTTTGAACTGTAACTTCGATTAAGCACCTAGTATCCTGAAGTTGTTTAATTTCATGTCATTGATGAATTTATTAGAGGACAGTAGTGAGCAGTTAAAAAATTGCAAAATCAAAATAGCAAAATAAGTGAATATTGGTGCCCTGTTGATAGCTTTTGTCATCTAAAATGGATTTCTTGTTATTCCAATATGGTATTTTCATTGTTTGGTTGGGAGTTGTTGGTTATGGAGTATGTAGTGGTGATGCTATTATCACACCAAGCCTGGAAAAAGCAGAACAACATACATGGAAGTAAACATTAACAACATCTGGGTAGTACAGTTATGACAATGAGATACTTAAATCAATGTACCTCCAAACTAAAGTTATTTACAGAGTTACCTGCTTCTGAAGTTTTCTACTACTGGAAGGTTTGGGTCGTAGAGAATTTTTGTTGCATTAACAGTTGTTGTGACAAGAACAGAGGCTAAAAGAAGTTTGAGTTTAGGATTATATATTTATCTATTGAAACCACATATTCGAGAACACATTGTATATAGATTGAGATTATGATGTGTAGAGAGAAACCATACTCCTCAAGCTCTTAACCCGGAGAATATGTAATATTAATATGGTAGTGGGGTCTGAGTTGTTTTCCTTGTAACGTGAAATTTCAGATGAAAAATTACCCCATAAGCTGCAGGTAATTTGAAGCCGTCTGCACCGAAACAAAATGAGTAAAAGAGTAAATGTTATATGTTACAGTAAAGTGATGTAAGTAGTCAAAAAAAAGTACCGGTCATCTTCTAAAATAATCTGCAATATATGGTTCGTCGTGCCCATTGATTTCATTGGATGTTAGTAACGTAGGACTCCAATTAGTTCTAAATCAAAGTACTGAGAAACAATGTTTTCCTGAATAACATATGGCTGTATGAAAATACTATGTGTAGATTAATATAACATAACTAGGTCAATGGAAGTTTAATTATGTTTTATTAACCACTTGTACCAATTAAATGATCCTCATGGAATTTTTCCTGAATTATTTCATCAAACGAAGTAAAATGAAAACTACAAATAGGTAGTTGTACTTCACACGGACGAACATACATCGTGGATGTGAACATGATTCGACATAGGTGTCTTGTTGCGAGGTAACTCTCTTGGTTGGAAGCTATTTGGACGTTTTGTAAAATATATCATAGTCCCTAAACCAACAGGTTTTTCTACTTATAGATAAGTTGTAGATTCGTAATGGTACATTGAATCTTGGTTCCCTGCATAGAGTATGTTAAAAAGAATGTTACTGAGGAATTAATACAAATTACAAGGATCGATTACTGCATATATATATATATATATATGTAAATGTTCAGATCATAGGTGACAAATAGGGAATGTAAATTGTAATGACTTGTTGCAAGGAATATTAACCTGGATGCCGCACAGTACAAGATCAACAGAAACGACTTCATTAGAGTATTTGGAAGAAGAATTGAACCACATGTTCAAGACACGAACTTGTATTCGTAGTGTTTCATCATCATCTGGGCTAATCTCATTCAGCATGGTTATTGAGCGTGACATATTTGTTACATTACATAATCATTCAGTGTTCAAATAATTCATATTGAGCATGTAAAAAAGCCATGATTGTAAACAAATTAATTTTCCAGAGTATAATAAAGCACATAGAAGTCAATACTATTGATACCTAAGACAGATTATGAAGGATTTTCTTGTAGACAATATTTTCTGTGTAATTGTAGGACTCATTACTGTTACCTTCAACTACAATTTTCAATCTAGTAGCTGATGAGACCCTAGACACTGCAACATATAATTGACCATGAGTGAACACTAGTTTGAGAAGATAAAGCCCAACTGAAGACAATGATTGACCCGGACTTTTATTAATAGTCATCGCATAAGAAACTTTCCAAGGTTATTGTCTTCTTTGTAGTTTGAATGGCCATTTACCATCAGAGTGAGTCATAGTTAATCTTAGAATGAATGCAGAATAACATGAATGACATTCATTTAATACTTCGTCACCAATAACATGTTCACCCATGTGTGTTACAATCATACGAGTTCCATTACACAAACCAGCTAATTAGTCCACATTTTAGAGTAACATTTTCGGATCACCAAGTTGAAGTGTAATTTTGTGGGTAGGCAATCCAGAGAAGTTTATACCATTCCACATGTCAGATGTGTAAATATTTTCTAGTTTTTCTATATCAGAACTTGCATTGCAAATGGAGTCTGAGCTGAAGTAATCTTTGTTTTCGTAGCCAGTGAGGGTCAACATATATTCTTTGACTTCTTGTACGACATCTCGGGTTGAAGATAAAATTGCACATTCTTTCAGATAGGATCTTTCTCCATGTCTGCTAGAGAAACCCGGGTATGTATGGTTGACGATTGAAACCATGGAATTATAACTATCGGTAAGAATAAACATTAATGGAATTGGAATGAGTGATTCACCATCGTTTGGACCTCCAATTAGACCTTCACCAATATCTAAGGTCCATTTTTCAAAATCATGTAACTCAGACGCATCATTTATAGTAGTTGTACTATGAAATCTCATGTTTTTTGTAAGAGATAACACCCGACAGTGTTTCCAAAGATACGATGACTTGACACTTGCATAAACAAAGTCTGATCTATTTTCTCTTGGTATAACTGGAAGTATTTGCCTAAAAGATCCTCCCAGGACAACTATTAATCCACCGAACGGAAAATTCAGAGCATTATCATTTTTGACAGTCATAATGTCCCTAGGAGTTTGGTCTAAAGCCTCAAAATAGAACTTATGAATCATAGATGACTCATCCCAAATGATGAGCTTAGATAACTGCAAAAGTTATGCTATGTCACTCACATGGTGAATATAACAAACTGAATGTTCAGTAATGGAGATTGGAATACCAAATTTGGAATGCGTTGTTCGTCCTCCAGGTAGCAGTAGTGAAGCTATTCCACTCGATGAAACCGCATTTACAATCATTCCATGTGCTCGCAGCAATGATGTTAATACTCTCCAGATGAACGTTTTACATTTGCCTCCATAACCATGCAAGAAGAAGAACCCCCCCTAAGTTGGTAGATAGTGAAGAGAGAATGATAGACATAACATCTTTCTGTTCATCTGTAAGCAAACATTGTAAACGGTTTCTGTCTTCTAGAAGTGTTTCTATATTGTAATTCAATTCTTCTGCATTAAATGATTTGTAGTGGCATAAAAATTTGAATATGGACGTGTCATAGGAGAATATAACTGATGTGATCTTCCATTGCTCTGTAAAATGAATTCTATATCTCTCAAAGTATATGTATGTATCTGGTGATTTGTGAGTGTCAAATCTACAATGTTGCAGAATATTATTAAATAGTAGTACGAGTAACCTCTAATGAATTCATTAGAATAGTATACATATAAATGAATAGAAGAACAAAAGTGGAAGCTAAAATACATTGATAGGAAAACATCAGTATTTATGTGTTTTCAGTAATGATAGAGCGGAGAATTGATTGAAAATCTTATAGCTAGACCAGTACAGATGGAAATGTAATGTGAATGAAACATATACAAAATTTTGAATCACTTGTATAGAATCATACGGATTAAGATGATTCAAGTATTATTGTAATTATATTTGAACAAAAAGGCTGTAAAATTTGTTGTACTGGGTTATAATGAATATAACCAAAGTTATACAAGAGAAAGATCTGCAATGATTGGATGCTAAAATTCGGTAGAAGTATTATACGTTTATTTCATGTTTAAAAATGCATATTATTTGAACATAATCTAATATTGTACTACTGATGGAAATGTAATATGAATAAATGATATATGAATCAGTGGATTACATGTACATAATTGTACAGTTTAAAATTCAATGTAATTATACATTAATAGCAGGGTAGTAAACTTGGTTATACTGGATTACAATGAATATAAACAAAGTTATACTTTTACAATCTGCACATTGACTGCAAGTTTAATTTAGTATGAAGTATTATATTTTTTATTAATATATGATAATGTAGAATTTTTATACAGATTCAAATATTGTAGTACATATGGCAATGTAATGTGATTAAAAGTCCTATGAAAGTGCAGATTTTCTGTATAGAATCGTACAGACTAAAATGATACAAGTAATATCCACTATATTTGACCAGAAAGGCCGTAATAATTTGTTGTACTGGATTATAATGAATATAAACAAAGTTATACCAGAGAAAGATGAACAATGTTTGTAAGTTCAATTTAGTTGGATGTATTATATGTGTATTTACTGTATGAGAATGCAGAATATTTCTATAGATTGAAATTTCTGTAGTCATAATGTGTGGACTGAACAATTATGCGAATAAGTGCGCTGATTATTTTTTGAATGCTTACGGAACAAAATTAATAAAGTCAATTAACATATAAGACTGTTGAAAAGAAGGGTGGTTTGCTCCTAGATTTGGTTGAAAAACCTGGGCAGTTCTTCTCTATTACAATGTTATAAATAATAGCGGACAGTAATAATTAGACAATGGAAAGACAATGAAAAGAAAACTATGAATCAGGTATATGAAAAAATGTGCACCTGGAATTTGTTGGGTCCTTCATTATATATATAAAATGACTTCAGATAGTTTGTCTTTGGTTTCAGCCCAGACCAGATATGGGCGAGACATGTTATTGCAGATTAACATGTTCATGAACAGTCTGCATACATGTTTCCCCATTCCCCAAGCGTTGACTTCTTTTATAGCTTCCACAAACTCTATTTCATCTTTCAGTAGTCCCATAGCAGAGAAAGACTCTCTAAATTTACCATGAGTAATGTTGTTTACAGTCCTGATATACTCATAATAATTTGTACCATTGATTTTTGTTAGAAGTATCCTCAAGTAGTATAGTTCACCTGTGGTTTGAGGCACATAGTACAATCTTCCAATACAGATTCCTTGTTTCCGGGAATCCCATTTTCTATCTTGAGAGTGGAACACAAATCTAGTTGGATACTCTGCAAATGTTAATCCTCTTCCTTCCAGGTATATAATATTTGCTTCGAACCAAGAGGTCAACATTGACTGCGAACTGTTTCTATGATTCAGTACATCTTCAATGTTATCGATGTTTGAAAAGGAGACACAATTCTGTTGTGGCAAATGGAAATGCAACCTCTCCACTGGTGGATATCTGTAATGGATATCATATGACGAAATCCTCCAACATGACTCACAAGAAGATATGTATCGACAGTCATAATACATTTTTATTTCATCTACAGTATTCTGTGTGGCGTGTTTGTTGTATCCTTTATACAGTGCTGTCGTTACACGATCATTTCCTTTGCTAATATACCTAAACAAATATTTGATTGAAGACGACTGATTACACACTTCAGTGTAGAGATGTGCATGGTACTTTAATAGAAACACCTGATTGTATGGAACTACATAGCGATTATCCAAAGGAATTTTATTTTTCAGAATAGTTTTTTTTCATCCCTTCTCCGAGAAACGACACAGCCATCATTATCAACTGTAGTACTTTCAGAAAATTGTTTTGGAAAAAACTTTGCACATTTACCATGATTCATGCAAGTTGATGATCTGTTCGCAACACCACAAGGGTCGTGGAGCATAAAACTTTTGACAACCTCATGTAGCTTTGGGTAAGCATATTTGTCTGGGATTTCAGCGTAGACATATTTTTTTACAGCTACTGGATTGTTCACTTTGTTTTCACGACAGAGAAATAATAAGATGTGCACATGAGGCAAGCCGCATTTCTGAAACTCTACAGTTCGAACAACTGAATGGAAAAAAAGTGATGTTGTCAGTAAGTGATGATAAAATTGAAAACTGTATGGATAATAATATTTGATATATGCTGATAGATGGTTACCTGCCCTTGATTTTCCAATGAAACGTCCTTCTCTGAAATCCATCATTAGATATTCAACCTTCATATTGAAAACTCGAGATAGAATTTGAGGGGAGTCTACTGGTCGAATATTCTTGGATCTCAACCACAGAGTGATCTCAGGCCACATTGGGTTACATTTAATGGTTAGAAACAAATCTAGATACCCTTCCCAATTACAAATAGATATTGCATCTCGGTAATTTTGGATCATATACCTTGGAATACCTATGAAGGATAAAGGTAAAATGATTTGTTTGCTGCATGAAGAACCTTCTCTATCACCTCTTAGAAATGCATCTGTCAATCCATTGTAAAGATCTACCCTCAATTTCTTTTGATTAAAGTGAATGAATGATGGTCTATGAGATTCTACCATCATATAAGCATCAACAACAAACTGTTGAAAAGTCTTCTTGAATGCAGTAGTGTTGAGGATTGATTCTCACGGAATTGCAAGTGGAAAGAGAATTACTCTCTCATGGTAACCTTCCTTAATTTTGGACTTGTTGTGAAAGGAGTTGGGCGATGCAGAATGCTGTCGACATATCCATCACTGCCAGCTATAAAAATCAATGGATATTTTAGTGGAAGATATAGTGGATGTTGCTCATCAATTCGTTGAAAATCACCAGTTTTGGTATGAATGATTATATCACGCTCTTGGTTGAGATCTTCGACATCACCAACGATAAGCATCGAAATCTCATAATTATTTGGTATGTTATATGTACTAGGATTAGTTTCTCTTCTCTTTAATAGACGTAGTTTCACATTTGGCACATCCTGTTGTTGAAGAAAATCCCTTGCACTTCTGAATTTTCGAGCTAAACCATTGTGTTCATGAAGCATTTGTTGCAGGTTTTTGACTATGTTTTAGTGAATTCGATTTTGGACATTATGGATTTCACAGCTGCAGGCAGTAGGTATGTTAATACAGAAATTAGCCACGTTAAAAAATTATTCCACCGTAGAGAGGTTAAGAGATACCTAATCTTGCGAACCCTATTCTGACATTCATGTGTTGTGTCATACACGTATAGTTGTGCGAATCTGGGTGGGTGACCATCTGGTGGACACAAACTCCCTATACGATGGTAGTTTTGTCCATTCAATCTGAATATACATGAAGCTCCACCCTTGTTGATATACATATCAATCTTACCACCCATTGTAGTGAAAGCAAACATGGAGTTGTAAATATGCATGTTAACCTGGAATGCTTTGTCTATAACACCCCGACCCCAGTTACCCAGAGTCGGTGCATTATTTTAATACATTGTCATGATTACAAGGAATCAAGTCCCAAAGTACAGATTAGTTTAGCAATCTTGGAGAAATAGAATACATACATGAATGTTACATTTGCACTATATGATGTACAGAACAACCTAAATAATCATTATGAACGCCATTATTCCCTTGGCTTAACCCTGCATATCAATCACAATACACTTATTGGAATCCTGGGAAAAATAAAACATAAAAGGGATGAGCTCAAATGCTCAGTAAGGGTAGGCAATACAGTAGAAACTTTCAAAATAAACATAAACATTTAAGGCAATGTATAAAACTAAATCAAAATCATTTTAAACTTGAACTTCAGCATAATATGGCAGAAATATAATGAAATAATGTCATTTAATCATTCACATGGATAATATACTAATAGAATAATCACATGCAATATCACTAACCACTTTCATAATGATGGAATGCATAATGCCAGACTATCATTACCACGTAGCCAAGGCCTCGTGCCAAGACTACAAATAAGATTTTGTAAAGGCCTCGTGCCATGACACTAGTTTGTCTCATGAGTCCTACTGATGCATCAAGGAGATATAGCAGGCTCCACCTGTCACTTATTAATTCCAATGCATTCCTCATATGAATAGGTTTAAACATAACAAAAACATTCGTATTAAAACTAGCGTACAAAATGTCAACACTTTCTCCATAAACCATTAATGGAATAAAAATAACACATCCAGTGTCAAACATATCACAAACCTTTCAATGGATGTTTTGTATAACAAATCAACTTTAAATGAGCTTAAAATCCATCAATGGATGTTGATATAGATTAAAATGATGAGTAAAAATTTTTGATAGAAATATAACTTTTGTAAAATCATTTAAAAGTCACACATTTATAAATTAAGTAATTTTAAAAGATATTTTTGCATCAATGTGTCCCATACCACTTTGAAACATTTAAAAATAATTACCATTTCAAAACATTCATGTCCATATAAATAAATCCTTAAAATTATTTTGAAAACATGGACATTAATTAAAAAGATTTAGAAAGATAAATCTTTAAAACAATTGAAATTCTGATCTTTATAAAGAGTACCATTCAAAATCCATAAAATCTTCATTTTGAAATCATTTTTATGAAAAATGGACATGGGTGATAAAAATGTCCCAGTAAATACTTACACATAAACAATCTTGGATAATGATGAAATTAAGGAATTAACCCTTACCAATTTGGTAACTTACGAAACATACAACCCATGAAAGAGGGATCATACAATGAATATGTAAATACACATAAATTATAGTGGTTTACACAAGTAATACAATTATGGGTAGTAAATACACCACACAAAAGGTAATAGTGGCAATATGGCATGAATCTCACGTGAATAAGCAGTGAAATGAAAACCCCTTATCTTGCATATTCCTTTAGTCGAGGGTACATTTAACCTCCTATAAGAAGAACGTGGTTTGTCATTAATTTATACCAGAACCATATTAATATTTATGATATCATACATGATTAATTTATGACTTTATATTACCCATTTAATGATAATTTCCATGCTAAATTAACATTTTGGGTAATATTCGCTTTCTTTATCGTACAAATTTTAACTTGTTACTCTTGGTTGTATCACTTAGATCATGATTTAAATACTTAAAGAATATAAAACTTGATAAATATATCATATATATTTAGAATATAAATATGTATAATCGACATAAATCTGAAATGGAAAAAAACGTTTATGGAGACGGTAGTCCGTACGTACGCATAAACGATGTTTCTGTTTTCATATATTATTGAACGGAAGTAAGTGAATAAGATATATGTAAGTAAATAAATCCTAAAATATATAAATATATATATCTCTAATAGAATTATTATTTCATATATTACATACTTATTAGTAATATATATATTTTTATAATCGTCGATGAATGGTGAACTTGGAAATGAATCTCATCACATCGTGGAGACTGTAATCCGTACGTACGCACGAGCAAAAATATCATTCATTAAATATTAAAATAATATATAATAGGATGTTATATCATATATAAAGAATCTTTATTATGTTATATTTATTATTTACATCAAATACACATCATTATTATACCCATAAAAATAATAATAATGTATTGAATAACAATTACACCACGACGTGGAGACGGTAAGCCGTACGTACGCACGTATGGTGACACGTCATTCAAAGGATGGATAGAATACTGAATATGGTTGTACCATATTTATAATAACATCATAGTATATAGTCGATACTGGAGTTTTTATTTTACAGTAGAAATAACAAAGAAATAAGAAGTTGAAGAAGAAAGGAACTTGAAAGAGGATGGTGAAAACATTACCTCTTCTTCGGGTTATTCCTTTTGATTTGATCAAAAGGGCTCCATAGGTTAGCTTTATAATAAAAATAAGGCCTATATATTAAAGTGAGGGATGTTGAGAGAGTATTTTGGCTGGTGATGGCTGAACCAAATGGCTTTGAAGGTGTGAAGGATTGGTTAGAAGTTGTGTCCTTTTATAAGGGGGAGGAGGGGCTCTTTAAGAAAAACTTAAATTATATATTTATAATAAATTCATATTCGGTTTATAATGGATAAAAAGTGGATTATTAAAATCCTAATGTGGGGATGGTTCGAAATCCACTCAACCAATAAGATTTAGACTGGTTTGGGTTATTATAATAACCATATCTTTTAGTATTAACTCTTAGTTAATTAGTTTCACTTTTACAATGTCTCTTTGTATTTCTATATTATATGGTTAATAAAATTACTATATACATCCAATATACCCCCAAGTGGTCCATTAATGATACACTTATCATGATATAAGTCTCTTGGAAGATCCTTATATTTTTAGGAATTGAATATCAATTATTAATATAATATTTGTTTTAAAAACTCTTTAATGTCAATTTTGACACTATTTGGAAAATTGATTTTTGTGAAACTCATAACAGAATGATTACCTAGAAAAAAGTTAATTAAATAATTTATAACATGTAATATTAACCTATAAAATTATTTTAATTAATAAAAAGTCTCAAATTATATTTATTTGGGTATTTATAATATCAATTATTGTAATTTATCACTATTATGGTAATTACTGCATCATCATTGTGTCATAAATAAATTAACTTATTTAATATCTAAAAATTATAAATAAAATATCATTACGTAGGAAATAAATTTATCTTTCTAATTAATATTTACACTCTAATTTATCTTATGTATAAATCTATATTAAAAATGTTTTAGTAAATAAACATTGATTTCAACTCTTTTAACTCTTCTTTGAATTAAATAATAACAAATGTCCTAATCTAATAAAAGTGGACCTAAATGATAATATTTTACTCCTAAGGTTGTTTTTGGTCGAAATACACTTGTCCAATAAAATTAGGACATGTGTTAGGATAATATTAATATCATTTTTACCCTTAATTACCCTATTTACTTATAACCGTGGTAAATAAAAGTAAAAAGTTACTATTCACCAAAAATTATTTTCATCTCATTGAACCAAATTTTACTCCTCGATATTAACCGTGTCACTTGGATTTTAGAAATTACACTCACAGAAGTGGTAAAATTATGATTTATGAAAAAATCAGTTCTTTTTAACTAACACTTAGTGGTTTTACTTTTCATCAAAAAATGAAAGTTTCCAGAAAAATACCAAAAATTAGGCCTAAGATATATTTGATATTATGAATTAAAAAATGATTTCTATTTTACCAAATTCAAAAATTATCAGTTTCATTAATTAATTTAGAAATTAGTTCCCGTCGTCAAAACAAATAGCGTGTTTTAAAGAGATAATAACTATCAAAAGATTGACACTTGTTTATGTCCGGTTTATTTGTGAAATAATGTAAAATGACCAACATTAAATTAAATGGTAAAAATATATTATAAATATGCTTTAAGACCACTAAAATTCATAATTTATCACTATTAATTATTTCGATTAAAAATTTTGTTTTTAATTAAAATTTAGAAATTTTCACTATTCATCAAAATATGAAAGTTATCCGAAAAGTACCAAAATTTCACCCTAGGCTAATTTCAATATTTTGAATCCAAAAATGAAGTCCATTTTGAGATAAAAAATTTATAAATTTTTATAAAGTGGCTATTCCTATTCATAACGACACGTTGATTGGTCGTGGTGTGTGTTAGAACTCGATGTTGCGTACGACACATGCTGCTGTATTATTCAAAGAGAAGCATACCATGGAAGCTCAGGGTGTTACATTCTCCCCTCCTTCAATAAATTGCATCCTCGCAATTTTATATTTTTCTTTGAAAATACAGGTTGAAAGTAGAAAATATCTTTGTGGGAAAACCCACATTGTAAATTTGGTTAATAAAATTTAGTCTTAATAAGATGAAAAGAGAAATGAAAGGGTCACCACAATATTATGATCTCGATTAGGAGGAAATTGGTGGAAACTAGAGACATATAATTAGAGGAAAACGTAAATATTTATAGGTAGTGATTGAGGTCATCAATCACAAAAAAGTTTAAAATTGAGGTCCTTAGATTCATCAATCTATGATGATTTAAAATACCATCGGTTCAACAAAACATAAGGTATTAGGATAACACATTTTTGATGTTTCAAAATATCTTAGTAGAAACCCACATCGAAAAATGAATTAATGAGGCCTCTATTTAAAATAAAGAGTGGAAAGTATGAATATTACCGAAAATAACACATACTAGGGTTCCATGTATGAAAATATAGATATGGAAGAGAAATCTAACCATCAATTATCTGATGGAGTGTGGTAGAGAACATGGCTATGAAAAGGCCAACAATCCCAATTCCATAAATTAGTGACGATCTAAGGTACCATCTAGGACAACATTTTTGTTCTATGTTCCTTTTCTTAATGTTGAGGAATTTATTTTTGAGATAGGTTAAGATCATAAGGAGATATACATAAATTATAATTAGAGTTTTATCCCTTAATAAATTTCTACCACAAACTCATCTTTCACCCCAAAACATAATACAACTCAAAAATACTCTATTTATGCTAATCGTATTGGGTTCCAAATATAATGAATTTATAATTCACATATTAGACCCTTTATGTAAAGAAACTACATTATACCATCCAGGAACATCATGTTGCACAATGGTAGGCGATAAATCCCAATTGCACTATGGTTGTGGGTTTGATTCCCACAACTCTGTCCGACACGACGGGTCGTCACACAGTCTGCGTGTTGTCCTTTTATAAAAATCCAAAAAATAACCTTTCAAACATAATCCATTCCATCCTCTAGACTTATCCAAAATACTACTATCCAAACGCACTGTCCAAAATTTACAAGGAAGTTAAACATAATGAGGATCCTTTTTTCCATGTAATAACATGTGAACTCCTTCCTCATATATTATTTTACAACATCTCAACGTCCTGAATTACCAAAATCAACCATCTCTTATTCTAAAACCACTACCTCAATATTAGGACCATATTAAGGATTATCTTTCCTTCAACCATGTAATTTCTAAAAAATTTAACCTACTGTAGAGTCACTTTTCTTAGTACCATAAAATCTCAAATCCTCAATGAAATAGTACTGTAGTACAATCCTTATTTATTTCTAAAACATCATTGATACAACACTTAAATTAAATAAATCTAAAATAAAAACATAAGAACACTAGTCATTCCTCTTCATATGTGGTAGTATCATAACATGATTATTATCCAATAGCGTCATTTGCGGCATAGTCTAATGACTAGGACATTGGTTCACGTAGTGTCCAAACTCCTTACAGATGAAGCATTGTGCATTTGAAACCTATTTCTTACACTTTCAGTCACGTACTTGGTGTCCTTTTCTCCACACTTATAATATACCCCCCTTCCCTTCAAGCATTTTCTAAGTTGATTCTTTCCATAGTTATCACATATGGGAAAACCCTTCTTTACCTTCTTCCCTTTATCTGTCATTCTCTCTACCATCCTTTTCTTCTCTGGATTCCCTTAAAATCCATAGGACTCTGAGAATTCTTTACATATCTTAACAACACATGATACTATTTCTTCATATGATGATAATACGTGGGAGACTATTTCCCTTCTAAATTCTGGCTTAGGAACACGAAAGATATGATCCTTCTTACTCTTTGTATCATACGTATTATTGGAGTTCAAATTCTTCTACTGGGTTCCATTTCTATACAATAGCATAAACTAGGTCAGTTTATGAATTACAATGAATAATTCGAAACTTGTAAAATACCTAATTCAAATTGAACAGTTTATGGATATAATCCATAATCATAATTTTTTTTTCTTTGAGTAAGTATATACTCATGATCCCTTCATAATGGTTTGTAATGAAAACGAAAATTATCCTAAGCATATCCCCCGTGAGTGTCGTAACCAAGAGTGCAGCAAGGCCCATTGTCGTGCACCAGTTCCCATTCGAGTCTAGCTCAAAGCGGTGTTTTTGGGTTTTAACCCAATGTACATCTGTGCCAGAGCCGCCTCTACCTGTTCGTATCCAGATAGGGATGTATTGCTCGGAAAACTCACAAAATCTCTACAATACCAAAATTCTAGGAAGTTCTTCTATACTAATCCTCAATGTCTATCTTATGGATATGTGCTCTAATCATATTTTATCTAAATCTAGTTTCCAAGGTTATTACTAAGCTTTCTATGATACCAACTGTAATTCCCCGACCCCAGTTACCTAGAGTTGGTGCATTATTTTAATACATTGTCATGATTATAAGGAATCAAGTACCGAAGGACCGATTAGTTTAGCAGTCTTGGAAAAATAGATTACCTACATGAATGTTACATTTGCACTATAAGACGTACAAAACTACATAAATAATCATTATGAACTCCATAATTCCCTTGTCTTAACCCTTCATATAAATCACAATACACTTCTTGGAATCCTAGGAAAAATAAAACATAGAAAGGGATGACCTCAAATGCTCAGTAAGGGTAGGCAATACAGTGGAAACTTTCAAAAAAAAAATTAAACATTTAAGGCAATGTAAAGAACTAAAACAAAATAATTCTAAACATGAACATCAGCATAATATGGCAGAAATATAATGAAATAATGCCATTTACTCATTCACATGGATATTCTACTAATTGAATAATCACATGCAATATAACTAACCACTTTCATAATGATGGAATGCATAATTCCAGACTATCATAACCACATAGCCAAGGCCTTGTGCCAAGACTACAAATAAGATTTTTTTCTAGGCCTCATGCCAAGACACTAGTTTGTCTTATGAGACCTACCGATGCATCTAAGAGCTATAGCGGGCTCCACCCGTCAGTTATTAAGTCCAATGCATTCCTCATATGAATAGGTTTAAACATAACATAAACATTCATATTAAAACTAGAATATGAAATGTCAATACTTTCTTCAAAAACCATGAATGGTATAAAAATAACACATCCACAGTCAAACATATCACAAACCTTTCAATGGAGGTTTTGTATAACAAATCAACTTCAAATGTGCTTAAAATCAATCAAAGGATGTTGACATAGATGAAAATTATTAGTAAAACATTTTGAGAGAAATATTATTTTTGTAAAATAATTTAAAAGTCACTCATTTATAAAGGAAGTAATTTTAAAAGAGATTTTTGCATCAAAGTGTCCCATACCAGTTTGAAAGTTTTGAAAAGAATTATCATTTCAAAACATTCTTGTCCTTATAAATAAATCCTTAAAATCATTTTCAAAACATGGACATTAATTAAAATGATTTAGAAAGATAAATCATTAAAACATTAGAAATTATGATATTGATAAAGAGTACCTTTCAAAATCTTTAAAATCCTCATTTTGAAATCATTTTTATGTAAAAATGGACATGGGTGATAAAAATGTCCTAGTAAATACTTACACATAAACAATCTCGGATAATGATGAAATTGAGGAATTAACCCTTACCAATTTGGTACCTTATGAAACATACAACCCATGAAAAAGGTATCATACAATGAATATGTAAATAAACATAAATTAAAGTTTTTTACACAAAAAAATAAAATTATGGGCAGTACATACACCACACAAAAGGTAATAGTGGCAATATGGAAATAATCTCATGGGAATAAAGAGTGAGATGAAAACCCCTTACCCTGCACTTTCCTTTAGTCGAGGGTACGTTTACCCTCATGTAAGAAGATCATAGTATGTCATTTAATTATACCAGAACCATATTAATATTTATGATATCATACATGATTCATTTATTACTTTATATTACCCATTTAATAATAATTTACATGTTAAATTAACATTCCGGGTAATAATCGGTTTCTTTATCATACGTATTTTAACTTGTTACTCTTGGTTGTATCACATAAATCATTATTCAAATAATTATAGAATATAAAACATGATAAATATATCATATATATTTATAATATAAATATGTATAATCGACATATATCTGAAATGGAAAACACCATTTATGGAGACAGTAGTCTGTCCGTACGCATAAAGGTTGTTTCTGTTTTCATATAGTATTGAATGGAAGTAAGTGAATAAGATATATGTAAGTACATAAATACTTATATATATAAATATATATCTCTATAGTAGCATTATTATGTAATATATTACATACTTAGTAGTGATATTTATATATTTATAATCATCGATGAATGGTGAACTTGGAAATGAATCTCATCGCATCGTGGAGACGGTAATCCGTACGAACGCACGAGAGAAAATATCATTATTTGGATATTAAAATAAAATATAATTGGATGGTATATAATATATACAGAATCCTTATAATGTTATATTTATTATTTACATCAAATAAACCTCATTATTATACCCATCCAAATAATAATGTATTGAATAACAATTACACCACGACGTGGAGACGGTAAGCCGTACGTACGCACGTATAGTGACATGTCATTCAAAAAATGGATAGAATAATGAATATGGTTGTACCATATTTACAATAATTTCACAGTATATAGTAGATACTGGAGTTATTATTTTCGAATAGAAATAACAAAGAAAGAAAAACTTGAAGAAGAAAGGAACTTGAAAGAGGGTGGTGAAAACATTACCTCTTCTTCGGGTTCTTCCTTTTGATTTGATCAAAAGGGATCCTTATGATGGCTTTATGATCAAACTATGGCCTCTATATTGAAGTGAGGGAAGTTGAGAGAGTATTTTGGTAGGGTTTTGCCGATCCAAAAGGCTTTGAAGGTGTGAATAATTGGTTAGAAGTTGGGTCCTTTTATAAGGGGGGGAGGGGCTCTTTAGAAAAAACTTAAAGTATTAATTTATAATAAATTAATATTCAGTTTCTAGTGGCTCCAAAGTGGATTATTAAAATCCTAAGTAGGGTATGGGTCTAAATCCACTCATCCAATAGAATTTATACAGGTTTTGGTTATTATATTAACCTTATCTTTAAGTATTACCTCTTAGTTAATTAGTTTCACTTTTACAATGTCTCTTTGTATTTTTATATTATATGGTTAATAAACGTACTATATACATCCAATATACTCCCAAGTGGTCCATTAATGATACACCTATCATGATATATTTCTCTTGGATGAAACTTTATATTTTTAGGAATTGAATATCAATTAATAATATAATATTTGTTTTAGATACTCTTCAATGTCAATTTTGACACTATTTGGAAAACTGATTTTTTTGAAAATCATAACAGAATGATTACTTATAAAAAAGTTAATTAAATCATTTCAAACATGTAATATTATCCTAGAAAATTAGTTTAATTCCAATAAAGTCTCAATGTATATTTATTTGGGTATTTATAATATCAATTATTTTAATTTTTCACTATTATGGTAATTACTGTATCAACATTGTGTCATAAATAAATTAACTTATTTAATGTCTAAAAATTATAAATAAAATATCACTACGTAGGAAATATTTTTATCTTTATAATTAATATTTACAATATAATTTATCTTATGTATAACCCTATATTAAAAATGTTTTAGTAAATAAACTTTGATTTTAAATCTTTTAACTCTTCTTTAAATTAAATAATAATAAATGTCATAATCTAATAAAATTTGACCTAATTGATAATATTTTACTAATAACTTTGTTTTTGGTCGAGATACACTTGTCAAATAAAATTAGGACATGTGTTATGGTAATATTAATATCATTTGTTCCCTTAATTACCCTATTTACATTTAACCGTGGTAAATAAAAGTAAAAAGTTATTAATCACCAAAAATTATTTTCATCTCATTGAACCACATTTTATTCCTTGATATTAAGAGTTTCTCTTGGATTTTCTAAATTCCACTCACAGAAGTTGTAAAATTATGTTTTATGAAAAATTCAATTTTTTTAACTACCACTTTGTGGTTTCACTATTCATCCAAAAATGAAAGTTTCCATAAAAATACCAAAAATTAGGCCTAAGCTATATTTGATATTATGAATTAAAAAATGATGTCTATTTTAACAAATTCACAACATATCAGTTGCATTAATTAGTTTAAAAATTAATTCCCGTCGCCAACACAAATAGCGTGTTTTTAAGAGATAATAACTATCAAAATATTGACACTTGTTTATGTCCGGTTTAATTGTGAAATTATGTACAATGACCAACATTGAATTAAATGGTAAAAATATATTATAAATATACTTTAAAACCACTCAAATTCATAATTTATCACTATTAATTATTTCGATTAAAAAATTTGTTTTTATTTAAAATTTAGTAATTTTCACTATTCATCAAAATATGAAAGTTATCCAAAAAGTACCAAAATTTAACCCTAGGATAATTTTGATATTCTGAATCCAAAAATGAAGTCCATATTGAGATATTAAATTTATAAATTTTTTAAAAATGGGTATTCATGTTCATAACTGCTACTTTGATTGGCCGTGGTGTGTGTTAGAACTCGAAGTTGCGTTTAACACACACTACTGTATTATTCAAAGAGAAGCATGCCAGAGTATCTTGGGGTGTTACATTGGCTACTATGGAAGTTGTATTGAAGAGAAACATTTCTAGGTACTGCGGAAAAGCTGGTATTAAGTTTAAAGAAATCATTCCCATGGAACAACATGCAGCAAATCGTTGGTATTGTTGGTTGCTACATTTTCGGTTTCTCTAATCGAACCACATTAAAGCATGAAAGTACTGTTAGACGTAATATGGGTCTCCAATATCTAAATAACCTGGTTGAAAAAAAATAAAGTAGAATTCAGTACTTACACAGTAGATCAAGTGTGTGGTATTTGCCTGTAGTAATTTTGTAAAAGTAATGATGAAACAACTACTACACTAACCTGTGTTATTCAAAATCACATGTTGTACAGAGCAGCCTGTCATAACCAACTGTTTATTACCGTAATCAAAAATTATAAATTAGAACTTACTACTATTTGTATGTAAGAATATTCGTTAAATACCTGTACCGATTTCTGAACGTTGTATTCCACCGTTGATTTTGTAATTTGTATCATAACTATTAGAATGTGATGCTTCTCGAAGAAAATGCGCTTTCCTATGGTCTGATAGTATTGTTATAAAACAGTATTATAATTAAAATGTAATCTCTTTGTAGTGTGTGTGCGTGTGATGCTGTATATTTGTGTTAAATAAGATGTTGAACCTGTACATGATATATTACTAAATTCTGTGTTATTTGGTCGACTCAATCTGTAACCAATGGGAACATAAATTTTAAATTTTGAAGAGAGCATTACGATCATAGTAATATTTAAATGCTTAATTATATGCTTACTTTGTCAACGTTCCCGGCGATGAGTCCGACAGATTGGTATCATCTGTCACGATCACTACTGAAAGTGTGAAGGAAATAGTTAGATGAAGAATAGCCCAGTAGTGTGGTGTGCATGGTGGTTTTAGCAGATATGTGTCATCATACTTACAATATGGAATAAGAGTTTGTATGTGGGAATCTATGCTTTTCCTTTGCTTGTTTGCTCCTGCGATAAACGATGTTGTACCGGATGATTGTTGTTGAACTGTAGTCGAAGTAATTGACGACGAATATCTTATATTAGTCTATATAGTATTTATAAATGTATGTAATTTGATAGAAAAATGTAAACAGAGAAGGCAATTGATAGACAACGGTGGTAATGGCGTGCGTGTGACTCTATTTGCACCGCCATGTGAAAATGTCATTGAGGGATTTCCGGTAGATGCTGACATTGGCAGCGTGTCATCAATTGGTTATAAAAATAATGGTATTATTATGTAACAGAACGAAGTATCAGGTGAAGGTATTAGTAAACTCAGAGTTGTGTCATTCCTTCATCAGTAGTCTTCTTTGAAACCTTGCATCTCTAGAGGTTGACGGGCAGTGGATGTTTTCATCAGTTATGATTGCTATGAAAACTGTGAAGGAAGTAGTTAGATGATGAGTTGGTTGTTTCTGTGGTGTATAGTATGCTCTTTGCAAAGAATTGTCACCAAAATTACAGAAAAAAAGAGGAGACTGTTTGAAGGCATTTGATGTTTGTTTCCGCTTGTTTGCATTTGTGATAAATGATTTCCATGTATCAGATTGTTGTTGAACTGATGACAATGTAGTTAGAGAGGGATATCTTAAATTAATATGCAAAGTATTAAAACTGTTAGGGATTTAGACAGTGCAATGTAAATAGAACACACCAGGTATAGACGGTGCTGTTAGTGGCGTCCGTATGACTCCATCTGCAACACCATTTGTAGAATGTATCTCATTAGTTCTTAAGTAGAGTATTAATGAAAATAGGGGTGTACATAATATAATGTAAATAGAAGAGACCATTGATAGAAATCGGTGTGAGGGGCGTCCATGTGACTCCATCTGCACCGTCATTTTTAGAATGTGGTTCAGTTGTTAGAATATGAGAGATATTTTTAGTAGTCATTGATGGATTTGTAGTCAATGTTGACACTGCAAGTGTGACAGCAGTAGCTTATTCAGATGATGGAATAAACTTATGACAGAAATTTGTCTAAAACTAAGTCGACAGAAAACTCACAGTTGCATTGTTCATTTGGTAGGACTCTTTTCTGCGACACCGCATCTATAGAGGCTGTTGAGGAATGATTTTTTTGGTTCTATATCTTTATATATTAATGTCAAAGCATGCATTGGAATATTTATATGCATATAGAGAATTAAATAAATTATAGTGTAAATTGTAAATGCAGACACATAATTAGCAGCCGTCTCTACACAAGAAACTGAGAAGTTATGAAAAAATTAACATTAAGAATCTACTATCATGAATAAAATAACGATATCAAAAATATAAACCACAATGAATACATTGGCCAGTCAGGCTTCACTGCTACACATGCACTACTACACATGATGATTACACATAGATCTGAAATGAATAACATGGTTTTCAAATGGAGTTTTTTGTGGTGATGTTGCTGGATAAAAGAGTTCACACTTGAAATTTGGAGAATTAGTTAATGATTTTATCACGATCAATATTAACATATTGATCTTCACTCTTTATCAGAGACATAATGAAGGAATGTAAGTAATATCAAGACTAATTCAACAGAGATAAATACTAAGAAAAGGAGTAGTAAAACATACAGAATGAGTAGTATCAACTGTAAAAAATTATTCCTGATCCAATACATAATCAAAGAATAGAAGTTATGGCAGGACTTATGAGGAAAATGTATTGTCAAATTGAGTAATAAATCTTACTGGATGAAAATTATAAAGTGTAAAAACATTTACCTGATCCAATAACTATTTCAAATCTGTTTCAAAAATCTGTAATATGGAATATTCCTCTTACAGAAGCTCCTTTCCGTGTCCCATCACCCCCTATTATGTACACATGAAATGCAGCTCACTTGTTAGGAATCTAAAATTGTTAAAATAAAAATTAATTCAATGTAAACGTGCCAAAAAATCAGTAATGTACCCTCAAATAATGTAATAAAAATAAGAGACAATGAAGATAAATATATTCAGTGGAGGAAGAATTTTTAGTTGTATATAATCCTTTATCATTGTGTATGTTGACTCCTAAACATCCACTGTTTTCATGTTTGTATAACACATTTGTAAAATGAATAATCACATATAATAGAGTTATCTCCTCATAAAGGTGGGGAAAAGAGTAAAACCTATAATTCATGTGAATTAATTTTAGAAATTGATAAAAAAAGTTACATAATTAGCAACCTTTTCTATCAATTGAAAAATTATGGAATAGAAGTTATGTAAATACTGATGTACTTGGAAGCAAATATGATATTCTCAGTACTAAAAGTTACGTAATGAGCAGCATCAAAATTAATAATATGTTTTGGATCCCATAATTGGATTTTTATTATCTTGCTTACAAAATCACAGACAGCCCAGAACATCTGTATCCATCTCTTCCACCACAAGAATAATGATTATTTGAATCCAACCAATCTAGAATGAATCAACATTAATTTACATAGGTCGGATGAGTTCAAGACTAAAAAATGGGAAGATAAATTTGACTATCAACATAAAGGTTCTAGTTTGAAACAATGTAAACAAAACTACATGTTTACATAAAAGTCTATGTTTAATAATGGATGATTGAGTAGTGAAGACTTCATATTTGGGTGACCAGGTTGTGGAAAAAGATTAGATACCTGGAGACTACATAAGGAGAACGATGGAGATGAATCACACAGACTGAAAGAGTTGATTACAGAAATTGCGAGTACATAGGTTAAATGAGTTAAAGATTAAAAAATGGACAAATAATTTTGACTATCAACATAAAGGAGCTAGTTTCAAACAATGTAAACAAAACTACATGTTTATAAAAAAGGATATGTTTCAGAATGGTTTATTGAGTAGCGCACACCTTATATTTGCATGGTCGAGTTGTAGAAAATTAGTAGAACTGGAAACTGCAGAAGGAAAAAGTCGGAGCTAAATCACTCGGACTGAGGTGATGACAGAAATGGAGAGAAGAGCATATTCAAATAGGTTACATAGATAGTGGTGATGGATATGTACTGGTTTGTTGAAGCTAAACCTTATGCGAGAATAACAAACCTGGAGATCAAAAAACCATTCGTATTAGTAATAATAATCAACTGCAATCATATATATAACTTGAATTAAGAGTCTTTATATGATGTTATGCATTTGTAAGAATCATTATATCATATGTAGGGTGCTTGCAGTTTGTCGATCTGCTCCGTAAGTTCATAGGACCACCCAAAATTGATATTGAAACCAAAATTGATATTGAAACCTACGAACATGTATCCAGAAACCTAGTTTCTCCTTCCCCATATATAATTCAAGAAACAGAAAACCTAATGTATAAAGATTATCCATCGGTATTTGAAGGTCCACCAAAGATTGGATCTGACCCCAATCTCGTATTGCTAAGCTTACGAAGAGGAAATCAGTGTAACTGTTCTATAAATAAAAAAATCACCATGTTAGAAATTGCAATATAGAGGTAGCAGGTATGTGAGAAGTATGGAAACTGAAAAAAAAAAATCAGTGAACTGCATAGAAGATTAGAGACTTTGAAAGGACCTACCTTGAAACTTGTTGACGCAGCTTCGGAAGTGGGTGACGTTAAGCCTGAGGAGGATTTCAAGTTTGTGGTTGGTAACCGTGATGTATATGTTGATGATTTATGGAATGAGATGAGAAGATTACAGAAATGTTGAAAAGAATTGAGCACGGACAGTAGAACGCGATGAATCCCACGACAGTATGCGGGAGGAGATGTGTGGAATGGAGCACTGGTGGTGAGATTCGACGATGAAGGAGTCATGCCTGGGTCGAGGATGGAGACGGAATACGGGAGGAGAGGGGGGTATTTGATGACTGAAAAAACCCTCATCGAATCGGGGAGGTGTGTATATGGACGGAGGCTATAGTTTTAGGAGGTCAGGCGCGAGGAGTTGGGGGTATAATGGGGAAAGAGGAATTGATTTGGGTGACGTGGCTTGCTGTGGTGGTGACACGTAAGGATGGAGGAACCCAGGTTTAGTAAATATAGTGGATATTTTGTCAAGGCCCTAGGCCAAGACACTAGATTTTCTCATGAGACCTACCGATTAATCGAGGAGCTATAGCGGGCTCCACCCATCACTTATTAAGTCCAATGCATTCCTCATACGAAGAGGTTTAAACATAACATAAATATTCGTATTATAACTATCATACAAAATGTAAATACATTCTCCATAAACCGTGAATGGTATAAAAATAACACATCCCTAGTCAAACATATCACAACACCATTAGTACAATATGGATGTTTTGTATCATAATAAATCAACTTCAAATAAGCTTAAAATTCATCAAAGGATATTGACATAGATGAAATCAAAACTATTTGAGAGAAATATTTATTTTTTTAGTTATTTAATAGTCACATAATTATAAAAGAAAAAATTTACTTTGAAAATATTGTTATAAGCTTGTAAGGGAAGCTTTGACGATTTTATAATGGCGGACAATAGCCGCACCCGCCGTATAAGATAAAAAAATACATTCTTAACATAATTTTTGTGAAAAGGTTAAAAAGGACCTTGTTTGGAAAATAACAGAAAGATTCCTTTATAAAAATCATTAAAAAAAGTCAACATGGTTATAAATGACATTAAACCATAGTCCATAAAATCGTAAGAATGATTTGAATTTTTTTTAAGAAACATGGATGTGGATGATAAAGAGGACCCAGTAGATAATTACGTATAAACAAACTCGGATGATGAAGAGATTGTGAAATAAACCCTTAATTCATTGTGATAAATCAATTCATATGACCAAAATATAATATACACCAAATTTATCACATAATAGCATGAATATAAATATAATCATGATAATATATATCAAATGGTAGAACACAATACACCACATGCAATAAATAAGTGGCAAACAATGGAAATCTCATGAAATTAAAAGTGAGATAAGAAGCTCCTTACTTTGTAATTTTTCAATGGTCAGGGGTAGGTTAACCTCCTGTATAATGGAGAAATAATTTTTATCAAATTATAAAAGAATCATATCCAATAATATGATATCATATATGATCATTTAACATTTCTTTGTTAATATTATCTTAGTATTATCGTCGTTTTGGGTGTTAACTTACTCATTTTCTTTAATATGTTTTGTTACATAAGCCATGTTAATTATGGATAGTTTGTATCTTCTTAATATCCTAAATGATATAAAGTCCTTAAAAATTCTTTTTAATCATCAAATGAGAATTAGTCTTGAATGGATATGATGGGGAAGGAATCTCATCACATTCGTGGAGACGGCAGTCCGTACGTACGTACGAGTGACAATATCATTCTTTTGATATTAAAATCATATATAATTGGATGGTATATCATATATATAGAATCATTATAATGTTATATTTATTATTTAATTCAATTACACATCATTATCATACCCATCCAAATAATAATGTTTTCAATAACAATTACACCACGACGTGGAGACGGTAAGCCATACATACGCATGTATGGTGACATGTCATTCAAATGATGGATATAGTACTGAATATGGTTGTACCATATTTATAATAACATCACAGTATATAGAAGATACTGTAGTTATTATTTTATAATGGAAATAACAAAGAAAGAAGAAGTGTAAGAAGAAAGGAACTTGAAAGAGGGTGGTGAAAACATTACCTCTTCTTCGGGTTCTTCAATTTGATTTGATCAAAATACCTCTTTGGATTGTATTTCTGATCAAAATAATTCCTCTATGTTGAAGTTTGGTATGTTTAGAGAATATTTGGGAAGGGGTTGGCCGAGACAAAAGGCTTTCAAGGTGTGAATTAGAGAGAAGGGGGAGTGGCCTTTTATAAGAAGGGTGTGGGGCACCTTATGAAAAACAGTAAATATTATTTTATAATCAATTAATATTCATTTTATAATGGATAAAAATTGATTTATTTAAGGGCTAAGGTGGGTATGGTTCGAAATCAACTCAACCAATAGGTTTTATACAAGTTTGGGTCACTTTATTATCCTTATCTTTTAGTTTTAACTCTTAGTTAATTAGTTTGACATTTATCATGTTTCTTTTTATTTTTATATTATATGGTTAGTAAACATACTATATACATCAAAGAGAACCCAAAGTTGTTTATTAATGATACAACTATCATTAAATAAGTCCTCTGGAAGAACATTATATTTTTATGAATATAATATCAATTAATATTATAATATTTGTTTTAAATACTCCATTATGTTAATTTTGAAACTATATAATAATTCATTGCTTTAAAGTTCTAAAAACTTTATTAATTCTAAATAAAATCATTTATTCAATCCTAAAATATCTTATTAACCTATAAAATTATATTAATTCCTAACAAGTATCAAATTACATTTATTTGGATATTTATAATATCAATTATCTTAATCTGTCTTTAATATGGTAATTACAACATCATCATTGTGTCATAAATAAATTAAATTATTTAATGTCTAAAAATTATAAATAAAATACCATTATGTAGGAAATATTTTTAGTGTAATAATTAATATTTATAATCGAATTTATCTTATTCATAACCAAATATTAAAAATGTTTTATTTATTAAACTTTGATTTTAACTCTTTTAACTCTTCTTTGAATTATATAATAGTAAATGTCTAAATGTAATCCAAGTGGACCTAAATGATAATATTTTATTCCTATGGTTTTTTCAGTAGATATACACATTTCTAATAGATTTAAGACATGTGTTAGGGTAATATTAATATCATTTTTACCCTTAATTACCCTATTTACTTTTAACCATGGTAAATAAAAGTAAAAATTTACTATTCACCAAAAATTATCTTTATCTTACTAAACCACATGTTACTCCTTGATATTAACCATGTCTCTCAGATTTTCTAAATTCCACTCAGATAAGCGGTAAAAATATGTTTTTTGTGAATTTTCCAATTCTTCTAGGAGATGGGTAAAAGACGGTGAAAAGTTCAATAAAATTTTTATATATCTAAAATTATTATAATCTGAATCCATTGAAATACATTGAACTTATATATTTATTATGTATCTATTTTGGCCTAGAGTAAATTTAAATAAAATAAATAATTATTTAAATAAAAATTCGGCTTTAAACTTTAACTTCGTGTTTTCAATATTCATCAAAATTGCAAGTTTTCAGAAAAATACCAAAAATTCCCCCTAAGATAATTTTGATATTCCGAATCCAAAAATGAAGTCTATTTTAAAAGATAAAAATTATAAAATTTCAAAAATTGGGTATCACTATTCATAAAGGCTAGTTGTATTGGTTGTGTTGTGTGTTAGAACTCGAAGTTACAAACAACACACGCTACTGTATTATTCAAGGAGAAGTGTATCATGGAAGCTTGGGGTGTTAAATTCATGGGTGTTTTAAATAGATTTATTTATTTTGTTTTTTCATACTAAAACTTGACACATTTTTTCATCACATATAAAATATTTAGTTTTTTATATTGCATTTCATATTTTGGTCATCATGTGATGTTATTATTATTATGGTTATGGTTATATCATTTGGTTATTTTTTTATGTAGAGATAATTTTATAAATAGGGTAGAGTCACCCCATTTTGATATATCATTCCATCATAGAAAGTTAGTATCCTATGGATTACAAGGAGGTGTGCTTATGGTCATATTACTGATTAGTTTGGGGTGCCGGTGTGTGGCACATGGGTCTGGACATTACATCATCTTAATATTTATGGGATGGTGTAGAGGAGGCCTATGAATGATTAATTTCTATTGATTAACATTAGACTGATAGTTTATGTAGATTGTTTTTTATAGGTTTTCATACCTACTAGGGGTGGTGTTTCTATTCATGGTATTATCTTTTATGGTTGTGTGAATTCACCATGGGTTATGCACTTGAAGTTTTAGATTTATGAATTATTATAGTTTTTGGATCTTAGACCATGGTAATGAAAACAATATTCATGCATAATACTAGTAAAATATGATTCACATGATATATGATTGTTTCTGTGTACGTTTACTGATGATGAAGATTCCATTTTTTAGATTCAATAAAAAATTATATGGAATTTTCTCATATTGATTCACTAAAGAATTATACTCAATAGAAATGTAGGTATTTTCTTTTGATGAAAAGATATGTGAATTTCATGGAAACTTATTCCATAGTTATGGAATATATGTATCTTTATTAAGGGATGCATAAACACCCTAGTGGTTTAGTGATGGATTTTGGTTTCTAGTTGTTTTTTTAAAGGAATAGTTTCTTGATGGATGTTTTGGACTGGGCTTGAGTCACCCTAATGTTTTTTTACTATGAGTATTTTTTTTGGCGAGGCATATGGTTATCGTGGGCTTTTTAATTGGATCATTATGAGTTCTATGAGTTTCAAAGTATGATTCATAAGAGATGTTTAGTTTAGATGCATGGAATTATTGGTTTTGATGTTCATATCTGCATATTTTTTGGAAACAATGGGAGAGTGGTTAGGTGATAATTACTTTATAATGATTCTTAGGTGGTTGGTTGTTGTCTGGATGATCATATCATAAGGGGGATGCCCCATTTTTAATAGGAGAACCTTGGGTTCTTTATTTTATCTAAAATAAACTAGATGATGTTCATGGTCAATGTTCTAGGCATGTTAGACTGGATTGTTTAAGGCATGAATCATGTAAGCTACATTCTGATTATTCATTTAGGTTGTGTGGGAGGGTGGAAGCTTTAGGTTTTTGGTCAATCACTCTTCCTTGAAAAGGATAGTGAAGTTTTCTAAATCATTTTAGAAGAAATACTTATTCTGTGAGGGAATCCATATGGTGGGAAGCACACCATTGGCCATTTGAGATCATGAAACTCATCTTAAATTATTCATTGAATGATGAAACCCTTTTATAGGGTATAAAAAATTAAAAAAAATTCCTAATGTAGCATACTGGCTATCCATGATCATCTCACATGAGGATCTCCTCACCTACTTAATATAATTCACCTAAACTACTTCTTTTTTGATTTTAATATTATATTAAAATAAATATAAAATTGGTTTTTATTAATTTCTAAAATAATTGAATGACATGTAATATAAAAATTTATATAAATACTAACATGTACTGTTAAATAGAATGTGATTAAGAAAAACCACTTGGTGTTTCATTTGTTTTTGGGTTCCATCACTATTTTACATTATCTAATTTTAGTTTGATATTATACTCATGAAATAACATTATTAATTATGATCCTTTTATTTATAAATAGTGAAATCATGAATGATTCATGAAATCTAAATTCTACCACCTCCTATAATAAAGGTGGATTCCACACCATGGTCTAGGGTGTGTCAAAATCTAAGACTCGGCTCCATTGTATGTTGTTTCATCCATTTTTCTTCTAATCATAATCATGTAAATAACTAATAAATTTAATATAGGTATAAGAAATAAAATAAAATAATGGAAATATATTTGAGTTTCATGACATTGGGAGAAAATTTCCACACCCTTTCATACTGCTCACATAAACCAAAAAAATAAAATAAACATTAATAAATAATTCAATAACACCATATCCTCTCCTGGGAAAATCCTTGGGTCATACCATCATTATAGAGGGTAGTATATCACAAGGAGGATATAAATACAAGATAAGAATAATAAAAAAATTATAAGACAGTTTGGTAGAATAATATGAATAAAATAAATAAAAGGATGGGAACGAGAGAGAAAATACAAAAGTAAAAAATAAAATAATAAACACACGAAATGATAAAAATTGAAGAATAATAATGTAAAATATAATCATATAGTGGTAATAATATAATGAATAATAGAATAATAAAGGAGAAGAATATGGGTGTAAGAATTGGTGGAAAACATTAATAATAATCTATATGCACGAATTATTTAAATAAAATAAAAATTATTATTTTAAACTACTGAATCAAAAATAAAATGGAATAAAAAAGAAAGAAAATATAAAATATGGTAGAAGAATGATTCTCCATAAGATTTTCACCACAGGTGTTGTATCCTTCTCAAGTGGATACTTCCAATTTATATTGGAAAAGGATGGATTGCCTCGGATTGGATCATCCCTTTGGTGGAATTCCTCAATTAATCCAAATCTCCCCTAATACATGGGTGTGGATCATTCTTATTTTTTAATGGTTATTCCTAGAGACTCAAGGTAAAAAATTGAGGATATACAATGATCTTTTTTAAAAAGACTACATAAGGATATATGGATGGATCGTGTGGGGTAAAACCATTCATGGGTATCATGGTGGTGTCAATCTTTGTGTGGCCTCGATGTGGCCTTTGCATAGGTTTGGTAGTTGAGTGGTACCTCAGTGGTGAATAGTGGATGGAACCTATGAGCAGTAGTGACTCTCCTTCATCTAGCCTCACATGGCATGATGAATCATATAAATAGGATTAAATGATTCAGTCCAATGGCATAGAGGTGATCCATGACAATCCTGGGTGGTGATAGTGGAGAATAAGCTTGAGCCTGAGTTTTAGTGGTGTAAGTAATAGATGTAATTAGTGGTTGTTGGAGGTGGATGAAAAGTGTTTAAGGATATTAAGTGATAAAGGGGGTGGATAGATGAGTCTATGGGATAGATTATTTGGGAATATAGGAATGACATCCTAACATTTAAAAATTTAACCATACCCATATGAATTCATACCACATTGAAAGTTGTTGCGGGGTGCATGCGAGTTTATTACTAAAACTGTGTTTTTCTCCCAACAATGAAGTCAAAAATGTGCAATAGAAATCTCATCTCCATTGTTTATCACCCAACACTATCAAGGCATTCTTCCTGCATCCTTATTGATTTTACCAGCACAGTCTAGTTCACTCTTGTGGGCATTGACGCTCCTATAATTTACATAAGACTGATCACGCGTGCTCCCTTGTTCCCTCAGGAAGTCCATCCAATGGGCCCTATATAGAAGGGAATACCCTTTTGAGCCCAGTTAGGTGGATTGTGGGGCCATTTATGTTATGGTCTAAATGATATGACAATTTTGTACACCTAAAAATGAAAAACTAAATAAAATTTTGATATAATGAATAAAAAAATTCCCAAATTTAAATTCCTTCATAATATATTCTTTTTATACCATCATAATTCCACATTTAAAAAATCTCATAATTAAAGTAAAACATTAGATATAAGGAATATTTAGATAAAATATCCATTTAAAACAATAAAAAATTGTTTAAAAGTATCCATGAAAATAGCGTGTGTCAAATACACCAATAGTTAAAACAAGATTTTACTCAAACATAAAATCACAACAAGGAATTAATAGGGAACCAATGCTTAAAATATTCAAATTACAAAGTAATAAAATTAAAAAAAATTAAAATAAACGTTTCAAATTCAATATAAAATATCAATTTAATTCCTTAATTTTCAAAAAAAATATTCAACTCAAATATTTTCCTTTCATCCTTTTAAAAATGGTGTAACTTCTTCTTTTATCCATTAAAGTTCCACAATTTATTGTTATTAAACCATCCAAATTGTGATTTACCTCTCTTGAATATCTTCACTCCTCACTCATGAAATTAATTCTAATAGATTTATGATCATATCATGAACAAAATATTTATATCCATAAGCTTGAAAAGTGACTATTTATCATCATTGTAATGAAAAAGTACTCATAAAATCATGAGGACATGCAATAAAGAAGCAAATTCTTATGAGGATTATAGTTAGTACGAAATGTTGTTTTAAAAATTACATGTTAAAAAGGATGCTTATCTCATAATGTATTTTGAATGATATAAAAAATAAAAGTGTAATGAAATTGTCCCCTTTAAATAGTAAAAACTCCCACATTCCCACAACTCAAAGTAAACTCATGATCAATGTAAATAATAATGAATGATTCGTGCAGCCTCTTGATCTTTTCCCGAATTTTATATTTTATTTCAAATTACTTTTTCATATTTTATTCAACAGATATGCATAGAACAATCCTTGCATCCACCACCTAATTACATATGATAAATATCATTGGTCCAGTGATTGTGGTTTTTAAATCTTCTAAGTCACAACCCATTATTTTTATATATTTGATTTTTATTATCATTTTCCTATTTTATGAAGAGGGGAAAACCCATAAAGTGTACAGTGAATATAAACATTTCTCAATTATTATTTTTTGAACCCCCAAAAATATTCCTTATAATATTTATCATCGATTTATATATGACTCCCATCACATACACACTTTAGCTTTAGAATTTAATAAAAATACTAATATATGGATAGGAATGGATAAAAATAGCTTTAAACATGACTCATTCCTAAAAATTGAATTTGTGGTCCCTATGGGATAAATGAGGATTGATGTATTTGGTTGATTCAATGATAAGTTCTTTTAAGAAGATGCCTTGAAAATTTTTAAATGTTTTTTTCATAATAATTGATTTCAAATTGTCGAATAAATTTAATGGTAGCTATCATGTCCCAATATCATTCAATAAATTTGATAAAGAATAAAATAGGATATAATTTTTCTAGAAATCCTCTCTTGAATTGGACATTTTGTTTTTGAAAATCACTCAAGGCATGAGTAATAATAAAAAATAAATTCACAATATTTTAAAAAATTCAAAGCATAAAAAATGATAAGGAAATATCATTTACTTTAATAAACTAATTCCCTCAAATACTGAGTCGTCATCTTGATATCCTTGCTTCGATTTAATCACTTATTTCCTAGTTTTACTTATTCAATCTCATTATCATTGAAATATAAAACATTAAATCATATGGTTCCAAAAAAACACATGCATCCTTAATAAGTCGTGTGAATCCTAATTTTATGTATGGGAATAAAAATTTTGGTTTAAAATTAAAATCAAAATCTTAGTAAAATGTTAGTAGTTTTAAAATATAAAAATAAATGTTAGATATATTTTAAAAAGAGGATTTAGTCCTCTTCCTATATAGTTCTGAGATACCTTATAAAATCATAGATATAAAAAATATAATCAGTCAATTAAAACCCACGAATCATGCTATTAAAACTAAAAATGATAGAGTGATTGAGGGTGCATTTTGAACAAATCCTAAAAAATGAAATTTAATGACCTTGAAAACAAGTAAATGGATATGTCATGCTATGATCCATGAAATGTGCTATGAATTTTTACTACCTTCGGAATGTAGTACCAGCTATTATTCATAATCTGATGGTTGGTAGGGCTTCTTTTACTTGAGCCACAACATGTGTCTTTTTTAAACATGTAATTCGTTATTTATGGTGAGGAATGATCCATGGATAGTGTATAGTGGATCCATACATTTCACAATTTTGTATATCTTGCATGATAGGGGTCGAATAATGTATAGATCACCCTACTTGGTTTCTACTTGTACAACCTCTAACTCATACTGTTGTTCTCTCTCAACATGTGCTACATGAATTGAATGTGTTAAAGGAAAGTTATAAGGTATTATTACATGATTAAAATTTTAATTTTAATTTTTAATTATAAATTTATCCCTTTCTATATGAGAAACCTTTTCTAGGATTTTGATAAGGCATGTTACATGGAATTATAAATGGGATTCCACAAAAGTGTGTTCATAAAAATCAATGAGCTCTCTGTGTTCCTCAACATATGCATGTTTAGTTTCCTCATTTTCATCTAAGGTATCGAAAATATTTCCAAAATATAAAAAATAAAAGTATTGGGAATTAATAATAAATTCATGTCGAATAAAATAAAATAAAATATATTTTTAGATAATATAAACTGTCCTAGTCCATATAAAATCTATTCTTTAGTGGTGAGTGCCTCTTGTATTTTGATGGTCGTAAGAAGTGGTACGTAGTTAAGATGTCCATCTCTTCTTAAAATTACATTACATGAGTGGTGTATTCATCCATTATGGGAATGATATTTAATGTTGATAGGTATTCTACTTTATATAAATAAGGGATAATATCTTGAACATGTTAAATATTCCGTAATTCTTCTATATCTTTTTTATCTCCCACATGTATCCTAATAAGCCATTCTTTCTCATCATGAATCCACTAAAACACATCAAGATAATCTTTTATGTGTTTATTAAAATGATTGGGATGTTTATATTCCTCATGTTTGACATTATCTTCTTAGATCTCCTAAAGAAAATTAGAAAATGCTAGTAGATCATATTCTGGTTTAGGTTTTTGTTGCTCGATGAATACATTGAAGCGCCTAGTTATCCAATCAATTATGCCTTGCTGATCATGCACCTTATATTCCATCCATTAAATTTCGTTTTTAATATTTTTTGGCCACATTATCTAAGTATTTCACTTCACGGATATCTATTAGAATTATGGGTAGAAATAATGAACACTCTGTTAATGCCTTGTCCATTTCATGATAAAATATCAAGATGTACTCCTAGAATTCAGTTAACTCTCTAAAAGATACTTCAACCACCTATTGTTTGAGGGTCATTTTAAGCTCTTGAATGAGGTCCTTGAATTACACATATATAATTATATGCCTTATAGATCCCATGATTCATCTATAAAAAAGTGAAACACTTTATTCTATAGAGTTGTTTTATTAAACTATGGGTTCCTACACCAACGATTTTTTGGTCCATGTTGAATAACAACCATATGAATACCTAATGAAAAAAAAAATTCTTTTTTAATTTTTTTTAAATTTTGTTGTAATTTAGTAAATGAAAATATATTATAAAAAGTGAGAAGAGATAAAGTAAATAAACTACTGAATACCTCCTCAACAACATCACCATTTTATATTCACACCTATTATGAGATATAACAAAAGAAAATTTATATTCCTAATTAAGAATAGAGGCTGACCAGAGTTTTCCCCCTTGCGGAGTCTCACTGCTTTCACCAACATAATCTAATTCTCTTAAACTAATACATTTTGGTTTATTTTATATTTTATGAATACAATGATAATGTTAGGTTTTGATTAATTTATAAAATAATTAAACCACATGAAATATTAAAATTTATATCTATACGAACATGAAATGATAAAAAGAATGTGATTAGGAAGAATAAAATTTGGCCTGAGTTTTTTTGGGTTAGATCATTATTCTCTTTTGTTTAAATTTAGTTTTATAATACAATCATCAAATCTCATGATAAATTACTACTATTTTTTTAGAAACTGTGAACTCTTGAATGCCTTAAGAAATATAAATTTAACCTCCCCATTTAATCATTTTTTATGGAACATCGTGGTCTATGATGTGACATCTTCCAAGAATCGTCTCGTTCATATATTATTTCATCGATTTTTAGCTCAAATTCGTCATGTGAAGAACTAATACAATTAATAGAGGGAAAATAATTGAAATATATTTAAATTTCATTATATTGGGTCACAATATCCACACCCATTAATGTCACTCACATCTATTGAAAATATAAAATAAAATCTATTAAATCATTAAAGGACACCTTATCCTCCCCTAGGAAAAATGTCAGTTCATCCCCTCATTATATAGGGTATCATATCAAAATGTTGAGTACATATAGAGTGATAAAATTATTCAAAATAAAAAAAATAAAGAGAGATAGAGAATAATAAAACTAAAATAAAATTAATAAAATAAGAATAAGGGATGAGAGAGGGAAAAATATATAAAAAAAATAAAAACTAAAAGAATCAACACATGAAATGATAAAAATAGAATAAGATGAAAATAAACTAAAATAAAATGTGGGAAGAATAATGGGAATTAAAATAATATGGAAGGAGAAGAATAAGTGAGGAGTAATTGGTGGAAACAAATTAATAAAAATTAAAATTCACGATTTATATAAATGAGAACAAATTACAATTACAATCGAAATTAAACTAAAAAGAAAATTGAATGAAATTGAAAGAAATTAAGAGAATGAATATAGAAAATATGAAAACAATGTGTTTCTACACATTATTTTTTTTGTGGGTATCTAATCCTTCCCAAGAATTTGAGACCTCTTACTATAGGTAATGTATGGAGTACATCATCCCATTTCACCCCTTTGGTGGATGTCCTCGGTCAAGAAAAGTCCCCCCAAATCTGTATGTATGGATCCTTCTTCATTTTCATTGAATCATCCTTCATACTCAAGGTGAGTAAATAAGGTAACCCATTGATTTTAAGAGTTTAAAAACCCATATACAGGGAAATATGGAGGGATCACGTTGGGAAACCAATTGTGTGGAATACATGGTGGTTTAGAGAATTTTATGGCCTCAGTGAGGGATTTTGATGGGTTTTGTGGTGATGTGGAACCTCAGTAGTGAATGATGAATGGAATTAATGATAATAAAATATTATCCACTATTTAAACATCTCATATACTAATAGAAATACTGGTTTTTGCGCCTCAGATCACTAGCGGCCGCCATTAGCAGCCGCTAAAGGTCGTATTAGCGACCGCCAATAGCGGCTGCTAATGTCATCAAAAATTAGGCGGGATTTTTCCCACTTGCACTCATTTTCTTCATGGTTTGCCTGCTATAGAACACCTTTTCCAGCCCATGGAACCTATTCTTCCACCGATGTTTCCCCGGGTGACCCCCAACACACTTAAACATCCAACGTTGTACATAAAATTTCATCGGATAACTGCTGCACGATTACCGGACAACTCAGCAATGTTCATCGCTGTATTGGGTTCCCTCCGGCCGCTGTGGATCTACCATGGCCAGCGACCAAAGCATTTGGGGTCCCCCTCCATAAACTCTCATGTACAATTATTTAATTTATGGTAAACCACACAAAAAACGGGTGTTCTCTTGGGAGATTTTTAGAGGCTGCCATTGGCGGTCACTATTGAGCATCACTGACGGAGCAACTGCAACCTCCAAAAGCGGTCACTAATAGCCTTTAAATAATACTTTGGCGGTCGCTAAATGGCTCTAATCTAGTATTTATAGTTAGAAAAATCCTTGAAATATACTTAATGGTGGACTTTTGAGTTTTTAGAGGTGATCCAAGGAGGTCGCTTGTGGTGATAATGGAGAATGAGATTGAACCCCAGTTTTTATGGAATTAGAAATAGAGATTTTGGAATGTTGTAGGTGATGTTCAGTGAGTGAAGAAGGCATATCCTCAATGGAGATTATAGATGGATGTGTCTGAGGGATAGAGTTGTGTGGTTGAGTGGTAATAACATCATTCTATTTAAAAAGTGAACAGTTTCCCTATGACTGCATCCAACATCAAAAACCACAACAGGGTGCTATAAAAATTATTACTCAAACTGTGTCTTCCTAATTTAAAATATGTCGATCGGGTTTCATTGGACTCTCATTACTATTGCTTACCAACCTACCTGTATGAGGCTTTTTTCCCTGCTCCTCATGGTTTTCACCACCATAGGCTGGTGCACTCCTATAGGTCTCAGTCATGATATGCATCAAACGATCATGATGTGTCTGTGCATTTTCATGTCCTTTGAAGGCCTTCTCTATGGATCAACATAACTAGTCACACTTTTTTTGCCTAGATAGGTGGATTTTGGCGCACTTCATGTTGAGGTCTAGCTGATATGCTAATTTTTTTACACCTCAAAAATATAAACACATAATAAAATTTCAACATAATGTATAAATAAATTATAAAACATACAATCCTTAAATAGTTATTCTTTATAGACCGTATTAATCCATAATTTCAAAATATCCAGTTTATTAAATAATAAATTGTAAATATTTAATATTTAGAATAATAATCCATTTAAAACCATCGAAAATTGTTTACAATTTTTCATGAAAACTGATTGTGACATTAATCATTGAGGTTGTCATTCTTGGTGATCTCGTGATGGGTGTTGATTAGAGTTTCATGTTTTAATTGTGTAATTAGTTAGTCTTATAAACATATTCAGATATTTTGGTTATGGATATATAATGGGATGATATGATTCTTATTTTAATTGAGGTGAAATGATAAAGATAATCCAATTGTGGGGAATTTTATTAGTTGTGGATGACTGACCCTACATTGGTTACATTTTTGGGAAATATGAGAGTAGATATTATATAATATTAGAGGCATTCTATGAACCAGTGATTGGTATAAATATTGGTTTTTAGTTGACCTATGAGGCTTATCGGGAGAAAAAGGCATTTTTTGTGGGAGTGTTTACCAAAAAATACTTCGTGACGGGTTAAGAAAAATAAAGGGAAAGTTAAATTTTTTCCTTGAGTAGTTTTGTGGGAAAATGGTAATTTATCCAAAAATAATATCATAGATTTTTTATGACAACTCCAGTGGTCTTGTAATATGGTGTTTACCTTGGATAAATAGTTTATAGGAATTATGATTGATTGGATTTTCTACTGAATAATTGATATTTAATTAATTATTAATTATTCATATAGGTTAGAATGGTGATATATCTAGTTAAAAGTCCCATATTATAATTATTCTACTATGGTTGACTCTATAATGGAGTGTTTTTCCCAAGCGAGGCATAACCTCATGTTGGGCATGAGTGATGAGCCCAACACCCTTTTTTCTTTTTTATTCCTTTAATTTTGTTTCCTTTTTACTATTACATACACTCAACTAACTGTTTGTGTATGTTATATCATCTTATATGGGTTTGGTACTTTAATGTGAAAGAAAATAGGGAGGTGGACTGGGATCGTGTGTCAGCGAGCTCATTTAGAGGTAGATCAGAGCTTAGTGGAGGTGTCTCATGGATCCATGATCAAAGTGTTGATGTTTGAGACTAGTAGATAATTTCTATGTAATGTTTAATTGATAAATCCCCATAATGATGTTTTTATTAGGTTTTAATCTTGTTTTTGGGTTTTTAGGATCAATATATGTTCGATATATAGGGTCTTTGGGTCGAACTAGCTGTTCCTAGTGATCGTAAGGGTTTTTTGTTTAGGAAAACCCAATCACATGACATATAGTATACGAACACATGACATGTGTTATTATTTTGGGTTTACAGTTGAATAATATAACTACATTCTGTATGTGTTTAGGAAACACTATTTAAGGGAGACTTAGGATGTGTCTTAGGTATTTAGCCTGACATCCTTTGTTGGGGGAACATGGTTGTCTAGGGTACACAGCCAGAGACCACATATGGTAAATTAACAAAGGCCATGTTGTATATATGGCCTAACACTATATGGGGTAAATATTCAAGTAACCGAAGTTTAGTGCATGTTATCTAATAGGTATTAACATCATATAATTTTTGAAATTGTATTCTAGTTCAACCGGGATACACCACCAAAGATGTTTTCTTGAGGTGGACATCATGTACCTAAGGTACATCCAAGTACACCATATTTAGAGGTGTTTCCCTAGATTTTCACCCTTTATATAGAATTTTACATATGATTAATAAATTTGAAGAGTTATTTTATATATTTAACAATGCTGAATCCTTTCGGCATGGATATAAATTATGGTTGTTTTTTTAGGATTTTGTGATATTTTTATGATTTTTTCATTAATATTTTTTGGAATCCTCTTAAAAGTTAGGTTGTGAGAGGTGGGGATTTGGTGAGGGTTGTTTTCTTGTTGGATAACGTATATTTAGGATTACATATACATTATCTAAGGTTCTTTGGGATAGTCCTAGAAGGAAATATGGATTTTTTTTATGGATGAGCTTCACTCGAATTTTTCTCAAGGATTAGTTTCCTTATATACATTATGATTAGAATACATCATCTAATTAAATGTATGGTTTCAGTTTTATTGGGAAAAGTATAATATAGGTATGAGGGGCCAATTGAGGATACCCATGTGTGATTGGTTTTCCTTGAGGATATGTTTCTTGACTGGTGGTGAGCAAGGTTTCTTTGACGAACTTGTCCCACGTTTTCGTTATGTTGGAGGTTCCCCTTGTAACACCCCAGGTAAATAAATAATATTACATTTTTATTTTTATCCATATTTGTGAATGAAATATTAATATGACTTTAAAGGGGACGCTATGCTCAATAGCGTACCCAACACGCAACAACGAGTTTTTGAGAATCTTACGTTGCACTCTAATAATAAAATAATATTATTTTAAATGGTAGTTAACATGTAGCCATTGTAATGGCGGGAATTTATAGAAATAACTAAAATATGATTATATATGTTTTTAAATGATTTTACATTTATCCAATAAAAGATAAAGGCTTAAAATACGGAAGGAATTCAAATTTAGGCGTATATGCCCTAGTTTTCACTAAAGGTTCACTTATCGCCTTTTGATGGCGAACCGTCATTAAATATAGTTTTGTTCACTCTTAAACATTAATTTGGACCAAATAAAACTATTATTAAGAATCGGGACATCAAATTTTACTTTTTGTAAATTTTTGGTATCTTTCCGATAAAGTTCATTTTTTTAATGAATAGTGTAAAATGTTGTATTTTAATTCAAAACCTCATTTTAATCTAATTTATTTATATGATTATATTATCTTTTGAATTGGTTTTAAAGTGAAATTACAATATATTTTTACCATTAAATCCAATAGTGGTCGTTGGAATTAATTTCACTTTGAAATCAGACTTAAACTAGTGTCAATCTTTTGATACTTATTGTTTCATAAAAACATGCTATTTGATCTGACAGCGGGAATTAATTATTAAATTAATTAATTTGAATTATATTTTTTTAATTTTGTAAAATAGACTTCATTTTTGAATTCAGAATATCAAATATATCTTAGGGTGAAATTTTGGGATTTTTCTGAAAAACTTCAATTTTTGATGAATAGTGAAACCACTAAGTGGTACTTATAAAAACTGAATTTTCCATTTAAATGAAATTTTTTCCATCTTTGTGTTTTGAATTTCAAAAATCCGACATACATGGTTGTCATTAAGGAATAAAATGTGGTTCAATGGGATAAAAATAATTTTTTGGTGAATAGTAACTTATTAATTTTTTAATCGCGATTAGAGGTAATTAGTGTAGTTTAAGGTAAAAATAATGTTTTAATAATATGAAATGAACGTGAAACATGTCCTAGCCTCATTGGATGTGTAATGGCCGACCAAGAAAATCCATGGGTCAACTTGGGGACCCCATGGAGCCACTTTGGTTGGGAAATGACATAAATTACTTTTTATTTAATGTAAAAGTAAAAATGAAACAAACATGATATGTTTTACTAAAACAAATTTTAAGTGGGGTTATGGAAGTTAGAATTTATATTATAAATATTAATTGGAAAGATAAAAAGATTTCCTACATCATAGTAGTTTTTTTATAATTTTTAGACTTTAAATAAATTAAATTATTTATGGCATCATGATGATGCAGCGATGACCTCATTATTTAACGATTTAAATAAAATGGAAAGATAATGTAAAATCTACAACCTACACATGTCCAAAACTAGTTGGATGAGTGGATTTCGAAGCCTTATCACCATATCCACGAATTATATCAATGTGGGACCTTTTAAAACCGAAACACAATTTCAAATAAAGTAATATTTCTTTACTTTCCAAAAGTGCCCCTCCTCTCCTCTTATAAAAGGCCCCCACCTCTACCTCATTTCACACACTCCTCAAGCCTTTGGCTCGGCCAAACCCTGCCCATTTACTCTATCCACATCCCTCTTCTCATCCTATAGGATTCCCTTTGGGCAGAATCCTTTCAAAGGAATCCTTTAGGCTCAAATCAAAAAGAGTTACACTTTTAAAGGTAATTCATTCTCTCATGTTCATTTGTTTTATTTTGCTTATCCAACCCCATAGACTCTTATTATTTTCTTCTTTTTTAACAACACCAGTATCTTAAATATACTATGATGTTTTTATAAGATTTATTCGAGCTACACTCTCGCACAACTACATCAAATGGTTAAAGAACATAAGGTTTCCGTGGATGGTGAAATTCTACCTCCCGAAACGATGATTGTTCAATACTCATTTAACACCTTCAAAGGTGGCCATTATGAAGTCACTATTTTTATATATGATATATAATATGTTTAGGTTTTACTTATGCTTCTGTATTCTTCATTTTTGTCTTACCTTTATGGATTCCATTATGGGTATACGCGATATCTTCATTTTAGGAAGTGCAGACTACTGCCTCCTCAAAGTGATGTGATTCGTTAATGCCATACGTGGGACGTATAAATGATGGATTTAATTTTATTATATATGATGTTATATTGGAATTATTATATACCTCTATATCATTATTACTTCTTTCCATTAAAGTATGAGATAGAAATGAAAGTAGCGTTCATGCGTACGTACGGCTTACCGTCTCCATGAACGGTGCATTTCATTTCTTATCCCCAAATGTAATGTACTATTATAAGTACATGTATAAAATGGATATATATGATGAATGATACATATAAATGATGAATATAATTCTGTAATTAAAATATACATACCTCTCATTTAGTTTTAATTCCATTAATATGACAACGAAATGAAAGTAGCGTTCATGCGTACGTACGGCTTACCGTCTCCATGAACGGTGCATTTCATTTCTTACCTCTAAATGATTAAGTAATATTATAAATACATGTATATGCTGGATATATATGATATATATGATATCAAAATCAGGAATTTCATTCTGGATATAAAAAACCTTTGACCACACGAACAACATGTAATTGTAAGAAGTCCACTTTCGACTTAAGAACCAAATATCGGCAAAACAAATACTATTAACTTAATTGATTACATAATGTTTATGACATGGTAATAAGTGATATAAAAGGAATAATGAACTTGAAAAATTTTCTTAAGGAAGTAAAAATTAACTCAAGTTTATTGTTCAGGATGATAAAGAACGATCGAGTCAAGCCGGGCCCGAGGTAAGGGATCCTACACCTCTCTTTCTTTTTAAGTACACTCTTTTTTGTCATTCCTTTTAAAGCTCATATTTCTTGTTATTGGGATGATCTTTTATATTACATTTACTCTAATTTTTATGTTCATGTGATGAGAGACCCTATTCTCTCTAATCAATCCATTTTGAAAGTTTTGAGTGGCGCCGTTAGGCTGCCGAACTTTCGTAAGAGATCCAACCTCTATCTTTCTTTTTAAGTACTCTCCTTTATGTCACCTCTTTTAAGCTCCTATTTGTAATGTTGGGGGATGTTATTTTATATTCCTCTTGATGTAAATTTTATTTTAAAGTGATGAGATACCCTATTTGATCTCATCAATCCATATTCGGAAGTTTTATGTGGCGCCGTTAGGCTGCCGAGTTTTCGTAGGGGATTTTTCATCTCACTTTTATTCCCGTGAGATTTATGCTACATTTGCCACAAATTCCATTGAGTGGTGTATGTAATGCCCATTATTATACTCTTTGTGTAATATAATTTCGTTTATGAGTATTTAAATCAATGATCTATTGTCCTTCTTTCATGGGGTGTATGTTTTGAAAGATACCCAAGTCGGTAAGGGAACCTTTCACCCTCCTCTTTTTTAAAAAACATCTTTTTTTGGGTCTTTTAATTTACATATTTTTATATTGGGATATGTTCTCATATATCCTTATTGATGTAAATTTTATGTGAAAGTGATGAGATACACTTTTTATCTCTCATCAACTCATTTTGATGTGATGCCGTTAGGCTGTTAAGGGAACTTTTTAACCCAATTTTGATTTCTTTGGGTTCAACATGTAGTCATTGAATATGTCATCCATTGAATATGTGTGAATGACCTATTATTGTTTTACCCTTAATATCCATTTATATTGGGTGTAATTATATTTTTCACTGATATTATTGAGATTGATTTGTCCTTAATTTAAGGATGCCTTCTTTATAAGGGATTTCATCACATTTGACATTTCTATTGAGGGTTCATTGTTGTTATGCACCAATTCACTCTTATATGGTGTATATACTGTCCTTTGGAGTATTATATCATGAATCCACTTATTCTCATGATATTATAATGTTCTGACTAAATGTTATTCCTCAATTATGGTATTCAAGTGTCTCTAATTTTGGTAAAACCCCTTTATCCAAAATACCGCTTTAAATGTTTTCATTATTTGTTATTATTAATATCCATGTTTTCAAAATGGTTTTAAGGATTTATTTATATGGATATTAATGGTTTAAAATTTTAAGCTTCAAGGTGGTATGGGACACTTTGATTCAAAAATCTCTTTATTAAATGTTTTAAATGGTTTTGGAAATGGTTTCTTTTTTGTATGGATTCATTATTTAAAAATACTAAAATGTTATATTGTGATTGAAATGTGGAAATGTTTTGTTTCCTTTAGGCATGTTTTATGTGATACGTTTATGTTATGGTTCTTGGTCATTGTTATGAAAACAGGTGGTTCCGTGATAAACTATGGGCGGGTGAGCCCGATATAGCTCTCCAATGCATTGGGTAACGCGAAGGAGTGAAACGTTAAGGTTTCTCCGAAGAGATATAGGGAATATACTGTGATTGGTATTCCAAACGTAACCAAGAGGGTTACTCCCTACGTAAGAATGTTATGAATGCCTCATGTTACCTTTATGTCTTATGTTTTGTATGATTTATTCATGGTTTGATGAGGTATGTTAAAGTACCTATGTTTTATGGGTAAAGTATGATTTCATTCTTATGTATATATGAACTCATGTTTCCTTTCCATATTTTTATAACCCTTACTGAGCTTTTTATGCTCATCCCAAGTTTTTGAAATGTTTTTCACAGGTCAAGGGATAGGTACATGATGTGGTGATAGTGTCAAGGATATGTCAAGAAAGAATCCATGTTTTATTTTCAATATGTTTCCGTTGATGGGAAGAATGAATTTTGTCTTTTATGTAACCACTTTGTTTAAATGTGGATTGTAATGCAAGTTTCATGATCTAATTCTCTAAAACTCTAAACCTGAAAAGATCCTCAACGTGTAATCTTGTGAAAACTCAAGATTATGTAAGGTTTAAGGCCGGGGCCTTATAGTTGGTATCAAAGGTCGGTTTAGATAACTTTAGAGGTTAGGGTATTCTTTAAGCATAAGTGACATTACCATAATGGTTAGGATTTCAGAAAGAGTCCTGGTTTTAGATAAAGTGAATGAGTAAGTGTATCTTAGTGTTTACCTTACTCATTAGTACATGATGGTTTGGTTGATATACACACACTGACATTTCTATTTTTAGTGAATGGATGGATCTATCAGGAACCAAAGAGACAACACGTTTGAAGGAAACTGTGGTGGTTCTCTGATTAAGATACTAGATTAAATGGAGGATTCAATGAGGAAACATGTGGTTGTTCTAAACCAAATATCAAGGAGTCATGATCAACCACTTGAACCTTGGTATGATCTTTAATGCATCATGTACGAGATGACCAATACATGTGGAAGTTCAGGTAATAATTATAAAGGTAACCATTAGAGTTTATATGATCCTTACTTTTGAGGTAATTATGGGTTATTATATGATATGCTGGAAAATGAAAGGCATGAGATAAACTTGAGGTTAAAATATGTTATGTTTATTTTTGAAGATTTTATCTCATTTTGGGAAATGTTTTGAGAATTATATAGTTTTGGAAAAAGGACAACATGCAGACCGTGTGACAACCCGTCGCGTCGGACAATGCAGCGGGAATCGAACCCACAACCAAAGTGCGACTGGTATTTATCGCCTACCACTAGACTACGTGAAGTCCCTGGTTAGTTTGACTGATTCTATCTAGTTATATGATTTTATGAATTAAGAGTCAGTTTATTTTGGGTTACTTATGAAAATGATTAACCTATCATGGAGGATATGTGATTAGGATAATTACTTTTCAATACGAGACTTTAGGAGCAACTGATGTTGTTTGGAGATAAATGTTACAATTTAACTTGGAAGACTATGTGACTAAATCCTTCAAATATTTGGGTTTCAATATTAGATTGGTTTACTTTGAAGAAGTTTATGGACAAATTGTTTATCAGATGGTCCTCGTTGAACTTTGGGTTTTGTTGGACAAATTTTGGAGATTAAGCATAGATTTTCTTTTTAAAGGGTTATCCTTTTCTGGATTATCTGATCTTGTAGTAACCTTTTGGGTTTTAGTTTTGGTTATGGTTCGATGACATGGGAATTATATAGTTCTTTTTTGTGGATTAGGATCTCCTCTAAAAATTTGTTTATATTACTTTTAATGCGAACAAGTCTCCCTAAATACTCGTCTTTTGGAAAAAAATATGAGTTTGATTAAGGAATCTAGTAAAAGTTGAAAGTCAACATGATAAGTGATTATGTTTCCTTATGAATAAATTCCACAATAAAAAGTAACATAAAACAAAAATGTTGTCTATGAACTTTTCCTACTGGGGAACCCAGCATCGTTTAACCCATCACAAGTTTGTGATTTTCTTATTGTTAACTTTCTCCTAAACATGTTTTCTATCACTCTTCATCAGAACATGACCCTATGTTTTCTCCTCCATGTCCATGTTTTTCTACATGGAATCCTAGTATGGGTTAACTCGGGTGACCTCTGTACTTATCTTCCTTTATTTTAAAGTGATTGTTTTACCGACTCTGTTCTGATGTGGGACGTTCAAGGATGTTTCCAAGCTCAATTTTAAAAATTGCGAGGACGCAATTCCCAAAAGGGGGGAAGGATGTAACACCCCAGGTAAATAAAGAATATTACATTTTTATTTTTATCCATATTTGTGAATGAAATATTAATATGACTTTAAAGGGGACGCTATGCTCAATAGCGTACCCAACACGCAACAACGAGTTTCTTGAGAATCTTACGTTGCACTCTAATAATAAAATAATATTATTTTAAATGGTAGTTAACATGTAGCCATTGTAATGGCGGGAATGAATAGAAATAACTAAAATATGATTATATATGTTTTTAAATGTTTTTACATTTATCCAATAAAATATAAAGGCTTAAAATACGGAAAGAATTCAATTTTAGGCGTATATGCCCTAGTTTTCACTAAAGGTTCACTTATCGCCTTTTGATGGCGAACCGTCATTAAATATAGTTTTGTTCACTCTTAAACATTCTTTTGGACCAAATAAAACTATTATTAAGAATCGGGATATCAAATTTTACTTTGTGTAAATTTTTGGTATCTTTCCGATAAAGTTCATTTTTTTAACGAATAGTGTAAAATGTTGTATTTTAATTCAAAACCTCTTTTTAATCTAATTTATTTATATGATTAGATTATCTTTTGAATTGGTTTTAAAGTGAAATTACAATATATTTTTACATTAAATCTAATAGTGGTCGTTGGAATTAATTTCACTTTGAAATCAGACTTAAACTAGTGTCAATCTTTTGATACTTATTGTTTCATAAAAACACGCTATTTGATCTGACAGCGGGAATTAATTATTAAATTAATTAATGTCACTTATATGTTTTGAATTTTGTAAAATAGACTTCATTTTTGAATTCAGAATATCAAATATAGCTTAGGGTGAATTTTTGGGATTTTTCTGAAAAACGTCAATTTTTGATGAATAGTGAAACCACTAAGTGGTACTTATAAAAATTGATTTTTCCATTTAAATGAAATTTTTTCAATCTTCGTGTTTTGAATTTCAAAAATCCTACATACATGGTTTTAATTAAGAAGTAAAATGTTGTTCAATGGGATAAAAATAATTTTTTGGTGAATAGTAACTTATTAAGTTTTTAATCGCGATTAGAGGTAATTAGTGTAGTTTAAGGTAAAAATAATGTTTTAATAATATGAAATGAACGTGACACATGTCCTAACCTCATTGGATGTGTAATTTCCGACCAAGACAATCCATGGGTCAACTTGGAGACCCCATGGAGCCACTTTGGTTGGGAAATGACATAAATAACTTTTTATTTAATGTAAAAGTAAAAATGACACAAACATGATATGTTTTACTAAAACAATTTTTAAGTGGGGTTATAAAAGTAAGAAGCTTTATTATACATATTCTTTGGAAAGATAAAAATATTTCCTACATCATAGTATTTTTTTTTATAATTTTTAGACTTTAAATAAATTAAATTATTTATGGCATCATGATGATGCAGCGATGACCTCATTATTTAACGATTTAAATAAAATGGAAAGATAATGTAAAATCTACAACCTACACATGGCCAAAACCAGTTGTATGAGTGTATTTCGAATACTTATCACCTTATCCACGAATTATATCAATGTGGGACCTTTTAAAACCGAAACACAATTTCAAATAAAGTAATATTTCTTTACTTTCCAAAAGGGCCCCTCCTCTCCTCTTATAAAAGGCCCCCACCTCTACCTCATTTCACACACTCCTCAAGCCTTTGGTTCGGCCAAACCCTGACCATTTACTCTCTCCACATCCCTCTCCTCATCCTAGAGGATTCCATTTGGGCAGAATCCTTTCAAAGGAATCCTTTAGGCTCAAATCAAAAGGAGTTACACTTTTAAAGGTAATTCATTCTCTCATGTTCATTTGTTTTATTTTGCTTCTCCAACCCCATAGACTCTTTTTATTTTCTCCTTTTGTAACAACACCAGTATCTTAAATATACTAGGATGGTGTTATAAGATTTATTCGAGCTACACTCTCACACAACTACATCAAATGGTTAAAGAACATACGGTTTCCGTGGATGGTGAAATTCTACCTCCCGAAACGATGATTGTTCAATACTCATTTAACACCTTCAAAGGTGGCCATTATGATGTAAATATTTTTATATATGATATATAATATGTTTATGTTTTACTTATGCTTCTGTATATTTCATTTGTGTCTTACCTTTATGGATTCCATTATGGGTATACGCGATATCTTTATTTTAGGAAGTGCGGACTACCGCCTCCTCAAAGTGATGTAATTCGTTAATACCATATGTGGGACGTATAAAGGATGGATTTAATGTTATTATATATGATGTTATACTGGAATTATTATATACATCTGTATCATTATTACTTCTTTCCATTAAAGTATGAGATAGAAATGAAAGTAGCAGTCATGCGTACGTACGGCTTACCGTCTCCATTAACGGTGCATTTCATTTCTTATCCCCAAATGTAATGTACTATTATAAGTACATGTATATAATGGATATATATGATGAATGATACATATAAATGATGAATATAATTCTGTAATTAAAATATACATACCTCTCATTTATTTTTAATTCCATTAATATGACAAAGAAATGAAAGTAGTGTTCATGCGTACGTACGGCTTACCGTCTCCATGAACGGTGCATTTCATTTCTTACCTCTAAATGATTATGTAATATTAAAAATACATGTATATTCTCTATATATATGATATATATGATATCCAAATCAGGAATTTCATTCTGGATATAAAAAACCTTTGACCACACGAACAACATGTAATTGTAAGAAGTCCACTTTTGACTTAAGAACCAAATATCGGCAAAACAAATATTATTAACTTAAAAGATTACATAATGTTTATGACATGGTAATAAGTGATATAAAAGGAATAATGAACTTGAAAAAGGTTCTTAAGGAAGTAAAAATTAACTCAAGTTTATTATTCAGGACGTTAAAGAACGATCGAGTCAAGCCGGACCCGAGGTAAGGGATCCTACACCTCTCTTTCTTTTTAAGTACACTCTCATATGTCATTCCTTTTAAAGCTCATATTTCTTGTTATTGGGATGATATTTTATATTAAATTTACTATAATTTTTATGTTCATGTGATGAGAGACCCTATTCTCTCTCATCAATCCATTTTGGAAGTTTTGAGTGGCGCCGTTAGGCTGCCGAACTTTCGTAAGAGATCCAACCTCTATCTTTCTTTTTAAGTACTCGCCTTTATGTCACTTCGTTTAAGATCCTATTTGTAATGTTGGGGGATTTTATTTTATATTCCTCTTAATGTAAATTTTATTTTAATGTGATGAGATACCCTATTTTATCTCATAAATCCATATTCAGAAGTTTTATATGGCGTCGTCAGGCCGCCGAGTTTTCGTAAGGGATTTTTCATCTCACTTTTATTCCCGTGAGATTTATGCTACATTTGCCACAAATTCCATTGAGTGGTGTATGTAATGCCCATTATTCTACTCTTTGTGTAATATACTTTCGTTTATGAGTATTTACATCAATGATCTATTGTCCTTCTTTCATGGGGTGTATGTTTTGAAAGATACCCAAGTCGGTAAGGGAACCTTTCACCCTCCTCTTTTTTAAAAAACTTCTTTTGTTGGGTATTTTAATTTACATATTGTTATATTGGGATATGTTCTCATATATCCTTATTGATGTAAATTTTATGTCCAAGTGATGAGATACACTTTTTATCTCTCATAAACTCATTTTGATGTGATGCCGTTAGGCTATCAAGGGAACTTTTTAACCCAATTTCGATTTCTTTGGGTTCAACATGTAGTCATTGAATATGTCATCCATTGAATATGTGTGAATGACCTATTATTGTTTTACACTTAATATCCATTTATATTGGGTGTAATTATATTTTTCACTCATTTTTTTGAGATTGATTTGTCCTTAATTTAAGGATGCTTTCTTTATAAGGGATTTCATCACATTTGACATTTCTATTGAGGGTTCATTGTTGTTATGCACCAATTCACTCTTATATGGTGTATATACTGTCCTTTTGAGTATTATATCATGAATCCATTTATTCTCATGATATTATAAAGTTTTGACTAAATGTTATTCCTTAATTATGGTATTCAAGTGTCTCTAATTTTGGTAAAACCCCTTTAACTAAAATATCGCTTTAAATGTTTTCATTATTTGTTCTTATTAATATCCATGTTTTCAAAATGGTTTTAAGGATTTATTTATATGGATATTAATGGTTTAAAATTTTAAGCTTCAAGGTGGTATGGGACACTTTGATTCAAAAATCTCTTTATTAAATGTTTTAAATGGTTTTGGAAATTGTTTCTTTTTTGTATGGATTCATTATTTCAAAATACTAAAATGTTATATTGTGATTGAAATGTGGAAATGTTTTGTTTCCTTTAGGCATGTTTTATTTGATATGTTTATGTTATGGTTCTTGGGCATTGTTATGAAAACGGGTGGTTCCGTGATAAACTATGGGCGGGTGAGCCTGATATAGCTCTCCAATGCATTGGGTAACGCGAAGGAGTGAAATGTTAAGGTTTCTCCGAAGAGATATAGGGAATATACTGTGATGGGTATTCCAAACGTAACCAAGAGGGTTACTCCCTACGTAAGAATGTTATGAATGCCTCAAGTTACCTTTATGTCTTATGTTTTCAATGATTTATTCATGGTTTGATGAGGTATGTTAAAGTACCTATGTTTTATGGGTAAAGTATGATTTCATTCTTATGTATATATGAACTCATGTTTCCTTCCCATATTTTTATAACCCTTACTGAGCTTTTTATGCTCATCCCAAGTTTTTGAAATGTTTTTCACAGGTCAAGGGATAGGTACATGATGTGGTGATAGTGTCAAGGATATGTCAAGAAAGAATCCATGTTTTATTTTCAATATGTTTCCGTTGATGGGAAGAATGAATTTTGTCTTTTATGTAACCACTTTGTTTAAATGTGGATTGTAATGCAAGTTTCATGATCTAATTCTCTAAAACTCTAAACCTGAAAAGATCCTCAACGTGTAATCTTGTGAAAACTCAAGATTATGTAAGGTTTAAGGCTGGGGCCTTATACCCCTTGTATGCTTTCATATTATTATTGATATTCAAAGGAAAACTAAGGGTACCTCATGAGTTTTCGACCTTGGGATAGTTTGTTCTAGTTTATTACATCAACATTAGGAATTGTCCAATGTAGGTTTCTATGACTCAGAGTTTGGTGGTTACTATTTTTTAGGATTAAATATTTTAAGAGGACATTGGGGACCTAATGGATAGATCATTAACCATTTGAATGATTTGACTATATAATCTATTTTATGGTTTGTGTTAGTTGTGTCTATGGATATAATGGATGATATGGATGAGTATACCTCACTCCCTTCTAGTTGTGTTCTATTCCTTTACTAGATGTATTTTATATCATGAGATTTTGTGGCACTCACAATGTCATTTATGTTTATAGGGGATGTGTATACCCCATATGTTCCCCCCAAGAACATATATACATACATTTTGTCTGATTGTTTTCATGGTTAGTTCTACAAGAATCTGAATACATGACATGTTTTCTAGTTGTGTCATCCTAGACAATCTTATCATAGTTTAGATTTTACTTTGTGACATATATAGTATGATAGATTTGCACAATCATTTTAGATTCATAAGATGAGATCTTTGGGTCCAATATTCAATATTTTATTTATGTTGGAATTTTATAGATCCTTATGATTATTCAAATGTGTCTTCTATCATGTGTCCAGATTATCCATGTGATATAATTCAAATGTATTAGGCTAGATTTGGGGTAGATCTACCTTGGGTGTCATACTAGAACATGAAGTTTTCTATTTTTTACTCTATTCAATCCATTTTAATTACTTATTTCAATTGCATGTAACATTCAACAAGGCTAGGCCTATCACATGGTACATGAACTTATTATAATATCTTATATTGGGATAACTATTATGGTGGCCTATTTTGAATTATTTATCACCCCTTTTATGGGTTCCTTTGTGCTCTTGAATTCCTTGTGTATACATCAAATTGAGTACAAAAAAAGTAGATCTAGTGAAATATCTTTTGTTTCATGATCTATTGGGACTCCTTGTGTGGATTCTGAAGTTCGATCTAGAGCAGTGTCACCATTGTTATAGATAGGGTAGGTGGTACAACTTCGGATTATGGTAAATCCTTTATATATTATTTTACTTCTTTATTTATTATTTTTTAATCATCTCAGTTGATGACTAGTTATTGTTATTAGAATTATCTTGAGTCTGTATGTTGAATTTTGGTTTTATAACATATTTATCTTTCAGTTAATTATTTATAGTACTTTTATTTTCATTTATTTTTATGTGTTTGACTTTTTGTATCGTAATTAAATTCTAAACATAGGTTATATTCTCCCCAATTTTTCTATTAAGTCTTTCCCCATTAGTTAGTAACCTCTATTATATGGGGATGCACATATAATTACTTATCATGATTTAGATCGGTTAACAACTGGGGTCTTCCCAAGATGGTTCATGGTATAAATTTTTCTTTCTTCTTCTATATTTGGTTGATTCTCTTGATATTTTACCACATTTATTCATATGAGATTTCTAATTATTTTCTTTTGTGTTATTTTTTGAACCTTCTTGTTTAGACAGTTTATTGAAAATTATATAATTTCATTACATATATAACATCTTGGTGGGGTTATTATTATCTTTAATCATGACATGCATAAACATATTTAGTATAAAAATAATATTTCAATTGAAATATTTGACATCTTCATCATTATTGGAACCACGTTATTTTTCAACATTGTCATCCATAATTATATTCTTTCCCATGTCCTAAAAGTATATTTTATCTTTGATATTTATTTTCAAATATTGAATTTTTCTCACTATCTATATAATGACAATATTATGTTACTCATAAATAAAAAGATCCCTTTTCTCTTATAAATCAAATATATTCAGGTCAAACCTATATAAAAAATACATTATCAAAATTTTTATAATTGTGGAATCATCTATTTTTTCTCTAAGTCATAAAATATTTTTCATAATTTAATCGACTCCTGTGAACTATTCAAAAATGTTCTATTTATCAATCATATTAAATTCACAAACCCCGATCTCTAAATTCACAACTTGTCCTCATTCACTTTCACATTACCCTCATAACTACTCACCAACATGTCCCAAAATTCTTTTCAAGTTTGAATCCCCATGAATTATGTATAAACCTTTTTTGAAAGAGACGTAATAATGGAATTTTGAGAATTGAAATCAACTTCTATATTTTTCTTATTAAAAGGACATATAATTATTCATCTCAAAAGGTGTAAATTACATGTTTGTTACATATCTTATTTTGTACTAATAAGTTGAATATAGGGAAACATCATGTTATGTAAACTATGATATTTATTTCTATTGAATGTAGGAACACCCCTAATATTAACTAAAGTTATATTTTTTATCGTTAAAAGATCTTGGTTTTTTAAGATGGAACCCATGTTTTCTTTTATACCATTAACATACCCATATCTGGATAAATAAATAAAAGGAGGATTGATTACTAAATAATTTTAATTGTTTTTTCTTTAATTAAACGTCTCTGATTGGTTAGGATCTTGATCCTATTAATTTTTTCTGTCTACCTCACCATGATATTGAGGAAATTAAATGTAACAATATATAATATTTTTTCTAAGTTTTAACCAATTTTCATAGAACCTACTCCCTATAGTTATTTTTTAGTAACCTCAATCACAGATTGTTCCACTATAAATTCATATGGTTACAATTCATTTCCTCAAAACAGTATTAAATATCTTCCCACCATGATTAATATATATTCTTTAAAATATGTTTAATTCCCATTCAGACAGTTTTCATCCCTAACCATTGATACGAGCTCTTGTTTATTTGTCTTCCTCATAAAATACTTGAATGGATCCATTAAATGAACCTCCATGTTGGACTCTAACAGATAGTATATGATATATTATTATGTTCCCCTTAATATTTATCTCAATCTTAATAAGAAGACTCCTGTAACATGCCATAGTAGAAGGGGTGGTGGTCTCTTTATCCCCTTCATAATATTTTACAATATTTTCTTATTATAGGTTTATTCTCCATCTTCTACTTCAATACACTAGTTCACTACCAGATCTGACTAGTCCACCATTCTTATATACACAAATAATATTCATAGTAGCAACTATATCATTGTATCTCAAACTTATTTTTAATAACATTATTTTTATTTACCTGCACTTTTATATTAATAGGAAAACTCTATAAATAGTGTTTACATATTTTAATTATAGATTTTACATGATTCTCAATGTAAATGATCTTCTAATAAAAACTAGTGGATATTTCATATTTGAATTATGATTCAATATCTCCCAAAATCATGCTCATAATATTCAAGGAAATATACAAGATACTTTTGATATTACTCATGTAATATTTTAAATATCATTAAATACTTTTCTTGAAAAAATATTCAACGTGTAAGGATTCATGCATCATTATGATGTGGCACTCATCTTTACATCACGAGACTCTCAAACATCAGGTTTAATCCCAGACTCTTATTGTGATATTTATTCTAATGAGGTAATGAGTATAGAATAGTCTATTTTATTTTTTTCTTAAGAATATATATTTTTGAATTTCCTAGAATATAAAATTTGATTCATTATTATAGAATTTCCTTTATTTTATACTTTTTTAAAGTGTAAAATTACTCTTATGGAAATTTTATTTCCCCCTTTTCTTTGTCATTTTTTAACATCAGATGGTACTTCATAAGATAAAATGAACCGTACAGTATCCTTAGAATGATCCTTATACAGATTTATCCTTATTAATATCTAAATTACTCTTATGGATCTCAAAAACAAAATTACATAGTCTTCTTTGTGCTTACATAGTTGACTATTGAACCTTACAATTTCATGAATCATCTTTAAAATGTTAGTAGTTGTTATTATGAGCCCATCATTCCACTTCAATTTTCTCATTCCTATTCATTTAATGAAACTTATGGACTCCTCAATGATACTAATGCTACTTATATCAATCCTTAAAAAAAATTCACTCCTTTACAAAATTTCCACTACATAGTCAAAATGATTCATACATTACTTGAAAATCAATCGTACGAAGTTTTCATGCCCTTTCCAAATTTCCACCAAAAAGTTTGAATGACTCTACCTAAAAACCATCACTATTAATATTTTATTATATAGAAAAATTTTATATAAAACATATAATTTCTATACATTTTCCTACTGAAATTTAATTCCTTCATCACTTCCGAGGATGTCTTCAATAACTCTAAAATAACTCTAAATCAATTAAAATATAATTTTAAATTATAAAATATTCCTAAATTTATCTAGGGATATTTCTATAGATTATTATCATTTAAATATGAATATTTTAATATTTACATGTAGTTCCACTAGATCATTAATTCATTGAGATTTATCTTCTTTTATTTTCAATTCTTCAATTTCCTCATTTTCCAACAACTTACAAGTTCATTCCAACATATTTTATATAGTCTATTTTAATTAATCAAAAATTATCTTAATACTATATGAATATAATATATTTAATTAATAAATATAAGGGAAACTAAATTAGAAATTTTCAAGATGATTATTCCTAACAGTGGAATATAACACTACCTTCCTCATTTATGTATGACCATTAGATTCATCATCTCTTCATAGGATTCCATAAAAATATTGGAAAATTCACTCTATAATGTTATTATTTATTATTTACTTTCAATATAATTTTAATTTGGGATATTTATTGTGATTTTTTAAAAATCAGAGAAGAAATAATTTTAATACAAATATCAAGTTTGTCATGTCATTCATGACATAACAGGTTAGTTTTTTAATTTTAATTTCCTTAATTAATAAAAAATTAAGTTTAACATAATTATGAAACCTTATTTTATACCAAATAATTTTTAATGTTATCCTTTGGAAAGAATTATCAATCATCCTTTTTATTCTCTCAATTTATAGAGAGGAAAATTTAAAGAAAGAATATAAATGATGTAATTTAATCTTTATATATTGTGTTTTTTATGTTTTTGTAATTAAATAGTTGACTACAATTTATAGAAAGAACAATTATGATGAGAGTAGAAGTATTCCCCCATATTTTTTTATATCATGGATTGTAAGTGGTAGATATTACCATATTTTGTTTTATTCCATTTTAGAAATGTGTTTTCATGTATATTTCTATAAAAAATCATTTCATGAAGTTGGAAACTCTAGAAATGTCATTATTTTATACTTTTCTAAAAAAGTAACAATGTTATGAATTTTAATAAAGTAAAATAAATTGATTATAAACTAGAAAAACATTATTAAAAATTATAAAAAAAATTAGAAGAGGTTTAGTATCATTTATAAAGATAATGTTTTAAAAATTAAATATAGTTATATTTTTAATATATTAATTTATTAGTTATAATAATAAATGATACTTATGAGAACAATTTGGTTATATAATGAATCTGTGACTAGTTTTATTATAATTAAGATTCTTTCTAGTATTTTACCTAAAATATTAAATTCAATGTTTTTTGAACCAAATTTCCATGATTTTGATTAACTATCATCATATTGTCTATATAAAATATTAATTATATAAATGATGGTGAGAAATATTTTATTCAAAAAGAAAATTAGAGAAGACAAATAAATTATCTTCAAATCCTTGAAGAGGTTTAATTATAAGTAAAACGCAGAATACCCATCTACTAAATTTGAATACAGATGAGGCCATAAAGATTGTAATTAAATGATATAACTGATTTAAAATAATTTAAAGAGTATGAGGAATGTGGAAAGGTAAATTTCACTACAAATTATTTGATTATGAATTCATTTGAGGGTTTTCTTAAAAATTTCAAAAAACAAAGAATACTGAAATTGATAAATAATACCAAGATGAGTATATACCAAGAAATAATTTCTTTAAAAAACCTTCATGTACATAAATGTTTTTAAATATTTTAATGAGGGGGGTTTTAAAAAAAAATAAATTTAGTTACTAAATAATGTATTATGAAGAATGTATTTTTGAAGAAAATTATTATAAATAACATCATGAACAAAATGTAAAGAAAAATAATTTTATGGATCCTGTTAAGAAAAAATAAATTTTTTATAGTCGTAAAAAATATGCGGGTTAATAAATATATATAAATATACTTGGAAATTTAAATTTTTAGAGTTTCTAAATTTTTTTGAATTTTTTTAAATGAAGGATAAAATATAAATTTTATAGTTTATAAAATTAAACATTGATTATTTCCTTTGATTTAGGGTGTTATGTTTACCCTTATTTGGTGATCAGGTAATATCATGAGGTGGTAGTGTTTTTACCATAAATTAAAATTGTTATTAAATTTTATTATTATTTATATACTTATGGAATTCAATGTTTTTGGATTATTTTTATAAAATAAATTACATTGAATGTGACATATTTTATATGGTGTTGATGAAATGATTAAATTAGGGGAGGTGGGTTTGAATATTTTTATGATGGTGACATAGAAATTTATTTAAATTTAAAAGGAGGAATGGGTGAGTTAAATTAATATTATATTCAATAGGATCTTTAATAATTATTTATTCCAGGAATAATGTGATAATTAAAGGAAATTAATCCATAGAATTATATTTTCACCATCAAAGAAATTTTCCTCTTAATTTTATTATCTCACTAATTTCTTGGGGAGAAATATGTGTCGTGGTGATCATATTAAGAGAATGATAGTTAAAGTAATTTAGATAAATAATCAGTGGACATAATAAAATTATTTAGTAGTTATTTTCATCATAAAATTGAGTGAGGTCACTCAAAATTCTCATCTATTAAAATTATCCTTGTATATACATGATGTTTTTTATCTTACATGATGCATGTATAATTTATAATAATCGAGGATGATGGATATATTATATGTGTAAACTGGAAATGATAAATGGATATGGAATTGGTGGAATAAATATGAAAGATAATATTTAATATGAATAAATATTATATTATTTGGGATTATTTGAGAGAATTTCAAAAGTGGTGGAATATGAAATGTAAAATTTAATGGAAATTTACATCCATTATACTATATTATGAATTAGTGGGTATAAAAGTAGAATAATGGTGGAAAATATAGAAGAGTATATATGAATATTAACATGATTATTGGGGTTTAATATTAAATATAATTAATTTTAAATATTTATTTAGTTTCTTATGGTGTAAATTAGTATTGATATTTGTTTACAAATATATATAGAAACATTTATGAAAGGGTGGAATTTCATGAAATATTATTTTGATAAAATTATTTATGAAAATTGATTATGATTGATATATTTTTAATTTTATGAGTTTTTATGATGATTTTGGGAATGAAATAGTGATTATATGGTAGAAAATAAAATGGTGGAAAGAGAGTTGTGAACAAAAAATTCTTCATGGGGTGATAATTCAGTAAGATATATATTCACTATATATAATGTTATATAAAAAATCACAAAAATTATATGGACCACATAGAGGGGTTTGTGGAAAATCAGAACTAGGGTATTCCAAAATATCATGGTTGTCATTCTAATTTTATGAAATCATTAATATATAATAGTTTATTAATACATGGTTAGTGAGGTGCACGAATGTCTTGCTGTATTAACATAAGGGTCATAAAAATATACAAATTTAGGGAATATTTCTTATATGATGGGATATTTATATATATTAAAGGGTTTAGTGAATTTACAGACTATGTGTGGTGAATTACATGTACTAGATAGATAGTTAAAATGTTTTAGAAATTTTGTATACCTAGGATATTAGGAATGTTAGTGACATGGTGAATTTCACCCTATTATCTAGTAGTGGTGGACCTAGGTGGGAGCTCAGTATATTTAAGTAGTGTTATTTTTTTACCTAAGGCATTTACATGTGTTGTGGACTAGATTCTATAAAAAAATAATGGTGGGGGTCTAAATACATATGTGTTGTGTGATAGTAATGGGTATGTAATGATTAGTTATGTGGTGGTGGTTTTTGATACCTGATAGTGATGATTATGAGGATGGTGATGATGGATACAGTATTGATCATTTGAATGACATCTATAGACATAATGGTAAACTTTTAATACTGTCAGAGTTTTATATGGTGGATAATTACCCAACCAATGCAAGTTGTGGTGAAACCCGGGATATTCCCTATAGGTGGAAAATAACACAAGTAGTTAATGAAGATGCTTTGATGTTCCCTATGAGTATATAAATCATTTTTTGAAAGATATATGTTAATAAATTATATATGGGTGGATATATATTTGGAATATTAGATGTTTTAGTTAGTTATCGATGGGTGGATAGCTATTTGGTAATAGAGAGATGTTAATTAGTTCCTTATGGGAGGATATTTACTTAGTGGTGGTGATATTATTAGAAGGTCCCTATTGGAGTACATTTAATTGGTTACACAATGTTGATTGGTGTATGTTGGTATTATAGTATTTTTTATGCTATGATTTTTGATAGGGGATGTGTTATGGTTTGAAAATTGAGATCACCCAAAGTAAGAAATAGTTATGTTACAGCAGGTGTACTACGATAATTGGTTATAAAGTAGGGTCCATATGGGTAGACACTTATTTAATTAATGTGGTGCCAGGTTTTATTTGTTATCAATAGAATCATGTAAATATATATTTATAATATAATATTCACAGAAAATACAGTTAACATTTGTTATGATTAATGTATTCAAAGAAAAGTAAGATTTCCCAAGAAAATGTTTGAATTTGGGTTAAATTTCGGAAGAATATTGAACACCATAGAGATTGATGTTTGAATTTACATTATATTTAATTAATAATAAGTATATTTTCTAATAAGGTGGAAAAGGAAATTTATGTACTTCCATAGAATAATTGGATATTTATTAACATGTGGAAATGGATGAAGAAGTGATTGAGTTGCTACTATTATTTTATACATACTAATTCTCTATTACTGATTAGAAAAGTTGGTTAAAGGATGAGAATTGTTTTCTTAAATATTCATATTTATAATAAATTTAATAATAATTAATCATGTTAATGGGATGATAAGATATCCATGGAATATTAATACTAATAGAAACTAAATGACTATTAAGAATCACTAAAATTATACAAGTTCATAAAGATCTAAGATGATTTTCATGACGTTTTGAGTTCATATAGATCATATATAAGTTTCAAAAATAATAAAAAATAACTATAAATATATCCTTGATAAAAAACATAGAAACTCTTAGATTTTACAATTTCATATGTAAGATAAAACATTTGGTGTGTAAGATTCCCTACTGATACGTAATATCTCCCATGTAAGTGAAAATTGGAAAATTACCAGACCTCACTGTGATAAAAATGATATACATTTCATATAAGAGGTATTTATTAAGGGTTGAAAACGAATTTGGAAAAGTACATGAGCTACTACGATAATAATATATTTGGATCATATATATCATTTTTAGAAATTATATAATATTTCAGAGTCTGTGTGTAATTTAAAAAAGAGTAAAAATATTCAAAGTATTGAAGAATAAATTATACTTAAAATACTAATATCGATAATTATTGCTTTCAATATATACATAATATGTGAACTTTCCCACATGAAATTTACTATGAGGTTTAAAATGATATAAAATATAATATTGATCATGATAACATGATACATATGATAATTATTTCTTATATATGGTGTTTCAATTTGAATATATGTGATAAATATAGAGTGTTAAATGTGTCAATGTTGAGTTTCTACACTAGTAAAAAGAATTATGATGTTAAAGGATTGATTCATGATTCATGTTTATTTAAAGGGATGGTGGAATGGGACGGAATTAAACATATCCTCACATCATAATTTCTGGGATTTGAAGTATAAATATTTGACATATATTTATATGATTAAAGGTGTAAGAATAATAAAAAAATAACCTCCTGTATGTATTAATGTCATGATCATAGGAACATATCAAATGTTAGTTAAGGTTCATGGGTGGTAGGCCCATAAAATCAATTACGTGTTTTTTATAGAATGAGGATCATAATAGAAAATTCATGTGGTTTTGAGGAATTTAAAAGTAATAATTTCACAATTTCAATGATTTAATTGAATTTTTAGAATATTTAAATTATTTATTTTTTTGGTTTGGTGATGAGAATATAATATTTAGAATAAAAAAATAAACATGATAGATATATCTGACACTGATATCATTAATGATATTATTTATGTCAATGAAAAAGAGAGAAATAATGAGGCTGTGATAGATTATACTTGTGTGTTTAAGAAGATAAATTTGAGTGGAGAAAGTTATAGTTACATAGTGTTAATCTACTAAATATATTAAAATAAAATGAAACTAGATTTATAAGTCCATATTTTTTTATTTTTTTATCATACGTTTTGAATAATATTAAGACATTTGATTGATGATTGTCGTACAGAAAAGGTTTCACTTGATTATTGATATATTTTAATGAATGTGATAAAATTCATAATATATAGTACATAAAAGATCCTACACTATCGGGCATACATCAATGAGGATCCTCTTTAATATATTATTCATGTACGATGTCTTAGGTTAGTTCCATTGTCTAAAAAGAGAAAGTGAGATCTTTAATTGTAGATTAGTGCCATGAAATTGTACCTAGTCGGTTCAAGGAATATAGATCAAAGAATATATACATTCTTATTCTTTAGGACAATAAAATGGAATCATTAAGTATGTGTAATAATAAATATCATAAACTAGGGATGTAGTCATTCATTTTCGAGGTGGACCTCATTAATAAACTTGTGTGTGCCCTGTTGTTTTTTGTGATGACCAATATCTTTTTTATAAGTAATTTTTTTTATAATAAATTCACATTGATTCTAAGACTTCATATTTCTAGTTTATTATTATATCATTATAAGAAATATTGTTAACTTATATAACAAGAATGTTATTTTCAATTTAAAAAAGTAGTTTCTATTCTATGTAAACTTTTTTCTTATGTTTTATGGTTTTGTATAAAAATTATGTTTCTGGATTTTAGAAATGTAATTTTATAATGTGAAGTTCATAATTTTTTTAAGAATAAAAAAAATTCTTAGGGTGTATTTTTATAATTTTTCTAAAAAGGCTACTTTTTTGGTGAATGGAAACACATATAGATTCTAAAAAAAACATAACTTTAGTGATATAATCATAAAATAATCATGGATTAAAAATTTATGAATTATTTGATTTCAAACCAAAATTTATTTAAGTAGTGAAAATATGTATTTAAAAATATTATGTCGAATGTATAAACCTATGTTTTACATTTTAGAGCATAAGTAATATTTTTAAAAAAAAAAACTACTTTTGTTCCTTTTCTTTTAATTGAAAATTCCAAAGGTTTCATTCAATTTTGGATGGATTTTAAACTCACATAACTATAATTTTATAACTATCAACCAATATATATCATGTGTATCAATACCATATATTAGTTTTGTGTAGATTCAACTTTATTCTTAAAAATACATTTGTCTAAACATTGTTTTTGTTTCCTTGAGAATTATTTTATTAATATTAATTTTTATCACCTCTAGAAATTTAATTTACTAAATGTTTTTCAATATTTGAAATCAAAATTTTCCAATTAATTATTATTATTATATTTATTTCTAGTCACAAAAATATGTTACCTAGGAAAAAGTAAGTCATAATAGTAAGGGTTAAAATATGGTAATTTTTTTTAATTAAGTGATAAGGTAACGAAATATCTCAAAATAACTATCATTAAATGAGTGTATATATAATTTATCAACCTCTAATTTATCTCTTTAAAATTATTAACCATTTTGGTAAAAATTTCTTTCAGAATTTTTTCTTTTTTATATTGTGAAATTTATATTACAAAAATTTCAATCATCTCACTTATTCAAGGGGATCATATATACACATTGAAATACACATAAAGAATTATAAATATATCAACTAATATTATATATTTAATTATTTATTAATATTCTTCCATTTGGATTATCCTATGGTCCCTTGATATTTCCCAAATCCATTCAAGACCATGAAGGATTCCAAGAGGAGATACAATTTTTTATTTGAATGTAATAACATATTACCATTATATTTCAGTTATCTTATTTATCTACCATTTCGTGAATCTAATTTCTCACTTTCACAAAAAAGAAACAATTAATATTATTTAAATGTTATATTATTACTATATAATATAATTTTATTAATCATTCAATTATTATAATGTGTTCTTATTCGGTTTATTTTCACCACCTACATGAATGATGTTATGATGTTTATGCCATGAATAATTAAGGAAACGTAAATACTTGTAATAATATAAAAAATCCTTAATATCATTTTTTTAATTATTATAAATGGAAATATATTTTTTTTGTCTGTATTTGTATTAGAAATATAAATTATTTTTATAAAATATAAATTTTTAAAATAAATGGGTTTTTATGCATTATTTCCAAATCATTACCATAAGTTCCAAAAAATAAGCATGATAATACAAAAATATATAAAAAACTTTTGTTAAATATTCATGAAACTTATTTAACAGGTAAATATTCATCATAACAATGGAAATAAAATTTAACAATAATCATTATTTTGGACCATTAGAAATAAGATTATCAATGAAAATTCATAGAGAAGTAACTATTTGATGACTTATTAAGATATTTTTTTGAATGATATAAAAAAATATATTAAACATCTATATATTATAGAAACATTTGAAAAATAATTTTTCCCATATGAGGGTAGAAAATTAACTTTTAATATTATGAATCAAATGAACCAAAAATGTCCAATAATGATTTTTTAAATAAATAAAACATTATAATAAATCAAATAAAATGTATAATAATATGAAAATGAAATAGGTTCTGATGAAAATAAATAATAAATTTAATTTCTTAATTTGGATGGTATAGGATTTACAATGAGAGTCAGAACATATGGTAAGGGATTTTTATTTTAAGCTTTATTTAAATTGTTATGATGTTTTCTTTTTAAATATTTCTCCACCATTACCATATTATTTATATTTTTTTAATAATAATATTATTTATACATATATGATATATTAATTTAATATTATTTTGGCCTTATATTTCTTTAAAAATTTTAAAAATTAATATCTTTAATGTTTTTTTGTACAAGTCTATTGTTTCATTGTTTTCAAAAGTGTGAAAAGAATTTTTTTTAAACATCTTCCATATGATCTATTTTTCCCATGATTTATGTTATCTATTATGATGATTTACATTCATGATTTCATAGTTTTTAAAATTAAATTTATATCCCTCTAGTCTATGTGATTTTCATCCTAATGGGTTAGAAAATAAAATGATATTTATTATTATTTTTAAATTATATAAAAATTTCATATTATCATGGGTGAAAATGAATAATTTTAAAAGTTTTAGGATGAAAATGAAATATATTATGTGTTTTTTTGTGTTATAATTCATTTAAATCATATATGATGGTGGGAAGATTTAAAATATCCCATTAATACCTTGGGTAATTATTTATTCTCTGGATAGATTAGGTTGGAATTAACATCTAAAGACATTCTATTATAAAGGTGATTATAAGGGTGGTTGTAAGAGTAATATAAATATGTTTTCATGAGTATCCTTTCTGGTTATCATTTTTCCTTTATGCTTACTTATGATAGTTTTTATGGAAGTATTCAAGAAATTAAGTTGATTTCTTTAGAATTTCATTACTAGAGCTCAATTTTTATTATATAATAAAGAAATATTTTTCAAGGGTTTTTTGTTTTTTAGTATTCTAATGGTTTTCCTTTATTTTATTGAACATTTAATGGATTTATATTCTCATAACATAATTTTAAGTTATTTTAAAATATATAAGGCTCTGTAGGATCTATATAAATTTAAATATTTCGGTTATAGAGACGTAACTTAAATGTAGGAAGTATTCTAAAAATGAAACTAGAGTGTAAAGTTAAGAAATGTTTTTTAGAAAAATATACACTATGTAAAAGTTTGGATTAATATTATAATTTTTATATTAAATATCTAAAAATAAAAATATTAAATTTTATAAGAATATTGGAGAGTGAAATACATTCTATAAATCTTTTAATAATTGGATTCCTTTGTCCGAGTTGTTGTGGTTGGTATCAAAGTATTGTTTTTATACCTTTAAAGGTCAGGATGTTGATAAGGAAATTAAATATAGTGATATAATTATTTTTATACTATCATGAGAGAATTTTTTATTAATATAAGGATTTAAATGTTTCTTCTTCAAATCTATATCTATATTATAATTCTTTTTCATAAATTTAATAGGGTGAATGAATTAGGAATGAAACAAGTGGAAAATATCCTTCTGAATTAGTAGTATGAGATAGTTCATGTTTGAGCTGATCATTTTATGATTATGTTAACTCAAATTATGATGGTTCTAAATTTCATTACCCAAGAATGAGATCTAAAAAATTTTATATAGAGTAACATGAAAATATTGGAAAATTTCATGTCGCATCATACTCCATCATTTAGTGGAACTTCAGACCTATTTATAGAAAATGTATTGATCAAATCATTAGAAAATATATTTTTACTTTTATTTTTAGAACATTATAAGTAAAATATTAATTTTTAGCATCATAAAGTTGAAGAAAATCAATATCAATATTTAATTATGAATACCAAGGTGAATAATGTGATCGACACACTATAATATAAGTTATATAAATATTTTTTCCTAATTTTTTTCCCTAATGTTATACAGATATAATGTAAACAAAATTTAATGAATTAAAGTATAAGGAAGATATTTCAATTTTTATTTAATTTTTTTACCAGTATGGAAAGGTAAGAACTGAATTTCATTTTAGTCCGTTAAATTAAAATTATTTTATTTCATACCAACTTAAAACCAATTTTATGGAGTTCTTTTTTTAATCATGAACTTGGATGTAATTAAGTAATTGTTCATTGTTCTTAAATGGTTGAGATTGAGTTATTTAATTTTATAGGTCTCCTAAAGAGGATAATACGTAGTAAATAGATAATGAAATGGTGAAATAATCAACAATGAAATCTTATGTAATGAAAATATAATTTATTTGATAACCTAAACGTGGAAAGAATAATTATAATTATTGTCCCCTGAGATTGGGAAAGTATTATCAGTTTGGTAAATTTTTAAAATTTTCTTGTAACTATAATGAAATAACCAATGGTCAAAACAATAATTATCAATAGGCTGTGAAATGTTTTAATTTTAATGAGATTTTTAATTATGAATTTTTTTAGAATGCACTTATGAAGGTGGAAATCATCTAGTCTATATAAATTAGGGTGTGAAAAATTCATTTTCTACTATCTCATTAAATGCTAGTTCCTCAAATAATGTGGTTGTCGGTATATTACTTGTTACTCATATTATTCTAATGACTTATTTTATTCCTTATCTAAGAATTATGTTAGGTCTATAAACATTTATTGTAAAATTGAAATACTACATCAACAAATGGTTATAGAACATTTTTTTAAAACTATTAGAGATGATATTAATGTTAAACAGATTTTTAGGAATATTTCAATACCTTTTTATGGGGGTTTTTCTTGTAAATATTCTGTTCATACATATAAAATAATTTTATTTTATTTTTGTTATGGATTGGACTTTTAAATATCATGACAAGATAGATTATATAGAAAAGAATTTTATATAAAAAATTATAATGAGATCCCATTTTTGTTTACGAATAAGTTTATATTGATGATAAAAGATCAATAAATTAGAAAATTGATTAATCATTACGGTTAAAGTAATATTTATCATATCATGAAAAGGTAATAAATTTTTCAACTTAATGAAATTCATGTGGTAAATAAATATTTCCATGTATTTACAGATTATTTTATAGGTGTTATAATTTATCATGAAGTCGTATTTACTATTTATTAGTTCCCATTGCTAAGCCAATTTAAAAACCCTGTTATCGAATATCTCTTGTTAAGATATGGTAATTGAAAGATATATTAAAATAATTACATGATAAGGGTTTCAACCATCAAATAGAACCACCTTAAGGTGATCCTGCTTTATCTATTAATAAGAGGGATGGCTCTATGAGGATTTGAATTGATTATATATCACTAGATAATATTACTATTATGAACCAGTATCATTTTCCTATCATCAAGGATTTTTCTGGTCAGATATATAGAGAATAGTTTCTTTCCACTTCTAGCCTTATGGTGGTATTTATCAATGAAAATTTAAGGAAAAATATATTAATATGGTGTCTGTTTTAATGAGGTATATCCAATATGAGTTTGTGGTTATTCCCATTTGGTAAAAAATGAACCTTCTATATTTATGGACCTGATTAATAGCATTTTCATTAATATTTGGATAAATTTATTGTTTCATTCATTTATAATATTATGGTATATTTTAAAACATATGAGGATCAAGTGGAAAGTTTATGTATTGTTCTACTAACCCTCAAAAAAATACATTATGTAGTAAATTTTCTAAATGTAAATTTTGGTTGTATTAGAAATCATTCCTTGAAGATTTTGTTACTTTATAAGACATAACAGTTGATCCTGCTAAAACTATGGTCATGGAAGAATAACCATGACCATGAAATTATATTGAGAATTGATGTTTTCTTCGACTAGAGAATTATTAATGATGATTTTTTAAAAATAATATTTGTCAATTAACCCATTAACCAAGTTAAATTTAGAGATTTACATTCATTTAGATAATGAAATGTGATGAATATTTTTTGGAATTAAAAATTAGATTTACTAATGACAGAGTATTGGCCTTTACATGATGAAATAATTAATATTTTATTTCTAGTGATACTTCGTTAAAGGTCCGTCAGTGTGTTTTTGGAGAAAAATTATTGAGTACTTTTATATGAGTTATGACAATTTGAATCACAACATAAAAAATAAAAACACATTCTTTTGAATTTGTGGCATAATGTTTTATTTAAAAAATTAAATTCATCATTAATATAGGGTTAAATGTGATGTATATATATATGAATCATACAACTCTAAAGTATATATTCACTGGAAAAATATTGTACATGAGGTAGAGAATATGGTTAAAATTTAAAAACGATTGAGATTATAAGATTAAATATCATCAAGATAAGGAAATTAAGGAAGTAGATGATTTTAGTCAAAAAGAAAATACATTATACACCATGTTATGATTTGAACATGATATTTTAGATGTTGATTTACTGAAAATTACACTAGAAAGTTTTTATCTAAAAGACACTTATATTTATAATCAATTAATAGTTAAATGATCCTTATTAAAAATAATTAAATATTTTTAAAATAAAGATCATGGTATCCAAATAAATATATATATATTTATAATGAAATTTTTAAAATGAAAATATTGATGAAGAAGGTGTAATATGATTTAGATAATTCTTATATTTACCATATAGATCTTAATATAAAGAGTAATTATGGAGTGTGGCTCACAGCTCCCTCCATTATGTTCATCCTAATAGTACTAAGATATATAGATATATTCAAGAATATTATTGGTAATAAGTGATAAAGAAATATATTACTTACCATTCCTTGAGATTTTTTTTATTTTTTAATATGAAAAAGATATAGGGAAACTGATTGAAAGAATGATTTGGTGGTTTCCCATTTTAGGATAAAAATAGTTGTATATATCCATGGATTTCATAGTGGGATTACTAAATACATATTGTGTTAATATTTAAATTTTTGTTATTTTCTACTATTTTACTAAATAAACTCATCTTCCTATTTGATATTATACGTATTTGGATCATCTATCTCAGCTTTATATTAAACAATTATTAAATTTACATTGATTTCCTTCTCCATATTATTTAATTATGATGAAAGGTTTATATAAAATTTATATTAGGGACTCTAGAATTATATGTGTACTATTTTAGTTTTTAGTATAACCTTTCATACTTCATATAATATAAAATTTTAGTTAAAAATTGAAACTTTGGAATATATGATTTGGTATTTATCATTGTGTTTCTGGGGAGGATTAGATTAATTCCTTTCCATAATATAATTTTATTATAATTACAATTTTTATTAATGAATTATGCTTGATCTCTTTTATTCATTATTAGGAAGAAAATTTAGACTATATGTAGTTTGGTTAAATTGGGGTAGAGGAAATTTTTATGACCAAAATAGTTATAAGAAATTGTTTAAAAGGTAATTATAATTCAATATTATATAAGTAATGCTTAGATAATATAGACTATTTCTATTTATAACAAAAGGAAATGACTTTTTTTAAAAGTATGGGACATTTTTTCAAAAAAAAATCATATGAAAAGATGTGATGAGTTTTATACGCATGGGAAATTAAGTCCATTATTTATTAAATCATATGAAATTATGAATAAAGTGGGATAAATTTCTTACAAAGTATCCTTATAACTATTTTTATCCAAAGTAAATTTTTTGTTTCATTATTTTATTATTAAAAAAGTATGAACCTAATTCATATCATGTATTATTCCTTAAAGTGGCATTGTTAAAGCATAATTTCTCAAGTAAATATCCATTTTATATATTTTTGGATGAATTATATGATTGAAAAAGTAGCATAGGAACTTGAATGATCTATTCAAGAAAAAATATCCCCACTTATTTATCAGTGAATAAAATTTCAAGGATGTAATTTATTTAAGGGGGAATAATTTGATAACCCAATTATTTTTTCGAAGTAATAAATTTAATATTTTATTCATATTTATTATATATAATAAAATTAATAATTAATATTATAATTTTAGAAATAATTTTATTGAGTTATGAGATAAGAATATTATTTTTATTTATAAAAGGATGCTTTTTTATTCTATTTAATTTTTTTTCATGTGTTATATAGTTTTTTTAAAATTAAATATCTAAATTTTATAATTTCAAATTTATAAAATAAAAAATTTATTTGGATTTAGAATGATAAAATTATATTAGGTTGTATTTTTTTATATTTTCTAAAAGGTTGACCTTTGGGTGAAAAGTGAAAATAAATTTTTTACAAAAACTATAACATTAATGAAATAATCATAAATAAAAAATATTATAAAACCATTTGATTGATCAAAAATATATTTAAGGAATAATGTAATTAATTTAAGAATAATATTTTTAATTTATAAACCATGTTTTATAATTCAGTGCAGAAGTTATATATATATTCTATAAACAAATATTTTTCTTCCTTTGTCACCAGTAGAAAAAATGGATATACCCATAGTCAAAACCATGGTTATTACTAACATACCACTAGAAATATATTGTAGCCATGGTTAGGGTTCATGTGGCTTATCCTTTCATGGTTTTACATCATTCCACAAATATTTATGCCTAAATATGAAACTTATTCACACAAGATTCTTGCTTGTGTAAATAGGTTTTCCACATGACCACCATATAGCCACAGGTCGGTGCGTATGATTGTTTCATAATGAAAAATACTAATCCATGAGTTTTGATCCACTAACCCACTACTAATATAGCTAAATCTTTACCACTACACACATGAATCTTTATGGAATATATGTGTATCATGTTATATATATATATAATATATTAAATTTTAATTATTAAATATTTATTATTAATATATATTAAATTTTTTAGAATATATATGAAGGCATATAGCCAATGGTTCTATGGTCCACAAATATAGGCCACCTATTTCAATAGGCAATGTTATCCAATCTAAATAGGCTGTCATAGAGAAGGTCTATATTTACGGGCTCTCTGGCCCATGAAAAGAAGATTCTTATTTCTACGAGAATCCATTTATCATGGAAATAGGTAATTATAGTTAAGGATTATAGAAACAAGATATATGGATTGTAGATATATGTTTCCTACTACCATGGATAGTCGTTTTCTACAGCGACACTCTATTGAGATAATGTCCTATAGGCATGGGTTGTGTAGCTTAATTCTATATGTTTCATGCTTCTATGATCAGTCATTTATTGTAGTAACAGTATATAATATAGATTTTATATATACATAGAAAATTTGGGTCATGGCTATGGGTCACTTATTTACATGGTTAGAGGTGGCCCATGGAGACAGGTTATCCTGAAGAGGTGGTATAGCCATGGGATCTATGGCCAATGGATATTTGTTTTTTCCCAAATATTTTTCCATATTGGTGAAATATTCTAATTAATTTAAATTAATTCAGACCATAAAATATATTCATGGTCTAGATTGACTGTGAATATAGGCATCCAATAGTCATGAACCACATCGAAACATGGTTATAGTTTCCGTATATCCAATGATCATCTCGACTGTTTTTATAGTTCATTGGGTGTAACCAATTTTTCTACTAGAGTCTTTTAATTACATATTCAAAAGTATCTATTGAGTTTTAGATTTATATATGATTCAAATAAATATCATTTTAACCAAAAACCTAAAAAATCAATGGAAATCATTACTCTATATTATTTTGGTGTAGATTTCTTTTTTCTTATAAATATTTTTTTTAAAATATTATTTTATTTTATTAAGCATACTTTTATTAAAATAATGTTTTTTCAAATATAAAACTTATTTCTAGTAAAATTATTTTCATATTTTGAATCTGAAACATAAAATCAATTAATATGCTTTCATTTATTTTAATACATAAAAATTTTACCCAAGTAAAAGTAAGTCATCATGTAAAAACTAAAGAATGGAAAAAATAGTTAAATTAAGTTATAAGGTAACAAATTTTCTCAAAAACATTATCTTTAAAATTTTGTATAAAATATTACTCATATTCAACCCATATCTATTTTCAATTATTTTCAATTTTTAATATAAATTCCTTGAGGATGACTTTATTTTTTATATCATGAAATTAATATTCAAAAAAGGAATTCCAATCCCTTATAAAAGGGTCTCTCCTAGATCAATTTAATGAAATAAGAAAAATTATACATATTTCCTCCAATCTATAATAATTTATAAACTTTTTTAATCTTCTTTTCCCTATATATTTCTCAAATCCCTTAAAAAACAAGAAATATTACAAGAGGATATATGATTTCTTCAATTTAGGTAACACCTCTTATGCTTCTCTTTCATTTATCATTATCATATAAATATTCAGGAATATAATTTATCACATTTACAAATATTTTTAAATCATTAATCTTCTTATTCAAGTGATAGTATCACTATTCATGAACATGTACTTTATCATTGAGTCAATTTTCTCCTATTGACTCATATTCTTGATAACATTCCACCATTTTTCTACTTCACCTTTTAAATGATATATTATTAAGAGTCATTTCCATGATCCAAAAACACGAGAATAAAAAAATAAATTTTCTGTAGAACTGATCAATTGATCACAAATTAGTATATCAATGGGACAACTGAAGTAATGTTATTTTTTCCACATAAATGATACAATAGTGAGTTGTTCATACCATTTTTATAATATTAGTATAATTAATGATACCATTCCTTTCATGAGTGAGTTGGAAAATAATAGCCAAAAAATTCACAACCCATCTCCCATTTCCTTTGGTTTTGCATGTGGATGGTCATTTAATTTCCAATCATGATTTTAATTGAAATGACTCCTCCTAGGTTCAACCATTGACTAAGACCAAAATGAATATTTTATGCATTAATAATCATATCGAATAAACTCATCATCATGAAAAATTATTTATAGTATTCCTAAATTATAAGGACCTAGCCTTACAAAATTACATTATCCTGTGTTTTAGAAAAGAGCATACATTCTTACACAATTATGATCTTTTCATACTAAGAGTTTTACGTAATTCATACATAAAACATACATAAATATCATTACCATACATATGGAATCCATTAAATCAATATCCATTTTTTAAAATCTAAAACATTCCAAATAAAAAATAATTCATTAAAAAAATCTTCATGACATTTAAATTTCCCTCCTTCGTTGTCTTACACATTCTTATAAACTATGAAAAACATTTAAATGCTTTCGATGAGCACAAAAATCTCATAAACTGATTAATAGAAATAATTTTTTAGTCAAGTGATAATATAAAAACAAATAAAACCATTTCATAAAAACATGTCAAAATGTATAAAAACATCATGCAGTTTCCTTGGGAAATATTTACCATATCACTATTACAATCACCCTTACATATGGAATAAAAATTTGGTCAAACTCCACCTCTAGAGTAACCAATGCATTTGAGATCTATAATGGGGTTCGCCCGTCATATCTTGAGCTATATTAGAATCAAACAAAGATATATTGAGCTATAATGGGATACAAAAACATAAATAATGTCCAAGGAACATATTATAGTAATAAAGTATCTTGAAATCATGTTAAACCACTCATTCCATATATATATATATAAACTCCTTTTGAAATTTATTAAAGAGATTTTTAAAGGTATTTTAAAAGAAAAGTATCTTAAAATATATTTTGATTGATAATTAATATAATATAAAAGGTAAGTGTAAATATTGTAACTACAAAATGTTAAAAAAAAATATAAACAAAAATTCATCACACCAATAATCTTAAATACCAAAAAATGAATAAATAATAAGGTTAACCAAACGAATGTAAATTGGGTTAAGAATTATCTTAACTCTGGTTCTTCTTACTTAATATGTGTTTAAACCTGAAATATAATGGTTAAAAGGGTGTTATTATTATCTTAATGAAATATATTAATGTTTATGACCACTTATATAATCATTTTATAATATAATTCGACACATTTACTAGTAAGTTTTTGTTATTTACATTGTTTTGGGTGCATTCTTTACATAGTTTCCCTGATCAGTTCATGATTGATATTTTTTTTCAATTAGAATTGAAACACTAGAATTGGAATAGAATGGTATTAAAATTTTTCAAGAACCATAAATTATACCATTTATAATTTTGAATTCTGACATGAGGATGATTCATAAGTTAAAACATTATGGATGTTTGTTTAGGTCATTTTGGTGATTCTTCTATCGTAATGAACTAATTTTCATTCATAAATTATTCACATGATAAGAAAATGATTATATAACCTTATATAAGATATAATACATAAATTTAAATCTGATTAAAGCATTAAAATGGTATCATGACTAGTTTTTATGGAAGTAAAAGAAATTTAAATCACATCATCCATGATGTCGGTAAATCGACACTTCACGGATGATGATTTAATTTCTTGAATAAGTGGGAGATAATAAGAATTATAACCGTGATTATTCTATAAAAATGATGATATAAAGAATATTTAATATATTGGATAATTAATTCTTCTTTGATAATGGGATTTCAGGAAAAAAGTAGAAAGGAAAGGATCTCGAAATAAAAGAAAAGTTGAGAAATCCCTTACAAAAATTTAGAATCCTAACAACGTCACTTAAAAACTCATAAAATATTTTTATGAGAGAAAAATGGAATCTCATAATTATTAAATAATATGTAAAGTGAGGAGGATATTAATTACACAACCAATCTTAATAAATTTTAAATTAAATGATAATAACATAATAAGAGTTCTTGAAAAAGTGAGAGATTTTGAGACAAAAATTCTACAGTATAACGGCTATAGAACATGGTTTTATAAAACATTAAAAAGAGATGGGAAGAGGTAACAAATCAATAAATGAATCATAATAAATTATAGAGACATAATAAAAGGAAATTAGAACCTGGTATGGAAAATTAAATGTTATACCACATAAAATAGAACATGAATGGAAAATAGAAAGAAGTTGAGAATTCTTTTACCATGAAGCGTAAATACAAACACTTGAAGATTGGGTCATTATGGGATTTGGAACAACTAAAAAGGATTACCATGGAGTTATTAATATTGGAACTTCATTTAGGTGGAATTTTTAATGAATGGAATGATGTAATGGGATGGTATTTATAGCAGAATTGAGGGAACTTTTTATTAATTTCCAAGGGACACATCATTTGTGGTATTTGAAAAATTGTGGGCTTTCCCATGGTATTGTACCATGGTATTATCAAATTGGGACAACTCATAACATATTTTATTTCTCAATAGTAGACTAGCATTATTACATCATCATTATATCATTAATGTTGTCATTAAACTTACTTAAAACACAAAACTATATTTTTACTATTCACTAAAAATTCATCTATTTCAAAAAAATTCAAGAAATTCACCATAACCATTTTTTGATTTGAAAAATTCGATAATGGACTACATTTTTTAAAATAATTTTATAAATAATATTAATTTAATTTTTAAATAAAATCATTATTTATTCAGAAATAACAATTTTAAATCTATAACTCATTTTTAACACCTTGAAAAATTAATCAACATCTCATTAACTTATAACCTTACGAAAATAAAATAATAATACAGTTTACTATTAGTTAGGATCATATTACTATTTATAAGGGTATGTTACTATTCATCATAAATCATTTTGGTTCCATTAGGCTCCAAATAACTTACTAATCACAATTATAGATTACTGGTATTCAAAATTCAAAATATTGAAGCTGTAAAATTATGTTTAAAGTATAGTTATACATATCTACTTATAACAATGATTCAAGAATTTCAGTTTATTTTTTAAAACATTGGGGCATTACATTATCCTCACATTCTTGAAATTTTATCCTCACAATCTTATTTACTCATTAAACAGGTGTGGGTACCATTACCTCATAGCATATTCATATCCATGTTGCTTCTTCAACCATGTGGTTTCTCCACAAAACCATTACCTGGTAGATTACCATATTCTATAATATGTGTTCCCTTTGATCAAGAATTTGAATTGTTTTCTCTTCATAATAAAGGTTCTCATCCATCTGAACTGCATCTAGTCTCAATAAATGGGATAAATATGGTACATACGTTCTCAATATCGAAACATGAAAGATATTGTGTACCTGAGATAAACATGGAGGTAAAGTTACTTGGTAGGCGACTACTCCAACTTTATCCAGAATTTCATATGGTCCAATGAACCGTGGACTTATAATTCATTTCTTACCAAAACACATAACATTTTTCCATAGTGAAATTCTATGAATAATATGATCACCTGACTTAAAAGAAAAGTCTTTCCACCTATTGTCTTATTAAATTTTCTACCTTCTCTGAGCTATCCTCATGTGATGCTGGAGCATCATCACTTTCTCATCCATTTCCACTACTAATTTTGGTCCCATCAACTTCATTTCCCCAACTTCATCCCAAAAAGCTAGAGTTCTGTACCACTTACCATACAATGCCTCAAAATTTGCAATATGTATACTGGATTGAAAAAATTTATTATAAGAAAAATAAACTAACGAATTATGTTGATCCCAACTTCCATGGTAGTCCATTGAACATGATCATAGCATATCCTCTAAATTTTAAATCATGGGTTCTGATTTCCAATCTGATTGTGGATGAAACACTATACCGAAATTTAATTATGTTCCCAATGACTTATGAAGGCCCTTCTAAGAGTTATATGTGAACCTAAGATCCCGATCAGATACAATGGAAAGAGGTACTTCATTTAACATGACAACCAATTTGAGGTATAGTCATGAAATCTAATCTAACAACATTGTATATTGAATATAATGTAAATTTGCATATTTTTTCAAGCAATCAATAATAACCCAAATCACATTGTTACCTCGAGAAGTCTTAGGTAGTCCCACCACAAATACCATGGATATATTCTACCATTTACAATATGGAACTGGAAAAGGCTATAGCATCCCCTTCAATAACATCTGCTCTACATTATCATTTGACATGTCATACATTTCATAGTAAATTTTGCAATATCCATTTTTATTCCATCCCACCAGTAATACTCTCAAAGGACTTTTTACATCTTAGTACATCTAGGATGAACTAAAAATTCAGAACTATGAGCTTCACACAATAAATATTTCTTCATCTGGAAATCACAAGGCACACACAAACTTTTTCCAAATCATATAACACAAACTTTATCAAAGTTAAATTCTAGAAACTTATCCATTTTAACCAATTATACCATTTTCTATAGCTCATGTCCTTCCTTCTGTGCTTTCTTAATTCTTATTGATAACGATGACTGCACTAAAACGTGAAACAAAACACATTTATTCCTTGCACCAATAACTTCTAATACGAAATTCTTCAAATCATTAATCAAGGGATCATGTTCCAAATGTAACATGGTTGATGATGCATGATGTTTTCAACTCAAGGTATCTGCCAATTTGTTTTCTTGTCATGGTTGCTAATTGATCATGAAATAATAATCCTTTATTAGTTTAAGTCATCTTCTCTTCCTCATCATTAATTCCTTCTGAGTGAATATATATTTCAGAATTTTATAGTTAGTATATATTTGACATTTTGATCCATTAAATGGTGCCTCCAAATTTTAAAATAAAAAAAGCATATCTACGAATTCCAAATCATGTGTGGGATAATTTAACTCAGGAGGTTTTAATTTTCTTGAAGCATAACCAATTACATGATCATTCATCATCAAAACACAACCATGTCCCTACAATGAAGCATTATTGTAGATGAAAAACTGACCATTTAGGGAAGTTAAGGAAAAAATAGGAGTATTCGCCAATCAAATAATCAGTTCTTGAAAACAAACATCACATTCTTTTATCCAAGAAAATTTATCCCCTTATCGTGTTAAATTATTTAGAGGGCTAGAAAACCATGCAATGTTTTTGATAAACAGTCGGTAATAACCTAATTATCCATGAAAACTACATATCTCTATTACATTTTTTGTTCTTTGTCATTTATCAATCACTTGTATTTTGGTAGGATAAACTAATATTCATTCCTTGTCTACAATGTGGAGTGAAAAAAAATTTGTTGCAACCAAACATCACACATAATGAATTTTCCATATTGTATCTTTACTTTTCTGTTTTTCAAAACTACCCTTAAGTGTTTTCATGCACCTCTTTACTTATAGAATATACAATAATATTATCAACAGACACAACCGTAAACTTATCCAAGAACTCATGAAATATTCTATTCATAAGATCTATAAATAAAACAGGTGAATTAGTTGACCCAAAAGGTATAACTACAAATAAATAATGACCATATTTAGTACGGAACATAGTCTTGAGGATTTATTCATCATTTATATTCAACTTCTGGTAACCTGACCTCAGGTCAACCTTTGAAAAATATTGTTCTCTCTGGAGCTAATAAAATACAACATCGATATGAAGAAAAGGATAATTTTTTTGATTGTAATGTTATTAATGGATCTATAATAAATGAAATGTATAATTGAACCATCTTTCTTCTTAACAAAGAAGATAGGAGAACCCCATGGTGAGTCCTAGGTTAGATGAATCCTTTATGTGATAATTCCTGCAACTACATTTTTAATTGTGGAATTTTCATTTAGGCCATTTGAGAAGGAGGTTTAGAAAGTGTCTTATCATTATAAACTATTTAAATAGTAAACTCAACCTCTCAATCAGGTAAAATACTAGGAAAATCATCATAAAAACATCCAAGTATTCATTTATCAAATTGTACATCATTAATCTAGATAGTTACCTTATATTGAAAATTACAGGTAGGAAAACATTAATTTCACTGTATTATCATTTTATTAGCTTCTTGATATGTTATCAATGGTATGGGTTCATTCCTGTACAAAAACGGAAATTCATTCCAAAAAAAAATTCTTTCTCTCTGAAATTTATCTTAGAATGATAAAATTAATGTTAGTCTATTCCCAGAATAAAATAAAATTCTACTAAAGGAAAAATAATAAGGTTTTCGTGTAAACTCTTGCCACATACAATGATATGTAGATTTTTATAAAAACATTCCACAATATTTCATCCATGTGATTTTACTATGATATATGTTTTCATTTCATGATGTTGAACTCATCATGTTTCTGAAAATTTCTTAAAAATGAAGGACTGTGTAGACTCTTAATCAAAAAACACATATTTAAAAATTGAAAAAACAGAAAATGAACCTGATAACACCACATTTTAAGGCTCAACATCCACTGAAGTGGTTTAAAATGATTTTACCAAACCCTTATGATTAAAACATTTTTTATTCCCTACATGAGTGTCAATCTTCAGAAAAACATTAGAAAAATAACTCAATCCCTTACAATTAAAGAATCTCCTCATATACTTCTCATTAATGTTTTGGTCATTTTCCTTACACTCACGATACATGTTTCCAAAAATTCCACATATTTATCATTTCACAAAATTTACAAGACATTCACCAATATTCCTTTTATCACACTTTTCATAAGAATGGAAATTGATTTTCTTACCTCCAGATTTCTTTGATGGATTCTTACTAAAATCCTAAAAACTAGATCTATTCTTATTATATTCATCATGAGGAACATAATTGTTAGCAAAATCTATATCCACATTTTTAGCACAAGGAAAATGTTTCTCATAGCTTTTAAACTCTAGTGAATTTAATGCTCATCATAAAAAGGGTTTCAAACTAGAGTAAAATATATTAATTTTACTATCAATATACCGAGTAATATTAGGTACAAACCTGGTAAATATTGTACAATTGGGATCACATGCTACCATAGAATCATCATATTTCGAATTCAGTTCCATGAATTGATACTCCATTCTATGACAAACAGTTCTGGGAAAATATTTTTCCAGAAAAAACTCTTAAAATAATGACATTCCAAACTATCAATACTATCTTTTTCTATAGTAATCTTAAATATAAACCACCATTAATTAGATTCATCTTCCAACCAATAAATTGATAGTATTACCTTTTAATGTTCTGAACATCCCATGATATCAAATATCTTTTCTAGAGCATTGATCCATCCTTCGGTTATCACTAGGTATATGGTTACAATGAATGATGGATGACTTTTCCTTATACAATTCTCCACAAAAGACATGTTTGGTCATGGTAGATCATGTTCCTCTCTAGAATGGATACGACCCTAGTTTATTTGATTACTCAACTTAGCCATTGTTGTCACAAACTTCCTGGTTCTGATTCCCACTATTCTGGGATACAGATTTAGATGGATATCATCCTCTTGTTTCCTTCCTACTTTAGATTCCCTATTTATTCTATAGAAACCCATTCTAAAAAAACATAACATAGATTAATTAACATGTTATTACTTAAATTCCATGACATTTCAAATTACCATAGAGAAAAAATCAATTATGGTATTATTTTAACAAAATCATAACCCCTTAAGATATAAAAACCATCCTATGATACCTACAATAAGGGACCATTCTTAAAACATTACATAATACTAAGTTTTAGACAATAACATACTTTCTTACGCAATGAGGATCTTTTCAGGTTTATATTTTTAAGTAACTAGGGAAAACATACATAACATCTCATTACCATACATGTGGATACTATTAAAACAATATCAATTTTTTAAAATATAAAACATTCCAAATAAAATATAATTTCACTGAAAAATATTCATGAAATTTATATTTTCTTCATCCTTTTCCTTACACATCCTTATAACAAATGAGAAACATTTGAAAATGTAGAATGAGCACAAAAACCTCATTAAGGGATATAAGGAAATAATTAATTAATCAAGTTATAACATAAAAACCAATAAAACCCAATTCATAAATACGTTTTAACATGAATGGAAACATCATGTTGTTTCCTTGGGATATATTTACCATATCACTCTTACAATCACACTTACACATGGAATAACCATTTGGTCAATTTTCACCTCTAGAGTACCCAATGCATTGGAGATATATAATGGGTCTCACCAATCATATCTTCAGAAAAAATGGGATCAAACCAACATAAATAATGTCCAAAGAACATTATATGGTAATAAAGTATCCTGAAATTAGTATAAACTACTCATTCTATTTACATATGAAAATTCCTATTAAATTTATTAGAGTTTTAAAAGGAGTTTAGAAGAAAATTATCCTAAAATATAATTATATTGAGAATTAATATAATGTAAATGTTATGTCTATATAATTTAAATACACATAGTGAAACATAATATAAAAAATTCATCATGCCAATTATATTAATAAAACATAATTAATAAAGATGAAGGTTAACCCAAAGAATGGAAATTGGGTTAATAATTCACTTACCTCTGATTAATCTTACTTAAATTGTGTTCAAACATCTTTTATAATTGTTAATAGAGTGTTATTAATATATTAATGAAATATATTATTGTTTATAATATATTATATGATCATTTTACAACATCATTTGACACATTTATAGGTAATATTTTGTTATTTACATTGTTTCGGGTGTGTTCATTACATGGTTTCCATGATCAATTCTTGATGGATATTCCATTAGATTGGAAGTTAAAATCCATCATTGGATTAGAATGGTATTGAAATATTTCCAAAAACATAAATTATACCATTTATAATTTTTAATTACTACATTAGGATGATTCATAAGATAAAATATTATTGATATTTTTAAGGTCATTTTCGTGATTCTCCGATCGTAATAAACTCATTTTGTTTTATAAAATAATAAAAATTGTACAAAATGATTAAAAAATATCATATAATATATAATAAAAAATTATAATCTTGTTCAACAATAAAAATGGTTTCATGACTAGTCTTGATGTATGTAAAATAAATTGAAATCACACCATCCACGATGTCGGTAAATTGACACATCAGGTATAATGTTTTATTTTCAGGAATAAGTGGTAGAGAAGAAAAATTATAACGGTAAATATTCCAAGAAGATGATGAAATTAATAATATGTAATATTCTGGATCATTAATTCCATTTGGATAATGGTATGTGAGTAAACAAGAAGATATGAAAGGAACACTAAATAAATGAAAAGACGATAAATCTGTTACAAAAATTTAGAAGTCCAACGACATCCCTTAAAAATTTATAAAATATTTTGATGAGAGAAAATGGATATATAATAATTAATACATAATATATATATATATTAAGGGGGAAATGGAATAACATAACTCAACATAAACTAATTTAAATTAAATGATAATAACCTAATAAGAGTTCATGTTAAATAGTGAGATTTTAAAATGAGAATTCTATAGTATAACGGTTATGCAACATGGTTTTAGAAAACATTAAAAAGAGTGGGTAAAGGGGTAACCCATAGAAAAATTTATCATAATACAGTATATAGTTAGAATGAAATTGAAATAATAACATCTTATGGAAACATAATAGTTATACCACATAAAAGAGAACTTGAATGGAAAAAAAGAAATTAGTTGAGAATTTTATTACCTTGTAGAGTTACTTATAAGACAAGAAGGATGGGAACTTGGGGGACTGAAGACACCTTAGGATTAATAATATGTGTTGGTATTTATTTATAATTTTATGGAATATTATTTTAATTTCCAAGGGATACCTTATTAGTGGTATTTGAAAAACTGTGGGCCTGTCCATGGTATTTTCCAATGGTTTTGGCCATGTGAGACACCTCATAACATATTTTATTCCTCAATAGTATAATAGAATTATTATATAATTATTACATAATTAATTATGTCATTAATCATACCAAAAACCCAAAACTATATTTTTTATATTCACTGAAAATTCAAATATTTCCGAAAAAGCCCAAAAAATCACCTTAACAATTTTTCTACATCTAGAATTTAAAAATATATCCCTTTTTTTGAAAATAATTTTCTAGATATTATTTATTTAGTTTTTATAAAAAATACTAATTTATTCAAAAATAAAGAATTTAAATATATAATTCATCTTTTAACACCTTGAAAAATTAATCAACATCTCATTATCTTTTAACCTTAAGAAAATAAAATAATAATATAATTTACTATTCATTAAGGTCATATTACTATTCATAAGGGTAGGTTACTATTCACCAAAAATCATATTAGTTCAATTAGACTTCAAATAACTTATTGATCACAATTATAGCTGAACGTTTTTAAAATTCAAAAGATAGAATGTGCAAAATTATGTTTAAATTATGGTTACAAATATATATGTAAAAAAGTTTCATGCATTTCAATTTATTTTTTAAAAACTTAGGGTGTTACAAAAATCATGCCACATGATTTTAAATATATAAAAATATTAGACTTAACTTAGATTATTCATGGTCATTATTTATTCAAATAATTTATAATGATTCGTACAGAAAATGTAAATTATCCCAATAATAACATCCAGGGGTTCTCATACATGTGTGAAGTCTTAGGCATGCTCATCAAGCAACAATGACGATCGATTTAATACTTAATTTTCCCATTTTATTGTTTTTACAGCTTGGTTCCTCTATGTAATTGAGAATCCTCTTACTAGTATCATGTCCATAGTTTGATTTCTATACATAAAAATATATTTTTATAAAAGATTAAATTTTTTATCCTATACAATGACTTATCCTTTAGGTTATTAATAAATATTTATTGTGATATTCTTCATAAATAACTAAACCATGATCGGATACCAACTGAGGTGATGTGATCATTTCATATATATATATATTACATTATTTAGATGAATAATAAATATATATCATAATAATACAATCCCCAGAACTATAATTTTTTAGAGTCTATATATTATAAATACATAATCATCTTATTTCATTAAATATCTTCCCCATATACCACGATGTTCTTCACACATTATACACTTCTTATACATACCCTACATAAAACCAGTCTTCATAACATGAGTAAAAGAAACATAATTAAATGTGATTTTAGATTTTAATTATGGATAAACATAATATATATTAATAAATGAACATAAATAATCATTATATAATCAAAAGGTTATTAGAATATTATTATAACATACAATAATTCTACTCAATCACTCAAATGTATTTAATCATAAATCATGGAATAAGGATTTTTCATAAAAAATACTGAATTCATAAGTGTGTGGAATCATAAAAAATAAACCATGATCTATGAGAACATATCATAAGTGTAATACCTAATTTTTTTTCATGTACATAGGCATAGAAAATCACTTCCTTAGTAAAGGTTCACTCCCAAAACAACCATTGTGGAAAAAATCCCATAATAGAAATGCCTTCCCAAACATTTCCAAAATTCCATTATAAATGACTTATATATAATTAAATTCATAATCGCTAATGAAATTATTAAATATGTCAAATCTTATGAGTTTCTCAACTCTATCATCATTACCATATGCATTGGATAGTTATATAATTTCAGTCCCACCATTCTGATAATGAGATCTATATATTCATGTACCTCAAGATTATAGAATATTAATCATATCATCATACCATAATAGATTTAATGTAAATAGGTTTCATAAATATTTCATTATTTCATCATATCGTAACACATGAAAATGAAATAAGATTTATTATGGCTTCATCATAATATAATTAACCTATGAAAAAAATGGGTTTCTTAGAATCAATCACAAATAATTATCATTATAAGCCATCTATACTATGAAAGTGGATGGGTTCATATTATTATATACCTAATGATGTATAAAAATTCATAAATTATGTACCTAATGATTTAAAATACTATTAAAATATTATTCAAAACATTCATTGAAAACATGGTTATATATCATTTTATTTTGGTAAAATTATACATAAAAATTCATAGAATACTGAGTAAATAATTTTCATTGAAAGTAACTACATAAAAATGTAACATATGATTCAAATAAAATAATAGTCATTATGGTTGTAAAATCCATTTGTCTCATATATGTTACAAAAACATTATCGTCTCACTTTTATAAAATTTCAAAAATGACTGGTCAAGATTTTATTTTAAAGATTCATTTTTACAACATTAATGTATATTCAATGGAGGTGGAAATGAACTATTTTAAAAAATTATTATATTCATGAAATTTTAATAAATATTGGTGAAGAGTATGTATATGAAAGAAATGTTTCATCATCTAAATAGAAAATAAGGTCAGATTTTATTTTAAAAACATTTAATCAGTCATTTTTATTACCAAAGAAAGTAAGATGGTATTATTTCATAAAAAAAATATGAGAATAAAATATAAGGCTTCCCTAAGACAATATCTATATAATTCCCACATTTTAAATCTATAATACGTGATCCTGAAAATAAATGAGATAGTAATATAAGACAATTTACTCGAGTCTTTTCTTTCTTTGTATGTGTTCAAATATATGATATAATAAATACATATTTATTATATATATATATATATATTAAATATAAATATTCATAAAAATCTTACTATTTATAATTTTTTTATAATGTCGAATTATCAATTTATTAACAATTTATTCATTAAAATGATCTTTCTGGTGAAAACTAATCTGTTTTACATTCATGTTTCAGTTTGATGGTTTTGGTGCTTTCATATTGGTCATAGTTCAACCATATATAGATTATTAGTAATTAAATAAGTATCATATTTATTCATAAATAAATTTTATAAATTATTCATATAAATCTGTGATAAAAAATGAATTTCATCACTTCGTGGAGACAGTAGTCTATACCTACACACAGGTAATGTTTTAACTTTTCAATGGATTGAATGAAATATAGTTAAATTATATTTCACCATTATATAATAATTATTATATCATTAAAATCATGTATATTAATTAAATCTATACTTATTAAGATATATGGAAATTATAAATCAAAACAATCACATCGGTTTTTGGAGGTGGTCATCCACACAAATTCATGAACGATGTTGTCATTTTATAGTAGATTGAAAGGTAAGAACATATATAAGAAATTATAAAATTAATATAATAATATTATACACATACTTACATTATATAATAATTTATGGGGATAGAAAATGAACCGTACCCCTATGTGGAGGTGGTAGTCCACACGTATTCATGAGTGATACTTTCAAATTCATTAGATGGAAATTAGGTGGAAAATGGATTATACATCATAATAATAAAAAATTTATTTTATTAAAGATAATAAATTAATTATTTTATAAAATATACCATGAAATAATAGTAGGTAGAGAAATAAATAAAATGAAATTTATTATTTTATTACTTATACCTCTTTGTTGAGAAACCTCCTTTTGAAAACACCTTAAGCCTTAGAAGGATGGTATTATGTTCAAAACATAACATGTAAAACGTGGGATGGGATATTAGTAATTTATTATGGTAGGTCATGGATGATCAATAAGGCTCATGAAGTGTGAGGATGATAGGAGAGGTCGTATCCTTTTATTTGGGAGGGAGAGGACACAATTGGAATTTTTCAAAAGATTAAAATATACTTATGTCTTACTCAACTAAAATTGATCCAAATTGAAAAATCGTGGAATATAACACTATTATGTTCAAAATAACATTAACCAATCAAATCCAATCGTTTTTTGTGATATTTTAATCCATATATCTTATGTAACCCCCCCCCCCTCATTAAACTTGTTTATACCTTAACCGTCGTAACAAATTTTCACTAATTTTACAATTAATTATGAGAAAAATTAAAGTAATATTATTAAAAAATATTAATTATTATGAATTAAAATAAGGAATCCATTTTAAATTATTCAATTTCTTTATGTGGAGAAAATTAATATTAAATTAAGTTTATAAAACACAAGAAATGTTTTTTATAAAAATACAATTTTTAATTATAAAATTTATTTTTCCATTATTAATTAATATAAATAAATTATTATATTAATGATTAAATATTTTATTAAAAATATTATATACAAATACAATTAAAATAATTCATCAACTGAGATTAATTTAATTTGTTATGATAAAAACACAATGTGGGTATAAAAATAATATTTTTTGAAAGTAAAATATTTTTACATTAAAATAATTTTATTTAAGTTTATAACTAATAAAAATAAATAATTAATATTATATATATATAAATTTTTCAAAATTTATTGATTACAGTTCCAAGCATCTAATTGAATGTTTAGATGATAAATGACACATTAAATAATAATATATTAATAGTATATTGTGATTCCATTAAGATCGGGGTTTCATGTAAATAATTTTTTGAAAATTTGGAAAATATTAATGACAAATAAATTACAAAATATTGTGGTGTTACATTATTGGTCCTACTCATGGTATATATGCAATTTTTGAGTTGAAAATTGCTTCGACCATGGTGTGGTCTGGCCCGTGTTGCACCATGAAATTCCAAAACTCCTTATTGAGAAATTGGGCTCCAACCAATACATCTTAAACCCAAAAAAGTCCATAAAATTGTTCAAAATTATAATTTAACTAAAGAATAGATTTTAAAATATCTCCAACATATCATGTAATGTCGCTATCAATCATGATAAATAAGGCTTTTGCAAAAAGAAATGCGTTCATTTATCCCTTATAATCTATTCAAATTTTCATATCTCATGACAATATATTATATGATTACACATGATACAAAGAAAAAAAATAGACGTCACAAGAAATGTCTTTTCCTAATAATCAATAATCCAGAATGGATTCTCAACCTTTTACATATAAGTATATATATCATGTTATTCACAATTAAAAATGTGATAGGGATATAGATGATACTTTCTATGTTGAGACACATGAAATGAATCATGGATCAAGGTCAACTAAGATAGTAGATATAATATATAAGACACTTTTTCAAACATTTTAGTGATCTCAAAAGGCCCCAAATATAATGGAGCTAACTTACCATATTCTCTATTTTGATGATGAACCAAATGAGTTGATATTTTCAAAAAAAAACCGGTCACCATCAAAGAATTATCTAGGATTAAATTAATGGTATACATAATATTTATATAGAATGTGTACATTCACCAACCATCGACGTATACCCCAAAACTCTTATAATGTTCCCTCGATATTTTATGGTATAACAAGATAATATTTACCTACATGTGACCAATAAAGCGGTTATCTAAAATAGTTACCATAAAGATTCTCAAAGGGGGGGAATTTTAATGGAAGACTAAAAACTGTAATTATAATCAATCTAAATTAGTCCAAAAAGGATTTACCAAGAACCTAAAAATTACAAGATATTGTAATGAAACATATCCTATAAAATATGAGTTGCATGATCCATCTTTTAATGCATAAAATTATGGTAATTTCTTTTTGACATGGTTTTAGAACCCATCACATCATAAAGGAATTTCCAAAAACCGAGAGGTCACCTTCGGGTACCTAATTGAGATAATGGAAGATGAAACCCCATGAAATATCACAATTACTCTCTTGTAAAACTTTCCCAAATCCAAAACCTTGGTTATATCCTAAATAATAATGAAATGGGAAGACATTGTTAATCAATCAATCACCAAAAAAAGGAATTCATTCCTCATGGAATATATGGTAGTCCCATAATGAATCAATTGAAATATATCCCCACATCTACACGATATTAGTAGGAGGTTGAAGAAAATATAAATCATTAGGTTACTATGTGTGAATTTTCTAATAAATGAGGAAACATAACAAAAAATTAGTTCTTTCAAACCTCATTCCTTTCCACTATTACAAACATTTCACATCATAATACATATTAGTAGTTAATCGGCGAACAACCCATTAAGAATAATGAAAATATTTCATCATATCCCTCCTTATGGATTCATGAAAAAAAGCATCTTCTGAAGAAAATACACCTTCCAAATAGTTATAGAATTCAATAATAGAATCCCCATCATATAAATATTTTTTTATACTCATAAAATAACCATCTCAATGTTGTTTCCAATGAATCGACTCAGAAATAGATGATGTTGACTGTGTTATAACTAGAAAAATACCAATATCTTCTTCTGTTGCATTTGGTTGTATCTGAGAAAAGGGTCCCATGATTTCCATCTCATTCATTAACTCTATTAAAACATGATAGTTCAATTTACTATTGATATCATCGTCTATAACATTCCCAATTCATGGGGTGTAAGAGATGTCGATGTCAAAGTCATGATGGTACTCCACCCATCGAATTTACCAAAGTATTTTATCCTTTTAAGAAAATATGTATCTTATTATCTTATATTCATGATAAACATTAATCCTTTCAATAGAACCGTAGCGTTTTCTACACATAAAATTGTTCATAACAACTTTGAGTTCATGGTCATCAGTGGTGTAATTTTATTAATGAGTTCAATTATGATGAGTTTCATATTCCACAACATTATATCCTTGCATTAAAACATATCCAAATCCTAAACATAACAAATAAAAATAAAACATATACCCCGATATTTATTTTTGAAGTATCAAAATACGAGCAAACATCAAACATTGTTTTAGTTCCACAATGGAAGTATGAGACTTAGAATCCCATATGAGTTTTACAACATTGGAAAAAGGAATCTAGTAATGAAGAATGTTTTATGAAATCATTTTTGAAATTTCGATAACATCCATTCAAGCCCAAGAATATTTTAATCTCAAATAGATTTCATATATCCTCATAATATATAAAATCTTTCACCTTATCAGGATTGACTAGAATACCTTCTTCCAAAACATCATCTCATAAGAACATATCATCCTGAATCTAAAAATGGGATTTAGATAATTTATCAAAAAATGGTGATCTCTTTTTATTATCAAAGAAAGTTTCTAGTGAAAATAATGCTCTTACTATGATATTGATTATATCAATATATCATTAAAAATTACTATGATAAATGAATCAAAGCACTAGTAGAATATTTGGTCTATCAAATCCATAAAAACAATATAATTCTAACTCTTGTCAAATAAAATCATAAGTTATTTGATGTGGATATACCTACTCCTGAAACTGGTCATTAGAATATACCACTTTTTAAATATAAGGTGTTGATATCCATATAAAATGTCATTTTTCAATAATGATTCTTATTCTTTATACTGTTCAAACAAGTAATTGAAATTGGGTAAATGTTTTTTATTCTAAATTTTTACTGGGTTAATATTCTGATAATAATTACATAGTTGAAGAGTTCAACCATCCTTATAAGAAAAATCACAAGGATACCAAAGTTGATACACTATAATGAATGAAACATTCCAATTTAAAACCATCCAATTGAATCCTAAACTCTTTTAATTTAGATGCATGGATACTTATGATAAAACTGAATATATATCAGTTGACTTCCAGAGAACAAATCAATTGGTAATTTCATCTACCTTTTTACAGGTAGAATATAAAATTGATCAAGAAAAACTTCAGTAAATTCCTTGACAACTAAAGGAACCTCAAAAAGATATGGCTCATCTCTAAGATTAATTGATCAAAAATATATCAATATTCTATGTCATTTCATAAGGGTCTAACTAGACTATATCTCAGATCATACTCTTCATGAAAATACTCAAGATATCCCATCTAAAGAAGTATAGGACACCCAGTGATGATAATAATAAATATTCACTTTATGGGTGATCAACCAATCTCTCTAAAGTTTAACATCAAATAGGTATTAATTTTGAACAAGAAAATATAAAACTATATCAATTTCAGAAATGGTAAAAACATGAGGGAGATTAAAAACCATGTTCCCTCTTTTTTCTAAGATTAATGACCAAATCCATTACATAAGAAATGATTTTTGTTATATGTTTTAAGAGATTTAAAAAAGAGTGTGTGTATAAAAATTTAGAGGAAACAATATCAAATAAATTAATCAATAATTATGATGAAAAAATATGTTACCTCTCTTTATCACTGGACATGAATCATTAATAACCAAAGACTCTTCCAATGTATGTAATTTATTCATTTCGAATTTATGTGGTTGGAACTCTAATAGAATTAAAATATCAAAGTACACTATATATCTTTTAGGGGATGGTTATCACATTCCATAACTAATAGTATAAATATCATGAAATAATTTCTTTAAATGACCTCATCATTCACATGAGATGTAAGCCTTTTTAGGTGCAAATAAAAACATTTTTTCCTAGTATTGAAATAATGGTATAATGTTATAGGAATAATACTAGCTACTGAATAATGTGTTAAGAATCCCACTGATAAGAGCCACCAATAACAGACTTGCGTGTTTCATTCTGATTCTACTTCCTTTTGTGGTAGCCACTTAAAATACCAAAATGTTGAAGACAAATTATAAAAACTCATGAATTTCTTTCCAAGTCAATTCTATAAATTATTTATTTTTTAATACTTTAATAGATAAATATTCTAACATATTAAAATGGGTTTTGAAATTAGTTTCAATCATATAACCCTATGGAGAGGTAAGAAAATACATGGAATTTTCTATTACCATTGATTTAGGATATCAATATTAGATGAATATGGTCTTAAAATATTTCTATTATAATAATTCATGATTATTTTTCTAATCCTTTTCTCCCTAGAAGGTCTTATATAATTATTTAACATTAAAGGAAACAAAAGTTACCTTTAACAAATATAGAGTTTCTAAAAAGATAAAAAATATATTCCATCTTTAAAATCCATTCTTCCACATCTTGAGGATAATTCATCGATTAAGTATGTTGGTATTTTTTGTGGATAAACTATTTGGATCAATATTTTTAACATGTAGTTGCTTTTGTTATCTCTCTAACTTAATCAGGGGAATGGACATCATTTTTTCCATGTCATAGACTACTTGCACAACTGATTTAACATGATTCTGAACAACTAGGGGGTTTTTTTGTAACACCATCTATATAACCCTCTTAGGGACCTTCATGAAGTATTTTCGGGGAATAGTACTATAATAAATAAATTATATATACCAGAAGAAAAAATAGTCATTTTTCTTTGAGTCTAGAAAACACAATCAAGGAATTGAGAAAAGATAAAAACTCAACATGAGAGATACACGCCCCATTATGTCGTGGTAACTTAAGTTTCATTATGATGATAACTTCTGGTGAAACTTTTTATAAAATACCCTTTATGTTTTGATAATCCTGTTTCATATCCACTAAAACATCCCTAGACAAGAATACATTGTATTACCAGCCTTGACAATGATATCAATTTTCATGACCCATTCTAGGACATTCCTAAACTAGAACCCGAAGTTAGACCATGGAAAGGCTCAAAGGGTTTCCTCAATCCCCATGGGATGGTGACATGTTTTTGGTTATCAAGAACTACCTTTGGGAAATTTTGATACAAAAAATATGGACAAAGGGAATCAACTATTTCACATATAAAATCAATCGAACATGCCAATATAAATTTATATAGTGTAGGATTATAAGATACAACATGTACCAACCCAAAAAAGGTAAACTATTATACTAAATAAAAAAAATAAAGGGATCTTTATCTAAAACATGTTACCACAAAACTTTCACAACCTGCTATAATTGATATCTACGGCCTTCTTGAGGTTGTATGCCTTTACCTGAATCTCTAATCCCCATATGCTAATGATATGAGCCTAGGCATCATGAAAAATTTGTGGGAACAAATTTTCCAACAAAATATGTACCAATGGAGTCAATAATAGAATATATAAAAGGAATCCAACATCTAATTCAAGTAAAATAGTGAAATACCAAAACATGTATAAGTAAAAAACAAGTTCCAAACCAAAATAGGTAAACCAAAGTACGTAGAAAAAAAAAATAAAAAAGTTTACTTCTAGACAATTTCACCACCAAACTCATATACCGCACTACTATGGATACCCACCACTTCCTTGAGGTACATTAAATTTACCTATATTAGATAAAACATGATCTATACACACCAAAGGGTAATTTTGGAATCTAGGAAAACAATCCTAATAGGATCTCACCAAGTGTTTCATAAATATTCATTAAAATATAGTCAAATTATTCTTATTGTATAAAAATAAAGGGTACGGAATAAATTTGTTGAATTTAAATCTAAATATATAAATTCATCCTTTTTAAATAATTCCAGAAATATTTTCCAAATACTCTATTTTTCAAAAAATATATATAACATAACCATTTCTTTTCAAATAGTTCTAATTGTTACAATAATTCAAAAAATTTAAAATTTCCAAATAATGAGTAATGAACCATTTCCCAAAGATCAAAATCATGGAATCCAATTCCTAGGATACAATAGTTCCAGGATAGCTAGGATCCACACATCATCTTAGTAAACTATCATGAATAATTTGTACCAAAAGTATTTAGAAAACAAATGAAAATGGATCAATCAAACCTTGATATGTTAACCCCCTTATGTTATCATGAAATCAATTATTTAGTTATAGTTATAAATTTATATCTGTTCAAAGAAAAACATATCATTATTTCCCAAATCCAAACCCCTCTTATGTACACCAATTTATAAAGTTCTCTACCTATACTAAAACTATTCAATTCATAAATATATAAATTTTCCTCTCACTCTTGAAGACCATTTAATTTAGCATATCATGCTTCAAATACACTTTTCATCCAAATACCACATTCTTCTAAATCACTTTTAATCAAAATATAACATGATTTAATAATATATTCCATAAAATATAAAATGATTTGAAATCACTTTGCATAAAATTACAACATGATTGTGAAATCATTTTTAATCAAAATCTCAAGAGGATATACATTTCATAACAATTTCATCAAAAAATTATATTTCATGAACCCTTCCATAAAAACCATTTCAAATTCATTTTCAAGGTAAATCCTTAAAACATTTTTTTGAATCATTATAGGAACCAATCAAAATGAGAATATAATCAGGGTTTTTAGGAAAAAAAATATTTTTTATAAAACGATTTGTAAACACTAGGTATTATAAAATGGCTAAGGGATACAATATCTTTGTAGATAGAGTGATAACTCTATGTAGATAAATAAGATACCTCGACAAAAAAAATAAATTCATTAATCTAAAGTCCAATGATCTATAGATTAATAGAGGGAAAAAATAACCCCATATCTCTAGGATAGTTGTACAGTAATAATTCTAATAAAATAAAATCAAGGAAGGGTAAGATAATTTTAGGTAATGGATCAATGAAGAAGAGGTCATCCAAAATGTGACCTAGAATACATTTGATTCAAAAAAAACAAATAAAGTTAATGAATGAGATGGTTTTAAGATAGGAAACCAATGTTAAATGGTATTAAAAACCATCCCTCAATGATTTTCAGTGACCCCATTAATGCTAATTATCCCCCTTTCGGAAGACAAGGCGGTCGAATCATCAATTTCAAAATTCTTAAACTAGAGACACCACAGTGTGGTGGGCATTCACCATACCCATGGTGGACTCCATCATTTCATTTACAAGAACCTTACACACCAAATTTATGTGATATTGTATAGAAATTATGGTAGTTTTGGACCCACCACACCCTGCACCATATCATGTTGGGGGATAAATTGATTGAGAATCCTAGTGGGAATTTATATACACCATTCTTAAGACCATACCATATGCTATGTTTGTTGTTATGACCTATGTTATAGACGAAATCTGCACGCTAAATATGGTTTCATCCATGGCATGATTTATCCCATGTTGAACCATATAATTCAATAAAACCTTATTAATCTATTTGGTATGAACCAAAACATCATGAAACCAAAAAGAACAGTTAAAAAGTTCAAAATTAGAACATACCTCAAACCAGGATGTGTAAACATTTATAAAATATCATAGTTTTTATGAGACATATTAAAGAGTATAATGACATAATGTTTTACATATTCTATGATATGTCAAATATTTCAGTTAATACATAAATTTTTATATCGTATTTGTAAGATTAAAATTTTCACCCATAAGATTTATTTTGAGGGATAAAATAATGCGGAAGATAATTCTGACCGGATTAACATGATATGTAGGATAATTATTCCTTATATATGATATTTCAATTTAAAAAATAACATAACTCTGGTGTTTTAAATCTGATGATGTTGAGCTATAATTTTATTCATAAACATCTTGATGTAGAAGGATTGATCCATGATTCAAGAAGTGTCAGAATGAGGAAATAATATGATGAAATTAATAGGATCCTTTTATGATATTTATTTGGATTCCATTTATGAATATTTAAATCATATATTAAGAATAATTTTTGAAAAATTATTTAAAAATATATCTGGATCAATTTAAATGTGAAGATCTTGGGTACATTTGTAATGTTAATTGAGAATCATTTGAGGTAGTCCTGTGAGATAAGTTGTGAGTTATTTTAATAGAATAAAGATAAAGGGAAAAATTAACATGATTTTATTGAGGAATTAAAAATTACATAATTAATTTTTTTTGCATTAATTGTAATTTTTTCATAATTTAATTATGAGAATTTATTATGGTTTGGTGCTAAAAAAATAAAATAAAGAATAAGATAAGAGATACATGATATGGTGATTTAACAATTCTATCACTAAAGTTATCCATTATGTGGGCGAAAATGATAGAAACAATGTTTCTATGAGTGATCATTCATCTTTGGTGATGAATAAGAATATAAGATGAGAAAGTGATACCAATATACATATTATCTATTGGGGATTCTACAGACAAAATAATATGAATTAAAAAGAACATTTCATGATATCTATATATCATAAGTCTTTAAGATGATTTGTATAATCAATTTAATATTGATATATATAAGATTATGTCCTTGGTGATTTCTATATATTGAGTATGGTGATCAAATTCAAAGTATCATAGAGTTACATGAGCCTATAATGTTTATCATACATCGAGGAGGATCTAACTAAATCTTTTATTTGAATAGGAATGTCTAGTTGGTTCTTGATTCTTAAGATTGAAATTACATGCTTTATTTGATGATTTGTGTCATTAAAGTGTACTAGATTCATGATAGAGTAATATGTTCATAGATATACCCTTTAACGATATTTTTATTGATAATAAAATGGAATTAGTGTGTGAGTGGGATAATAATCACCATATATCAAGGATATAGTCATGCATCTTGGAGTATAACCTCATTAATAAACTCTTGTGTGACTTGTATTTACTTATTTAATATAATACATTCATTCAATTCAAATGTTATAAAAGTGTGATAAGTCCATTAATTTAATATTTAATTGTTGGAGAGGGTAAATAATTTAATCCCTTAAAATTCACCCACACTAATACCTCCCCAAGTGTGGTTTCACTAAACCTAGTGGAAAAAATGGTTGAAATATGGTATATAGTAAGGTCCCTATGGGTGGATAATTGATTATTTTATAGGATATGCTTTGATGAATGTATTTTTATTGTAGTTAAGTTATGAGATGATTAATCTATCACTTTTTAATATCTTTTAACCCTCACTCCTGAATGTAGAGATAAAAAATAAAATTTATACTTTTAAATTTGATACAAATAATGGTGACCCAATTTTATCCCTCCAAAACATAGACCTTCTAAATGAAATATATGATAACTTAAATACACATAGAAATAATAGGTTTAGAGAATCATATAATTATTAAAAAAACATACATAATAATCTCCATGTATTTAAGGAATAATTATTCCCAATATACCCATTTTTTTCTTTTCCATATTTAGTCTTTATTAGTACTCCAACTCATCCTTAGAACCCCTAAAAAACATTTCAAAACATGGTATAGGAACAAAAATCTCAGTAAATGGAATATAAAAAAATAGTTAAACCCATTAGTCCATGAATACTCATAAAGATTATCCTCTGACAAATTAATATTTTTCCTCAAAATACACATTTTATTGCTCAAGAAATTGAATGTAGTGCCCAAATACGTTCGTAAAACATTTTATAAGAAAAATTAATGAAAATAAATTATACTCAAAAAAATTTCATTAATATCATGAAAAACTAATAGTATATTTTTTCACAATTTTAAAAATTTTACCCTTAATAAGTACAATATACTTTCTTTGAAACATAATATCAGTATCATACATTGTAAAATAATACGATTTATATAAAAACATATTGAAACCATAGATAAATCATGTGGTTAACTTGCGATATAATTTCCATGTCACTCTTACAAATGGAATAAACTATCTAAAAATTCCTATAATCTCTTAGGAGTAAACAAACTGGTTAACTTTACCCCATTTACTAATGAATTGGAGTGCTATATCAAACTCAACCATTCTCGTTTGATCAAGAAACCACCAATCCTTCGTTTATAATAGAAACACCCATCAATGGTTTATAATTGAACATCCTTTTATCATAAACAATTCCCAATAACTACAACATAATCATAACACATGAAATATTGCATCATAAAAATATTCTTTTCACCCACAAGAAATCATTTCAGGATATTAAAATATCAATTTAGTTTAAAACCCATTTTGAAATACAAAAAACAAAGGGAATGAAAGTTTTTCTTTAAGTAAAACATGATGTATTTTAACATAATTAAAGCAAACAATAATGGTTAGAGTTTTTGGAAATACCAATGATGTTATATATGTTATAATAGAACATTCCATTTTCCCTTTTGTCAAAATTTTCCATTTAAAATATGTAAAAATGTTAAGTTTAAAACCATTGAAAAAAAATTAAAAGTGATATAAAATATCCTTTACAATTCATTTAGTCCCTTATAAATACCGACAATAAATAATTTTATGAATTTGATGATTGGAGAAAAAATATTTAGAAAATAAATATTTAAAACAATTAAACTGAAGTTTTTAAAATAAAGTGTCCCTTAACTCGACTATGACACATTATGTATGTTATTTACATTACCAAATACTAAAATTATATTAAATATTTAATTTATTAAAATAATTTCCCAAATATATTATTGTTTTTATTTTATTTATTACAATTTTATATAAAATTACATAACCAATTAAGTTCACAGTGGATGTTTTGATGATATTTGACTCATATGTCAAAATGACTATGGTAAGTAGATTATGGTCATAGATATAATTATTAAATAATATCAAAAACAATAATCTAATAATTTTAATTTTTATGCATTAACTATACATTTAAGACCAATCATGAAATATATTTATGAAAAATGAATTATGTTTCAATCATGGAGCTCGGTGGTCATACGTACAGAGGAGTAGCATTACTATTTTTTCAAAGAACGTGAAGAAAAGAATGTAGGTATAATTTTAAGTTTTCATAATTGTGATTATTTCATAAATACAATATATTTGATTAAAGATACTTATATATTGTATTCATGTGATGTGGTCATGAAAAATGAAATGCATCACTTCGTGGAGGCTATAATCTAAACGTATACACGAACAACATTATCATTTGTTACTGGATGGAAAGGTAAGAAAGTAGATGATATCTAATATTTAAAAAATTATAAATATTTCATAAATATTATATATATATATATTAAACCATAAATATATCCAGTAGTGAGAGGTTTTTATATAAACAAAATTACATCAGTTCACAAGGCAGTAATTAATTGAACACGTGAATGATGGATTCATTTCCCATTTGATGGGAGAGGGTATAGATATATATTATTCCATTAATTTAATAAATTATTATTTTATGGAAGATAATTATTATATTATATAATCTTGGTTGAATTTATTTTAAGGAGTTATAAGAATAAATTCATCTAAAAAAATGGGTTAAAAGTTATACCTCTTCTATAGACAACCTCCTTTACATTACACCTTAATCCCTAAAAAGTTGGTATTATTATTAATATAAGACTTATAGATTATGGAGAGGGATGTTAGGAAATAATTTTGATTGGAAATTTCTGAAACAAATGTTCCTTGATGTGTGGACATAATAGGGGAGGAGGATCAATTTTTAGTTGAGGGAAGCAGCATTCTTACATTGGTTTTAAAGTATTAAGTTATTATAAATTAATTTTTATATTAAAGTATATATAGAATAATAAAATTAAAATTTAAGATGAGGTAGAGTATAAATATTATGTTTAAAAAAAATTTATAGTTTTTTATTTTGTTTCTACCCTTATCTCATAGTTTTAACCCCTTATTAACAATTTCGACAATTACCATTGTATTATTGTTTTTTAATCTTTAGGGGTCATGGAAGTCATTATAAAATGTAGACTGACCCATAAAAGGGTAATGAATGGTATTTTCAACCATATATCATAAAAATCACGGAATATTATATTTTAAAAAAATAAATAATTTAATAAATAAAATTATTAAAATTATTATTATTTGCATTTTTAGGAACAATTCACATAATTTGACGTCGAAAAAAATATTTTAAATAAGTAATTAAATTATAAGTCAATAAAAAATCCCAATATGGTATATTTATCTTTAAAAAGTGTTTAATAGTTTAAATCACCCAAAAAATATTACTTTTATAGTTTTTAAAATCATTTTCTTGATTTTTTTCTATTTACACAAGCATTGTGCCAATGTTGTGTAATCATTTAAGTGGGTTATTTTTTAACTATTTTTAGAAAAAATTAATATGATTAAAAAATTAATTTATATATAAAATAAATATTTTTATACAAAATTAACCTCATTTTAATCGTATGTAAAAATATTAGTGATATTATATTAAAAGGGTGGTATTTTTAGAATTTTTCTTTATGTAAAATTATATATATGTAATTATGAAGGTAAAATGGAAGAAAAGTTCAATATATCATAATTTAGAATAAGGTTTAATTTATCCTATAAAATAAAATTAATTATTTTTTGTTGTATTTCAAGATATTATCTTAGGGTTTTAACCCAAATTTTCTTATTTTCCCTTATAATGGCGAAAAAATATTTTCCAAGATTATTATTCAGAATAATAAATAAAGTATAACTATATTCCAAATATAAACCTAAATATTCCAAATATGTAATAATTTTTTAAATTTAAATGTATATAAGTGGTATAAAATAATTTAGGATAAAAACAAAAAACACAACGAAAAATAACGTTTTAGATATATGCCTATTTGTATTAAAATATTTTCTATAACTAATTCAGCTATGAAATTGATTCTGAAAAAATCAATTTGATTATAAATAATATAATAGAACAAATTATTCCATGAACCAATTTTAAAAAAAATAAAACTCTTTTAAATGATTGAAACAAAAGCAATATTTTCAATAAAAATATATATTTTCAATATTCAATGAAAAATAAAAATTTTCAAAAAATTATAAAAAAAATCAACATCAAATACTTTTGAAATTATGGTTTCTAATATTATATCATGTTTAACAAATATAACTTCGATAAGTTCCATAAATTTATTATTATATTCACTAAAAAAATAAATAAAACCCATTTTTAAAAAAAAAATATTTTTGAAGAATTAAATGACTTTGCTAAAAATTATGTGATTATTTTCTCTGGATTAATTTAAAAATATTATTTAATTAGTTAATTTATATATATTTCAAAATTCATTGGATATTCTTTATATCAACCAACTCAAAATCTAGGTTACAAATAACATAAAATATTAATATTTCATGGTTTGTTTATGGTTAGTGTTTTGTGCCCTATACGCTATCAAAACATGTTATTTTAAATTATCAGAAAATTACAGGCTAAATAATCATGAAGTCCAAATATTTTTATTTTCTTTTTGTATATTACCATTTTATATCATCATTAAGAGGGAATCCTTACATGACATGTGTTTCAAGAGGCATAAGGCCTTGTACATGACCTGAAAGCCTAGAGGTAAAAGGCATTATACATGACATGAAGGCCTAGAAACCTAAATAGACTTTAACTAAACCTATCTAGCATCTAATTTGATGATGGTTCATATCTCCCCACATTTCATGGATGATCTTCTAACATTTCCCAATATATATCTCCATGATTCCTAGAAAGGTTAGTGAAATTATCACTCCCATTTTTCATGCCCAATATGGTTAGCTCTTATATAGTGGCTATTACATAATATGATTCTTCTTCTCGAACTAAAAAATAGCAATTTGTAAGCAGTTTTTAGTGGTTTTTTGATAAACCAACACACTAAAAATTAAATGATTTAGTGGTGGTTCTTTAAAAATCACATCTAAATATGAATTTTTATTAAAAAAATCACTTTATCATCACACCTCATATTTATCCCATAATTCCCTCCTTCTCCCCCAAGATCCCCCTACCCCAAGCCATAGAATATTACCCTCATCGGTTCTCATGTATCTCTTGATCTCGGTTAGCCTGAGCACCTCTAAGCCCTTTTCGACGTTACGGTCCCAGACCCCCCGACCCGTTATTCACTTTCTTTCCATCACTCGATCCATCAACCCATCCTAATTTATCTCCCTCCCTAAATACTTCACCTTATCTTGATCTAATAATAGAGCTACAGTAAACCCTAATCCCACTAATCTATCTCCCTAGTGGTAAGCATGATACTCTCCTTAACATGGACTGTAGCATAGAGGCTCTCCATCATCTTACATTAGCCAGCCTTATATGAGTCCTCCAAGAAAACAAAAACTTTCATAGTAATCCTTCCCATTTCAAATATTAATTCTTTAAATACACTAAGGGTAACACCAAGGCATTGTCTCCACTATTTTCACATTTATCCTATTATATTTTTCTATTTTTCTATTCAATCCCTTTAAATTAAACCACTGCTTCAATGGTGGATTAACATGTGTTCTATATTTTATATTGAAAAACATCGGATACAAAACATCTTAAACCATGTTATGGGGGATATCTAATATTAGTTTGTAATAGGTAATTTTAAATCATGAAAATTTAATTAAAAAATGTGGCACCAATCAGCTCATTTTTTAACAACCACTATAATGTGGTTCATTGTTTCACAACATGTTCTTTTTCTAAAAATAAAAATTCTATTCAAGTCACCCATTTGACTCACTTAACCAATGTTTTTAATATATAAATAATTTAAAATTCATTTTTATGTGTTTTTATACCTTTCCAACACACACAACACAAAAAATGAATTGTTTGTGATATATAGTAACATAAGCATTTTTAAGCCACCTTTCCTCAGTTAACATGCTCCTCTAGACATTTACTTTTATATGTAAACATATAGGTTAATTTAAAATAATTAAACTATAACATATATACAATATTTTATTCCCTAAAAACTATAATTATAATCCATTAATTGTCATAGTAATTTTTTTATTCACAATTATGCTTTAAGAATCATCATAGATGTTCTACTTTTCTCCCATAAATGTTACTTATTCTCATTGAGTCCTCAACATTCTCATCAATAATATTTTTACTCCATCAATTAATAATATATTTCCAATATTTTCATACTCCTGTAATTAATTATAAAATAAAAGCTTGTATTGACAACCAATTGTATTTATAATAATGGGAATGGAAAAAAGAAACCCAATGGGCATTTTATTGTCTATATTTGTCATGGGAGACTCAATATCCTCCTTTGTATTTTTAATCAATACCGCAATTCTAACACTAGATCTTATATCATTAATTTCATTTAAATATTTCATTTTCTATATATTTTTAATAAAAATATCTTCAATTTTTTATTCGTTTATTTTTTTGTTGTTATTTGAATGTGTGAGACTGGTCCACTAAATAATGTTGGGTCATTTGGTAGTCAGAATTTACTGATCATGAGATGATAATCTCTCTTTTTGTGACCTTTAATGGGGGATCACTGAGGGTTTATATAGGTAGATCCTCCCCCTCAGATGGGGGCTTCATTCCAAAGGGATTCAGACCAAATTTAGATGGTGCTATAGAGTATTTGTTCTTTGATGTAGAACGTGTATTGTAGAATTTTTTACTTTGTCATTCAATGTATTTTAGTTGTGTGGTATTTATCTACTTGGAAAATATATAAATTTAATAATGGTGTGGTTATGGAAATTTGGAAACTATACTACTATCCAAATAAAATTCTCTATAAACTCATATTCAAACTATTTTTTTAAAAGTGGAAATGTCACCAAAAAAATTCTCTAAAATATATTGAATTCTTTCCCATATCCGTATATAGGTACATGTATTTTTTTATAATAATATAAATCTTTCTATTCATATTACTATTATATTTTTAATTTATTATTATATTGTTTACTCTTTTTCTATGATCGTTTATTATTGGTAATCATCATATTTTTTTTAAATAAGACTATATCAAAAACTGAGTTCAAAAGATCGAAATAAGTCATCTTGAGTTAAATAATATATATGGAAGGATGAAAGTTAAAGATATATCCTGCCGATATATATGAAATTATATTTTATATAATATAGAAAAAGTATTTTATTTACCATAAAAATACAATCTTGTCACATATGGGTGTTAATGAATTTAAAATATACAAGACCAGTTGAATGTTACCATATTATTTGATATGGGGATTTTTGCATATTTGGATGGTAGATAATTCTAACTCAATGTTAGAGTTGGGATAAAAGTGGATGGATTGGGGAAATCACACATGAATATATATCATAATCCATTAATATAAAATAATGTGCACCTAATACGATGATTATTTAGTCTAAATATGATTTGTAACATCCCATCTTAGATTCCAATAAACCGGTTCCTTGAGCTAGTTCCCCACATGAAACTTGGCTATCATCCTCATTCAATAGATGCTAAAAAATAGTAATGAATGTATAATGTGGTACTATTAGGATACAATATCCCTATATCATTGTTCACAATAAAAATGTAAAAAACAAATAACCAAAAACGTCATTGTACGTGAGAGGAACACATCAATAGATATTGATATAATATAAAATGACATTTAGTAAAGGTATGGACTACCATATAATCCATAAAAATAACCACTCACTATCATATTTACCCAAACATATAGAATAAAAAAATCCATGAAAAATGGATATATTATATCTCAAAACTGAACATCATCTAATCTCATGATAGAATCTGATCTATCGTTTTTGATCAAGAAAAAATAAATATGAACAGTATCCCTATACCTGATCCTAAAACAAATAAATGATAGCTACTCAGTTACCAATTTTAATTGGTGGATCATGTATATATATATATCATATTGAACTCAATGTTCATAGTTGGAATTCATGTAATGGTGTTCCACCTAAAGTGATGATCATTATTCTTTAATTATCACATTCGAAGTGATTGTAAAAATTACTGATGTCTTTTCTAATGGTAAATAACTATTTGAAGGGGTGTTCGATGCCATTTTTTCCTTTAAAATGTATGTCTATTGTTATAGAGTTATGTTATATAAAATCATGACTGACACATAAAAATTGTATTAATTAATGTTTGAGACCCTCTTGAGCTTCGTGTGATAATAAATACTTTAATGGAGACTTTTGATCCCATAAGGGTATGAATTTTATTGATGCATATTTTTCTTATTAATGATTTTATGATTTTTATCTTGATTTTTTTACATAATTATATCCTTGATTGATTTCGTTTTTTACTTTGACTTTTTTACTTCTTATTTGACTCTTGTTATAACTACCTAGGATGTGTTTTTTTACTTCACTTTATAACTTTTCCTACACGGTAATACTTATTTGCTTTAAATATATTAATAATGTGTAGCCACATTGTGATATATATGGAAAAAATCCACATTAAATTACTAAAGAACATGCCTTAATACACTATGGTTTTGGAGATATTTTTAAATTTTTCAATTTCAAATCAATCTGTTGATGGGAGAAAATGGTTTATATGAACTAAAAATAAATTTATTAGATTATTAGAATGAGATTAATTTTATAAAAACATGATATTAAATCAATTCCCTATTCAAAGTTTTTTTGTATATGTCATGGATAATCGAATGTTACAGATATTCTGATAAATGATGTCAATCTATAGAATGAGATCCCAAAATTTTCAACAATGGATAATGAAATGAAAAAACATATAAATTATTCATTTTGCATCACAAGTCAATAACATCAACATAAATACATATTAGAACAAATATTAGAGGCTTCTACAAATAGAAACTTGTAAATTGATGTTTATTACACTATATGAAAACTATATCAAGATTACAACATATAATTAGATCCTCTTATTGATTATAGGGAGGTAAATATATGAGATGACATCATTGACCATAAAAATGTATTTCATTTTTTAGTTAAAATGGAAATGAGGAGTTGTATAGTGGATGTTTCAAGTATTCAAAGCATTATTTTCTATTAATGTTATACCATATTTGATGAATATGTGGAATTAAAAATTTGGTGATGTCCGTGATATTTGAATTATTACATGATTCATCTCATGATGCTAAGATCCCTGAGACTTTTAATGATATGAAAATTATGTTTAAGATATTGGTCTAAATTATACAAAAACGCATGCCTGTCCCAATGATTATATGCTTTATCAGGGATAGGATTCATTTAGAGAGGATTGGAAAAAATGTTCTTCTTCTAGATGGAAGTCAATGGGTGATGCTATAATTCTAAATCAACTTACTACTATTAAGAATAAGAAAATTAATAAACTAGAAATTGTTTTATTTATTTTACTTTAAATATTTAATTGAAAACATTGCCCACGTCCTCAAAACCTGTTGAGAAAATGAGGTAGAATTATTTATATATCATAATGATGGGATAATGTTACATACAATAGATTCAAAATTGTGGAATACATTTGATTCATTACATCATGATTTCTCATCTGATATGAGGAATGTGTGATTTGGATTTGTTGACAATGGATTCAACCCATTTGGGACATTGAGCACTAATTATATAATTTGGATGGTAATTTTGATCCATTATAATCTACCTTCATGGATGTGTATTTCATAAAAATATTTTATCATTTTAATTATTATTCATGGAAAAAATCCAAGAAATACTGTTGATGTATACTTGTTGCCTCTAATTGAATAATTATAGGAGTTATAGAGAAACGTTTTGGGGATATATGATGTATCTTCTATAACAATTTTCAAAATGAAAGCTTCTATAATGTGGATCATTAGTGAATTAACTAGGCATGGGAATTTATGTGGTTGTAATACTTAGAGTGGTTTGGTTTTCCCTATTTATAACATTGATTTTGAGCCCAAGTGACTCCCTTAAAGAAAAAAATGGTTCTTCTTGTGTCATCTAATATTTCTCGATTATGAAAAATAATTTCAGATGAACAAGTCAAAATTCAATGGTTCTATTAATCATAGACAGCATCCAAAGTTATTTTCACGTTCTGAAATATTGGAACAACTTGGAAGTGTAGAAATAGAATTGGAAAGTTGGAACATTTGAATGATAGTGGGAAATACGTTCTAAGTACGTCGTCAAGTGAAATCGGAACACAAAAATGGAACAAAAAAATTATATTATTCAAACTTCTGTATTGGGAATTTAATTTTTCAAGGAATAGTATTGATTTTATGGATATTGAGAAGAATTTTTGTGAAAATTTGATCGTAACACTTCTTAATGATAATGGAGAATCAAAGGACCATCCCAATGCTCATCAGGACATACAAACAATGAACATAGAGCATTATCTCTGGCTAAATGAGAATGGAATGTTTGATACAACAGTTTTTGTAATAAAAAATATAGATAATGATACATCTCTTCAAGGATTCAAATCATGTGAAGGTATATGATGGGAATTCAAGGAAAATCTCACAGTTTATTAACATGAAACATTGTAGGTTACATATATTGAAAAGTCATGATTCATATATTTTGTTATAGAAGTCACTAAAAATGGAAATACGTACATTATTACCTAAAAAGGATACTACTTATTTAATCCAATATTTCATATTCCTAAAAAAAACTATGTGGGAAATATTTACAACCGTTTGATATTTACAACAATCAACATAGATTTTTATTGACAATTAGTGAAATGTAGAATATATTTCCATAGTTTTTTACTATCATGATTTATTTAACCATTAATTTGGTCCAGTAAGATAATTAGTAGAGGCACCATACATTATCGATGGATTTATTTAATTGATAGGTACTTTTTTATATGTTTTTCATATTAAGTAATAAATTCCCAGAACTTCCTCAAATACACAGTTATGTTTTATTTTTTTATTTCATTGACATCTTAGGCATCTGAAATCATGCGCGAAGAATAAAAATGAACCTGAAGGCTCTGTTTCTAAAGGAAATTTGGAATAAGAGTGTCTTAACTTTTGTTCTAGATACTTCGATGATATTGAGAAAATATTAAATTGAGTTGGACATGCTGATGGTAAATCTAATGAATATAAATTACATGGTAAATCATAGATTATTCCTATTATTGGCCGATCAGTTGGGAGGATCTCATATATTAAACTGACAAAAATGGAATTAATATAGGCACATAGATATGTGCTACTGAATAGTGAAATTTCATAATCTTTTATTGAATATCTTAGGATAAAAATAAATAGATTAATGAGAATCTAAACATTAAATGAGAAAGACATAACAAAATATGTTAATCAAGAGATTGTATAATGGTTTACTTGATGTGTAACTTCATAAATATTACAATCAATATAGATATTAAGTTAACAAATATATTTCCAAAATATAATGGTTTATATTAATATTTTTCGATCATGAATACTAATACTCAAGATTAGTTGTTAGATTCTTTGAAGTCTGTTGGCTTGAGGTCCTTTAAAAATTCTATAATGATCGATGCTAACAATGTTAATGGATCTAAATTTCATATAGTTGATTGTTAATAGTGTTAAAAAATAGATTATATTGTTATATATATGTTTTCCAAAGTGTGATACTATGGAATGTCGATAGATATCATAGAGTTAAATTTCCATAGTCATTTCTTAGTTTTTTTATTAAAAATAAATTGTGTTCGTATTGTCAATGGTGTTAAAATAGATTCCTTGAAATTTACTTGTATGAACATATCTCACTTAATGGATGTTGGAGACCAGATATACATGATCTGTATATCTTATCATCACAAGAGAAAATGGAATATTATGTGTAAGAGTCTATGGATGTAGGGTGGAGTGTAGTTGTTCACCTAAAAAAGAAACTTGTATGATATGTGTGATGAAGTGGAAAATTTGGACTCCGACATTGAATCCCATCAATAATAAGAAATGAACCAATTCTTTCATCATCATACAAAAAATATTAATCTTGGAAGGGTGGACGATATAGATGAAGTAATGATAGAGCAGAAAAAATACATGATTGAAGGAAAAATTATTGTATATATAGACATCCATTTATTTATCAACCACTTTTGTTATATGTGTGGTTTTTCATAATCATACCTCTATTTATTTTGTTATTTAGAATTATACATATGATATCATTTCTATTTTTTCTGAATGAATTATTTGAAATATATTTTTAAAAGTTAATTTTATTTGATAAATTATATCAATTACAATGAGGAAGTATTTTATTGGACCTAATATACTCTTAGTCAATGTTCCCTTGACCACACAAATATATGATGATCCATTGGTAACATTCCCTACAATATCTGAGACACACTACACCTACCCCATACACTATATCTCTCATCCTTCATTCTATAAATTGATGGAACACCCTTCGATAGTGTGCCGTCAGCAATTGAGATAGCTCCTCCCCATTGAGTAGGCTTAGTGGAAAAGTTGTAGATTTTCACTCTAATTTATTCATAGGGATATTGGAGGTTAATAATTATAGTTAAAAATTTTAATGTCAATAAAAGTTTTTCTATTAGTTTATAGTGCTTAATTTTTTCATGAAAAATTAAAATAATACAACTATAAAGAGAAATATGAATAGTTCAGATGTTTGGAATTTGAACAGATTGATGATAGTAGTTCCATTTAATTAGTATGGGGTCCCAAAGGATGATGTTCTTGGATTAATTTTCTATAGTAATTTTTTCAATGAAATTCACAATTCAAGAATAGGGGGTTATATAATGATGAAATATGAAAAGTTCTTCTCTCTATAGAAAGAGTTGATTGGATGATATCACAAGAGGACAAGATTTGTGCCCGGTGATATTGCATTGATGGATGATAGTGAGAAGGTAAATCACAGAACTTTGAAAACCTTTAGTACATAAACCTTTATTGGTACTAAATAAAATTTAAATATAAAATACTGCTTAATTTTTAATATAATTTTCAAGAAGGTGTCAGTATAAGGAAGCGGAGATGTAGAAGGAGAGGATGTCAAGAAAATTTAATCCGGTAGTGATTAGGATTCACATTAGATTCATAGATTATGTGAAACTAAAATTGTGGAACATTATGTATTATGATTTTAATGTTTATGATTACAACCTTATTGAGACCCTTGATTGTCTTTTATTCTTGATCATGTGTATTATGACATTATACGATAATGGACGGATTATTACGTACTTTATATGCAATCATTGTTAACGGTTTTTGGTGGTGGGATGGATAAATTTTGTTATGATATAATGGATTCTATTTTTCTTTGGATATTCTAAGGTTTCAAATTTTTCAAATGGATTCTTTTTATTTTGAAAATAAATAATTAGAAACAGTTTAAACTACCACTAAAGATGAAATGTTATTTAGTGGATGTTTAAACCCCTAAAATATAATATCAAACAAATTAGTAGTTTTTTTCTTCTATTATTAGTGGTATCTATTTAAAGTAAAATATTAGGTATATAGTGTTATTTTGTACTAAATCTATATCATCAAATTTTTTGGGGAGGCAAAACCACTGTTAAAAACAAAAAATATGCCACTAAAAACATTCTATAATAGTTCATAGAAAACATCACTAAATATAAGGAACCTAGGAGAGTTGGATGTCGATGCAAACTTTGGGAGTAGTTTTTTGGAATTAATCGAAGAAATATTTGGCAGATGTTTAAACTGACGCTAATATATGATTTTATGGTAGTGTATAGTCTACTTCTTTGTGATCTAAACAAAATAATTCATAGACCATGGCCCTAAATCTTGATGTCCCCTGGCCTGAAGGCTTGAGGGGGCACAAAATTCCTATGGCCTAAATACCTATGGTGTCCAGAAGGCCTTGTGGCCTAAATACCAAAATCTATGCCCTATAGGGGGAAATCAGGTGAATATTTATGATGCTACATTAACTACAACAATAATTCAGAAAGTCACCCCATCCCAGTTTGGAACATGGGTCTCTGGGATACCAGATTATGATTTTTACCACTCATGTTCCACCTAATGTACAAAGAATGGAAATTACATCCTCCCCCTCATTAAGTTAACTTCATTATCACATTTTGAACATGAAATTTATAATCAAGGGTTTGAAATTTTTAATTTCCACTATTAAATACTCATAAAAAAATTCCATTTGAATATAAACAATGGTAATAAAATAAACATTTACATAATGACAGAATAAACATAGCTATCAAAATATTCACATAAAACATTTCATAAGAAAAAATAAATAAAAAAACACATAAATTACTCATTAAAATATTGAAAAACTCATGAATACTTGTATAAAAAAATATAATTAATCCTTAAAAAGTACTATTTACATTAATTTAAATATAAGATCATTTTCTTATATTTTGAAATCATAAGAGTTTCTTAAAAACTCATTTAAATAATATATAATTAATTTAGGTTACTTGAGACATCATTTACATATCTTAATTATAAAATTAGAAAACAACCATTTGGATTCCCATAATCTATTAGGAGAAACCTAACTGATTAACTCTATCCCATTAACCAATGCATTGGAGATACATATTAGGCTCACCCATTATTGGATTATTATGGAAACATAGTACCTTATTTTATAATAGATCCACCCATACATGTTTATAATGGAAGCATCAGTCATAATGAATAATTCCCTAGAATCATAAGATAATAATAACACATTAAATTTTTAATCATAAAAAAACTTTTTGCAGCCATAAGAAAACATTTTAAGATATTGGAATATCAATTCCCCTTAAAACCTATTTTTACCATTAATAGTGGAAAATATTGTTTTATTTGATGGTATCATGAAATATTTTAAAGTAATCGAAGCATAAAATATTTTTTATGGTCAAGGAAATTTTTTTGATGTCATATATATTAAAATAGAAAATTAATTTTTTTCTTTTTGTCATTATGTTCCCTATAAAATACGTAAAAAGGCTCATTTTGAAAACCAATGGAAGAAGTTAAAAAGTGTAATAAAATGGCCATTATAAATATTTTAAATTTATAAAATGACATCCATGAACTATTTTTAAGAGCATAGACATGGAATAAAAATATTTTGAAACTAGATCTAGAAAATATTTTGAAGTAGGGTTTTAAAGTAAAGTTTCCCTTACCTCGAGTCTCACTTGTCACATTCATTATTTATCTTGATGAATAATAAACATTGGAAAATTATTTAAGTTATTAAGAATATTTTCAAGTCTGTTATTCTATTTATCTAAAATATTACAATGTTTTTACAATTATTTAATAAATTGAGTTTATGTATGATGATTTGATAATATTAAACTCATATGTCCAAAATGAATTTTGTAAGTTGAATATGATAAAATTAGTTATTATTGAAATATATTAAGAATAAAATTTATTATGTAAATACCATTTTTATAAATTAATTATAATCTTAAAACCAACCATGAAATATGGTTTTGAAAATTGAATAATGTTACAATCATAGAGATCGTAGGTTGTATATATGCATGAGTAACATTTCTATATTCCAATGAACATGGAAGAAGAGAGGTATGTATTATTTTATATTTAATTAATGATGATTATACAATAAATTTCATTTTATTTATTTTATATTTTCATATATATAGTTTCCATGTGATGTGGTCGCAAAAAATAGATCACATCACTTCATTGAGGTAGTAATCCACACATACGCACAAATGATAGTATCATTTTTTAATGGATGGAAAGGTAATAAAGTATATGATATATTATATTTAAATATTTATAAATATTTCATGAACATAATATATATACATTAATTCAACCATTATACGCAACCATGTCACACCCCGATTTTTATTTTCGACCTTTGATCTTGTTTATCTTTGGGCCTTGGGATTAAGGCTCAAGTTTTGGGTGTGACAGTTTTAAATTTTCAGTTTCTGGGTGTTTTTCTAATATCACACGGTCAGCGTATAGTTTGGAAAAACCATTTCTCTTTCTCTTCGACAACATGTGATCAATAGAGTGCTTCTGGTCGAGGGGGCACAAACCGTGTATGGTTAGTCAAACAATGCATAACGCATGAGGGGATTCAATGTCTCAAGACAGAACCATTCAATATTGTATTCAATCTATGCATCCAACCCATTCTTGTTCCATGTTGTGTCCAGTAAGGGGAACAAAATTGGAACATGTTTTGGTAAACTGGGCATCCAAACCGTGTGAGCTTCCCATATCGAAAATATTTGTGAAATTCTAACTCTACCACAATCAGGATTTTATCCCAAAACACCCCATTTTCTCCTCCCCTGAGATCTTTATACCCTAGGATTTCTTCACCTATGTTCTTCTAGATTCATCCTCCCTACAATGGTTTATATATGATATTTCTTCAAGGTTCTAATCAAGATCATCAAGGTAAATATCTTCCTCTCTTCTCCCTCTTCCTCTTTCCTCGATTTCTCCTTAAGATATTCTTTTTTCTAGGGAATATGCATCTATGGTTCTTGTTTCCATTGATTTTTTTTTGGTATTTTTGTGTTTTTATGGTTCATCATCATATATCTTGGATTTTTCAACCCTCATTGTGTGATTTTTGATGTTTGTTGTTGAATCCCCATGATATTGAGGTAGGTTTCCTTTTTCACATTCCCTTTTTTTTAAAGAATTAATTTTTTCATTCTATTCACACCTCCCTTATTTGTTAAATAGTGATGTGTGATCTTTTAAATACATTTTTGGTGTGAAAAATATTGCTTTCTCTTTTATTTGGTGATAAATGAATTTTTTTTTAAATAATACACACCAAGTGTTTGATTAGATGCCCATTTGGATTTTGAGTGTGCTTTGTGATATATAAAGAATGGTTTGGATTATTTAATTTATTTATGATGTGTGAAATTATGATTTGGGTTCCTTGAATGGTTTTTAAATGTGTTTTTTGAATTTAATTGAATGGTGTATTTGACATTTAATAATGGTATGTCATTTGGTGGTGGTTAATGGACCATTTGGAATTTTCATGGAAATGGATTTGGTTTGAAAGTTTGATGTGATTATTTAAATGTAATTTTTTTATAAATGTTTTTTAAATGGTGAATGTTGAAATAATACCTTTTTGGAATGGTGGTTTTGGTTCTTTAATAAATTAGGATTTTTTTTGAAATATAGCTTGAGGCTCATTTATAAAATTTATGGAAATGGTGAATGTTTTTACATGAAAACCCACCTTGGATTATTCCATTGTTGATATTATTGTAAATTAGTTGAATTTTCTCGTTATGTAATCCTCATGACCCATTACATAGTGTGGAAATGGTAGATACTCGGTACGAACACCATTGTTATACATTTATATTCATATGGAAATAGATTTGTCCTTGGGGTGACTTGGGTGATGACAATTGTGTAAAATATTATATATGTGTATGTGATTGGATTCTTGGATGACCTCGGTTGGCTCACCCACTTCTATACTATTGACATGTAAAACCATACATATATATTTATTTTTTTGAGAACAATTTTTTCTCTAGTTCGGTTACGCACTATCTAGTAAACCATAGAAGTGGATATTTGTTATTATTGCAATAGGACTAGGCCCCAAGGTCCTTTCTATGTGGGGCGTGGACAATAATTTTTTGTAATTTTGATTCCATCAAGTGATTCATTCATTCTAATATGATTCAACATGTATTATTATTTTTTAGATTATTCACAAGCTGTTAGGATCCTCCCATGTTAATTGGAACTTAGTTACTTATGATGGATGATTGAGATGCATGATTGATTGGTTACTATTATATAATATTTTTTATTTTACCTATTTTATATTTATTGGTCTTTCTTTCTAAATAGTGTGGATTCTTACTAAAAAATTGTAACACTGTTTTCCAATTTTTGGGGATTTTTTTGGGAAATTCTTCACACATTGTTTCATCCTTTATCATTGAAATACTAATTGTTCCTTCTTGGAAAAATAATTTTGTTTCTAATGGAAAAAGGTTACGGGAACATGATTTATTTTAAAGTTGAAATTTGTATGGAAAATCATAAATTTATATAGTGTATTTCAAACTTTAATTTTATGTTTGTTTTATTTTAGAGGAATTTCTTGGGTAAATGTTTTTTTGGGAGTTCATACTAAGTTTTAATACACAACTATATAGTTCTTCCTTATTTTAACATTGTGGTGCAGGTCTCATTGTTTCATGATTTCTTCAGGAGATGGTTGGTTTTGGCATTGAAGGCCCGCTCTTGGGATCACATGGAGATGTGTGGTCATCATGTGTTGTTTGAATTTTTATATTTAGTTTGTTGTATTTTTTGTTTGGTTGTTAAATATGTTTAGTTTGGGATACTTTTATATTATTTTCATTTTTTTATCTGTCCACTACTTAGTATATTTATTTATTTTAGCATAAATCATTCTCTTGTATCTCTATTTATTCTATACAATAGTTTTCGGCCCATGTGGTTCAAGAACACTATAAGGACCCAGCCTGAAACCTTACTTAATCTTGAGTTATTACAAGATTACACATTGAGGATCTTTTCATGTTTAGAGTTTTAGAGAATTAGATCATAAAACTTGCATTACATTCCACATATAAACAAAGTGGTTACATAATGATAGTATTCTTCATTCCCATCAATGGAAACATATTTAAAATAAAACGTGGATTCATTCTTGACACTTCCTTGACACTATCTTCATATCATGTACCTTTCCCTTGACCTGTGAAAAACATTTCAAAAAAACTTTGGATGAGCATAAAAAGCTCAGTAAGGGATATAAAAATATGGAAAGGAAACATGGGTACATATATACATAAGGATGATATCATACTTTACCCATAAAACATAAGCACTTTAACATACCTCATCAAATCATGAATAAATCATAGAAATCATAAGACATAAAGGTAACTTGAGGCATTCGTAACATTCTTACGTAGGGAGTAACCCTCTTGGTTACGTTTGGAATACCCATCATAGTATATTCCCTAAAATCTCTTTGGAGAAACTTTAACTTTTCACTCCTTCGCGTTACCCAATGCATTGGAGAGCTATATCGGGATCACCCGCCCTTAGTTTATCACAGAACCACCCGTCTTCATAATAATGCCCAAGAACCATAACATAATCGTATCACATAAAACATGCATAAATGAAACATAAAATTTCCACATTTAAATCACAAGATATCAATACAACACAAAAAACATTGTGAAAACCATTTTCAATACCAAAATAAAAGAAAATTAAAACATGGTATTTATTTTTCTTTTAAAAATAAGGTATGGCTTATAGAGGAAGGTGAAACTCAAATAACGGTCACGACGGCGGAGAAGTCGTTGTCGCCACATACGTACGAAAAAAACATTCCCTTTTTTCCTTTAGTAAACACTTCATATAAAAAATATTCCTTTTGAATAAACGTAAAAGTCATAGGGGTTTATACACCGTATAAAATAAAGTTGTGTATAAAATAAAATATGCCTTAATGAAAGGAGATTGAGACGAAGTCCCATACCTCGTATCCGACTTGACCCGACCGTTCTTTAATCTCCTGAATAATGATCTTGAGTTAATTTATACTTGATTATGAACCTTTTTCAAGTTCATTATTCTTTTTATACCATGTTATTGACATCATGTAATCATTTAAGTTAATAATGTTCATTTTGTCGGTATTTGGTTCTTAAGTCAAAAATAGACTTCTTACACTTACATGTTGTTAATTTGGTCAAACGTTAATTATATCCAGAATGATATTAATGATTTGGATAACATATATATCATATATATTCATCATATACAAGTATTTATTATATTACATCACATTTAGAGGTAAGAAATGAAATGCACCGTTCATGGAGACGGTAAGCCGTACGTACGCATGAATGCTGCCTCGATTTCTATTTCGTATTTTCTGGAATGGAATCATAATTATATAAGAGTATATTATAATTCTAGTATAATAACATATATAATATCATTAACTTTATCCTTTACACATCCCACATATGGTATTAACGAATCAAATCACTTTCAGGGGGCGGTAGTCCGCACTTCCTAAAATGAAGATATAGTGTTTACCCATAATGGAAACCATAAAGGTATGCCCAAAATGAAAAAAAAATAATCTTAATGAAAACATAAACATATTATATATCATATATAAAAATAGTTACATCATAATGGCCACCTTTGAAGTTGTTAAATGAGTATTGAACAATCATCATTTCGGGAGGCAGAATTTCGCCATCCACGGAAACCGTATGTTCTTTAACCATTTGATTTAGTTGTGTGAGAGTGTAGCTCAAATAAATATTATAAAAACATACTATTATATTGTAGATACTGGTGTTGTTACAAAAGAAGTAAATAAAAAGAGTTTAGGGGGTTGGAGAAGTAAAATAAAACAAATGAACGTGAGAGAATGAATTACCTTTAAAAGTGTAACTCCTTTTGATTTGAGCGTAAAGGCTTCCTTTGAAAAAATTCATCCCAAAGGGAATCCTCTAGGATTAGGAGAGGGATGTGGAGAGAGTAAATGGGTAGGGGTTGGCCGAGCCAAAGGCTTGAGGAGTGTGTGAAATGAGGTATACGTGGGGGCCTTTTATAAGAGGAGAGGAGGGGCACTTTTGGAAAGTAAAGATAAGTTACTTTATTTTAAAAAGAGTTTCGGATTCAAAAGGTCCCACATTGCTATAATTCTAGGATAAGGTGATAAGGCTTCGAAATCCACTCATCCAATTGGTTTTGTCCATGTGTAGGTTTTATATGTTTCATTATCTTTCCATTTTATTTAAATCGTTAAATAATGAGGTCATCGCTGCATCATCATGATGTCATAAATAATTTAATTTATTTAAAGTATAAAAATTAAAAAAAAATACTATGATGTAGGAAATCTTTTTATCTTTCCAATTAATATTTATAATCAAAAATCTTATCTTTATAACCCCATGTAAAAATTGTTTTAGTAAAAAATCTCTTGTTTGTGTCATTTTTACATTAACATTTAATAAAAAGTTATTTATATCATTTCCAAACCAAAGTGTCTCCATGGGGTCCCCAAGTTGACCCATGGATTTTCTTGGTCGGCCATGACACAACCAATATGGTTGGGAGATGTGTCTAGGTCATTTCATATTATTAAAGCATTATTTATACCTTAAACTACCCTAATTACCACTAATCGCGATTAAAAACTTAATATGTTACTATTCACCAAAAAATTATTTTAATCCCATTGAACCACATTTTACTTCATAATGAAAACCATGTATGTCGGATTTTTGAAATTCAAAACACAAAAGTGGCAAAGTTTCATTTAAACGAAAAATCAGTTTCTTTAACTACCACTTAGTGGTTTCACTATTCATCAAAAATTGAAGTTTTTCAGAAAATTACCAAAAATTCACCCTAAGCTATATTTGATATTCTGAATTCAAAAATGAAGCCTATTTTAAAAATTCAATACATATAAGTCACATTAATTAATTTAATAATTAATTCCCACTGTCAGAGCAAATAGCGTGTTTTTATGAAACAATAAGTATCAAAAGATTGACACCAGTTTAAGTCTAATTTCAAAGTGAAATTGATTCCAATGACCACCATTGGATTAAATGGTAAAAATATATTCAGATTTCACATTAAGACCAATTAAAAAGATAATATAATCATATAAATAAATTTGATTAAGAAGCAGTTTTGATGTAAAATGCAGTATTTTTCACTATTCATTAAAAAATGAACATTGTCAGAAAAATACCAAAAATTCACACAAAGTAAATTTTGATGTCCCAAACATAAAGAATAAGTTTATTTTCACAAACATAGCTTATAAAATTGTCAAAAGATAGGTTTAAAAATGGTTTTCCATCAAAAGGCAGTAAAACAATCTTTTAAAAATATTAGTGTATTCCATGCTTAAGATTGAATTTATTTTCATTTTACGCCTTTAAAACACTATCTAGTTAATTAATAGACATAGATAAAAATATATATTATTAATTAATTACTTGGGATGTTACATCCTTCCCCCCTTTAGAAAATTGCGTCCCCGCAATTTATTTACATATCAAATAAATGGGGGTACTTATCCCTCATTGCATTTTAAGATTCCCATGTTGCCTCTTCAATCATGTGGTTTTTCCACAAAACCCTTACCTGGTGAATCACCTTATTCCGTAACACTTGCTCCATGTGGTCAAGAATCTGGACCGGTTGTTCCTCAAAAGATAGGATCTCTTCCAGCTGAACTACCTCTGGATACAAAACATGAGATGGATCTGGCATATACTTTCTCAACATCGAAACGTGAAAAACATTGTGTACCTGAGATAAAATCGGAGGTAAAGCCACTCGATATGCAACTGATCCAACTCTCTCCAGAATTTCATATGGTCCAATAAACCTTGGACTCAAATTTCCTTTCTTACCAAATCTCATCACACTTTTCCAAGGAGAAACGTTGAGAAAAACATGATCACCTACCTCGAAAGATAGATCCTTCCTCCAGTTATCCGCATAACTCTTCTGCCTGCTCTGAGCTATTCTCATTTGTTTCTGAATCAGCTGAACTTTTTCTGCCATCTCTTCTACCAATTCTGGTCCCATCAACTTCCTTTCACCCACTTCATCCCAGAAAGCTGGAGTTCGATACCGCTTCCCATATAATGCCTGAAATGGTGCCATCTGTATACTGGAATGAAAACTTTTATTATATGAAAATTCAACCAAAGAAAGATGTTGGTCCCAACTTCCCTGATAATCCATAGAACAAGCTCGTAGCATATCCTCTAATGTCTGAATTGTTCGTTATGACTGCCCATCTGATTGAGGATGAAAAGCTGTACTAAAATTTAATTCAGTACCCAACGACTTCTGAAGGCCTTTACAAAAGTTAGAAGTAAACCTGGGATCACGATCCGATACAATGGAGAGAGGAACTCCATGTAACCTGACTATCTCTTTAAGATACAAATGGGAAAGTTGATCTAGGGAAAAAGTATCTCGTATAGCAAGGAAATGAGCAAACTTGGTCAAGCGATAAACAATAACCCATATTGCATTATTACCTAGAGATGTCTTCGGTAATCCCACAACAAAGTCCATGGATATATTCTCCCATTTCCACTCTGGCACTGGTAAAGGCCGAAGCATCTCTTTCGGTAACTGCCGCTCTGCTTTAACCTGCTGACAAGTCAAACACTTCACAGTAAAATCAGCAATATCTCTTTTCATTCCATCCCACCATTAATACTCGCGCAGATCTATATACATCTTAGTACTGCACGGATGAACTGATAACGGAGAATTATGAGCTTCACATAACAACTCTCTCTTCAACTATGAATCACAAGGCACACACAATCTCTTCCCAAATCTCAAAACACAATCATTATCAATGTTGAATTCAGGCAACTTATCTTTCTGAACCAGCTCTACCTTTTTCTGCAACTCACTGTCTTGCTTCTGTGCTTGCTTGATTCTATCTGATAGAGAAGATCTCACTGATACCTGAAACAAAACAGAAGGACTTCCTGCACCAACAACTTCTATTCCAAAGTTCATCAAATCCTTAACCAAAGGACCATGTTCCAAATGCAACATTTTCAATGAAGCATTACTTTTTCAACTCAAAGCATCAGCCACTTTATTTGCTTTTCCCGGATGGTAATGAATTGTACAATCATAATCCTTGATTAATTCTAGCCATCTCCTCTGTCTCATGTTTAACTCTTTCTGAGTGAATATATACTTGAAACTTTTGTGATCGGTATATATTTCACACTTTACTCCATACAAATTATGCCTCCAAATTTTTAATGAAAAAACAAAAGCAGCTAATTCCAAATCATGTGTAGGGTAATTTACCTCATGAGTTGTCAACTGTCGTGAAGCATAAGCAATTACCTGATCATTCTGCATTAGGATGCAACCATGTCCTTTCAATGAAGCATCACTATATATAACAAACTCACCATTCCTGGAAGGTAGTGCCAAAACTAGAGCATTCACCAATCTTCTTTTCAATTTATGAAAACAATCATCACATTCTTTTGTCCAGATAAACATAATACCCTTTCAAGTTAGCTTAGTCATCGGACTATATAACCGTGAAAAATTTCTAACAAACCTTCGGTAATAGCCCACCAAACCAAGGAAGCTACGAATCTCAGTTACATTTGTGGGTCTTGGCCATTCTTCCACAACTTTTGTTTTTGCAGGATCAACAATTATTCCATATTTAGAAACAATGTGACCAAGGAAAGAAATTTGTTGAAACCAAAACTCACACTTGCTGAATTTTCCATACAGTTTCTTTTCTATTAAGGTTTTCAAGATAACCCTTAAATGTCTTTTATTCTCCTCTTTAATTTTAGAAAACACCAAAATATCATCAATGAAAACCACCAAAAACTTATCCAAGAACTCATGGAAAATTCTATTCATTAAGTCCATGAATACAGCAGGTGCATTGGTTTGCCCAAAAGGCATTACTACAAATTCATAATGGTCATATCTCGTACGGAACGCGGTCTTCGGAATATATGCCTCCTTTACCTTCAGCTGATGGTACCCCGATCTTAGAGCAATATTTGAAAAAAACTGATCTCCCTGGAGCTGATCAAACAAATCATCAATATGAGGCAAAGGATATTTGTTCTTAATAGTGATATTATTCAAGGCTCTATAATCAATGCAAAGTCTCATAGAACCATCTTTCTTTTTAACAAATAAAACAGGAGCACCCCATGGTGATGTGCTAGGTCTAATGAAACCTTTCTCTAATAAATCTTGCAATTGCTCCTTCAACTCTAAAAGTTAGATTTGTGTCATTCGATAAGGGGGTTTTAAAATTGGCTTAGCATCAAGAACTAAGTCAACAGTAAACTCAACTTCCCGATCTGGTATTATTCCAGGAAACTCGTCAGGAAAAACATCAGGATACTCATTTACCACTGGCACATCATTAATCTAAACAGTTCCTTTATTTTCAACGACGTGTGCAAGGTAACATTCATTTCCATCTTTTACAAGTTTCTCGGCCTCTTGATATGTTATCAAAAGTAAGGGTTCATTATTGTAAACAAACTAAAATTCTTTCTGAAAAGATACTTTTTTAGCTCTACAGTCAATCTTAGCATAGTAAATAGAGAGCCAATCCATACCCAGGATAACATCAAACTCTACTAGAGGTATAACAATAAGGTTTTCAAGTAGGTTCTTTCCACAGATAAGGATAGGAAGATTCTTATAAATTCTTTTTTCCTCAACATTTCCCCCAGGTGTTTTTACAAAAAGTTCAGGAGTCATTTCTTGAGATGGTATTCCCATTTTACAAGAAAAGGTTTATGAGATGAAAGAATTTGTAGACCTCGAATCAAACAACACACTGGCATAATCTGAAAAAACAAACAATTTACCAAATACAACTTCATTTGATGGCTGACATCTGCTGAAGTAGTTGCAAAGGATTTCACCACCCCTTTCAGCTTGTAGTCTAACTGCTTCCCATCACTCAAGCTCTTTGTCGGACACTCGTTTTCATAGTGACCCATCTCATTGCACTTATAACATTTCACTAACTATAAATCAAATTTTTTCTTAACTTCACCTTGATCCTTTTCAGTGAAATCACGAGCCTTATATCCCATCTTACCACATCGGTAGCACTTTCCAGAATTCAGAAGACATTCCCCATCATGCCTTTTTCCACATTTATCACAAACTCGAAACATAGTTCTCTTACCATCAGACTTTTTTGAAGAATTCTTACCTTTCTCCTGCCACCTCGGTCTCTTCTTCTTCTGGTTGTTATAGAACACTTGGTCATCGGAAAACTCCATTTCCACCTTCTCAGCACATCGAACAAGCTTTTCATAACTTTTAAACTCACGAGTATCTAATGCCCTTCGATATTTTTGGCTTTAATCCTGAGTAAAAAATGATTGATTTAACTATCAAGGTCTCGGATAAAATTTGGAGTATACCTTGCCAATCGAGTGAACCTTTCTTCATAGGCAGCCACTGAGTCTTCCTCTTGCCTCAATTCCAAGAATTGTTTTTCCATCCTAAGTCGAACAGCCTTAGGAAAATACTTCTCAAGAAACATACCTTTGAATTCATCCTAGTCGAGAGCATCAATCTCATCAGCGTCCCTAATATTTTTAACCATCGAACACCACTGATCTGCTTCACCCTCCAAACGGTAAATAGCAAGACTAACGTTTTGATTGTCTGAACACCCCATGACATCGAAAATCTTCTCCAGTGCTTTAATCCACCCTTCAGCTAGCACAGGGTCAGATGATCCTCTGAATGATGGTGGATGTTGCCTCATGAAATGTTCCACCACTGACATGTTCCTCTGCGGTTGATCTGGCTGATCTCGTGCATGGATACCACCACCATTTATAGCCTGAGTCAACTGCGCCATTACTGCAACAAACTGTTCAGTTCCAATTCGGACCATCTCAGGATGCTGATTCGGATGGTTATTTCCTTCTGTATGCCTTCCTAGCACTGCTTCCCTGTTTCCTCTACGGAAAACCATTCTGAACAAACATGTCTTAGATAAAGCAACATGGTAATCTTCAAATTCTATATCACTTCAATTTGACCATAAAAAAATATTTTTGGATAATAATTCAATAGAATTCTAACTCCTAAAGTTATCTAAACCTACCTTTGATACCAACTATAAGGCCCCAGTCTTAAACCTTACTTAATCTTGAGTTATTACAAGATTACACATTGAGGATCTTTTCAGGTTTAGAGTTTTAGAGAATTAGATCATAAAACTTGCATTACATTCCACATATAAACAAAGTGGTTACATAAAGATAGTATTCTTCATTCTCATCAATGGAAACATATTTAAAATAAAACGTGGATTCATTCTTGACCATTCCTTGACACTATCATCATATCATGTACCTTTCCCTTGACCTGTGAAAAACATTTCAAAAAAACTTGGGATGAGCATAAAAAGCTCAGTAAGGGATATAAAAATATGGAAAGGAAACATGGGTACATATATACATAAGGATGAGATCATACTTTACCCATAAAACATAATCCCTTTAACATACCTCATCATATCATGAATAAATCATAGAAATTATAAGACATAAAGGTAACTTGAGGCATTCATAACATTCTTACGTAGGGAGTAACCCTATTGGTTACGTTTGGAATACCCATCACAGTATATTCCCTAAAATCTCTTCGGAGAAACCTTAACGTTTCACTCCTTCGCGTTACCCAATGCATTGGAGAGCTATATCGGGCTCACCCGCCCTTAGTTTATCACGGAACCACCCGTCTTCATAATAATGCCCAAGAACCATAACATAATCTTATCACATAAAACATGCATAAAGGAAACATAACATTTCCATATTTCAATCACAAGATATCAATACAACACAAAAAACATTGTGAAAACCATTTTCAATACCAAAATAAAAGAAAATTAAAACATGGTATTTATTTTTCTTTTAAAAATAAGGTATGTCTTGTAGAGGTAGCCGAAACTCAAATAACGGTCACGACGGCGGAGAAGTCGTTGTCGCTGCATCGTACGACAAAAACATTTCCTTTTGTCGTTTAGTAAACGCTTCGTATAAAAAAGATTTATTTTGAATAAATTTAAAAGACAAAGGGGTTAATACACCGTATAAAAGAAAGTTGTGTATAAAATAAAATATGCCTTAATGAAAGGAGATTGAGACGAAGTCCCATACCTCTTATCCGACTTGACCCGACCGTTCTTTAATCTCCTGAATAATAAACTTGAGTTAATCTCTACTTGCTTATGAACCTTTTTCAAGTTCATTATTCCTTTTATACAATGTTATGAACATCATGTAATCATTTAAGTTAATAATGTTCATTTTGTCTGAATTTGGTTCTTATGTCAAAAATAGAATTCTTACACTTACATGTTGTTAATTTGGTCAAACGTTCGTTATATCCAGAATGATATTAATGATTTGGATGACATATATATCATATATATTCATCATATACATGTATTTATAATATTACATCACATTTAGAGGTAAGAAATGAAATGCACCGTTCATGGAGACGGTAAGCCGTACGTACGCATGAACGCTACTTCCATTTCTATTTCGTATTTTCTGGAATGGAATCATAATTATATAAGAGTATATTATAATTACAGTATAATAACATATATAATATCATTAACTTTATCCTTTACACATCCCACATATGGTATTAACGAATCAAATCACTTTCAGGGGCGGTAGTCCGCACTTCCTAAAATGAAGATATCGTGTTTACCAATAATGGAAACCATAAAGGTATGCCCAAAATGAAAAAAAACAGAAGCTTAAGGAAAACTTAAACATATTATATATCATATATATAAATAGTGACATCATAATTTCCACCTTTGAAGGTGTTAAATGAGTATTGAACAATCATCGTTTCGGGAGGCAGAATTTCGCCATCCACGGAAACCGTATGTTCTTGAACCATTTGATGTAGTTGTGTGAGAGTTTAGCTCAAATAAATCTTATAACAACATCCTAGTATATTGAAGATACTGGTTTTGTTATAAAAGAAGTAAATAAAAAGTGTTTAGGGGGTTTTAGAAGAAAAATAAAACAAATGAACATGAGAGAATGAATTACCTTTAAAAGTGTAACTCCATTTGATTTGAGCCTAAAGGCTTCCTTTGAAAGGCTTCTGCCCAAAGGGAATCCTCTAGTATGAGGAGAGGGATGTGGAGAGAGTAAATGGTAGGGTTTGTCCGAGCCAAAGGCTTTAGGAGTGTGTGAAATGAGGTAGAGGTGGGGGCCTTTTATAAGAGGAGAGGAGGGGGACTTTTGGAAAGTAAAGATAAGTTACTTTATTTTAAATAGATTTTCTGATTCAAAAGGTACCAAATTGCTATAATTCTAGGATAATGTGATAAGCCTTAGAAATCCACTCATCCAATTGGTTTTGGCCATGTGTATGTTTTATATTTTTCATTCTCTTTCCATTTTATTTATATCGTTAAATAATGAGGTCATCGCTGCATCACCATGATGTCATAAATAATTTAATTTATTTAAAGTCTAAAAATTATTAAAAAAAATACTATGATGTAGGAAATATTTTTATCTTTCCCATAATATTTATAATCAAAAAATCTTATCTTTATAACCCCATGTAAAAATTGTTTTAGTAAAACATCTCTTGTTTGTGTCATTTTTACTTTAACATTTAATAAAAAGTTATTTATGTCCTTTCCCAACAAAAGTATCTCCATGGGGTCACCAATTTGACCCATGGATTTTCTTGGTCGGCCATGACACATCCAATAAGGTTGTGAGATGTGTCTAGGTCATTTCATATTATTAAAACATTATTTATACCTTAAACTACCCTAATTACCACTAATCGCGATTAAAAACTTAATAAGTTACTATTCACCAAAAAAATTATTTTAATCCCATTGAACCACATTTTACTTCTTAATTACAACCATGTATGTCTGATTTTTGAAATTCAAAACACAAAAGTGGCAAAGTTTCATTTAAACGAAAAATCGGTTTCTTTAACTACCACTTAGTGGTTTCACTATTCATCAAAAATTGATGTTTTTCAGAAAATTACCAAAAATTAACCCTAAGCTATATTTGATATTCCGAATTCAAAAATGAAGTCTATTTTACAAAATTCAATACATATAAGTCACATTAATTAATTTAATACTTAATTCCAGCTGTTAGAGCAAATAGCGTGTTTTTATGAAACAATAAGTATCAAAAGATTGACACCAGTTTAAGTCTAATTTAAAAGTGAAATTGATTCCAATAACCACAATTGGATTAAATGGTAAAAATATATTCAGATTACACATTATGAACAATTCAAAAGATAATATAATCATATAAATAAATTAGATTAAGAAGCAGTTTTGATGTAAAATGTAGTATTTTTCACTATTCATTAAAAAATGAACAGTGTCAGAAAATACCAAAAATTCACACAAAGTAAATTTTGATGTCCCAAACATAAAGAATATGTTTATTTTGAGAAACATAGCTTATAAAATTGTCAAAAGATAGATTTAAAAATGGTTTTCCATCAAAAGGCAGTAAAACAATCTTTTAAAAATATTAGTGTATTCCATGCTTAAGATTGAATTTATTTTCATTTTAAGCCTATAAAACACTATCTAGTTCATTAATAGACATAGATAAAAATATCTATTATTAATTACTTACTTGGAATGTTACAAATACCCCTTTGTACTTGTCTAAAATTTGTTGGGTGTCATTTTGGATAGATTCCTGGCTTGGTTTGAGAAACAATATTATCATAGGAGTTCATTCATTAGAGTACCTTTCTTTTAGAACACCCAATGTTATTTTGGGATGTCAATGTGGATGGAGTATTAATTATGGAATTTTGGGGTAGAGGATTGGGGGAGTGTCTATCCAAGACTTTTTTCACTGAACCTTTAGTTTCCATGGGATTTCAAGTTTCATTTGGTTCCTTTGGTTCTTATGACTGAAAATTCCATTTTTATTTGATTTTTAGATAAAAATCCCCTTTATGGGTGAATGGTAACCTCACAACTGATTCAACCCAATCTACTATATTCAAAATTCAAAAAAAGATAAATATCCCAAATTTGAAAATCAAAATAATCATGTGTCAAACCATCACTACTGAGACACCTTAGGGCACGAACCAACGAGCAGTGACCTCCAGCCGCACCCACCTCTAGATGAGTTAAGCATGTCGCCTCCACAGCTAGAACCAAACCTCCACAGCAATAGACCACCATCATCAAGGCACCAGAGGCATGCGAGAGTAGCCCGTTGGATCAACGATAGGGATGCATGGAACCCAGTTGCCCTCCCAGAGAATCCCACCTCACTTCCTCACCGAGGAAAGAAATACAACCTCATGATTTATAAAAAAATGATTTTTGAAAAGGAAATTATTTAGTTTTGGGATGATGGAAAATGAGTTTTCAGTTTCATATGAAAATTCTTGGAAAACAATATGTTTATTTTACAACTTATTTTAAATGAAAATGAGTGTGTTTTTAGTCAAATAATTTTGGTTCAATGGTATTTGTGGGTTGTTGAAAATGACTTGAAATATATGAACTGAGATTTTAAATGAAATAAAATGGATTGATGTGTGATTTTTTAAACTGGTGTTTGATTAGTGGGTGGTGGAATTTTGAAAACATTTATAAAATTTTGAAATATAAAGTGGTTTGAAATTGTGAAAACTTCAGTATAATGTATTTATTTGGAAAATGTATATTTTTTGTCTCGACCTTTGGTATCTCCATGGGTTCTCACATGAAGGGATGTGTGTGGAAAGAGGTTGGATAATTATGTGGATGCACGAGTGCCTTGTATAGCATGAGTTGATGGTGCCTGGTGTGACATGTGAATTTTCATGTGATTGTGAAAATACACCATGTTTGTTCTCTTTTTGATATTTTTTTCCAGTAGATGATTTTTTATGTTTGATCACCACTAGTTATGTTTTTCTCTTCTTTTTATTTGCATGTTAGGTTCATACAATGTTTGTGTAACACCCCAGGTAAATAAAGAATATGACATTTTTATATTTATCCCTATTTGTGAAGAAAATATTAATATTACTTTAAAGGGAACGCTATGCTCGATGGCGTACCCAATGCGCGACAACAAGTTCGTTTGAAATCTTACATTGCACTCTAATAATAAAATAATATTATTTTAAATGGTAGTTAACGCCGAGACGTTGTAATGACAGGAATGAATAGAACTAACTAAAAAATTATTATATATGTTTGTCAAATATTTTTAATCTTTACAATAAATGTTAGAGGGTTAAAAATTCGAATGGATCCAATTTTTAAGCATAAACATTCTAATATTCTTTAAAAGGTCGATTAACCGTCTTTCGATGGCCAACCTCTTTCAAATCCACTTTTTAACAATTTTATGTGTTATATTTGACAAAATAAAATTCTTCTTTAGAATCGGGACATCAAAATTTACATTGTGTAAATTTTTTGTATTTTTCTGATAAAGTTCATTTTTTTAATGAATAGTGAAAAATGTTGTATTTTAGTTCAAAACCACTTTTTAATATAATTTATTTATATGATTAGATTATATTTTGAATTGGTTTTAATGTTCAATTAGAATATATTTTTACCATTTAATCCAATTGTGGTCATTGAAATTAATTTCACTTTGAAATCAGACTTAAACTAGTGTCAATCTTTTGATACTTATTGTTTCATAAAAACACGCTCTTTGCTCTGACAGTGGGAATTAATTATTAAATGAATTAATGAAACTTATATGTTTTGAATTTTGTAAAATAGAATATATTTTTGAATTTGGAAGATCAAATATAGCTTAGGGTGATGTTTTGGTATTTTTCTGAAGAACTTCAATTTTTGATGAATAGTGAAACCACTAAGTGGTATTTATAAAAACTGATTTTCCGTTTAAATGAAATTTTACCACCTCTGTGTTTTGAATTTCAAAAATCCAAAATACATGGTTGTCATTTAGAAGTAAAATGTGGTTCAATGGAATTAATTTTTTTTGGTGAATAGTAACTTTTATGTTTTTAATCGCGACTAGAGGTAATTAGTGCAGTTTAAGGTTAAAATAATGTTTTAATAATATGAGATGAGCTTGAAACATGTCCTACCCTTATTGGATGTGTCATGGCCGACCAAGAAAATCAATGGGTCAACTTGGGGACACCATGGAGCCACTTTGGTTGGGAAATTACATAAATAACCTTTTATTTAATGTAAAAGTAAAACTGACACAAACATGAGTAGTTTTACTAAAACAATTTTTACATGGGGTTATACAATTCAGATTTTTGACTATAAAAATTAATTGAAATATAAAAAGATTTCCTACATCATGAATTTTTTTTATAATTTTTAGACATTAAATAAATAAAATTATTTATGACATCATAATGATGCAGTGATTAACTCATTAATAAAGGATTTAAATAAAATGTAAAGATAATGTAAAATATATGACCTAAACATGTCCAAAACCTATTGTATTGGTGGATTTAAAAACCTTATCCCCTTATCCTTGAATTATATCAATGTGGGACCTTTTAAATCCGAAACACATTTTCAAATAATGTAACATTTCTTTACTTTCCAAGAGTGCCCCTCCTCTTCTCTTATAAAAGGCCCCCACCTCTACCTCCTTACAGACACTTCCAAAGCCTTTGGATCGGCCAACCCCTGCCCATTTTGTCTCTCCACTTCCCTCTCTTACTCCTTGAATCCTCACATTGGGCAGAAGTCTTCCCAAGGAAGCCTTTGAGCTCAAACCAAAGGGAGTTACCCGATTTTAAGGTAATGTCTTCACTTGTGTTTTTTTGATTCATTTTGATTCTCCAACCCCCTAAACTCTTTTTATTCATTTATTTTGTAACAAAACCAGTATATTACATATACTAGGATGTTTTTATAAGATGGATTATAGCTACACTTACACACACCTACATCTAATGGTTAAAGAACATATTGTTTCCGTGGATGGAGAATTTCTGCCTCCCGAAATGATGATTGTTCAACATTCTTTTAACACATTCAAAGGTGTCCATTAAGATGAAAATATATTTATATATGATATATAATATGTTTATGTTTTCCTTATGCTTCTTTATTTTTCATTTTGTGCATACCCATATGGTTTCCATTATGGGTAAATGCGATATCTTCATTTAAGGAAGTGCGGACTACCGCCCCCTCAAAGTGATTTGATTCGTTAATACCATATGTGGGACGTATAAAGGATGGTGTTATGATATTATATATGATATTACACTGGAATTATAATATAATTTTATATAATTATGATTCCATTTCATAAAATACAAAATAGAAATGGAAGCAGCGTTCATGCATACGTACGGCTTACCGTCTCCATGAACAGTGCATTTCATTTCTTACCTTTAAATGTTATGTAATATTATAAATGCATGTTTGTACTGGATATATATGATATATATGATATCTAAATCATGAATACCATTCTGGATATAATGTATACATGAACAACTTGTAATTATTAACGGTTTATTTTTGACTCAAGTACCAATGATCGTTAAAACGACCGTTATTAACATAAATAATTATATAGTGTTCATGAAATGACAATAAGTGATATAAAAGGAATAATGAACTTGAAAAAGGTTCTTAAACAAGTAGAAATTAACTCAAGTTTATTATTCAGGAGAATAAAGAACGACCGAGTCAAGTCGGACACGAGGTAAGGGACTTCGTCTCAATCTCCTTTCATTAAGGAATATTTTGTTTTATACACAACCTTATTTTATACGGTGTATAAAACCCTTTCACTTTTATGTTTATCCAAAAAGGAATATTTTTTATACTAAGCGTTTTACTAAACGACAAAAGGGAATGTTTTTGTCGTACGTATGCGGCGAAAAAGACTTCTCCGCCGCCGTGACCATTATTTTAGTTTCGGCTTCCTCTACAAGACATACCTTTTTTATATGAAAAATAAATACCATGTTTTTGTTTTATTTTATTTCGGTATTTAAAATGGTTTTCATAATGTTTTTAAATCAATGTGTTGTATTGATATCTTGTGATTGAAAAGTGGAAATGTTATGTTTTCTTTTATGCATGTTTTATGTGATACAATTATGTTGTGCTTCTTGTGAATTATTATGAAGACGGGTGGTTCCGTGATAAACTAAGTGCGGGTGAGCCCGATATAGCTCTCCAATGCATTGGGTAATGCGAAGGAGTGAAACGTTAAGGTTTCTCCGAAGAGATTTAGGGAATATACTGTGATGGGTATTCCAAACGTAACCAAGAGGGTTACTCCCTACGTAAGAATGTTATGAATGCCTCAAGTTACCTTTATGTCTTATGATTTCTATGATTTATTCATGATTTGATGTGGTATGTTAAAGTGCTTATGTTTTATGGGTAAATTATTATTTCATTCTTATGTATATATGTACTCATGTTTCCTTTCCATATTTTTATAGCCCTTACTGAGGTTTGTATGCTCATCCCAAGTTTTTGAAATGTTTTTCACAGGTCAAGGGAAAGGTACATGATATGATAGTGTCATGGAAGTGTCACGGAAGAATCCATGTTTTATTTTAAATATGTTTCCATTGATGGGAAAAATAAATACTATCCTTATGTAAACACATTGTTTAAATGTGGAATGTAATGCATGTTTTATGATCTAATTCTGTAAAACTCTAAACCTGAAAAGATCCCCAATGTGTAATCTTGTAATAACTCAAGATTAAGTAAGGTTTAAGGCTGAGGCCTTATAGTTTGTATCAAAGGTCGGTTTAGACAACTTTAGGGATTATGAGTTTTTTTAGACACATGGTTAGTCCTTATATCTATTATTTCAGTGAAATCCTTATTTTATAACATTTTTTCGGACAAGTAAAGTCAGTTACGAATGGAAGGAAAAGGATCTCAAATGACATTCATATCTCTTCCTGATGACATGCTTGCAATAATTATTGCAAATTCATGTTCGGATGATTATGAAAAAATTTCTAGCATACAACTCACTTGCAAGAAGTTGTTTGAGATATCAAACACCTCCTCTATACCTCGTTGTCATCGTGGATCATGGGTTATTTTTAGACAAATACTATTTTCACAATATTCTCATATTTTCAAAAAAGGTAAATATTATCAAGGTATTTTCAAATATTTCACCTTATCACAATAATTTGAAGCATATTATGATTTTAAAAATGGTGCTGAGGAAGGAGACCCTTGCGCAAACTATTTATATTTCCTTTTAATATATATTCTCTCAGCACATACTTATGATGTTTTAAAAGGACCAATAATAGAAAGTTTCAACTCAAATTCTTTCCGACTATTTTATAGAAATCATGTTTTATCAGATGTTTTGGAATTATATGTCATACATGATTATATTCCAAAACTCTTTTTCTGTGAACACCCATATGACCCATGTTGTACAAGGTGTATTTGGATGGAGGAAGAAAATGATTTTGAAGGATCACTAAATCATTATTGTAATGCATGGGACGTCTACCTATGTGAACAAGATGAAGATGAAACCGAGTGGATTCCATGATCAAGGAATGATGTTATTCATTTTGGGAATCATTTTATATTATCTTATGGTGGTGAAATAAGACTTCAAGAATTTAGATGTTGAGATCGTAATGAATTTGGATGAAAATGAGAGGTATAAGGAAACTATTGAGAGTAAAATATGTTAGGGTTATTATTTGAGTTTTATAAAAAGGACAACATGTAGACTGTGTGACAACCCATCACGTCGGACAAAGCTACGGGAATCGAACCCACAACCAAACTGAAACTGGTATTTATCGCCTACCACTGGACTACGTGAAGTCCCTGGTTAGTTTGACTAATTATTTTTTAGTTAAATGATTTTATGAATTAAGAGTAAGTTGATTTTGGGTTATCTATAGAAATTATTAACCTATCATGGAGGATATGTGATTAGTTTAATTACATTTCAATATGAGACTTTATGAGAAACTGATGTTATTTGGAGATAAGTTTTATTTTGTACCTTGGAGGACTATGTGATTAAATCCTTCAAATATTTGGGTTTCAATATTAGTTTGGTTTACTTTGAAGAATTTTATGGAAAAATTGTTTATCGAATGGTCTTAGTCGAACTTTGGTTTTTGTGGGACAAATTTTGGAGATTAAGAATCGATTTTCTTTTTATAAAGGGTTATCCTTTTCTGGATTATCTAATCTTGTCCTAATAATTTTGGATTTGGTAAGATTATAAAGACATGGGAAATATATAGTCTTCTTTTGTGGATTTGGTGATTCTCTAGAAGTTGATTATAGTACTCTTAGTACGAACAAGTCTTCCTAAATACTCATCATTTGGGGAAAGTATGAGTTTGTGTAAGAAATCTAGTAAAAGTTGAAAGTCAACAAGACAAGTAAATATGTTTCCTTAAGATCAAAAATAAATTCCTCAATGAAAAGTAACTTAAAACAAAAATGTTGTCTATTTACTTTTCCTATCAGGGAATCAAATACCGTTTCACCCACCACAAGTTTGTGATTTTCTTGTGGTTAACATTCTCCTAAACATGTTTTCTGTCACTCTCCCTCAGAACATGACCCTTTTCTTTTTTTCCTTGTCCATGTTTTCCTACATGGAATCCTAGTTTGGGTTAACTCGTGTGACCTCTGTACTTCTCTTTCTTTATTTTAAGTTGATTGTTTTACCGACTCATTTCCCTATGTGGGACTATCAATGGAGTTTCCAAGCCTAATTTTGAAATTGTGAGGACGCAATTCCCAAAAGGGGGGAAGGATGTAACACCCCAGGTAAATAAAGAATATGACATTTTTATATTTATCTCTATTTGTGAAAAAAAATATTAATATTACTTTAAAGGTAAATCTATACTCGATGGCGTACCCAATACGCAACAAAAGTTCCTTTGAAATCTTACGTTGCACTCTAATAATAAAATAATATTATTTTAAATGGTAGTTAAAGCGTAGCCGTTGTAATGGTGGGAATGAACAGAAATAACTAAAAAATGATTATATTTGTTTTTTAAATATTTTTACTCTTTACAATAAATGTTAGAGGATTAAAAATACGAATGAATCCAATTTTTAAGCATAAACATTCTAATATTCTTTAAAAGGTCGATTAACCACCTTTCAATGGAGAACCTCTTTTAAATCCACTTTTTAACAATTTTATGTGTTATATTTGACAAAACAAAATTATTCTTTAGAATCAGGACATCAAAATTTACATTGTGTAAATTTTTGTTATTTTTCTGATAAAGTTCATTTTTTAATGAATAGTGAAAAATGTTGTATTTTAGTTCAAACCCACTTTTTAATATAATTTATTTATATGATTATATTATATTTTGAGTTGGTTTTAAAGTTAAATTGGAATATATTTTTACCATTTAATCCAATTGTGGTCATTTAAATTAATTTTACTTTGAAATCGGACTTAAACTAGTGTCAATCTTTTGATACTTATTGTTTCATAAAAACACGCTATTTGCTCTGACAGCGGGAATTAATTATTAAATTAATTAATGCAACTTATATGTTTTGAATTTTGTAAAATAGACTTCATTTTTGAATTTGGAATATCAAATATAGCTTAGGGTTATGTTTTTTTATTTTTCCGAAGAACTTCAATTTTTGATGAATAGTGAAACCACTAAGTGGTATTTATAAAAACTGATTTTCTGTTTAAATGAAATTTTCCCACCTCTGTCTTTTGAATTTCAAAAATATGACATACATGGTTTTCATTGAGAAGTAAAATGTGGTTCAATGGAATTAAAATAATTTTTTGGTGAATAGTAACTTTTATGTTTTTAATCGCGGTTAGAGGTAATTAGTGTAGTTTAAGGTAAAAATAATGTTTTAATAATATGATATGAGCTTGACACATGTCCTACCCTTATTGGATTTGTCATGACCGACTAAGACAATCCATGGGTCAACTTGGGGACCCCATGTAGCCACTTTGGTTGGGAAATGAAAAATAACTTTTTATTTAATGTAAAAGTAAAAATGACACAAACATGAGTTGTTTTACTAAAACAATTTTTACATAGGGTTATAAAAGTAATATTTTTTACTATAAATAGTAATTTTAAAGATAAAACGATTTATTACATCATGATATTTGTTATATAATTTTTAGACATTAAATAAATTAAATTATTTATGAAATCATAATGATGCAGTGATTACCTCGTTAATAAAGGATTTAAATAAAATGAAATGATAATGTAAAATATATGAACTACACATGTACAAAACCTATTGTATTGGTTGATTTAGAAACCTTATCACCTTATACTAGAATTATATTAATATGGGACCTTTTAAATCAGAAACTCATTTTCAAATAAATTAACATTTCTTTACTTTCCAAGAGTGCCCCTCCTCTCCTCTTATAAAAGTCCCCCACCTATACCTCTTTACCCACACTTCCAAAGCCTTTGGCTCGGCCAAACCCTATCCATTTTTTCTCTCCACTTCCCTATCCTACTCCTTGAAGCCTCACTTTGGGTAGAAGTCTTCCCAAGGAATCTTTTGAGCTCAAAACAAAGGGAGTTACCCGATTTTAAGGTAATTTCTTCACTTGTGTTCTTTTGTTTTATTTTTCTTCTCCAACCCCCTAAACTATTTTTAATCATTTCTTTTGTAACAACACCAGTATCTTCCATATACTTGGATGTTGTTATAAGAATTATTCTATCTACAATTACACACACTTACATCTAATGGTTAAAGAACATACTGTTTCCGTGGATGGCGAATTTCTGCCTCCCGAAAAGATGATTGGTCAACATTAATTTAACACCTTCAAAGGTGTCCATTATGATGAAACTATATTTATATATGATATATAATATGATTATGTTTTCCTTAAGCTTATTTATTTTTCATTTTGGGCATACCTTTATGGTTTCCATTATGGGTAAATGCGATATCTTCATTTAAGGAAGTGCGGACTACCACCCCCTCAAAGTGATTTGATTCGTTAATACCATATGTGGGACGTATAAAGGATGGAGTTATAATATTATATATGATATTAAACAGGAATTATAATATACTTTTATATCATTATGATTCCATTTCATAAAATACGAAATAGAAATGGAAACAGCGTTCATGCGTACGTACGACTTACCGTCTCCATGAACAGTGCATTTCATTTCTTACCTCTAAATGTTATGTAATATTATAAATAAATGAATGTACTGGATATATATTATATATATAATATCTACATCATGAATACCAATCTGGATATAATGGATACATGAACAACTTGTAATTATAAAGGGTTTATTTTTTACTCAAGTACCAATGATCGTTAAAACGACCGTTATTATCTTAAATAATTACATAGTGTTCATGACATGGCAATAAGTGATATAAAAGGAATAATGAACTTGAAAAAGGTTCTTAAACAAGTATAAATTAACTCAAGTTTATTATTCAGGAGATTAGAGAACAACCGAGTCAAGTCAGACCCGAGGTAAGGGACTTCGTCTCAATCTCCTTTCATTGAGGCATATTTTGTTATATACACAACCTTCTTTTATACAGTTTATAAACCCCTTTAACTTTTATGTTTATCCAAAAAGGAATCTTATTTATACAAAAAATTTTACTAAATGAAAAAAAGGAATGTTTTTGTCGTACGTATGTGGAGACAACGACTTCTCCGCCGCCGTGACCATTATTTGAGTTTCATCTTCCTCTACAAGCCATATATTTTTTTAAAATGAAAAATAAATACCATGTTTTAATTTTATTTTATTTTGGTATTTAAAATGTTTTTCATAATGTTTTTATATCAATGTGTTGTATTGATATCTTGTTATTGAAAAGTGGAAATGTTATGTTTTCTTTATGCATTTTTTATGTGGTACGATTATGTTGTGGTTCTTGGGAATGATTACAAAGACAGGTGGTTCCGTGATAAACTAAGGGCGAGTGAGCCCGATATAGCTCTCCAATGCATTGGGTAACATGAAGGACTGAAACGTTATGGTTTCTCTGAAGAGATTTAGGAAATATACTATGATGGGTATTCCAAACCTAACCATGAGGGTTACTCCCTACGTAATAATGTTATGAATACCTCACGTTACCTTTATGTCTTATGATTTCTATGATTTATTCATGATTTGATGAGGTATGTTAAAGTGCTTATGTTTTATGGGTAAAGTATGATATCATTCTTATGTATATATGTACTCATGATTCCTTTCCATATTTTTATATCCCTTACTGAGCTTTTTATGCTCATCCCAAGTTTTTGAAATGTTTTTCACAGGTCAAGGGAAAGGTACATGATATGATAGTGTCAAGGAAGTGTCAAGAAAGAATCCATGTTTTATTTTAAATATGTTTCCATTGATGGGAAAAATGAATACTATCCTTATGTAACCACTTTGTTTAAATGTGGAATGTAATGTAAGTTTTATGATCTAATTCTCTAAAACTCTAAAGCTGAAAAGATCCTCAATGTGTAATCTTGTAATAACTCAAGATTATGTAAATATTAAGGTCGGGGCCTTATAGTTTTCATTTTGAAAAAAAAAATTGATTAGTTTTTTTTGATAAATCTATTGTCTTTCTTATTTTCCAGTGTTTCCCCCATAGTTTTCTGATTGACCCTCGAGGTGTAGCTACGGATGATTCTCCATTAACTGGTTTCTTGTTGATCAACATATGTCTTTATTTATTGAGTTTGAAATTTTAAATCTTCCTCTCTTTCATAGTCAAGAGGATTCTCTTGAAATGGAAGATTGTATGTGTAATATTGAAAGGAACATTATCCTCATTGCGTTTATTGAGTTGTTGAAGGATTAGTTTTCCACTTTCATGATTGAAGGTGGTGTGTTTTTTGAGATTCTTGTTCACTCACTTGGTAATAAACCTCAAGTTTTTTTGTTTCTTCCATTGAGATTTTCAACTTATCCCCTTTATTTCACATTTTACGTTAGAATATGACCTCCTTCCTCTTGCTACTTGATGTAATATAGGTTATTGTTTCTTTTCTTAATCGTCATGAAATCCTTCACTCATTTTCATTTCGGTTCCATCCTCTTCCCAACCATATCTATTGATTTGATGAATCCTGGATCTGACATCATTCTCCCATCTTCTCCAATTATTCACTGGATATGGTCCTCATTATATTTTCTTCCAATTATTTACAGTGGTGATTTTTTAGGGTTATTCTTCAGGAGAGTTTTGTGGCAGATAATTGTGGATTTTCCCTCCTTAGATTGTGAGAAAATGGGTTTAGGTGTGGCTTTATCTTGTTAGATTGATGATGTTGACAGATAATTCATGTAGTTCAATGGCCCTTAAAATATGATTTTTTATTCAATGGTAACATTTTGGGTGATCTATCTGACATCAATCAGTAGCATGTGGTGTTGTCCTTTCAGATATAGTCTCATTCGATTCTATAAAAAATTTATGGATCTAGTTTGATGGTACTTGCTGGAGATTTGGTATGGACCTAGTTGAGAACTTTTGATGGAATCGAAATTTCATTACTAGTTTAAGGATCCTCTCTTGATTAAAAATGTTATTTTTTGGATTCCGCACTGAATTTTGGGACTGTGTGTTTCTGTGTGTGGTGGAGTGATCATTTAGAATTGGATTATCCTTGTTTCATTTGTTGCAATTCAGATTTTTCTAGGTGTGGTTTGGTGGGCACCCCTAAAATGGGGGATGAGTGTGTTAAAACTCATCTTTTAACTATAATTTATTTAACATATGGATAGGCACCCTTATTTGAAAATCTTTAATGAGTTTTTTTATCATATTTTGTGTTGCAACTAGTTGGAATTATGGTGTTCTACAGTGCATTATCGGGTCGGCGGCTCTTAAGAAGGGTGGGTGTGTTTTTCACCTACCGTAAGGTAATACCTCCACATTTTTTTGGGTGGGATGGTTTCTCTACTATTTTTTTGTATTTTCTTCAGGATTGTTGATACACATATCTACTACTCTGGTATGATTTGACATCACGATGCACTTCTCAGCTAATCCATTTTTATTTGGCTCTGTTATGTGATCCTTTGAAAAAACAGTTTGATTTTAAGCTATGATGAGATTTTTGGGTTCTCTAATGTGAATTGGATCTGTGTTTTACTTCTTGGATACTCTGACATGATTTGAATGGTGCATCTTTTTGGTAGGGGTGATGCTTCATCTAGTATATCTATTATGTTTCCTCTGATGACGGGGTGGGGTGGGGGATGAAAATTTCACTAAATCTTTATATGATTTTTTCTATAGTTTGGGAATCCAAGACCATGTTTGGACTTTCAGATCATTTTTAAGAATGTTTTCCTATCATATTTTGGGTATCCTCATCACCCATTAATTATAAAAGGGATTTTTTATTTTCCATTCAATAAATATTTCTTGACTGTTAAATATTTAAAAAATCATTCATGCTTGAAACTTTTACCTGGAAGTGGTGGAAGTCAGTTTGTTGAAACAATCCTTAGGAAGATATTAACTGGGTGTTCTTCAAGGATTCATTCCTTATATTATACTTCTCATGACGTTGAAGTTAAACAAGGATATATATGATTGTTATATGTGGTAGGGTGGGGGGTTAGTATTAGAGTTCTACTATCACTTTTTAGACCTAGTTCAATATGGCATAGGCAATGTTTCAGAATATTCATTGAATCCTTCGGATTTTTAGTGTGGGATTCATCCTTTTCTTAATTTGAAGGTGTTGGATTTTAATCTAACCTTTTTTCCAACATGGTGAAGAAAAAAGTTCTTGTTGAAGCTGTGTAAGTAGTAGTAATTGAAGTGGTATTACCTCCTTCAGTTCATGGAAGTGGTGAGGATAATCCTTATAAGTAGTTGGGGAAGTGAATTGAATCCATTGGACCTAGTTCAGGGATTAATTGTCCTCAGGATATTTCATCATATCCTTATGGGATTGTAATTGTGTTGTTCCTTTAAGGTGGAAATCCATATAAAAAAGAATTCATCATGTCTAAGAACACCAAACACCTGTCGAAATTGTGGGAACCTAGTCCCTTTGTATTGGTTCTCTCTGGGGGTTTCCTAGAAGTGATGTGGATCCAGTTCATAGGAGTATAGTGTTATTAAGATCAGTTTAAAATCCATTTTTGATGTACTGTTTCCTTATACTATAGTGGGTGTGGTTGATGTTGTTATTTTTCATTTGTGATGTAAGGGGATGTTGTGGATCTTCTGAGAAATTCTATTTTAAGGAAATTGTGTTCTTATTTTGTAAATTATGAATCTTTCCTATTCTGAATGGAGGTGTCTCCCATGTGTATCATTTGAATAATTTTCTTGATGATATGAGATTATAAAATTATGATTTCAAGGCAGACGATTCTTCAAACATAGTTGATCCACACATATTCCCCGAATTGAATCTTACATGCAGTCAGAAATCCTAGGGGTGTGATGGACCTTGGTCTTTTTTTTTATTCATTGCAATATTGTATATATTTTATGATTATTTTTTATTATGGTTTTGGAACATTTCATGGGTTGATGTTTCTTTTTTCATGTTCTTCCCCCTTGTGGTGTGGGTTTGTTGGCTGAGGGGTTGTTGGTCAATGTGAGAAAGGTTTCCCAGTCATCCCATGGCAGGTTATCCATATTTGTCTAATATATTTGGTTCTTATGATGGGGAGACCCACTATGGATCTAATTCTAGTCTCTTTAAGAAGTGGTTGATCCTAGTTTGTTTCTTATGGTGGGGATTTTATTCCAAACTATCATATTGAAAATATGGTTTGATTTTAGATATTTTATTGGTGGGTGGGATCTTAATTGGTGTTGTTGATTTCAATTTCATTCCAGATTGGTTGAATATTTGGACCTCTCTGAAGCATTCCCAATGGTCCTATTCGAATCATGGATTTGGAGATTTTAGTTTTAGTTATCTTTGTTTTTAGGAGGTCCCTTTATGTTTCTGTTTGGATTTGGGAAAGAGGAATATAATCTGTTTGGAGGTGGTTGAGATGTTTTTTTCAAGTGGTTGGATCATGAAAATGTTGAAATCTTTAGTCCTTTCTCGATCATCTAGAATATATTGTTGATTTTTAGGGGCGAAAAACAACAATGGTGGGGATAATTTTCATTCATGGATTTTTATTTTTGATATATAATCTGATTTACTTGTTTTCTTTTGAGTTATGGATTATGTACCGAGTGGAAAAATTTTAAATTTTGAGTTTTGGGGTGTTTTCTCTGGTTGCATGGTCCATACATGATTTGAAAAAATGGTACAGATTTCCCATGAGAAAACTTTCCGAGCCTTGGAGTTCTTCTATTTGAGGGAATATAGCCCACAAATGGTTAGTCAAACTATGATTAAAGTGTGCATGAATTTACTATGTCAGGATAGAACCATTCCACAAAATTGGTGCATAATTTTCAAACTATGCAACCAAACTTTGCAGGTTCCCATGTTAGTCCAGTAAGGGGTTCATGGTTAGCGCACAATTTGGTAAATTATACAGCAAAACTATGAAAGCTTCCTATGTCTATTTTTTTGAAATTCCAACACTACCCTTTTCACAATTTTAACCCAAACGCCCTATTTATTATCCCCCCAGTTTGTATGACCCAAGGGGTTCTTCTTCCATTTTCATGAATGTTCATCCTCCCCCCTAAGGTGTAGTTATATAATTTTATCATGGTTCCAGGATAGATCTTCAATGTAAATATACCACTCTCTTCTCCATCATCCTGTTTCTTCCCTTTCATCTTAATATATTGTTCTTCCTAGGCCATGTAGATCATGTGTTTGTGTATACTTTGGTGTATGTTTGGGGTTTTGTCAGTTTAGGGTTTCTCTAAATAGATCTTAGACTTTGGAACCCTCATGGTGTGATTTCAGGGGTAAATTGTTGAAGTGTCATGAGATTGAGATGGTTTTCCGATTTCACATGATCTTTTTATTTAATAATCATTGATTTCGTGCTTTTTACACTTCCATTATATGATAAATAATGATGTGTTATCATTGAAAAGATTTTTTGATGTGTAATGTAGTGATTTCTTCCTTATTATGGGATAAATTGCATGGTTTGTTAAAAATTACACACCAATTATTTGATTAAATATATGGTTGTATTTATAATATGCTTTGTGATATATAATGAATCGTTTGGATTTTTGAATGTATTTATGATGTGTGAAATTATGATTTGGGATCCATAAAAGGGTTTTCAGATTTGTATTTAGATTCAAAGTAAGTGTGTGTTGGACTTTTAAGAATGGTTTGGCATGTAGTGGTGGTTAATGGTCTGTTTGGAATTTTGATGGAAATTGCTTAGTCTTGAAAGTGAGATGTGAGTATTTAAATATAATTTTTTTCTAAATATTTGTGAAATGGTGAATGGTGAAATATTAACTTTTTGGAAATCTGGGTTTGTTTCTTTAATAATTGATGGTTTCTATTGAAAAAAATATTAAGGCCTATTTGGAAACTTTTCCGAAATGGTGAGTGTTTTTAGAATGAAAACTCTCGTTAAATTATTCTCTTGTCGAGTTTATTTTAAATGGGAGGGATTTCCACACTTTGGAATACTCATGACCCATTACTGAGTTTGGAAAATGGGAGATCATAAGTATAGAATCTTTTAGTATACATGTATATTTTTATTGCAATGGACTGGTCATTGGGATGACTGAGGTGATACCTCTAATGTAAATTATTATATATGTATATGTGATTAGATGATTGGTTGGAATCTGTTGGCTCACCCTCCTATGTACTCTTAAAATAGACAACATATCATAGGAATGTATTTTTTTATAATTATTGATTGACTAGTAAAGTTACACAGTAGCTAGTGTCCATTAATAGAGAATATTTTTTATTATTTATAGGGGATCGGTCACCTTGGTATGTGCCAATTGGGGTGTGGTCGAGCATGTTATGATATTTTGTTTTCATCAAGTGAGGAATGCATTCTAGGTTGACTCATAATTTATAAGTATGTTCAAGATTATTCCTAGGTTCCTCCCATGTCTATTGGGACTCAGTTACTTAGGATGGATGATTGAGATGAATGATTGGTTGGCTACTGTTATGTAATATTTTATTTTTCGCTTATTGTATAATTGTAGTTCTTGTTTTTAGAATTGTGTGGATTCTTACTAAAAAAAATTTAAATTGGTTTTCTAGTGTCTATGAAAAATGATTTGAATAATCCTTGACATATTCTTTCATTGTTTATCTTTGAAATATTAGTGGTTCCTTCTTAGAAAAAGTATGTGGTTTATAATGGATAAGGGAAATCGACCGTGATTTAGTTTAATATGAAAAATTATGTGGAAAATATTATGTTAATATAGTGTATTTAAAACATTAATTTGATGTTTCTTATATTTTAAAGTATGTGTATATGGAATAGATTTTATTGGGAACTCCTACAGAGATTTAATACTCACTCTTATAGTTTTATTCATGTTTCAATATATGGTTCAGGTTTCATGTTGTTATTGATCTCCATGCATGATGGTTGGTTTTAGTATCAGATAGTGACCCTTTTGTTTCACATGGATATGTGTGGTCATCGGGTTTAGTTTGATTTTTTTCTAGTTTTTTGTATTTTTAGTTTTATTTGTAAAATATGTTTAGTTTGGGATAATTTTATATTATTTTTGTTTCGCTTTTTATCATTTTAGTGTTCAATTTTTTATTTATATTGGGAGAAATTGTTCCATTGTCTCTCTCTTGATGTCCAATACAAGTTTCTAGCCCGTGGGGATTGGGATTTCCCCTTGGGACTTATCTCAAATTGTTTCGGCGTCAGGTTGGATGGAGGCGTATCTTGGTTCATGAACAACCATGGGATGTGGTGATGGAAGATGAATTATGTAATTTCATGTGGTGGTAGTCCACTATACACATAAACAATGGTTTCATTTCCCATTTCATGGTAGAGGATATTGATATAGGATAATATATGAACATAAAAAAAGATAAGTATATGTAATATAAAGATTTTATTATTTTATCCTGGTTGAAAAATAATTTATGGAGGTAGGAAAAATAAATAAAACTAAAATGTTCATTTAATAATGTAGCCTCTTTTTTGGACAACCTCCTTTATCTTAAACTGTAATCCCTATAAGGTGTGTATTATACCCAAATTAAGACCAATAAAATGTGTTAAGGTATTATAGGAACTAATTTGTGTGGGGGGTATTTTTATAACCAAATAGTTATTTAATTGTTTATTGAAGAGGATATGGGTTCCCTTTCTCATATGAGGGAAGGATGATTCTAGGATTTTCTTAAAACACTAAATTAATATAAACAAATATCAGTGTTAAAATGTCTCAAAATAATATAATTAAAATATAGGATTTTTATGAGTCTAAATCATCTCTTAAAATAAAATATGGTTAATTTTTTTATGTTTTTACCCTTATATATTAGTATTAATCCCCACCCCCACCCCATTAACCCATTTGAAAATTACATTAATATGAATTTTTTTACTATTTAGGAATCAAGAATATTAATGTAAAATGACAAGTGACCCATAAATAGAACATGTTTGATATTTTAAACCATATCACATTAATTTTAATGATTATATGATTTTTATGAATTTTAAATCATTTAATAAATTAATATTTATTATAAAATATCATTAATATCATTTTTAGAATTATGTACAAAATTTATCTTTGAAAGAATCATGAAATAGATAGAATTACAATATAATCCTTAAATATATATATATATAATATGTTATATTTATCTTAAAAGTTCATGTAACACTTTATCACACCCAAACAATATTACTTCAAGAGTTTTTGAATTTAGTTTCTTGATTTATTGCTACTGGCACAAGCACAGTGTTAACTTTCTATAAGCATCTAAGGTAATTAATTTTTTAAAAAAATTAAAAATAAATTCATACTATAAAAAATTATTCATAGTTAAAATAAACATCTAAAACATTAATTAAGCACTTTTTATCTTTATGTAAATATTTTATAAATATTAAATTCCAGAGAGTGACATTTGAGAATTTATTTTACTTAAATTAATATAAATTTTTTTGTTAAGGGGAAATGGAATATAAATTCCATATTAGTATATATATGTGATATAATATCACCCCTAAAATTAAACTAATAAAATTTTCAGGATGATTTTGAGACCATATTACCTGATTTTAACCTAGATTTAACTATTTTTCCCTTACAGAGGTGACAAATTATTAACCATAGTTACTATTCATAATAACCAAAAATAAAAGAAAAATATTTAAGATATTTTCAAATAAAAATTAAACATATGAATTACCTTTTTTTTAAGATTAAATTTAAAGATATGGTACAAATTATTATAAGATAAAAATGAAAAATACAATGAAAAATAGTTCAGAAAAATGTCTTGTAAGTTTGAAAATATTTTAATACCGACTTTTACAATAAATTTTATTATTATTAACATAATTTTCTTATTAATAATAAAATAGAACTAATTTTACATTTAAATCATTTAAAAAAATGATACTTTGTAAATTCTAAAAAAAGTTTTAAATAAAAGTCAGTATTTTTTATTATTCATTGAAAAATCATAATTTTTCGAAAATTCTCTGAAGGTTGATCTATGATAATTTTGAAATTATACTTTCATAAAAAATATAATTTTTTATCAAATATAATTTCTTAAATTTTCATAAATTAATTATAATATTCACTAACAAAATTAAATAAAACCATTTTTTGAAGAAAACATATTTTAGAAGAATAAGATGATATTATTAATAATTGAGTGCTTATTTCCTAATAATTAATTAATAATTTTTTGTTATGTAGGTAATATTTATATATATATATACAAATACTAATATTTTCAATATATTCGTAGTATAGAATTGAATGGATAGGTTACAATGATCATAAAATAATAATATTTCATGGTTTATTTAAGCTAGGTGTTTCATGTTGTAAATGCTATCGAAAATATTGTTTTTTAATCTTCTGAAATGTTAAATTAGGAATACATGTGATATATCATGTAAATTAAAAAAAATTGACTATATAGTTTCATACGTGTATGATTAAATATTTTTTTCAAAGAAAAATATTATAGTATACATCATTCACATGGACATAAGAGAGTTCTATGAAGGAACATACTAAGTATAATTATATTCTTAGACCCAATTTATATATAATATTTCTATATTATATTGTTTTAGTTGGCAGTGGATTCAATGAATCTTATATCTATACACAAGATACTTATTGGTGGAGAAATATTGCATTATGTCACGCATATATTATAGAGGAGTTAATAGATTTGTATTTGTTTTAACAATTATATTTTTCCTTTATATTAAATGAAATTAATTTATATATATTATCCATATATTGTGGTTTTAAAATGTTTTACATTATTTAAAAAAATATTTTTTTACTAAAAAATCAATTAATTTCCTAAGGTTAGAATATGGTATAGTAGCGACTGAAGGTTGTCTCCAATGAGGGGTGAAAAATAATATTGTCACAATTAGTCAAAAAAGTTATCAGTTTGAATTTCATGATATAATTAATAGTAGTTAAAAATATATTTTATTATCTAGAAATGGATTTAGTGATTGGTTCGAGGTTTACATTACCAATTTCTATTTTATCATAGTCTTAAAATGATTAATCTTTTTCCTGTTACTTAATCAATGAGGGAATCAGCAATCAATTCTCTCTCAGAATGGGTTGACAGTGAATGTGAGTTTCAAATTAGAAATGAACACTATCAACCAATCCTTATTGTTATGTGTGTTTAAAAATATAAAGAAATATTTATGACACTATAACAATGAGTTCCCCATAAATTACTCAAGAAACTATCAATCAAGAGAAGATGTAATTATGTAATCCAATGAGATCCATTACCTTCCATAGACATATTAGTAATCGTTATATTCTTCAATAAAAACCCATTTTAATTCCATAATTTATAGTAATGTTAATTTTTATGTAGAAATTATTTTATCAACCCAGGGAAAAAATAATGGACAAAAATATAAATCAAATAAAATGACATCTAATTAAAAATCCCAACACTAAAAAATGAGATCAAATAAAGCAATGAGAATTTATTATTAATATTCAAACTAAATCATGAATAATAGGGTTTCTTACCCACTTTCATAGTCACTAAAAAATTTGTTTACATTAATTTTAAGGGTTATATCCATTGAATAATGATTAACATGGGTAAAAGAATAATAATAACTTTAGTAACTAAACTCATGATCCATTCGTTTTTTATCTCCTTAAATTTTTTTATTCTTTTCTTAGTTATAGTAGTGATTCTATATATTTAAATATTCGTGAGATCTCCTCCATTTATATTTTCAATAGTTCCTTCACCATTTAATGTTCCCTAAAAATATTTAAATATAATTTTACCTTTCCTAGATCAGATTACACCTATCATGTGAGATTAATTCTATCCCAATTCAGTTAATAATTCACACACACAAATCTTTTGACAGTCCCCTCAACATGCATGGGCTTTATGAAGAATTGAGAAAATATCTACTGCCATAGTTCCCCATGAGTGTTTTGAAGTGTATTTCATTACAAAACATTCCATTCTTTAGAATATCTAAATTTCAGAAAGGTAAAAACCAAAAATTAGTAGAATGAGAATCAAGTAAATATTATATAAGTATTGGTGATTATTATGTGAGTAAAAAAAATATTACATATCCCACTAAATCTCTTATTTATTTATATTTATCTTCAATTGAATGTTATATGTGAGTAGAAAATGATTATATATCATTAAATATATTTTATTCTTATTGGGGAGTTTCAAAATGAATCGTACGTACCCCAATGAACTCAACTCCTTACTTAGTGGTAAATTAAATGTCATTATGTATAAAGGCACATTCGGTGCATACGAAGCTTAATTCCTTATGTTCAATGAAAAATTTCATATATATTCACATGATGGATTCTTATAAAATATTACGAATATAATTTTATGAAATACCTTTCAATTATGATCAATAATAATCTCTTTGAGAAATTCTTGGAGAATTTATTACATATCTAGGATCTAAATTTCCGTAAAAAAGGAAAATTCCTTATGTATTCCCTTAAATAATTAATAGTTAATATAATGTATAAACTTTTCTAAATTTACTCTTTAGTTAATATTTTTCACAAATTTAGCGAAATTATTATATTCCCTAAAAAAATGGAATTATTGTAAATATTTGGCCCTTAATTTTATTTAATAAAATAATAAAATCAATTAAATTTATATATTTTTCAACTTTAATATATATTTACAAAATGCAAGGAAATGATATTTTAATTACAATATTCAATAAAAATAAATTAGTTAATAAATTCTAGGGAATAAATTTAATTTATTTTCAATATAATATGATGAATTAATTTCTTCTATCATTTCCCCAATACTTAAACCTTCAAATCTTGAACAAGTAAACATAAAAAATATTACCCATACAAAATTTACAACACATGCCAATATAAATTTCTTTTTTCAACAACCATTTAACTCATGTTTTTCATGCTCCCCAAATATTACTCATTAAATTTAATCCTTGAGTTACATTCAATAAATTTTCATATTATACATTATCTCCTAATAGTTGGTACCTTTATTCATGTAAATATTTTTCTCATAATAGAATTGTTAAATTTCAAGAAAAGTGTTTTTCAATCAAAAATAATTCATGTGTTTTCATTTTATTAGAGTTTTTGAATCTGAAATAAATGATTTATTTACCTATGATAATTATGAGGAATTTATAAGGTTATTCCTTGTTTAATGGTTGTTCAGTGATGATGTTAAAAAATAAAAAGTTAGAATGAGGATTTCTTGGCTCTAAATGTTGAAAAATGCGTGATTTATAGTTTACACTAAGAATTGTAGCCGAAATCACTCTCCTTTGATAGTATTCCCCAATTAATGACTTTATAATATCATATATTTATCACATAATTGTATCTTTATAAACAAAAATAATTTATTCTCACCTCTTTACTTAGTTTTTTTATTTTTGAAGTCAATTAAAAAAAGAATTTGTATTTCAATGATAAATAGAAATATATGGATATAAAATAATTTTGTAAACCGGATTTCCTAAACATTAGGGATATGTTTCAATCCATATTTACTATACTTTATGTTTCTCCCTAGATCTTCTCATATGAATTATTTTATTTCACACATGAGATTTCAACTATGATCATGCATTCGCTTCATGAGAAGGGTAGTTCAAGATTTTGCGATTTTAATCTAGATTCTGAAAAATATTATTCATGGAATATAAGATATAATTTAATGGATTTATTTAAATAGAGGTTTCAAAATAATTCAATTTTAAAACAGGGATTATTCACAATGAATTACTCAATCATTTTCTATAATCTTCAGCTTTTATAGATATGGAATAGAATGCATGATAAGTTTTGAATATTCAATATGTTATTGTTTTCTCAAGGAATGAGTTTCCTATGGAAAATTTATCAGAATTGTTTATAATACAAATATGTAATTGATTTTAACATTGGATAATATGTTATGGCATGGGATTCAAAAATATATGGTTTTTTATGAATTTTCCAAAAATTAAACCCAGTTGTAAGTTTAACTCTGAATTTAATTATATTGATTTTCATAGTGCTAAATCAGTTCCTCATATGATTCTAAAGGTTCTAAAATTAAAAAAAATTAATTTCTGGTCAAATTATTTCAAAAAAATTATTAAAATAAAATAAAGAAACCAAAAAATGGAAAATAAAACAAAAACATTTCTTATAAATCTACAAGTCTAGCCTTATTTGAACATAAATCATGAAAATATTTCAATGAATTGTATGTTGTATAAAAATATGTTTTAGGTTATAAATTTTTAAAATGGTCAAAAAGTTTGATAAATCTACATCCATGTGTATTTTATTGCTATAATGGTTGGAAGAGTGAGACCTCAACTACTTGTGTGTCCAATAGATGCCCATAATATTTCTTTAGAATTCATTCATTGATAGTGAATTGATTCTACTTTTCTTCTTTGGTTATTTCCCCAACCCTAAAAGGATAAATATTAGTTAGAGTATTTTGACCTTCCTATATAGAATGGTTTTTACATGTAATAAACATAAATCAAATTTTATTTAGTATCACTTATTCTCCATTGTGATATTTTTTATTTAATCATATTTTAATATGCCACCGAAGTTTTTTTCTTTGTAAATTATAGACTATTTAAATGATAATATCCTTATTTTTTTGGCACATCATCTAAAATATTCATTATTATTTAGATTTTTCTAAATCCAAATTAATATATTTGATGAAAAATTATAATTTATGTTCTATCAACAAAAGAATATAACAAATTTTCCCATAGATCAACAAGTAGTAGTTCTTCCCAATTATGATCTTGTATGTTTTTTTCTAAGACCATAAGGTTTTATCTAACCTTTTTCTGTATTTATTCCTATTTTTATGACATTATTTTCCATAACCATTTTAAACTTCTTATTTAATACCTTTTCTTGACCTTTTCTTGGATGATAGCAGTTTTTATGTTTTCTAAGTCATTCCATAAATTTTCAACAATGATTAAATTATTTCATTCCAAAAATGGTTTCCTTGGTCACTAATGATTTATCTTATGATTCCAAATATTCAAAATATATTATTCATTGAAAAATCACAAACAAAAATTTAATTATCAGCATTAGTGGTCATGGATTACATGAATTTTTAAACATAATCCATAGTAATCATGATATATGAATATCCAATAAAATACGAAAATGATTCACTTAAAATATATGTCCCAAAATTAAAATATTTAAAAAAATCCTTATTTAATTAATAATTTCTTTAATTTTTGATATGTGTTAGGTAAATTTAAAATGCACATATATTTTTTAAAAAATTATATTCATACATAAACAAATTTTGATCGTATATTCTAGATTACAAGGCTTTTATAGTTATTTTATAATGTTTAAAAATTACTCCATATGATTATGTGTGAAAAAAGGTTAGTATAGATTTGAATTCACTCTTGGGTAAACATATAATAATCATATTATCACTATTGATTTTATAATGATATAGATCATCCCAAACATAATATCCTTAATCTTTTTGTATGTTCTTTACATAACTATCATGGCTGTGAAAAATAATTAATAACATATAGATATAATATAATATACCATAAACTAATGGTGGTCATCAAATATGTGTGTATAATAAGTTTGTAATAATTTTTCTAATTGTGGGTTAATATTTATTTTAATTTTATTGATCTTTGAACAACTAAAATCTTGATTGATTTGTTAAAAATGGATTTACTAATTAGTTCATATGTGATGAAACTTGAGAAGTTACCAAAAAATTACCATATCATCATACCATAGAACCCCTTCTTTAATCAAATAAAATTATTCACCTATATTGAATTCAAAAAACTATTTTTTTTAATTTCTATATTAGTTGGGTGAGGTAGCCTACTCAAATAAATGAACACTTTATTTATTGATCATTTCTTATAGTTCACCTCCACATAAAACTCCTAGAGTGATAAAATCCCCATTACCAAAATTTTATTTTCTTCTTCCATCTTCATTAGGTAAATAATGGTCACATGATCATAGAAAATAGTATCTTTAGTACCATGAATTTAATATATGAATTATTCAAAGACATAAAAAACTACAAAGAATTCATTTTTAGTTATGGTGTAGTATTTTTGAGTTTCATCCAATGTTTAAGATTCTAATGAAATTAAATGATTTATTCATTCAATTTATTACTTCAAATATTCTCTAAAAACATGGGTTTTAAAGATCACACATAATCTCAAATGGATGGTAATAATAATGTGGTTGTATCATAAGTAGTCTAGTCAGTTTACACTTCATCTCATCAAAAGATTATTTGGTAATGTTCATCAAAAATGAAATCAAAATACTTTAAAAGTAACTTATAATGTGGTGGATAAATCTAAAAATACTCTTTGATGAAAATTATATATAATCATTCATGTAATAAAAAAGATTGATATAGTTTTACCATTGTTGGTTAAGGAAATATAGGGATTTTTTGAATTTTTATATATCAATTTTAATCAATTGTTGTAAAATCACATGCACAAGAAGAATTACACTTTCAACTATGAAATGAAAATTTTAAAATAATAAGAAAGAAATTATTGCAACAAATATTTTCACGCCTTTATCCAATATTTCTAGGAAATGGTTAAAAGAATTTCCAAAAATAGTGAAATAATCTCTAAAAACATCCAAAAATTATACAATCAAATCAAAACATTTCTTACCACACATCTTATAAATGTACATTGTGAATTTCCAAATCTAAATATCTTTATATGATTATAAAATGATACATAAATATGGTAAATGTTGTGTTGTCTTATCCTTTTAAGCATGGTGAAGTTGGAAATCTACAAAAACTATAACTAGAAGAAATCGTCAATTTTATTGAAAATATCTCTAATATTTATCCACAAAATGGTATGAGAAAATGATATCTTATTATTATCTAGTAAAATTTTTAACAGTGAATAAAAACTCTCAAATTTTTTTTGTATGTCACAAAGAATATCTAATTTTGTTCATTTTTTAAAATTTTCAGTCTCATATTTTGCAACATAGAAATATTTGGGTATACCCACTGGGAATAAAAAAATTAGATAGGTGATTTCTTCCTCTGAAAAAATTCTAATTTTTTTAATCTGATTACATCATCATTGGGTAAATTATCCTACAAGATTCAATAATAATATTTACATTACCATTAAAGGAATTATATACATACATGTTTTATAACTATGAACTGGAATGTCTCTAAAACTCCAACATAAAGCCCTTACATATTCCATTAGTAGATTGATTAATATATGGACTTAATTAGCGGAAAAATATTTAGAAATAATTAATTGCAACTTTCATTTTACCATTATAAAAACATTATTTAAATCAAGTGGAAATAGTTTTAATTCAAAATTTTGGGTTTAAATTAATTATGGAATTACCTTGTGTTTTCTTACCATTATATCCAGAATTATATGCTTTAAACATGAAAAATTGGTTTCATTATTTATAAATAAAAAATTAAATCCATTAAGTAAATAATAATTTATATCATCCTCTAGTGGTTCAATAGTGATCCCAAGTTGTTAATATATATTTTCACAAATTTTTCAAATCTGAATTGATATCCCTAATTTAGGATTTAATTTAACATGATATTTTTCTCATATAGAAGTGGTTAATCAAAACTTTTGACATTGAAAAATATGTGGTCCCCATGAAAATAATGTTATGGAATCAATTATATTAAATTGATCTATTTTTTTCCAAAATTCCATTGTCAAAGTACATTCATAATATTTATGATTATCTTTTATGTTTTCATGAATGAACATAAAATGTTTATTGGTGACTAAAATGTTATTTTATATTTTCTAAATTGAGCACATAAAAGATAGTTGGGAAGATCAAATTGTATACTCTATCCAATATAACATAAATACCTCTAGTTGATAATGTAGTTGATATTCTAGTTAGTTGGGGAACATTTCTTGTTAGTCTAAAATATGTAACATGAATATAAGAAAAATGGAATTAGGAATAAACTTAATTAATGATTCTAGATCACATAATACATTTATGAAATGCATGTATCCAATTGTTATAGGAATAGAAATTGTACCTAGATCTTAAAATTTTATATAATGTTATAGTGTGATAATTTCTCATACATTTATCCCTAAATTCGATGTTTCATTCCCATTATATATCAATTTACAGATATATAATTCTATATGAAACTGAGAATATTTAAGAGTTTGTTTAGGGGATTTAAGGATAGTTCTGTTGATTTCAAAAAAAATTAAGGTATAAATAATTTATTATAGGATTTATTCCTTAAGAATATTTTTTTATTATATCATTATTTTGGAAAATGGAAATGGATTGTATTCTTTTTTCCTTTATTTGTTTTTAGTTTGTTTTATTTATTCTTCCTCAATATTTTTGGATATGTTTCTATCTTTATAAGTGTTTGAATTTTTTAGTTCCAAAATTTGAGTTTTGTCAATTTGAATTTATTTACCACTCTTATTTTTTATTACACTCACATTTCAATTTTGATTTAAAATGGGTTGTGTTAGTAGTGTTCATTATTTCTTTCATTGTTTATAAAAGGTTTACTAACTATTTTTCAATTATTTCATCTCATTTCTCAACTACTAAATTCTTGAATATTCTAAAGTATATATTTATTTTTGGAACCTATTAAAGGATATTAATAGGATTTATTTTATTGAAAGATGAATGGTTGAAAATTTTGTTGATTATATAGTTTCATAACATATTATTAGAATAGTGGAGATTGATATAATTGTTGTTAAATGGTCATATAGCTTGATTTTTTTGATTTTTTTAACATATAGTGAATTGTTTATTTTATATACACCATTGGTTTTTCATATATTGTTGAAAAATTATTTGTTGATATAAAGAAACATAACTTTTGGTTTTCAATATTTCTACACATTGATCGGTAAACAGGTTTTGTAAAAAATATAGACCACATAAATTCACTATTTTTATTTATCATTTTATTTCTTAAGTTACATATTCCAAAAAAATTGGTTATTTTCACATGTTAGGATTAATGTATAAGTTTTTTGGTATATCTTACCTGGTATACTCCACTTCTTCCATTTTTTATTTCTGTAAACTATTTTGAATTTTTAAAACCCATATCAATCATTAATGTATATTTAATTTTTGATTTGTTAGTAAAGTATCCTTTTGATAATGCTTCTAGTAAATTCATAAAACTATCATATAGTCCATAGTATAAAATGACCTAAAAATAGTGTTCCTGAATTACTTCATGTGGGATGTTTTCACATTAATTATTAAATATTTTCTAATTCTCATAAATATCTATCTTGATTCATATCTAATGGAATAGTTTTATTTTCTCATAGCGGTTATTTTAGGGTTCCAAATTCATTTTATGTTCAGAGGTTAAAAATAGATAACTTACACAATGGAGACAAGAACTATAACCACTAAATCATAATAAACCCATTTACATGATAGACTGAAACTTATAAGACAAACCCCTACTAAGTCACCACACCATAAATCACATGAACAATCCAAAATATAATATCTAAAATAAAAAAAATATAAGAAATAAAGGTAAAATAAAAACATAAGTTTTACATGTTTTAGGCTTAGTCTTACTCCATGGGGGAGGAACAAAATATGGTTAAAATATTATATGTCTCTTAAAAAATGTTTTAACCATTAAACGTTAATAAATATAATCAAATGTAACTAATTCCATCATATTCTTATTTCCATGAGGAGTATTATAACTATGATCTCATATTTTCAGGAATCCTTGAAAGAGATTATATACCCTAATGACCATTTGTATGTGATATAAAATTCTAAATAATATGTTATGATTAGAGGGATATCATAAGGCATTAAATTATGCATTTTATGATACTTAATCATCAATCATAAGATATGATTCATGGTTAGTCATAATACATAAATTCATAGTTAATTACACAACATATGTATATCATATCTTAAAACTAAGTAAAGTTGTAAGTTTACTTTTTATGTAATCATATAGAATAATTATGCTATCTTATATAATTTTATAGTGTTATCTTAAATTTTATTGGTGTTAAAATTCTAATATTTAACATTTGATTGATATACCCACATTTTATATCATTTAATGGATCATTACATAATATCCAATGTGATTAAGATAGATTAATTCATGCATGAGTGGATGAAACATTTAATAATGTTTTATAATGAAGTAGTAAATTCACCAATAGTTGTGGAGTGTCTATATAGAATTATAGGGCCCATGGTCTTTTGATGGAAATTGTGGTGATTTATAAGGTATTGGATGACTATTATTGTCTTATTACTCTCTTCTATACCTTATTTACACCCATGGTACTTTCATATTGTTGAGTTTGGAAGGATACCACACATAATAATTGTGATTCATCATATCTCATGGATACACCATGTATGTATGGTTAATTTGAAACTCAATTATGATCCTATTAAAACATATACAATGACATATAAAAAATTATACAGTAGTGAGAAATGTCTTCAATGTAAGGTATATTTTTTTTGTTCTTTACATCCAATATGCATGTTTTTCATGAATCTAAAAACATGGGAATATTTGATATCACTGTAATGATTAAAATGAATCTATTAAAACTAATTAAAAAATTGCTATTATACTCCCTAACCCAAGATCACATTGTTTAGAAAATGGAAAAACATGTGTACTAGAAATGAAGAACTAAAAATATCATACCTTACACCCAAGATGATGCATTCTACCATATATTTTTTCATCCATAATTTTAGAGTTTTTAAGGGTTATGATTTATTGATATCTAATAAAATTTATTAGAACCCAAAAAATTGATCAAAATTACAAGATAAAGATCCCAATGATTAGGAATATGAAAACACATAAAATTATAAATATGTATTTTTTATAAATCAAGTGTATCTTAAACTGGAGATCCACTACATCGCCTTGATATGCAAAAAAACACCTTATAATATGTTATATTATGAACATTAATTTGGAATCCATATGAATATATCCTCCATAATTATCCTCAAGATAATTGAACAATTTTCATATAAACAGGTCTCTCATTCACTCTGTGGTGTGATAGTACCTCACTATATTAAGGAGGGAGAATAAATAGGGAATAGGGATCCCGAAACTATTGGTCATGAATCGTGTAACCATAAATTCCTACCATCACCTGGAAATTATTATTATATAGCCCTAATGATTCTCCTAAATAATGCATTCATTAATTAATTCATTATAATTTGTGATGTAATTCCTTGTCTAGTTCATGAATCATATACTTGAATAAAACTCCTCCAATATTTTTCATCTGACGTAACACTTCTTTAAATAATATCTATCCTGGAATTTCTATATCAATTTTAACTCTTACCATTTTTATATGATATATGTTTCATATCTTTTCTAAATGAATCATAGTATATGATTTATGGAAAGGAAAAAAAATAAAATCTTATTTTATTCCCTTATTATCGGATATGATACATCCATGAATAAAAAAAAGGTGTGACTTAAATATCCTTTTTTTTATTAATTCCAATCATATGATACAACATAGAAATTAGTCATACGGAATATCATTTCATGCCCTAAGATGGAATTTTGTTATAAAATACCAGATTCATAATATTATCACATAAAATAGAGGCTCATCTCTTGAATCACAATTGATTATATCATAATAATTAATATACCACATAGGATTATATATATCACAAATAAATAAGAGATTTATAGAATATTCATTTTAATTTCCCACTTACACTAAATCATTATGTGCTTATGTTCCATTTCACCTTATATCATATTGTATATGCAAACATATGAAACAATCTATAAAACTATTTTTAATATTTTCAAAATCACTTAAAGAAACATATCATCAATTCCCCCTTATATAACATCAGATAATGTACCTTGAATATACCCATACTAAAATATTATTTATTAAATCTAATATGTTATTAGAGAAGCTCTCTAATTCAAACAAATCCTCATTCATTCAATAAAAAGTGTGAATGCATAGGATTATATATCACTGATAAAATATAATAACCTCCAGATCTATTAGTGTAATAAATGTGTGTCCTCTAGAAAGTAATAAATTGTGATACAAAAATTAAAGGATCTAGAATGATCACTATAAAAAAATATCTTTACACCTATTTCCACCAGCTATATCTCAAGATAGTGTTCATTCTCATACATTCCCTTTATCTAAGATTTATAGTGACCATGGGACATAGATTATTTTGATCGAATATATAAAACTTATACATTCTTGACTCTCCATGTATAAATAAGTCTCATCAACAAATAAAAAACATGACATTCATTTTTAAGTATGATCACATCACATGGACCTATTTCAAATATATATGTGTGTCGTAAGTATTATCTAGATGTGGTCACACATTTTCTAATGTATCTCAATTGAGGGACCATATATCATACTCGCTATACGAGTTGACAACTTGTGTCTTGGTTGAGTTCCATCCAATGACATGATCAACAAAATACCCATTTACCAATGATTAACTAAGTTATAATGGTTTTTCTAAGACATTTATCAAAGTATGAAGGTTATCATTCTTGTGGTCTCACATAAATTAGATAAATTGGACTCATATATGATTCATGTGCCCCTAGTATACCAAATACATAGTATATGAAACTCTATATTGTATAGTTACTCGTTCATCCAACATATAAAATATTTTTGGTTCCACTTGAGAAAATTCTATTTTTTATAAAAGAATCCTACTATATATAACCTTAACATTTCATCATAACCATTAATAATCCATGATGAACATCAGTTAGGGATAACTCAAAGTCATACATAGAGACATAATTTATCATTACATTTCATTATATATATATATCAATATATACACACATTCAGTAAGAATAAATGAATGATAAAGTGGATATGTCCTTTTATATTGTACAATTTATCTTTTAAAAATCTTTTTTAGAATACATAAACAGCCCTATATAAGAACATGTCTATCATATCATATGTGATATAATTATAGATCATCCGTAAGATTTTTTTTACTCTGTGGGATTTTCTTAACTTGTTCCATCTATATATAATTCCTAACACATCTTTATGTGATTATTTCATAAAACCCTATGAAAAAAATTTACTGAGTAAGATATATTATGAAATAAATTTTGAATAATGGATATATTTATAAATCCTGTTCAAAATTTTAAACACTTTAAACATATTCAAACCCCATAACTCCACAACATCCAATATTATGTTGCCAAATATTATTTTCTAATTAGAACAATTTATGTGTTCCACATCATAATTATTAGAACCCTTTTGATTGAAATATTCCTTTGAATTTTTTTTACTATTTACATGATAGCCCACCAACACATCCTAAACTCCTTTTAGATATAATGAAAAATAATTTTTCAGGGTAACTAAATATAACACATTACATTACGTTTACCATTATATAGTAAAACTTTTTAATTCTATCAACTGAAGAATCATATTACATTTAGAATGTATAATAATTTAGATAATAATGTAATTATCTAAGCACTGTAAATAAATGTAACTATTTACATTTTTCCTTATTGTCACATATCCTAAATATTTATGTATACTAATAAAAATACATTATATTCATACTAGTATAATATTTCATTTGATAAAATTTAACATCTCAGTGTCAATGAATACTCACACTAGTATCTTAGATACTATATTGTCTTCATAATTTGTTTTCTAGAAACATAAATTCCTCTTTGTTAGGAAATAACACTTATTTACTTTTAGTATTAATATTAAACAAATAAAATATTATAACATATCGTATGTGGTATTCTATTATTTTGGAACATTTTCCTCTAAAAAGATGATTATTTATTATGATATTTCACAAATGGGTGGTGGGAACATCTTCCATAAAATTTTAACAAATCTATGGATAATCAATTTATCTGAGATAAAACATTTTTTATTATTGTCTCTATTTCAAAACATGTTAGATTATTCAATGAATTGTTATAAAAAACCTGCTATTTATTACATATTTAAACATGCTTTATTACATAAACATTCACTTAAGACAACTACAAGGTTTGGGAGGTCAGGTGTATTGGAAAAATTGGAATATTTCATGAAAACTTAAGACATAAAATACAGAATTGGTATTGAAAACATCTTTTACATGACCACAAAATTCGTTTGTACTTAGTATTGTATGAGACAACCTGAGGACATACATAACAAAAGGGTGAGAAATATAGCCCAGTAAGGGGGTAAACAAGGCATAAAATGAATAATACAATACATGTTAGGAAATAGGTATATCAATGGATCATATGAGAAATATGAACATAAAGGTATGATATAGAATGATTATCATAACATGGAAATGTGGAAACAACATTTAATATGATATTAGCATGAGCCAAGTCTCAATTAAAATGGGGAATGATTAAACCCTCAATGAACATGAATTATCATGAGTAAACACTCATTGAACATGAATTGGAATGTCTCAAAACTCATTGCGCATGATTTATCAGGATATTATTATTTACCCAATGAAATGGAGCACTGTCAGGGTGCATCCATATTAGTCATTTCATTTCATGCATAATTGTTCCAAATAAATAACAAAAAATGGATTCATTAAACATCATAATTTATTCCACAAATAAGATATGTCAAATACATAAATTTGAGTCCCAAATAAATAGGAAATTCTGCATAAATGTGAATACCCTTGATAGAAAATGGGTATGGTATTCACTTACACAATGATTTTCGCATGGGAAATTTTGGTGTAACTTTTGCAGCATAACAACGTCAAATAGAAATCGTAAAATGGACTAATGAGTGGTAATGGGGTCTCTAGTCATTTATATAACTAATGAAATTAATGGGGTCATTGAACATAATATCAAAACATATTTAATAAAATTTAAATGCATAATATAAAATAATTTCTTGAGTGTAAATGAGGAAAGGGAAATCCCTTATAGAATTTTGGTATCATAATGGGAGTACATGGGAAGAATTAATGAGAGATAAAGGGGTATCTCATCATTCAAATATAAGTTGGAAAGTATATTGTAGGTTCTAAATCATACCCCAACATTTTTAATCAAATATAACATGGCATAACAATATAAGGAATCATCTACATAAATAACGAAGTAATGAATGTGAGGTTCCCTTACTTGTGTGTGTGACCTCAAGAGCTTGAGGAGGGGAATATTTGGAGCTTGTGGTGACTTGGGAGGATTATAGAGAGAGTAGGTCATATTAGGGACGTTCTCTAAGGGTTTTCAGTTAAGATAAGTGGGATATTGGGTGGGTTTAAATTGGAAAATAGAGGGGAATTCTTTAATATTTCAAAAACACATGTTTTGGAATCAATATAATTAAATATTAAAACAAAAAAACCATCCCATGGTTTTTTCCAAAGGGGAGTGGAAATAATAATTTTATAAGAGAGATTTCTTACCTTATTAAAATATTAGTCTTGCTTAAGTTGAGGTGAGTCACACTCTCAGGGAAATAATTTTAAAATGCTAAAATATTTTATTAGTCCTAGAGGGTCCACTAAGGCATTGTAAAATTAATCAAACAAATATAAAATCACATTATTTTAAAGGTAAAACATATATTGTCAGAATATTAGTTTTATAGTATTCAATTACATCATTATTGAGTAACAATGATGTCATAAAACAAATATATATTCATATGGTATTTAATTTTTACCCAAATATTTAATTGTCTCTGAAAATTTTGAATAATTCATTTTTAGATAATTTCGACATCCTTAATACAAAAATAATATAAATTTTATATAAATAATTTTCTAAATATGTGAATTTCTTCATTTAAAATAAACATCATCATTTATTTAAAACTGAAGGGTTTTGACAAAAATAGTTTCTAAACCATAAAAATTTTACATTTAACTTTATAAAAATTACATGTAATTTTATATTAAATAAAAACTATATAATAATAATATTTTATGAAAATATTATTTATTCCAAAAACTCATTAATTCATCAAAATAAATTCTTTAATTAAGAATACAATTTTTTTTATTGTATGAAAATATAATTATTATCAAACTGAATACTTAATCATTTATAGAGTAAAAACAATAAGGAATATAATAACCACATATAATTAAAAGGAGTATTCTTATATCACTATAGTAATAAAAATATTAATAAAACATCAGTTCAAGAAAATAATTTATATATTTCCAAAAAGTACCATTTTAACCGAACAATCAATTTATCTAAATCATTATATTTTTAGGAAAAACTATTCTTAAAGATGAATTGATGGAATAATAATTTTATTTATAAAATTTTTCCCACAAAAAATTAACTAATTCCTTATTACATAACCCCTTGTAACCCCATAATGAGACATAAGGGTAAGGTGTGCAATGGTCAAAAACTTTGGGGGCAGCTCAGATAATTTTTCTTGGGTGGTAATCTCTATTAACATCCACTCATCCCATAGGTGGTTCCGTTGAAGCTTAATGTGTTGAAGATCATCTTAGTCATAGTCAAGAGAGATTCCCAGTGGTGCTACCACCTTTCCAATCTCCTAAAAATGAGATTTTTATGGGGCAATTATACTGGATGAAGCCATCTTTTCTTTTGTTTGATTAAATTAGATTTGTTAAATCCCTATATTTATACTAATCATGTGATCAATGTTCAACGACTATATTTTCAATCGTAATAATTCTACACAATATTTTAAAATCCCATAACATAAAACCAGGTAAGTTCATTTGATTTTTAGCACCATTTTACATAATAATATATTTAATTTTATCAAGAGGAATTTTCATTAATAAATTTTTGGATCATTACAATCTTCCCCCCTTAAAAATTTTCAACCTAAAAATTTAATTTTCCCACACTAAAACAGATGTGGGTAATTCGTCCTCATCACTTCCACTAGTTTCCACATTTCTTTTTCAAAAATGTGAATTCTACAAAACACTTAGACGAGGGGAATTGTCTTGTTTTGAAGAACTGTATCCCAATGATCCACGATCTCCACCGTCTTCTCTTCACAAGAGAGGTCATTATCCAATGGTACCACCTTTGGATTGAGTATATGTGATGGGACAAGAATGTACTTCCTCGAGAATGGTACATTGAATACAACATGTACTTAAGACAGGTTCGGTGGGAGTGATAATCGATAGGCCACTCCTCTAATTCAATATAGGGTCTCAAAATAGATGATGTAACTTGAAATAAGCTTTCCTATAATCCCAAATATCATAACTATCTTCCACGGTGATATGCAAAGGAATACCATTTCTCCAACAACCAACTCTAGGACTTGTCGATGATTATCAGTGTAACTCTCTATTTTTACTCTAAGAAGTGGTAATGTGATGCTTGATGGTCTTAATCGTAGACACCATTTCATCAATCATTTTTAGACCTGGGATTTTTCGCTCCCTAACATCATCAGAACATGCCAGTGCTTTGTACCTCTTCCCATAAAGGGCTTTATAAGGGGCCATTTGGATGATTAAGTGGAAACTACTATTGTAAGAGAACTCAACCATAGGAAGATGTTGATACCATCCTATTTTTAATTCCATTGAGAATTCTCTTCACATGTCCTCATGTTTTTGGATATTCCACTCACATTGGCCATCTGTTTGAGGATGATAATCCATATTGATGTTTAACTCACTATTCAGAGTGTGTTAGAGACACTTCCAGAACATAGAGGGGAATCTTGGATCCTGATTGGATATAATCGATAGTGAAACTTCATACAGCCTTACTACTTCTCTAATTTATATTAGTGCCAGTTTATCCAATGTGAAATCCACTCGAATTGTAATTAATTGTGCAGTATTTGTAATGTGATCCAGAACAACCTAGATAAAATTGTTTCATTTGGATGTCTTCAGAAATCCGGTGATAAAGGCCATGATTATGTTCTCCCATTTCAACATTTTTATTGGTAATGGTGGGATCATCCACTAAGACTTATCCCTATCAACCATTACTTGTTGAAATACTAGGCTCTTTGATGTATACTCACTGATATCCTTCTTCATGTTATCTCACCAATAATACTTTTGGAGATCTCGATACATCTTTCTGTTTCCTGGGTGAATGGATAAATTAGAACTATGAGAATCATCTAAAAGTTCATACTTTAACTACAGATTTGATTAAACACATAGTCTTGACTGAAGTCTCACAATTCCTTCCTCATCAACATTGAACTTCGTTGATTTCCATTTTCTGGTAGTTTCCAAATTCTTATGAATTCCCACGTCATCTTTTGTTCATCCATTAACCCTTCTAAAAGAGACGGTTAAGAATGTTTTTTGAAAAGATTGATGATGCTCCATTCATTATGATTACCATGACCATTTTCATTAACTCTAAGTAGATTGAAACCTTTTCAATTATCATCTATTATAGAATAGTTTGGTCCTTTCTACTTATAGAATCATCTAATTTATTCACCTTACCTGGATGGTAGTCCATTGGGAAGAAATAGTATATTATCATCTCTAACCATCTTTGTTGGTTCATGTCCACCTATTTCTCTGTGAATATATACATGAGGCTTTTGTGATTCGTATATATTTCACACTTCTCCCCAAAGAGGTAATGTTGCCAATTTTTTTTAAGTGATGATTATTGCATCCAACTCCAGATCATGTGTTGGATAGTTTTTCTCATGAACATTCAATCTCCTTGAAGCACATGCAATGAAGCTGTCATCCTACATCAACACACATCTCATTCCCCTCATTGAAGAATCACTAAATATCACAAATAGTTCTCCACTTTTTGGTAGTGTGAGCATGAACACAATGATAAGCCTCATTTTAAACTCCTTGAAGCTCCCTTTTCATTCATCACTCCAATATAACATAAATCTCTTTCAAGTTAGCTTCATAAGAGGGTTTGAAAATCATGTAAAATTTCACACCAATCGGCGATAATATCTTACTAACCCAAGGAAGCTACATATATCTGACACAGATTTTGGCCTCGTCCATCCATGAATTGCATTTTTCTTTTAGTTATCCATATATATCCCACTTCTTGTGATGATGTGACCCAAGAATGAGACTTCCTTCAACTAGAACTCACACTTGTTGTACATTTCATAGAGATTATCCTTTCTCAAGGTCACTAGTATAGTGATTATATTCTCCTCATGCTCCTCCTTGGTTTTAGAGTGTATTAGAATATCATCTATAAATATTACCACAATTTTTTTGAGGTAATATCTAAAGACTATTTTCATCATGTCCATTAATATTATTGGATAATTAGTGTGTCTGAAAGGAATTTCTATAAAATCATTGTGCTCATTACTTGTACAAAATGTATTCTTGGGGATATTATCCTTCTTTACCCTTACTTGGTAAAATCCTGACCACAGATCCACCTTGGAGAAGTATTTTCCTCCAATTAGCTGATTGAACAAGTATTCATTTTTTGATATAGGATACAGTTCTTTATCCTGATTTTTTTGAGATCATAATAATCAATGAAAAGGTGCATTGACCCATCCTTCATCATGAAAAAGAGGACTAGTGTACCCCATGGTGATCACATGGGCATATAAACACTTTATCCAAATTCTCTTGTAAATATTTCTTTATCTCCTTAAGCTCCAAAAAATCCATTCAATATGAAGTCGTGGATATTGGTAATTCCACAAGTATAAGATCAATCAATAATTCAACATCTCTTCTAGGAGAAAGACCCGAGAATTCCTTTGGAAATACTTAAGTGAATTCCCTGACAATAGACATGTCTTATAGGATGGTTCATTCCTTAGACTCAATCAACTAAGAAATTTATGAATAATCATAGAGATGTAATATCCACTCTTGATATGATGGTGCTAAAGAAGATTAATCCTCCTCCTTGCACTTGTATAGAATCCAGGGTTAATTCTCCATATGAATAGTGACTTCTCTCTCACGGAAATTTATGTTGGATATATATATATGGATAGACATTCCATTTCAATAATTGCATCAAATTTCACCAGCGGGAGTATGATGAAGTTATCCTAGAATTTCTATCCACAAATTGTGATATGGGAGGAGTTATATTCATGGGATGAAATAATTTCTCCATTTTCAGTTCTCACTGACATCTCTACTTCCATGATTTGTCGTGGTGTTGGGATTGTTCTACTAAATGTTTTTCGTATAAAATAATTCATTGAATCGGAATAAAAAATTATGTTTTCTATTCTTGAATGAATAACTAGTGTACCTATCACCACTTTATTGTTAGGGTTTTCTTTGGTGGTAGTGATGGAAAATTCTTTCCCTTTCTACCTTGGAGGTTTTTGATTGCCTCTAAAAACCCATGGGAAAGGGAACTAGTTTTTAAACTACCTGGTTCTTTACAGTTGAAGGAATGAACAATGAATTGAGGGTTGAATGGAACATTACTCTCCTCTGTCACAACACTGAGTTTTTCTTGTCATTAGTTAATGGTCAGGTTCCCTTCTCTTCCACACCTAAAGCATTTCCTTGTCCCAATCAAGAAATTTCCAGGGTGCTTCTCTTCGTACCTTTAGAAAGTGGGGTGCTGTAATTTCTTATCACCGTTGGATTTATCCATCAGAACACTAGAATTAAAGTCCACATTCCACTTCTTATCCCCATGATACCCCTGATATTCTTTGATCTCAATTTTTACTTTGAGGTAACATCAGAAAATTTCCTCATAACTATCGATGTCACTGATCACTAGAGAAATTATATAGGCTAGGTTTCAACACATAAAAGAAGTGGCCAACCTTACATTCAGAGGTAACGACAATGATAGAGGAGTATTGTGAAAGCCTTGTGAAGTTTTCCTCGTACACTCTGATGGATTCTTCGACTTTTTTTCATGAGGGAATGGAAGTCCCTTTCCATTATAAGTCTGAGGGTGTGAGGAAAATATTTATCAGCATATATTTTCCAGAAATCCTTCCATAACAACTCATAGATCTCTTCTTCATGATTTATATTTTTGATCAATGTCCATCATTGATCAGCTTCACCCTCCATATGATAAGCAACCAGAATAACCTTCTCTTGTTCAGAAAATTTAAGGATAGAGAAGATCTTCTCAATAGAGTTGACCCATTTTTTGGAGATTGATATATCAAACTATGCATTTGAAGTAGGAGGCCTTTTGTCTCATGAATATATCAATTGTGGCTTATTATTTCATGGGGTGTGGGGATAGATGACCCTCTTTACCCATGTTTCTATTCAAAACATGATTTTACTAAGAGAGTATCGTGACAATGTTTTTGATTAATGCTCCCATTGGATTGGATATCTCATTAAAACAATCATCACATTTATATTCACATAATTTGTTAGCCTAAGTCCTCCTTTTACCACTCATAGGCTAGAATAAAAGAACTATTAGGGGTAGAAAATAAAGTGGAATCCAATAAAAAAATAGATAACTTATAAATAACATTTATTTCCTTATCTTATGAATTTGTAGGTTTCAATCTATGTTATTCGTGATCTAATTCCTAACATATATTCTTAGGTTTATTTTTTTATCCCCTTAATAATGGTTAATAATAAGCTTGTTAATTTACCAAATATTATCCCCCAAGAGTGTCGAAACAAAAGGGAAGAAAGACCCATTGTCATGCACCAGTTCCTATTTGAGTCTAGATCAAAGTGGTGTTTCTAGGTTTTACCCCTAGATACAATTGTGCTAAAACCATCTCTACTTGTTCTTATCCGTATAGGGATGTATTTTCTTGATAATCCCCTTATTATATACTAACAAAAAATTAGGTATGTTTTTATTATACTTATTCTTATCCCTAAGTCTTTCACTATGTTTTTATAATCATAATACCAAAAATATCTAAACATATCCTTTTATATCCACTATAAAAACATTGATCTTCATTACATATTTAAAAATGATTTATTATATAAACCTTAAAATTAAAACAACTCTGAGGATCAATAGGTTTGGTGTCTTGGGAAATTAAGAACATTACACGACAACGCAAGACATAAAATACAACATCTTTATTAAAAACTACTTTTACATGACCACAACACTCCTTCATACTTAACATTACAAGGGATAACCTGAGGACATACATAAGAAAAGAAAGGGGAGATATAATGCCAAATAAGGGAGTAAAAAAGGCATAACATGAGGAATAAAATACATGTTAGGAAATAGAGATATCAATAGATAATAAGATAAAGATGAACATCAATGAATGATATAGCATGATTATCATAACATGGAAATGTGGCGACAACATTTAACATGATATTAGCATGATCCATAACTCATTTCACATAGATCATGACTAAACACTCATTACACTTGAATTAGAATGAATCAACCCGAGATGTGGAATAAATAAATGTGAGTCATCAATCGAAATGTATATGTTCATAAAGGTAAACACCCATGATAGATAAATGGGTATGGTATTCATTGACACGATGATTTTGTCATGGGAAATTTTAGAGTAACTTCGGTAGCATAACAACCTCAGATAGATATCATAAAATGTGTTAATGAGAGAGAAAAATGGATATTATAATTTATACATGAAATGGATAATAATTGGGTCATGTGACATAATATCCCAACATATGTAATGGAATTTAGATTCATAATACAAAATATTGCTTGAATTTAAATGAGGATAGGGAAATCCCTTATGGAATTTCGGCACGGTAACAGGTGTACATGGGAGGCATTAATGAGAGAGAAAAGGGTTTATAATCATTAAAAAATATGTAGGGAGGTATAGGGGAGGTTTGAAATCATACCCAAAATTTTTTAATTAAAAATAACAAGGAATAACAATATAAGGAAACTGAAACATAAATAAGGACGGAAGGAAAGTGAGGATCCCTTTCTTGAGTGTGTGACTTAAATATCTTGAGGAGGGTATTATTGAGAGATTAGGGTACCATTGGAGGATTATAGAGAGAGAAGGTCAGATTTGGGACGTGATCTAAGGTTTTTAGTGAAGATAAGTGAGATCTTGTGTTGTTTTATATAGGAAAAGACCCGAGGATTCATTAATATTTCACAAACATAGGTTTTGGAATCTATATAATTAGATATTCAAAACCACAGACCATCCAATGTTTTTTGTCCATGGTTTTTTCCAAAGGGAAGTGGAAAAATTATTTTATAATTCCTATGGCTGAACTTATTAAAATAATAGGCTTGATTATGTGGAGGTGAGTCACACACTCAAGGAAATGATTTTAAATTGTTAAAATATATTATAAGTCTTGGAGGGTCCACTAAGGCATCATAAAATTAATCAAACAAATATAAAATCAAATTATTTTAAAGTTAAAACATATTTTGGCCGAAATAACTTCTATAGTATTTTATTGCATTACTATTGGATCATTATGATGTCATAAAACACATTATATATTTATAAGATATTTAATTTTTACCCGAAAATTTGATTGTTTTGGAAAATTTTGAAAAATTAACTGTTACATAATTTCAATGTCCTGAATAACAAAATATTATTCAGTTTATCTAAATAATTTTCTAAATATGTGAATTTTTACTTTTAATATAAAACCCGCCATTTATTGAAAATTTAGGGGTTTTGAAAAAAATAGTTTCCAAACCTTAATAAAAATTACATTTGAATTTATAAAAATTACATGATCATTTCTATTTAATAAAAATTATATAATAATAATATTTTATCAAAATATTATATATTCAAAGAAATAATTAATTCATCAAAATAAATTCTTCAATTAAAAATACAGTTTTATTTTTATCGTATGAAAATATAATTCTATCAAACTGAATATTGAATAATTTATATAGTAAAAACAATAAGGAATATAATCACCACATATAATTAAAAGGAGTGTTCTTATAACACTATTATAATAAAAATATTAATAAAATGATAATTCAATAAAAAATTTATAAATTTCTAAAAAGTATGATTTTACCTGAATAATGAATTTATCTAAATCATTATAATTTTAAGAAAAACTATTCTCATAGAAGAATTGATAGAATAAAACATTTATTTATAAATTGGATCACACAAAAAAGTAACTAATTCCATGTTACGTAACACCTTATAACCCCTGCATAATACCTAAGTGTAAATAGTACGATGGTGATTGACTCATGGGGTGGATCAGATAACATTTACCTAGTGGTAATCTATATTAACTTTCACTTCTCCCATAGGTGGTTCCATTCAAGAATAATGTGTTCAAGATCGGCATGGGCTTGGTCGAGAGTGAAACCCAGTGATGCTACCACTTTTCCAAGCTCCGACAAATGAGCAACCCATGGATAAATTCTACTAGATGAGGCCATCACTTCCTTTTTCTATGTAAATTGGATTTGTTAAAGCCATATATTTATACTAATCTTATGATCACTATTCAATGGCTATATTAACAACGGTAACAATTCATAAATGTATTTTAAAGTCCAAATACACAAAACCAAGGATGTGTATATGTTTTATATAACCATTTTACATAATAAGACATTTAATTAGATCAAGAAGAATTTTTATTAATAAAATGTTGGGTTATTAAAATTATAAACCATGTGTATAACATTAATCATCTTATTTTTATCATAAAATATCATTGTTAATTAACTAATTATATTATCATATATGAGAAATTAAATAAATATACATATAATTTTCATATATTCATCTAAGCTAGGTATGTTAATTTACATTCAAATATCTGATGTATTAACTCTTTTCATTGTAACTTGAATGAAAACAACAATATCTACCAATTAATTCCATGATTTCAAAATCCGGTGTTTTAAAATTACTTATAAATTATAAAGTTGTTATTATATAACACCAAAAACCAAACAATATATTTCCATAACACTGAAACCTAACAAGAAAATTCCATATATTTTCCAAAACCCCTTCCAGCATGTCAAACAATTCCATCTTATGAAATAATTATTCATGCTTCCTAATAACATCTTCTAGTTTCAATGGCCTCATCTAGGTACATAAAAAATATTATTGGGCTCTCTTACAAACATATCATCTTGTGGATTGATCTTTTACCCTCGTTTACTGTGAACATAGTACCAGATCCCATATATTATATGTGTATTTCAACTATTCTCCACACTTATGAATAAAGGGTAATATTTTCATTGAATTCATTCATCTAGTCATGAAATTTCCATTAAAATCAACTCAATGAAGACTTAAGGAAACCTTTTTTCTCACCATATCATAAGAATACACAACAATAATGATTATCATTTTCATATTAAATCAAATTGAGTATATAAGACTACAAATTATTTTGGCCATTTTTCATATAAATCCTTCTAAACACTTAGTGAATCATATTATGGTTTATAAGAAACTAGATTCACTTATTAAACAACTTCAACACAAGGATACATATGATTTGGTTTCTATAACACATAGAACATATTTTAAGACCATTTATTAAGGTAATAGTTTATTGAGTTTCTAACAATATGATTCTTCTTCCTATAGGATTGATCTAAAATCTAGGTTTGATGATGATGATGTCATTATCAATAAACAAATATTTTATTCTATGATTATCATGTTTTATTACTATTTAATAAGGTATTTTATTAAATATTCTCTCACTAACATGATGAGACCTTTTGAATTCATCATATCCATTAGTAGGAAAAGTTCCATATTTCACACACTAATAACTTTGTTTATGAATTAATCTCACTACATAGTTATTTAGGTGGGGAATCATCCCAATAATAGCATATATGATTCTTGGATGGTACAAAATCCATAACAGGAATAAAGTAAATATTACTCCTTTGGAATCATAAACCTTATTGTTTCCTAACTATAAATCAAAGGAAATTCCAATAGCATGCAAAAAAAAGATATTCCAAGGGAATCCAATATTCATAGAACCTGCATGTTAGATAATCTAGGGTCACCCGTTACTTGATTTCCTTAAACAATATAATCCAGGGGAACCGTTCATTAGTGTTAAAAAAATTGGTTAGATGTTCAAGGTATTATAAATTAGAAGAACTATCATAGTTAATATTTTTAAAGGGCTTTAATCTCATTATATTATATCATGTTATTCTATTTATGTATTAAATCTTCTAAAAATTTAGTTTTGGAATCATATTCAGTCTCTAGAGTAATATTTTAAAATCATATTAAGGTATAAATATTTATAGAACACAATGGTTTTTTACTCACAAAAAATAGTATAAAAATATATTTAAATATATATAAATTTGTCTCAATCATATGCTACGTGAATATTTATTGTAGGTTTCTTGATTATATGATATTTACAATATCTACTGTAAGATCAGATGCATATATTTCTAACCTTTTCTTTTCTAGAAAAAATCATAATCCTTTTGTACAGTGGGATCTCTGAACACAATTTCCTCTACCAAATGATTCTTTACTCAAGATATAATCTAATTTTTAATAATTATAGTACCTAATATATATAAAATATACTCAATAAAAAAATTTGATTGGTAAAACAACATACTGAATTAATGGGAGAAGAAAACTAAATCTTATGTAATCATTTATCGCATGTAATGTAAGGATTGAAAATTTATAATAAGCACTTTCACTTATTAAACTAGAAAATATATATATATTATATATAAATATATTATTACAATGAATAATTAACAATGTAATAAATTTTAAATAAATTAACACATCAAGTAGAAAAACATTAGATAATCATTTATAAAAAAATTATAAAAATACATAATTATAAACACTTTATAATTTCTTCTTTTTCATTATGGACATCCCATCATTTTGAAAATAAACATTTATATTCATATCATAATATAATTTTTTTATTATTCATTATATGAAATTTTACTTTAAATACATGATATTTTATGAAAAATTCATAACACAAATAAAGCTACCATTTGATATCAATAATTCAAATTGATTATAGATATTTCATAATAATAAAACAAAAACACATTATTTTTTTATTTTCTTTTAATTTATAAAATATTTATAAATTACCATTATGATTATTAAATTATAAGTATTTGAAGCATAATTCATGCCATATTAATTTTTTAAAATATATATTTTTAATATCAAAATATATTTTTTGGAATATTTATTAATAAATATTTTTTAAAAATAAAAGTTATTAATTAATTATAAACTATTTATCGTTAATTTAATTATAAAATATATTTAAAATTATAAATTTTCCCAAATTACCTTTTAACATTATTTAAAAAAAATTCTAAATAATATATTCAATTAATAATTGAATACAAAGGAAAATAAATTGATTATTCTTCAATTGTATATTATAATATTAATACATTCATAGAATGTGATTCCAAACTATATATTACTTTATAAAGTAAATAATTTGAAAAAATTCATGTAACATAGATTCATGTTTTCAATTAAGTTTAATGGTCATGACTTCTATCATTACCTGTGAAAAGTCATATCATATTTTACGATATACATTGATACTACCTTATTGATTCGATGAAGTGTAGTACAAAATATTTTGTGGTTGAAACCATAGGTTATGATATTACATTTCATAAGTTATGACCACTATGGGTTTTAGGGGATCATCACATGATGATTGGAAATATAAACAAAGGCACGTATTCTAGGTCTATCATAAATGATTCCATGTGGATGAAAAAAAGAACACAACGTGCAATTATGGAAGTATAAGTAGACTCCATATCAAAGGATTATGTTTTATGAGTATCACTGATTTAGTAAAGAAAATAATCCATCCTCTGAGGGGATTACACTATCCTTGGATCCACAAATTTTTCTTGAGGACTTCAATACACCAAAAAGGATCCTAAATCTTTACTTCTCAAGATGAAATATGCTATTGGAAAGAAGATATCTTCAAAAATCCTTGCACAAAATTAATTATCATTAAAAAATAGGAATCACATCCCATTATTTTTTCATCCTTTATTCTTTTCATTTAATGAAATGTGACCTATGCAATCCACATATAGGGTACATTACTTCTCATTGTGGAATACATTGAATTCCTTTAATGAAAATATAATAAAAATTCAACCCATTTATAATGTATTATATCCACTGAACCATGTAGGATATTATATGGTAGTAGTTCTAGCTTTATTCACACAGAACATTAAGCTCAACATAGTCTAGGGTTACATTTCAATCACACCAGACTACATTAGCAGAATAATATGATCGGCCTCATGCATAAAGATGTGTTAAATCCAATATATCCTTGAGCTATATTAATAATCAAAACATAGTTTTAGTTTACATACAATAGTCTCCCACTTCTACTAAAATCCATAAAGACTTTTTGAAAAATTTCAAAACATATTTGTGTATCCATATAGGATCTTTTCTATACAATATATTAATCACACTTCATCATGGAACAAAAAAATTATCCAAAAGTAAATCTTTATCAACGTCTTAATGATGTAACCTTGAATTACTTAGTTGAATTGAAAAAAAATATGGAATATATATTTCATATTTGTATGAAAATAGTGGAATCTAATAAAGAATTAGTTCTAACCAAGCTACTAAGGGTTTGAGGGTAATCTTTATCAAACATACACATGTCTCTATATGAACATATACAGCATAATATGTACCATATACATCATATTTATACCTATATAATCTATTTTTCGATGTCATTGGGTGACAACTAGACACAATAAAAGTATAATCTACTATATGATTTCACATCCATCTTTGATTCAGTGAAAAATATTAATATGGTTAATGAATAAATCACATTTAATTCACCTAACAAATGAGTGAATAATATGTACATCATTCAAGTAGTGCAACATTTCATGTATGAATCACAAATTAATTTCAATGAGTTTAATTAGTTATATTTAATGAAGGATCCAAAAGTATTGACCAATTAAATCATATCATGGTTGTTCTCTAATTGATGACATGATAAAAAACATACCCAACCACTCCTTAATTAGCCAAGGAACAATTTATTCTTTATGAAAAGTATCAAAGTATTTTCATGTAATTTATCTAACCATCATTAGTTAAGAATCATTTATTTTTAAAATTGACCTTTATTTATATAAATAATTGTTTGAAATTCTATGGGATAAACTTGGAAGGTTGGTCTAAATAATAATTCTTTACTTATTATCTCATGATTCCACTAATAACACTAATCTTGTAATGAAATCACAACCCCTACTAATCTATGATTATTATCAATTAGGAATAACTCAAATCTATACTTTTAGGATATAATATCATTCTACATTTCATGTAAATTAAATTATAGAACACATGATTGAATAATAATTGTGATTTACTTTATCATAAGGACATGATATATTATGAAACCATTAAATTAATATCATAAATATCATTTACAAAGAAAATATATATGACCTTCATGGTTATATGTGATAATGGTTTCATAAATGGATATATTATATATTTATTTGTAGTCTCCCAGTTGATCTTATTATCACCCCTCTCAATAATCTATCATATAAGATAGTATTTATAAATTATATGTTTGGTCTTTTATGAAACTGATGTTATTTTTAATGATTTATGAATATATTGTTTTTATAGTAAATATCACTCACTCACTCAATTATAGGAACCAATTATAGTTTAGAGATAAACATTTGGATCCAAAAATCATTCTTTACAACATCTAATGAAATCATGTAATCTACCACTGTTATCATGTCTACTATTGTTGCTTTTTTGGAACTCTTCTATATGATATCTCAATCATTTTGGTAGAACATGAAACTATAATGATATTTCTTATCATCTTTGTCAAATTGGAAACATAATCTGTGTCTCCCTTTACGTAGATCTCATCCTCTCATCAAAAAATAAATAGTATATCCTTAGTCCTTATCAACAAATATATAATGTTCTTAAAAGTAATCCCATGAGTCTCACATGGATTGTAATGGTATTTAATAATTATTTTTATAGTAAAAGTCACAGTATGATGAGTTAAAAAAATGGAATATATGATAAATCCTATCATATACACATAGATAATTCTATCATTCCTCACTATATATTTATATAGATACTAAATATTCCTATGATTTATACCATGTAGCACAGATAAATACTCATTTAAATATTTTTCTATTCTGAACCTTTTCATCACTTTTCCAATGTATGTGTGTTGACAAAGTCCAATAAACATCTGAGATATATGTTTATAGATTTTAATACATAATATATATTAATCTTTACCCAATTCCTTCATTGAAAGGTATGTGTTTAACCACATTATGACAGAGTGAAGAGTTGGGATATCATTTTTTATATGCATTATAGCCTCTACATATAATATCATAAACACGAAAACACTACCACTAATTCATTTTTATACACATGAATCATCTGTATTTTCTATAAAACCAAAATCCTTGATAGCATCATTAAATCAGATATTCCATATCTGTGAAGCATTCTCTAGCCCACAAATCGACCTATTTGTCTTGCATGCCTTAACAGAATCTTATAGAACTTCATAACCTTATAGATATATCATAAAAATATCCTTGCCTAAATTTTCATCAAGGAATGATGTTTGACATCCATTTGATATATATCATAATCAATGTAAGCTTCTATGGTGGCTAATATCTAAATGGAAATTATAATCATAATATGTGAAAAAGCATTATTTATAGTAAATATTATGAATTTTATTATAATTATTTACAAATTGGTATTCATTATTGGTTTACAGTAAATGATCTGGTTCAGTTTTCTTATAGAAAACTCACTTTCACCTAATGGGTCTTACCCATTCAGATGCATCAAGCAAGTTATAAACATGGTAAATGTCCATGTAGTCTATTTCAAATTTGATGGATTTAAACCATTTATAAGAATAAAAACTCTCAATAAATTCCTGGTAAGTATTAGGATTATTTCTTATAACTATTACCTAATCATTATTATTGATGATAAATCCATATCAAATGTTCTCATTATGAATCCAAGAAAACTAGCTTGGTTTTTGTTTATTTTGAGTCAGTTTGGTTTCCACAAGTCTTTATGAAACCATCACAACTTCCATCATAGGAGAATTTATTTTTTGTTCATCCTAAACATTTATCTATTCAACATTACTCCCACTAAATTCATGAATTATAATTTAATTCTCAAATAACATAGTAAAATCTGCCCTAAATATTTTATGCTTAGTAGGATTACATAAATAATATCATGTACTATCCTTTAGATAACCAACCAAATAAGAATTTATCATATTTGGATTAAATAATATCATAAGCCAATCCACCTGAAAAGTATTCACATTTGAAAATATTATTAATAAACATAATGACACATATCCTAGTCTATATCTCATATGATATATTTATGACTACTTTTGAAGGTACTGAATTTTTTAGAAATTCATAAATCCTTATATAATAACACCACAATGTAATAGTATGATCAAACTAACTTATCATCGATCAACTAATGTCTAATAGGGAATTATTTTTATTATTAGATAAACCATTCCATTTTTGTGTTTTAGTAGTGAGTTGTAAAAATATTCCACAATTCCTCAAATTATCAATGAATTCTTGGATGAAGCATATATCACAAGAATCTGATCTAGGATCATTATACTCATTCTTATTTCATTCTATAATCCATTATAAAACTCTATATTTATAAAAAGTTTCATACTTATGATTCATCAGAAACACATATCCATACCGACTTACATTATTAAAGGAAGTGAAGTAACAAAATTAATAACTATCTTTTGTACACATTGGCCTATATAAATCACTATGTATAATATCCAATAGTCCACTATCCCTTTAAAATTTTACACTCAATGTTTATTTTTCCATGTTTTTTAATAAACAATATTCAAAAAATTTAAATGATTCTTAATAAAATGGTTCCAATATTATATTTTTATGGATTAAATATATATTATTATCACTTACATGTCTAAAGTGAGAATTTCTAATATAATTGGGATTAGAATTAATGGTAAAATAGTTATTATAAATGTTATACAAATTATTATCGCTATTTAAAGTGTATACAGCCTTTATAATAATCTAGATTCCATAAAATATCTCCTTCATATATGTTTAAAAACTCTGGTTCTTAATAATGAATGAGAATACATTCATGTATAAACAAAAAAAGTTCTTTTTATTTAAGGAACAAAATAAAATTTCTAAAATTATAGTATCAATCCATTGGGTAAACATAGATCATACGTTTCAACTATTAATATAGAAACTATTATCCACTACTAGCTTGAAGATATACATTAGCATTTTTTAGTTCCATTGTATATATGATTTTATTCTTTTCATCACAAATTTTTGACCCACACCGAGTATCTAATACCTAAGAGTTATATTTAGTGAAAATGACTTCTATAACATTCTTACTCAAATATTATAAATTATTCTCTTTGAGAAAAAATTTCAACCATAGATACAAATCTTGAAATATTCTATCGGTAAAACCTATGATGTATCTAAATATGATTACAATGAATAAAGTCATATCCTATTTTAAAGGAATATCAATGGGTGAGTATCCTATATTATTTATTTTCATCATGGAATTTTAGTTAAATTACTTTCACTAAAAATGATGAAATCAAACATCATATATATTTAGTTATCTATGATCTATATTTTAGTATGTAATAATTTTGGTTTAGCATTCCTCCCACAACATATTTATTAAGGTATGGAATCATCCCTAGAACCCCATGATTTTAGGAAATATTTCATTTTAAATAAATTTAATCTCTTCGATATCTTGTGATCCATTCAACCCTAAGTCTAAATGAATTGTAATATAGTATATCATTATAACTTCTATGTTACAATGGTAGCCTGAATAGGAAGAAATATATTTTGAAAATAGTGTTTAAATTTTTTAGATATTAAATATATAATATTAAATAACTTATTAATTTCTTGTAAATGATTTAAAAATAAATTTTCCCCAGAAAATGATATTTTTGATTTCTGTGAAGCAATAATAAAATTGTTTTTTCCACATTTATAAAACATATATGGAAAAGTTAATTAATAACCTCCACCCTAGTTTCCCAAATCTAGTGGTTATTTTACTAATTTGTCTTAAGATACATGTGATTGCATCTCAGAAGACTGAATAGTTTGGTTGTCTTGGAAAATAGATACATACTTAAGACCTGTATTAAATATAAAAACCAAAATAACAACATATTTTTTTAGAATTTCATTATTCTATTTAGAATAACCATTCATATCATTCATAGTAAACTTACTACATCCCTAGGAATGGAATCAAAATAAGGGAGAGATATGATGCTCCATAAGAGGTATATAAAGTGGAATATGTAATGAATCAATAAGAATAATATACATAGAAAGGTAAATAATTGAACACACGAAAAATATAAATAATTGGAATAATATGAATAGATAAGTAATAATAAATAATGTAAGGTAAATATCTGAACAAACATACCATTTAAATAATTTTACTATAATTACTAGATAAAGAATAATCAATATAGAAAGGTAAATTACTTAACATAGATAACATCTAAATAATTTCACTATCACAATTTGATATGGAATAATCAATATGATAGTTTACATATACGTACACACATTACATTTAATCAATAAAATGAGAATTAAATGCATCTACTGTTAATATCAATTTAAAAAACTCATGGATAATAATAAATGAATAATTTCTGAAGAAAATTCTTAATTATTGGATTTCATGTTCTCAAGAATCATGATACCTCTACTGACATTCCATTTTACAAGAATGTTTCAACTAACAGGTGTGTATACACCAGAAACTCATTTAGCTAAGGATATATAATTGACTCATCTCATGACACAACTAATTAATCAGTCGACTATCTATAACTATATCATTCCCATCACAGCAAGTCCAAATAATTTCTCATATATCAAATTGTTGATTTAATTCATTAATAATGTTCCTCATCATCAAATATCTATACTGATCAAGGTATATATATTAATAATAATTTCCATAGTCTATCACATATCTTTAAAATAAATTTCATATTTATAAATGATATATATTTTGTGTGCTATGTATATACATAACAAATAATATTGACATTTATCGTAAATGTAATGTCTAATGATAAAAAAAAGATGAATCTTTCATGGGAATGTTTATGATTACAAAAAATAGTCATAAAAGTGAATATAAATAATTTCCAAGGTCATTTTTTTGTAAACCATACATAGAAATAATACTGGTGGTATCAAAACAACATATAACTAGTGGATCAAAAGTTAAATAGAGGTTTTATCTCATTGATTAATATTAATAACAAAAAAATGTCATTAAAAATAGTCATGACAAAAATATACTTTTTTACTTTGAAAAATATTTAAAATTAAATGTTCAAAAAATATTTTGAAAATAATTTTCCTTGAATATAACCTCTGAAAATTATAAATTAATATTTAAAATAATGGGCGGCCATGATGGGGTGAAAATTTTACATGTCTTATATGTTTTAAAAATATTACTTTTACATTTTTCATAAATAAAAAATGAACATTTTTTAAAAATGAAAAGAATATTCCTTTAAGAAATTTTCAAAAGATAAACATCCAAAAAAACTCTTTGATAAAATATTTCAAGAATTTTAAATAAATTTTCAGAAATAATTTTTTTGAAAAATTGGTTTTGGAAGGAAAAATATTTTTCACCGATGGTAGAAATAATATCGTATTTACATAAAAATATTTTCACATTAATTTCAAATAAAAAAGAGTGGAAAAATATAACTATTACATGAAAACATCATGAATAACCATAAGAGAATAATATTAAAGGGATTTATTATCCAATTATAAAATAATTATCTTTAATGGAAATTCATATATAAACTATCCCGATTAAAATGAGATTGTAGAATAATACCCGACAAAGATAATAACATTGATGTGAGAAATAACCAATGAATAAGTTATGTGTATAAAATAAAAATATGCATATAAAAGGGGATATAAAATATAAAATAGTCAAAATTAAATACCCACATAATCTTATAATTTAAAATATAATGATAATGTAATATAACTCATTGAAAAGAAATTGAGTTATTAAATTCTTTACAATGTTATAAATTTTAATTCAAATATCATTAGATGAAACAATTAAAATTAATATATAAGATAAAATTAATTACTAAGTAATTTTTATATTACATGTAAAAGGTTCATTATATAATCTATATAAAATAAATTAAGTGCATAACATTATAATATTCCTTAATGAACGGAAATTGAGTTGAATTCCATGTCTGTCTGCTTCCTTTTGGTTAAACATGATTTAAACTAATATATAATGGTTTTATTAATGTTATTAATTTATATTAAAACAACATTAATATTTATAATATCATATATGATTATATTATAACATTTTACCACCTGTAAATTAATTTTTCATTATTTTCACTATTTTATGTGTTGATTACCTTGTTTTCTCATGGGTGTTTTGTCCTGAAAGATTTTTTATAGTGAATAATATATAAATAAATAATATAAATAATTATAATAATGTAATTAATATATTATGTACTCAATATATATATTTCTAAAATCATTCTTGAGTTTTTATATGGCAAATGAATCTCATCACTTCGTGATGATGGTAGGTCATACGTATGCGCGAGTGACCATATCATTTCCCAAACGAGTGAAAGGGTAAGGAATATGATGGTATAATAATTTTATATAAAAAATATTGTGTCATAAATATCACCTATATTCATTATATTTATCCATATTTCCATCTATATGAATCATAAATGAAAAACAAATCACATTGCATCGTGAGGCGGTAGTCTACCGTACACATGAGTGATGTTATCATGTTTATAAATATTATGAAATTTAAGAGGGTATGTGTGATATTATAATTAAAAAAGTATAATAATATCATAGATATTATATTTATTCATTAAACCCATCATTATATATAATCATGTATTGTGTTTATAGAAAAATTATTATATCGATTTGCAAGGTGGTAGTTTGTCGTACACATGATCGATCATTTCATTTCCCAATTGATAGAGGAGGATATGGATAGATATTATTCCATAAACATAATTATATACCAATATATTTGGTATTTTTTATTATATTTTAATTATTAACACATAATTTAATGTGGAAAATGGTAAATAAAATGAAAGTAATCCATTAAGACAATTACCATCTCTTAGAGAACCCACCTATAGATATCCTCCTCAGGACAATGGGGTAGGTATTTTTGGAAGAAAAATATCACTATAAAGTGTAAAATTATTTTTAGAATATATTTATTTAGGGGTTTTTTTTTTGAAAAAGGTAATGATATGAGTCAATAAGTAAAGGGATGGAGTTTCCTTTTGTATATTGGGGAGAAGAAACACATGAATGTTTTGAAAAGAATAGAGTACAACTCTTTTTACCACAATACATAAGGCTAAATAATAATAAATTATAAAACCATGAATATTAAAAGGTCTAAATATATCAATAAAATGGGCTTATGGAAATTTCTGCGTTTTTCTTAACTATTATCATCATAGTTTAACCCCCTGTAAACATGATCTTACAATAACAATAGTAATTGATTTCCACTATTTTTACATTTCATAACACTAGAAAATTAAGTTAAAATTTTTATATTTATAATATTTTATGAATAAAAATATTTAATAAATTTTTCTAAATTTAATTCAAATAAATGTTAGAATTATTTTTAAAATTAAACCCACAGACGCGTAAAAAAACAGTTTTTCCAAAGAAAAACGTTTAAATGTCTAAAAAACATATTATATCATAATTCAATATAATATTGATTAAAATTAAATAAAATTGATAAATTTAAATATAATTTAACTAATTTATCATTAATAATAATATAAATGATAAATTATCTGTTAAAATAATGTAAATTAAAAGAAATCTTTCATTTAAAAATTGTGTTTTTCACTATTCATCAAAAAATTATTCTTTTCTAAAAATTATAAAAAATTAAGGAAAGGATTATTTTAAATGTATATTTATAAAATTAAATATAGTTTTTATAATAAATTCTATAAAAGTGATACAAATTAATTTGAAATTACATTCTCAAAGAACAATTGAGCCTCTTTTCAGAAAAATATAGTTTTTAAGAAAACATTTCTTTTTATTTCAAATGATTTTTATTTTATTTATAAAAAAAAGATTAATAATTAATTTTTCAATAATTAAATATAGGATATAATTTTTCTAATTTATTTAGTAATATTCATACCCTCTAACTTAATGTCTATTTATAATGGTCAAATTTTAAATTGTAATATTTAAATATAGTATTTGATTTTGTTTAAACCGAGTGTACTGTGCATTGAAATCTATTGGAGAGAATAAATTTATAATAATTAATTACATCATAATGTATAAGGGTGTTAGATATTCATTTAAACTTTGTGTCCCACATCATATTCACTATTGGACACAATTTTATTTTTTTAAAAATCGAGACATGTTACCTTCTACCAAAATAAATAAATTTCATCCCCACAATTTAGCATTGATATTGATAATAAAGTGTTTGAAATTAAATGATATATTTTATATAAAAACACATCATAAAAAGTTATAATAAAAATACTATAACTAATAGATAAATTTATGTACAGATTTCATCTGGAATAAAACATAATTGTTTTACAAAATGGAAAACATTAGTGGAAAGTGGAGATATGGACATAAAAAATGTGAATAATTGTAGATAGTGATAGATATCATTGATAATAATAATATGAATGACTAATGTGATGTTAGGGAAATAAAAACAATAAATCATTTACAACATAAAAGATAATTTTATTCATTAGATTATAAGTTAATAGGATAAAATTATTGTTTCAAGCTACTCTTTCCTAAAGTTGAAGATTAACTTTTCCATGTTGAATAGGAACATATAAAAATATACATACTTTATATACTTATATTTTATAAGAATGATTTTATCTTTGGTTGTGATTCAATGAATTTCTACTTCTTCCCCTACTCTACAAGATGAATATCAAAGACTGATTTATTTATACCTGAAGCATAAAACTTAATTTGTAACACATCATAAAATCTACTAAAGAGTTACAATTCCTTCCCTATGTCTCTAAATATTTTCCAAAACTAATAGTATTAGAAATATTTATTCAATATAATATATTAATATCTAATCATCAATAATAACACAACTATTAAAAATTAATATTTTCATTAAATAATTTATATAAAAAATGATACATTAACCAGCCTGTCACATTGTATAATGGTATATGTAGATATATTTTCACACTTTTTTTATAGATTTATGCCATGCGACCTTGCTTTATATGAAAGTTTATCACTCCACATGTGGGTTTTACTTTTTCTAAAATTATATTAATATAATTCCTATAATATTACCTATAATGAACCATACTTAATATAACATAAAACATAAAGGTCAGCAGTGAATTTAATATTAATTCAAAGAAGTAGTAATGTAATTCTCCCTCCAATAACTTTTGTATATACTAAACCACAGAGTTTTATTTTTATAAATCTATCCAAAAATATGCATAATCATAATAAAATCCCAACATATAAAACATAAATAGGGTTTATAATACATTTAACTTAAGATCAATCTTAAACTCATACACCAATAATGGTTTCCATAAATCATAAGTTAATAAAGATATATATGCATATAAATTTTAACACCTTACTTTGATGTTTTATGATTGTTATAAAAAATTCCATTAGTAAAAATAATTCTAAAATTTATTTATTCAATTCAAAAAGAATAATACTTCAACAGTTTCATCTCAACATAGTTGTTTCCTTGGTCTAGGTGTTAACAGGTAACTTCCTTGTATAATTCCATGGTTTCCAAAATTTATAACATTTAATATTTAATGGATACCAGGGATAAATTTTATTTTCTTCCATTATACTATTTATTTTTCCTCATCAATTCATTGATTTTTTCTCTTCATTTACCCACATAAATAATTTTAAAATTCTATTAAGACACATACCTATGGGTATCTTTCTACATTTTTTACAAGAAGTAAATTTTGTCTTCTTTCATCCATGGTATCCACCACTCTATCTCTTAGTTAACTTTATAATTAACTTATTTGGTGGGTCCAATAGTTGTTAAGGTATATGTTGTTAATTATATTTCAAGAAAACTAATTAGGAATAATAATAATATATGACACTCATATCATATTCCCATTTGGTTACAAATAGTAATGTCATTTTCTTTCATGTTCAATTATAACATGATTCTATCATCTTCCATCCATTTAAATAAATCAAAAATCATAGTGTGACAAAAAATAATATTAGAGCGAAAAAATAATCATTAATAGGGTTTTAAAATCATTACACATTATTTTAAGTCTATGATACATTAGGTTTAACCAAGGTAATTCATTTTTATAATCTATTCAAATCCTTTATAATGGTTTTTAAATAATATATGAATTATCTAACACATATACCCTAAGAGTATGAAACTAGGTTTCAATTAAGGCTCGTTTTCATGTACTATGTAATGATTGAGTCAAACCCAACACAAATTTTTTTAATGTTTTTACCCATATGTACATATGTGACCAAACCACACCCACATCCTGTATTCATAATGGGATGAATTTATTGGATAAAATATTTAATAACTACCATACCAAAACTTTAGGATGTTCTTCTGTACTTATCCTCAAATTATATCATAGGGTTATGTTCCCCAATAAATGTTTTTTAAAATCTAGTTCCCATGTATTCTACTAAAATTTATATGATTCCAACTATAAATGCCTTATCCTATTATCATAGAGTCACAATCATTTTTATTTTGGAATATGGTACAAGTGATTACATCCTAGAGGAATGAATAGTTTATTAGTCTTGGTAAAATAGATACAAACTTTAGTTTTTCATTACATTTTAAAATACATATCACCGTATCTTTTTGAGAATATCATTATTCCCTCTAGAATATCCTTTCATATCATTGATAGTACACTTATTGGATTCCTAGGAAAGAAAAACAATTAAGGGTAAAATCAGATGATAAATAAGTATTACGTAAATCAGAAGAAATCAAGAATCCATAAGAATAATCAACATGTAACGGTATATAACTGAAAACACATGTAATTTAAATAATTTATATATCATGAATAGATAAGGAACAATCAACATAGAAAGTTATGCAACTGAAAACTCAATCTATTTAAATAATTTGACTATCATTAATAGATAATTTTTAATCACTATAAAAAGAGAAATAACTAAACACATATGTCACTTATGTAATTTTACTATCATGGTTGGATCATTTATAATCAATATAAAAAGGTAAATATCTAAACACATACTATATTAAATCCATAAATAGATAATGAAATGCTTCCAGATATAATACCATTCCAAATATATCATGGATAAAAATTTCTACACTATTGATGAAGTATATTATTAATTATTTTATGTCATGATCCCAGACATCTTGATACCCCTTTTTTAACTACTTTTAACAAGATATTTTAACACAGATGGGTAGGTATACACCGTAAAAACAAAAATCTAAGGATAAATAAATGATCTATCTCATGATACTACTAATGAATATTGGGGTTATCAATAATTTTTCCCAAACTAAAACATCATGTCCAAAACATTCTTCCCATATAGAATGATCTATTTAATTAGAGAATATTGTGACTTATCATCAAATATTTTTATTGAGTAAGGAATACTGATTAACAATAATATCCCCAATCAATCATATAACTTTAAACGTAAAATACCATTTATAGAAATGATATAGAGTTTATGTGATGTGTATATACATGATAAATAATATTTATGTATAGGGGAAATCTTTTCTCCATTTATGACAAGAAATTGAATATTTTAAGGGAAAGATAATGATTACCAAAATTAATCAAGAAACAGAGTGTCAATACCTTCCCTATTGAAACTGATCATAACCCCTCCAAAAAAATAATAATGATGGTGTTAATAAGATATATCCCTAGTGTATCATAATTATAATAAATTTTTAATGTTTTTGATGAATATAAATACATAAATAATGTCATGAAAAATATTCTTGAATAAAAGATCCATTTACATTCAAAATATTATTAAAAATATAAGCGCACAAAATATTTTGAAAATAATTTTCATTGAAAAATACATTTTCATAATTATAAAGGAATATTTAAAACATTTATTTCCTATGATAGGTGGAAATTTATTATATTCGTACATGTTAATGCATAGATTCATTTCTCATTTTTGGTAAAATATAAATGTGCCTTGTTTGGAAAACAACATGGAGATTCCTTCAAAAAAACAACAAATCGAATATGGGAAAAACTATCTTTAATAAATCATTGAGATAATTTTAATAACATTTTTTAAAAAAATTTATATAAAACATGCTTTTGGAAGAAATAAAATTTGATCGAAGAGAAAAATAAATTCATATTTTATTAAAAATATTTTCACAATAATTTTCAGTACCAAAAAGTTGGAAAATAGTACTTTTTCATGAAAAAATAATTAATAACCATATTATAATAGATTTAAATTTTTATTTATCTAATGATAAGATAATTTATTTAATGAAAATTAAAGCATAAACAATCCCAATTAAATTGATATTGTGAAGTAACCCCATAAAAAGATCATAATGTTGAACTGATAATTGACCAACGTATCGAATATGTATATAAAATTTAAATTCAGATAATAAAAGTGGTTATATAACATAATATATTCATAATTAATTACACTCATAATCATATAATATTAATGATAATGAAGAAGTAATATAACCCAACAAAATGAAATTGTGTTATCAAATTACTTATCAATTTGTATCTTTTAAATTAAATCCAATTGGGTGGAATAATTCAAATTAAAAATTAAAATACCATGAATTATTAATTATTAAGTATATAAAATTTCAAATGGTAATTATAAAAACCATATAAAATAAACTAGGTGAATAATATTATAATATGACTTAATGAAGAGAAATTGAGAAAAGGCCCTTACATTACGCTTCTTTTTTATAAACATGATTTAACATCATATATAATGGTTTTATTCATGTTATTATTTTATAACATACCATGTTAATATTTATAATCTCATATATGATCTTATTATAATATTTTACCGCCCTTTTGTTAATAATATTCCATTATTTTTATTGGTTAATGTGTTAATTGCACTGTTTTATCTAGCATATTTTGTTATAAATGTTCTAGTTATTATGAATAGGTTTTAAACGCATAATATCAATAATTATAATAATGTTATAAATATAATATTTAATCATTAGATATATTTTCAAAATAATTCCTAATGGTTGTACATGGAAAATGAACCATATCACTTCTCAGAGATGGTAGGTCATACATAAGCACGAGTAACGATATCACTTCCTGAACGAGAGAAAGGGTGAGAAATTGGATGGTATATTAATTTTAAATAATAAATATATTTTAATATATTTCAAAAATATTTATTATATTTATCCTTATTAACTTCCATTTAAATATTTTGTGAAAACTGAAACACATCGCTTCATGAGGCGGTAGTCTTTCATACACACGATTAACATTATTATATTCCAAATATAATAAAAAATAATAATGTAAATATGATATTATAATTGAATTAGTATAATTATATAATTAATATGGTATACATATATATAATAAATTGTTCATTGTATACAATCATGATATGCATTTATGGAAATGGGTTACATCAATTCATGAGGTAGTAGTTTGTATTACACAAGATTAATGATTTCATTTACCATTTGATGGATTAGTAGAGAGATAAATATTATGGAATATACTTAATAAAATCATATTATATGGGTGATAATGGTGTTATGATATTGTATGTGTTAATAAATAATTTAATTTGGAAAAATAATAAATAAAACCAAATTTATTTGCTAAGACAATTTTCATCCCTTAGAGAAACTGTAAAACCCCAAGCTTCCATAGTGTGTTTCCCTTTGAATAAGGAAATAGCTTGCATTGTACGCAACTTTGAGATTCTAACACACCGCGTCCAATAAAACTAGTCATTATAAATAGTAATACCAACTTTTTTAAATTTTATAAATTTTAACTTTCAAAATGGAGTTCATTTTTGGATTTGAAATATCGTAATTAGCTTAGAGTGAATTTTTGGTATTTTTATGAAAACATTTAATTTTTTATGATTACTGAAAAACACTACGTCGTTTTTTAAAACTTAATTTTTATTTAAATAATTATTTATTTTATTTAAATTTATTTTAGGTCAAAATATATACATAATACCTATATTTGTTCAATGTAATTCATTGGAGTCAATATATAATAATTTAGATATATAAAAACTTTATTCAAATTTTTACTGCATTTTACCCACCTCTTATGAGAATTTGAAAATTTATATAAAATATAATTTTAACGCTTCTGTGAGTTGAAATTCAAAAATCCGAGAAAAATGATTAATATCATGGAGTAAAATTTGGTTCAATAAGCTAAAAATAATTTTTCGTGAATAGTAACTTTTAACTTTTATTTACCATATTTAAAAGTCAATAGGCAAATTAAAGGTAAAAATTATATTATTATTTCCATAACACATGTCCTAATTCTATTGGATAAGTGTTATTTGACCAGAAACTACCTTATGAATAGAATATGATCCTTTAGGTCCACTTGGGTTAGATTAGGACAATTATTATTATTTTATTTAAAGAATAGTTAAAATCAAAGATTAATAACTAAACCATTTTTAATATAGGGTTATACAAAAGATAAATTCGACTGTAAAAATTCATTAGAAATCTAAATAAATTTCCTACATAATGGTATTTTATTTATAATTTTTAGACATTAAGTAATTTTAATTTATCTATGACACAATGATGATAGAGTAATTACCTTATTAATGAAATATTAAAATAATGGATATTATAAATACCCAAATAAATGTAATTTGAGTCTTTTTATGAATTAAACTAATTTTATAGGTTAATATGACATGTTATGGTTGATTAAATGAATTTTTTTCGATGTAATAATTCTTCTATGAATTTAACAAAAACATAAAGGCAAATAGTGTCAAAATTGACATAAAATAGTTTTTAAAACAAATATTATATTATTAATTGATATTATATTCCTAAAAATCTATGGTCTGGACAAAGGTCATAAAACATATTATATATGTCATTTATTAACCTCTTGATATTACCTAGTAATTTTATAGTAAATATATTAACCATATAATAGAAAAATAAAAAAGACATGGTAAATGTCAAACTAATTAACTAAGAGTTAAATCTAAAAGATAAGGTTAATATGGTGAGACAAACCTATCTAAAAACTATTGTTTGAGTGGTTTTTGACCCATACCCACATTAGAATTGAAATAAATCATTTCAAGGACATTAAAAAACGAAAATTATTTTATTATAAAATAATATTTCAATCTTTTCCTAAGGTACCCCTCACTCCTCTTATAAAAGGACACTCTCCCTTCTCTCAATTTAATAACTCAAAAGCCTTTTGGCTCAGCCAAACCCTATGAAAATATCCTATAAAATGTCTTCTATTGATCCTAAAGCCCTTCCTTTAGACATAAATCCATCCTAAGGGGCCCTTTTGATCAAGTCAAAAGGAAGAACCTGATGAAGAGGTAAATATTTCATCACCTCTTCCAAGTTCTTTTCATCTTCCACTTCTTATTTCATTGTTGTTTCTATTATAAAATAATAACTCCATTATCTTATATATACTGTGATGTTATTATAAATATGCTACAACCATATTGGTTATTATATCCACCCTTTGAATGAAATGTCACCATACGTGCGTACGTATGGCTTACCGTCTCCATGTCATGGTGTACTTTGTTATTCAAACACTTCATCATTTGGATTTGTATAATAATGAGTATAAATGATGAAAATAATAAATATAACATTATAATGATTCTTTATATATGAGATTTTATCCAATTATAAAGGATTTTAATATCAAAAGAATGATATTATCGCTCGTGCGTACGTACGGCTTACCATCTCCACGAACGCGATGAGATTCATTCCCCATCATATTAATTCAAGACTAATTTTCATATTATGGTTAAAAATAATTTGTAAAGTCATAATATAATTTTGAATATGAATAATATACATACTATCCATATCAAAAATTTCTTATGTAATAAAGCATATATAGGAAAACAAATTAGTTAACACCCGAAACGATGATATTTCTGAAATATCATTAACAATGAAATATTAAAAGATCATATATGATATCATATTAATGTGTATGGTTCTTTTATAATTTAGTAACAATTATTTAACCATTATACATGAGTTTAACGTACCCTCGACCAAGGAATATTACAAGGTAAGGGATTATTTCACATTCTCTTCATTATCTGAGGTTGTTTATATGTAATTATATACTGGGATCTCTTTATCATTCACATCCATGTTTCTTAAAAATGTATTTCAAAACATTTTTACTATTTACTAGATAATGGGTTTGGGTCATTTATACACTTATTTGACCTTATTTTTTTGGAAGGAATCATATCATCGTTTTCCAAACAATGTACTTTATGGCCTTTTTCGACAAAATTAAGGTAAGAATGTTTTTTTAACTTATAAGGCAGGTGCAGATATTTTCCACCTTTTTAACATCATCGAAGCATCCCTTGCAATATTATAAGAATATTTTCAAAAATAAATGTTTTGTTTTATAATTTCATGAATTTTAAATGATTTCAAAATTGAAAGAGATATTTCTCTAAAAAGGTTTTGATTTCATCTATGTCAATATCCTTTGATGAATTTCAAGATTATTTGAAGAGGATTTATTATGATACAAAACTTCCATATTGTATTAAAGGTTTTGTGATATTTTTGAATGTGGATGTATTATTTTTACACCATTCATTGTTTATTGATAAAGTATTAACATTTCGTATGCTATTTTTAATAAAGATTTTTATGTTATGTTTAAACCATTTCAAATGAGAAATGCATTGGACTTAGTAAGTGATGGGTGGAGCCTGATATAGCTCCTCGATGTGTCTGTAGGTCTCCTGAGACAAACTACTATCTTGGAACAAGGCCTTGACAAAATCTTATTTGAAGTCTTGGAACAAGGGCTTCACTATGTGGTTATGAAGTCCAACATTATGCATTCCATCATTATGAAAGTGGCTATTGATAGTGCATGTGATTATTTGACTAGTAGAATATCCATGTGAATAAGTAAATGGAATTATTTTATTTTATAATTTCCATATTATTTTGATGTTTAAGTTTAAAAGGCTTTTTTATTAGCCTTATACATTGCCTTAAATTTTTATGCTTATTTATGAAATCTTCTGCTATAATGTAATCCTTACTGAGCATCTGAGCTCACCCCTTTCTTTGTTTTATTCTTCCCAGGATGCGAAAATTTATTTTATGACTGACCTGTAGGGATAGTCTGAGGGGATATGAGTTTGGTTTATGGAAACAATGTTGTTGTAGATTTCCATTTTCTAATGTAATGAAAAACTTATGAATGTATCATGTATTTCCAAGGCTATTAAACTGATCGGTCTTTTGGTACATGATTTCATTGTATCATGCCAATGTTATGTAATAATGCACCGACTCTAGGTAACTATGGTCGGGGAATTATAGTTGGTATCATAGGATGTTTAGTAAAAACCTTGGAAACTAGATTAAGATAAACTCTGATTAGATCACATTACCCTATGATAAAATTTTAGGATTAGTATAGAAGAACTCCCTTGCTACACTCTTTGTTATGACACTCCCATGGGATATGCTTCGAATAATTCTCATTTTCTTTACAAACCTTTATGAAGGGTTTATGAGTATATACTTTCTCAAAGAAAACATTTATATAATTATAGATTATATCCATAAACTTTTTAGTTTATGTTAATTGTTTTACAAGTTTGTAATTATGTATTACGATTTATAAACTAATCTAGTTTATTACATTGTTTAGAAATGGCGCCTAATGGAAGGAATGGAAATGATTTCAATGCACGAATTCCATATAGGGATTTCCCTCCTACTCAAGATAATTATATCGGAGATGGTGATCCAACTGGTGCTGATTAGCTTCTAACCATAATTGGACAACTCACTCAGGTTATGAATAATAACATTACCTGTATGGAACACCTTGATCTACAACATGAAGGATCAATGTGAGATCGCTTCATGAGGAAAAAACCACCAACATTAAATGGGAGTACATATATGTTAGTAGCTGAACAATGGATAAATTTCATAAACAAAATATTTCATGCCTTGGGGAGTAGCGAAAGTGAAAAAAATTTCATGGATGTTTACTGCCTCACTGGAGATGTCGATCAATGGTGGTCATTGATTCAAAACACAAAGGAAGATGATGAAGTATAAAATATGGAATGGAGGGATTTTAAAGATATTTTATTGGAAAAATAATTTCCCCATGACCATCCAGCGGATATGGAAAGACAATTTCTGAGTTTAAGGCAAAAGAAGGATGAGAATGTTACAAAGTATGTGGATAACATTACAAGGTTAGCCAGGCATGCTGCAGATTATATACGTAACCCAAGACGTAATATTGAATGTTTCTTTAATGGGTTTAAACCATTTATCCGTCGAGCATTAGTCCCACAATCCTTCTCATCTCAAGAAGATATTTCCTCATGTTCTATCAAGATAGAAAAGGAATTCTCTATGTCTTACGACTTTAAATAAAATCAATAGAAGAAGAGATCTACTAAACACTCTGGAAAGTGAAGTAAGGAGAATAAGGGAAATGTTGAATATCCATCCTGCAGTAAATGTGGGATGAAACACCCCAGTAATTACCTGAAGAAAATGGGAGTCCATTATAAGTGTGGTGAAAAAGGCCACCACACTCGTGATTTCAAGGGGAAGAAAGACGTTGTCGATGTTTAGTTCTACAATTGTAGATAAAGGGGGCATTATGGAAATGAATTTCTTAAGCACCAAGGAAACTTACATTAGAAAAGTCCAAGGGATCAAGGTCAATCTTATGTTATCACTACTGTTGAGGTTGAATCTCCGAAAGACATGGTGGTAGGTAATTTAATGGTTTCCTCAAGTTTAGAAAATGCTTTATTTGATTTTTGATCAACACATTATTTAATATATTCCCAGTTTGCTAATAAAATTTAATATTTCAAATTTTATTTAACACGGGGGTTTTCAGTAAAATCTCCTAAGGGAAATATCATAGAAACAATGTTTTGTGAATCATTTCCCATTTAGCCACATAATTGTTATTTATATGCTGATCTCATCTTTATACCAATGATTGAATTTGATATAATTATCAGTATGGATTGGCTTTTAGACCATGATGAAAAAATTTATTATAAGAATAAGGAGAATACAATTTTTGATGATGATGATAAAAAACACCTTATCTTTAGAGCAGAATCATCTCCACCAGATTCTTATCTAAATCCACCCCTAGTAGCTCAACTAAATTCAATTTTTGGGGAGTAAGAGAATGAAATAACTATGGGTGAGGAAAATAATGTTCAAATAGAGGATGTACCTATTGTGAAAGAATATCTTAATGTATTTCTAGAATATTTACCTGGACATTATCCAGAATGAAAAATTGAGTTTTATATTGATTTAATTCCAAGTTCAAGGCCCATATCGAAGACCCCTTATAGAATGGACACTATGCAATTATTGGAACTAGAGAAACAACTAGAGGAATTGATTAATAAGGGATTTATTCACCCTAGTATTTATCCATGGGGATCCCATGTACTTTTTGTTAAGAAGAAATATGGATCTATGAGGTTGTGCATTGACTAATGGGAGATCAATGCTATAACAATAATGAACAAGTATCCTCTACCTCGCATTGATTATTTATTCGACCAACTTCATGGAGATAAATATTTTTCATTGATTGACCTTCGATCTGGATATCATCAGTTGTGTGATAAGGAGAAAGACATTTCAAAGAAAAAATTTCGAACCAGGTACGTGCATTACGAGTTTACAGTAATTCCTTTTTTGATGACTAATACACCCTTTGTTTTCATGGATCTAATTAACAGAGTTTTCAAGGAATATCTTGGGGACATTGTAGTAGTATTTGTTGATGATATCCTGGTATACTCCAAAAGCTATGAATATCATGAAAATTACTTGTGCACCATTCTTAAAACCCTCAGAAGAAATGAATTATATGGGAAGTTTAGAAAGTGTAAATTTTTTACATTAGGAGATTTCTTTTCTTGGCCATATTGTCTCTATGGATGGAATCTTTGTTGAACCTTCTATGAAAAAGGCAATAAAATAATTTACAACACTGACAATTATAACTGAGGTACATAGTTTTGTTGGTCTAGCTAGTTATTATCGGTGTTTCGTACAGAATTTTTCCCAATTGGAAATCCCATTAACCAAGTTAACACGTAAAGAGTTTAAATTTGTTTTGAAAAAATAGTGTGAAGAATGTTTTGAAGACTGGAATATAATATTAGTTAATTCTTCTACATTTACTATACCATCAGGTAATGATGGGTTTGTTATTTATAGTGATGCCTCAAAGAAAGGACTCGGTTGTGTCCTTATGCAGAATGACAGGGTTATTGCCTATGCATCACGACAGCTAAAAATTCATGAAAAAAACTATCCAACTCATGATCTTGAGTTAGATATTGTAGTATTTTCTTTGGATATATGGATACATTATCTCTGTGGTGAACAATTTGAGATATATACTGATCAAAAGTGTTTGATGTATATTTTCTCACAGAAATAACTCAACATGCGGCCAAGGTTATGGCATGAACTACTCAATGATTATGATTTCACTATACACTACCACCCCAGGAAGGAAAATAATGTGGAATATGCTCTGAGCGGAAAGGATCATGGTGTTTTGAACAATATGAGTGTTAACAAGGATCTTATATACAAGGATCAAGTAAAGATGGATATGGGAATAGTTATGGAAGGTGAAACATCAATGCTTTTTCAAATGGATTCCAAACCATCTTTACTAGAAAGGAGAAAAAGTTATCAAGCTAATGATGAGGATTCTCAAAAGAAGATTAAAACTATGAATAATGGGCGATTGAGTGACTTCATATATGAAGATGAAATTTTTAAATTTGGTAAGACACTTTGTGTTCCCAATATACCTGATCTAAAAAGATAATTCTTGGATGATTCTCATAGCATTAATTTATCTATACACCCTGGGAGAACCAAGATGTATAGATATTTCAAGGAACATTTTTGGTGGGACAACATGAAGAGGGAGATTTTAGATTTTGTGTTCAGATGTCTGGTTTTTCAACAAATGAAAGCTATAATGCAACATCCTGGAGGAGTAATGCAACCTCTTCCCATACCTGAGTGGAAATGGGATAATATTACAATAGACTTTGTCATGGGACTACCAAAGGCTTCTAGAAGGAATGATGCAATATTGGTCATTGTTGATCTTCTTACCAAGTTTGAACATTTTCTTTCTATAAGAGAAGATAAAACACTTGAATGTTTAGCAAGACTATATATTAATAAAGTTTTAAGACTTCATAGAGAACCCCTATCGATTGTTTATGATCGTGATCTCCATTTTACATCATGATTCTGAAAAATTCTTCAAAATTCCTTGGATACTGAACTTCATTTGAGTACTTCCTACAACCCTCAAACTGATGTAAATTTAGAATAGATTATTTAAACATTATAAGACATGTTGAGATCTTTCTCACATGACTTTCAAGGGATGTGGGATCAAAATTTACATCTGGTAGAATTTTCTTATAACAATATCTTCCATCTGAGTATTTATATGGCACCATATTAACCATTATACAGAAATAGATGTCGCGCACCAACCTGTTGGGATGAAGTTGGTCAAATAAAACTAGAAGGCCCAAAACATGTTGAGGAAATGATGGAAAAGGTGAAGCTAATCCAAACCCACATCAAAGCAGCTCAAAGTAGGAAAAAGATATATGCTGATAACCGATGGAAGGATTTTGAATTTCTGGTAGGAGATCATGTTTTCATGAAGGTATCTCTATGGAAGGGTGTTATACGTTTTTGTAAGAAGGCTAAATTGAGTCCCAGGTACATCAGACCTTTTTAAACTCTAGAACGAATTGGGGTTGTAGCTTACCATTTTTCAATGTCGCCAAGTATCTCCAAAGTTCATGATGTGTTCCATGTATCACTGTTGAGAAAATACTTGACTGACCAAATGCTTGTACTCACCTATGATTAAATTGAACTGGAACTAGATCTTCTTTATTGTGAAGAGTCTGTCAAGATTTTTGATACAAGAGAACAAGTGTTGAGAAACCGGACAACTCGTCTGGTAAAAGTTCTATGGAGAATCCATAAGAAGGAAGAGGCAATGTGGGAACCTGATGAACTTACGATGAAGAACCGCCTGAATCTTTTTATGCAGTAATATTTTTTAAATTTTGAGGATGAAATTATTTGAAGGAGGGGAAAATGTAACACCCCAATATTCAACAGTATGTTTCCCTTTGAATAATGCAATATCTTTCATTGTACACAACTTCAGGATTCCAACACATCGCGACCAATCAAACAAGCTGTTATGCATAGTAATACCCAACTTTTGAAATTTTATAAATTTTATCTTTCATAATGGACTTCATTTTATGATTCTTAATATTGAAATTATCTTACGGTAAATTTTTCGTATTTTTCTGAAAACATTCAATTTTTTATTAATAGTGAAAAACACTAAGTCATTATTTAAAACCAACTTTTTATTTAAATATTTATTTATTTTATTTTAATTTATTTTAGGTCTAAATATATACATAATACCTATATAAGTTCAATGTAATTCATTGGAGTCAGTTTATAATAATTTTAGATATATAAATATTTTAGTGAAATTTTTATCATCTTTTACCCACATCCTAGGAGCATTTTCAAATTTACATAAAACATAATTTTACCAACTCTGTGAGTTGAATTTCAAAAATTCGAAAGACACGGTTAATATCAAGGAGTCAAATGTGGTTCAAGAAGATAAAAATTATTTTTGGTGAATAGTAACTTTTAACTTTTATTAACACGGTTAAAAGTAAATAGGGTAATTAAAGGTAAAAATGATATTATTATTACCCTAAAACATGTCCTAATTATATTGGATAACTTTTATTAGACCAAAAACAACCTTAGGAATAAAATATGATCCTTTAGGTCCACATGGGTTATATTAGGACATTAATTATTATTTTATTTAAAGCAGAGTTAAAAGAGTTAAAATCGAAGTTTAATTACTAAACCATTTTTAATATAGGGTTATACATAAGATAAATTTCACTACTAATATTCATTAGAAATATAAAAATATTTCCTACACAATGGTATTTTATTTATAATATTTATACATTAAATAATTTTATTTATTTATGAAACAATGATGATGCAGTAATTACCTTATTAATAAATTATTAAAATAATTAATATTATAAATACCCAAATAAATGTAATATTAGACATTTTATGAATTTCACTAATTTTATAACTTAATATGACATGTTAGGGTTTATTAAATTAATTTTATTCGATTTAGTAATTCTTTTATGAATTTAACAAAAACAAAATAGAAAATAGTGTCAAAATTGAAATAATAGAGTTTTTAAAACAAAAATTATATTATTAATTGGTATTCTATTCCTAAAAAATTGAGGTGAGGTAAAAGGTATTAAGTAATATTATATATGAAATTAATTAACCACTTTAGGTTCTCTAGGAATTTTATAGTATGTATAATAACCATATAATATAAAAATACAAAGAGACATGGTAAATGTTAAACTAATTAACCAAGAGTTAAATCTAAAAGATAAGGTTAATATAGTGACCCAAACCTATCTAAAACCAATTGGTTGAGTGTGATTCGACCCATACCCACTATAGACTCAAATTAAATCATTTTTGAGCCATTATAAACCGAAAATAGTTTTATTATAAAATACTATTTCAATCTTTTCCTTAGGTGCCCCTCATTCCTCTTATAAAAGGGCACTCCCCCTTCTCTATATTTCACACCTCAAAAGCCTTTTGGATCGGCCAACCCCAGCCCTAATATCCTATCAAATGTCCTCCCTTCATCCTAGGGGCCTTCCTTTAGTCATAAATCCAACCTATGAAGCCCTTTAGAACAAATCAAAAGAAAGAACCTGAAGAAGAGGTAAATATTTCATCCCCTCTTTCAAGTTCTTTTCTTCTTCCACTTCCTCTTTCTTTGTTGTTTCTTTTCTAAAATAATAACTACAGTATATTCTATATACTGCTATATTATTAAATATATGGTACAACCATATTAATTATTCTATCTATCCTTTTAATGACATGTCACCATACATGAGTACGTACGGGTTACCGTCTCCACGTCGTTGTGTAGTTTGTTATTAAAACACTTCATCGTTTGGATGGGTATAATAATGAGTATAAATTATGAAAATAATAAATATAACATTATATTCAATCTGTATATATGATATTCCATCCAACTATATATGATTTTAATATAAAAAAATGATATTTTTCCTTGTGCGTGCGTACGGATTACCGTCTCCACGAACACGATGAGATTCATTCTCCATCATATCCATTCAAGAAAAATTATCATTTGATAATTAAAAATAATATTTAATGTCTAAAAATCATTATTAATTTTAATAAGAAACATACTATCCATAAAAAAACATTACTTATGTAAAAAATCATATAAAGGAAAATGAATCAGTTAACACCTGAAATGATGATATTACTAAAATATCATAAAAAAGAAATATTAAAAGATAATATATGATATCATATTAATGTATATGGTCTTGTATAATTTTAAAAAATTATTTCACCATTATAAATGAGGTTAAAATACCCTGGACCAAGGAAAAGTACATATTAATGGTTAATTTCACAATCTCTTCATTATCCGAGGTTGTTTATAGATAATTATCTACTGGGATCTCTTTATCATACACATTAATGTTTCTTTAAAATGTTTTTCAAAACATTTTTACTATTTACTAGAAAATGGGTTAAAGTCATTTATACTCTCATTTTACCTTATATGTTTTGTAAAGAATCATTCTGTCATTTCTCAAACAATGTACTTTATGGAATTCTTCAAAAAAATTAATGTAAGAATGTTTTTTTAACTTATTCGGAGAGTGTGGTTATTTTCTGTCGTTATAACATCGTCGAAGCTTCACTTACAATCTTATAAGAATATTTTCAAAAATAAATGTTTACTTTTATAATTACATGAATTTTAAATGATTTAAAAATAGAAACATATATTTCTCTTAAAAGGTTTGGATTTCATCTATGTCAACATCCTTTGATTGATTTCAAGATTATTTGAAGTTGATTTATTTTAATACAAATATTTCATATTGTATTGAATGTTTTGTGATATGTTTGACTGTGGATGTGTTATTTTTACACCATTCATGGTTTATGAATAAATTATTGACATTTCATATTCTATTTTTAATACAAATGTTTATGTTATGTTTAAAACATTTCATATAAGGAATGCATTAGACATAGTATGTGATGGGTGGAGCCCGCTATAGCTCCTTGATGTATCGGTAGGTCTCATGAGACAAACTAGTGTTTTGGCACAAAGCCCTCATGAAATATTATTTGTAGTCTTGGAACAAGGCCTTGACTATGTGGTTATAAAGTCAGGCATTATGAATTCCATCGTTATGAAAGTGGCTATTGATATTGCATGTGATTATTTGACTAGTAGAATATCTATGTGAATAAGTAAATGGAATTATTTTATTTTATCTTTTCCATATTACGTTGATGTTTAACATTAAAAGGATTTTTTCTTAGTCTTATACATTGCCTTAAATTTTTATTCTTCTTTATGAAAGCTTCTGCTATATTGTTATCCTTACTGAGAATCCTAGCTCACCCTTCTATGTTTTATTTTTCTTAGGATGCGAAGAAGTATTTTATGACTAACTTGCAGGGATAGTCTGAGGGGATATGAAAATGATCTATGGAAATAATGATGTTTTAGTTTTTAATATTATAATGTAATGTAAAAATTATGTATATATCTAGTATTTCCAAGGCTACTAAACTGATTGGTCTTTCATGACATTATTTCCTTGTATCATGCAAATGATATTTAATAATGGACCAACTCTTGGTAACTAGGTTCGGGTCATTATAGAAACCTCCTTCAGATGTCCTTTTAAGGACACTACAGTTTGTATTTTTGGATGAATAAAAGATATAGAGTGAGTATAAACATTTTTGGAAGATATTTGTTTAGCTTTTGTTTCAAAAAAAGGTCCTGAGATGTGTTAATAAGTGAAGGGAGAGAGTGGCCTTTTATAAGTGGGGGAGGAGACACATATGAAAATTTTTAAATGAATAAATTTTTCCTTTTTTTATAATGAAACATGTCTCTACAATGTTTCGTTATCAAACCATAGATGTTAGAAGGTCTAAATATGTCCATAAAATAGGATTTAGATAGGTTTTAGGTCATTTTTAACACCAATATTCTTAATTTAACCCTCGGTAAACTTGATTTTACCATAAGAATTAAAAATAATTTTTACTACTTTTACTATTCATAATGTTAAAAAATTATGTTTAAATTAATCAATAATATAAATTATTAATATTCCAAATATGGAATCAATTTTTTAAAATTCAATTCATAAAAGTGGCAGAATTAATTTTAAAAGTAATCCCGTAGACGTGTCCAAAAGTTTTTTCTAAATAATATCTTTCAAAAGTTATTATAAAATAATTCAATATGAAATTGAAACCAATAAATTAAATTAGTTAATTATTAATATAATTGAACTAATATTTATTAAAAAAATGTAATAAATAAGGTAATATTTTATTTAATTCAATCGAAAAGAAGTTTTCATTAGAAATCATTATTTTTCATTATTCATAACAAAACTGATACATCTAAAATATTATTAAAAATGCATCAAAGGATAATTATGACATGTTGATTTAAAAAAATAATGTTTTTTTCAAATAAATTTTAAAAAATTGGTAAAAATTAATTTTAAATTATGTGTGCAAAGCGTGACTGAACCTCCTTTTAGAATGATACATTTTTTCATTAAATATTTCATATTTTATTTCAAATGATTATTATTTTATTTCTAATCAATATATAATTGTAACACCTCAATATTTTATGATATAAATTCATTTTAAATTCATTGATATCTTCTGTTGTTTGATACAACAAGATTATCTGGCGCTATATGCCACACTATATTAGCTTGAAGTATATAAAAATCTATTCTTGGCTTCAGTTACACACAATTTCAACTTATTTTCTTACAGGACAGAGTACAAGTAATAACTAAATATTATAACCTAGTCATTATAATGGCGGGTATGAATAATATTAACTTCCTTCTAAAAAACCATTTAAATGAATATAAGTGAGTCTATAAAATAATAAAATAAATCTTTATGGATTCAATCTTTGTTTAAAATTCATCTTATATGTTTTCTATACATGATATTAGAACAACATCATTTTTCAGATAAAAGAAGTATTTTTCAAAAAAAAAGCAGAATTGCCTCCTTTTGAAAGAGAACCCATTTTAAATATTGTTTTTAAAACTTTTATATATTATATTTAACAAAAAAAACTTATTCTCGGGAACGCTGATATAAAATTTTTCTTTGGATTAATTTTTGAAATTTTTCTAATAAATTTAAAATTTGATGAATAATAAAATTATACTGAAATTTAATAGAAAGCAACACATTTCATTGAAACAATTTAGTTAATAAAATAATATTATTGAATGGTTAAAAAGTATAAATAGATTATATATTTATCATTTAATATAATATATGTCATTATAATTAATTATAAATTAAATTCAGATGTAAAAACATTTCAATCTTTTACAATGTTTTAACATTTAAAAAAATGTGTTCTCTCTTTTCGATAATGGAAATAATTTGAAATTAATTATTTCAACTTTTGTGTTGTGAATTTTAATAAATGGATCCATTATTTTGAATCATTCAAACCAAATTATTTTAATTGTTTACTTTTACTTTTTTGGATATTATGAATAGTAACTATGGTAATTTTAATTTACAACCATTAATGGTAAATTGGGGAATTATGGGAAAAAACAATATGCAAAAAATAATACAATTACCATAACACCTAAAAACAATACATAATATGAATTAAAGTTGACGAATATCACCTATGGGTTGTAATTGATTCATTTAATAGATTTTTTACCATGAAAGTAATGTAATTATAATTAAAACAAAATAATATGACAATGTTTCAATCTCTTATCTCTTAGAGGTATACTAATTTTAATGGAGTGATAAACATGATATAAAAAGGAAAATAAATAGTCTCCATAAATACAAATTATTATCTAAAACATGTGAATTTATTTATAATTTTCAGAAATTAATTATTTACCAAAAATATTGAAACAATAGTCATAAAATAATTGTTTTTTTAAGAGAAATATCAAATAAATTATATTATAAATAGTAAAATAAATATTATTTGAAATAATATATGGAATCCATGATTTTTATAGGTGAATATGACATGTTATAAGACTATTAAATTCTTTTGTTCTAAGTGATATCTTTGTCTGGATTTTATTTAAATTCAATGAATTGAATTGTTTCAAAATTGAAATCATTGATATTTTATTAGAATAATTTTTTATTAAAATATATAAAAACCTTAAAAAAATAAAAAATTAAAAAGTGGATTTGATAAGTTCTAAATTTTAATTAATTTTCCAATTATTGTAAATTCACCCTATATAAGTAAAATTGATAGACTATTAATAATTACAATGGTGTTACCTTAATTAAAATTAAAATAGCGTAATTAATGGTAAACTAAAAATGAAATGGTTTAAAATAAAATAAAAACTTGTCTTAAAATTATAGGATGAATTTATTTATAACAATCCTCATCTTAATCTGTAAATATAACACTGGTTTCTGTTATAATTCCAAAAAAAATTATAATATATTAATATTTCAAGACTTTTCTAAAGTTCCCCTCCTCCCTCTTATAAAATTCCACCACATCTACCAACATACTCCCACCTATAAAGCCCCATGGATCATCCAACATTGGATAAAATAAGATCCAAAAATCCCTCCCTTCATCCTAGAGGCACTCTTTTTGCTAAAAGATTTCTTAAGGATACCTTTTGTGAAAATAAAAATGAGATAATCGAAAAAGAAGTAATTTCATTAAAACTTATTTCAAAATTATTTTCTTCTTATAAATCCTATTCTTATGTTGTTTCCATAATAAAGTAATAAATCCAATGTTTTTACATTTTTATATTCTAAAATAATTTTGTTACAACCATATACCCCCTTCTATCAATCCTACAAATAACAATATCACCAGGTGTGCATACGTACGGCTTACTATCTCCACATCGTGGTGTAATTTGTTATTCAACAATACATAATTTAGAAGGGAATAATGAAGAGTATAATGGATTTAAATAATTATTATATCATGATAATTTTTCTATATAGTTAATATATAATCCAATTCCATATAATTTAACCATTAAGTGAATAATTTTGTCGCTCATGTGTACGTACGGCCCGATGCCATTAATTCAACATGATCATCATTAAACCATGATCTTATACTTGAATGGAATGAATAAATATTATATATATTATACTAATATCATTTTTTAAATGATATTACTATAACATAAGAATTGAAACATGTACTTATCTGAAAAACATGCATAAGAACATAAATCAATTAATATCCGAAGAACGAGTGACAATGAAATGTTACTATCAAAAAGAAGATAATATGAACATATATTATATCATGAAAATGTAAATAATTTTTGAATGAGTCAGTAATATTATTTAAATCTTTATATAGGTTTTTCGTATACATATGAAGGATTTGGACCTAAGGTAAGGGATAATTTTTCAATCTAATTTTTATCTAATATTATTTATATGTAAGTATTTCCTAAGGGTATATTTATAGTCCATGTCCCTGTTTTTTTAAAATGTTTTCAAAAAATATTTTATATTATTCTATGTATGTATAAATTCATTTTTACTCATTTGTGACTTTTACTACATGTTTTGGAAGGAATATTTCTTTATTTTTCCATATGATGTACTTTTTGAATTTTCACGAAAAATTACGAGGAAAATGTTTTTTTAACTTATACAGCATGGATGGATTTTTATCCTTTATTTTCATGAATATTCCTCTAGAAAAATTCATGTTTATTTTAAAAAAATCATTTATTTTAAAATTCCCTGTCACTTTGAGAATATAAAACGTTTTTGAATAAGAAATGATGTTATCCGTAAGAATTAAGATCATGTGTTTTATCCAAATTATCTTCCATCTAAGAAGATGCTCTTTAAGTAGGGTTATATTCTTATCCCTATTATTAATATGATTTCATTGTGATAATAATGGAATGAAATTTTTATATGGACTATGTTATGATGGAATGATGTTTAAGAAACACATTATTATTTATTTGGTTAATTTATTCTGAATGATTATAGTTTTTGTATCACATATAATAATGATTTGATTATGAGATTAGTGGGACCTATCTCTTCCTACAATGCTTTATGTTATGATTTATATCCCATGAGATATAAATCAATGGAATGGAATATAAATCTAGTCCATTAATATGGGGATTGAATAGAAAGTATATTTGTTTTCGTAATACAAGGCTGAACGAGGAGTGAACTCGGTTCAGTAATGGAATTAGTATGCCATGATGGTATTGGATATGAACCTTTGATAACATGTAACTTATTTTCTATGTTTTTTTATTTTAAACAAGTTCATGTTTTATGCCAATGTTATTTTATAATGGATAATGTTCCTATATGATTTATGCATTTGCAACTACTAAGATTTATTTCATGACTCGATTTTTATATTCAGAAGTCATGTTTATGTTTTTACATTTATATGTTCATATATATTTTTCTTACCCTTACTGAGAATCTATGCTCACACATTATTATGATTCCATTCCTTATTTTATAAATAAATCATTTAAGTTGGAGTAAAATATTAGAATATCTTTATGGGAGATGTTGATGATCTTTTACAAGTTAGAAGAATGTATTCCATGTTTCCAAATTCACTAAACTATTATAGTCCTCAGGTGTGAATTTTTTATATGTAATTATTTTTCTAATAAAAATATGTAATATTAATACACTTCATGATTGGGTCATTATATTTGGTATCAAAGGAAAGGTTTATTCAAGAATTAGAAACTAGGATGTGAAAGAAATACATATATCCATAGATATATTTCTAAATTATTTCAAAAGGATATGTAAAATTATAGGTTATAGTCCTTGAATTATAGTAAAGATCATGAATAAACTAGGATTAAACCTAATATATTTGAGAATGAAAATAAAACCCCTTGATTATGTTGTTTTCCTATTTTGATTTCTTCCAATCGCACTATTCTTTTTGGGTTTTAGAAAATGGATGGAACCCAGAGGAACCATGGTAATGATCAATGCAATTGGCAATGCACTTATTAACCTCCTGAACAAAAAAATGTTATGGGAGATGGAATGAAAAATCTAATTGCTATAATTACAAATGTTATGAATCATTATGGACTTCCAAATGAGCAGAGAATATAACAACATTTTGTTGAGTCCTTCATGAGGAAACATCAGCATTCTTTTAGTGGGTCTTCTGATCCACTGGTTATTGAACAATGGATCAGTACCATTGAAAAGATATTTTCCATCATTCACTATTATAAACATGAAATTTCATTTTCGTTGTTTATCATTTATAAGGTGAAGTGGACCAGTGTCATACTCTAATCAAGAATACATGGAAAGAAGATGACATTGAATCCATGGAATTGGACAAGATCAAGAACTTATTTTTAAATAATTAATTTCTTCATATTCTTTGAAATTAAATAGAAAAGCAGTTTCTTGATCTTATGAAAAGGATTATGAATCCTTTGGTATATATGAGGAAAATTTTACACAGCATTCTAGGTATAGCTCTTGCTTTATCATCCAATGTGAATGTAATGTTGATTGATTCTTCAGTGGCATAAAACCAGATCTTCAAAGGGAGTTATCTATATAAGAATTTAGTTTCTATGAATCGATTTTTCATTTTGAAATCAAGGTAGAATTGGATGTTTATGTTTTATATAAATCTCAAGGTCTTGAAAAGAAATGAATGTTGGATTTAAAAAGAAAATCTAAAAAAATAGTAAAATGAATATGACTATTTATTAATTCTCAAAGTATGGAATGAAGCATGGTGGAGACTATCTTAATGGGACTAGAAAATGTTTTATGTGTATAAAATAAGGTCATCAAGTAGTTGAGTGCTAATTGATTGAGAAAACCTTAGATAATGATGTGAATATAGAAAAGGCTATAGAGAATGCACCACCCAAACTTTAATGATAAAAGTGCATGGTAATGGATCATTATGCTAACCAATTCCCTATTCCAAGGGCTATCAAGGATGATCGACGTCAACAACCTCTAAAACCTAAATGCAATGGGAAATCAAATGTGATCACTATTATTGATGTTGAGTATGAAAATAAAGTGGTGGAATGAGTTAATAATTATGTTATGGGATTCTAGAATAATGTTGTAGAATCACTTTTATGGTATTATAGAATAATTAAATACATATTTAGTGGTCCACTACAGTTTTCCACATGTATTTGAAAGTATATAAGGAGTGGTACTAGTAACCATAAGAATTATTTGAGGTAATAAGGTTATGTTTTTGGAAAAAACATTGTTTAGGGATGGATGACCCATAATATGATCAAGATGTTGCGTTAATTATATTTGCATAAATGTGTGTTGGATAGGAATAAGTAAATTAGATTATATTAGTTCCATCAGAACTATTTAATGATTTATTGACATGTGGTTCATGCTATCTTGGATGAATATTAAAAAAAATTGGACTTAAGAGTAAGAAAACATTCAAGTTTTCAATAAGGATATCTGATAATTCTGGTTGTTACCATGACTCAATAAAATACATTATTAGGGTATTAACATGTTTGAAGTGTGACAACCAAGAACCGCCTTATGAGATAAGGGTGATAAATGTTAAACTGATTTAGTTCACCTCTATATAATGTTTTGGATTTCAACATTATGAAAAATTATAAGGTTACCAATTTATTCTAAATTAAAGTTCAACTATAGTTAAAGTTTGTTATAATAATTTATAATCTCACTATAGGTGGACTTATTCATATTTGATAACCTGTTTTAAAATTTTTTTGAGACAGATGGAAGGACTTTTCTTTATAATTATAGATCACGTGATCTATTAAGAATTCAGGAATGAAAAATTCAACTTCATTTCCTAGAAGAAGAGATAAGGTGGAAATTGTTCCTAGGATGACTAATGGTGAGATTGTCCTAAAATCAAGTTTTTATTTCTTCTCATACAAAATTCATTAAAATTAGGAATTTAATATTGAAACAAAAAATTTTATCCCAGTACCATCTTATCTGATGAATAAAATGGTCCCCTAAATCATCATAGAGTTATGGATTTCTGGTTTTTAACATTCTCTAAACCATGTTCGGTATCACTATCCATCAGACATGGTTATATTATTCTTCTATATCCATGTTTTTACATCACACCTATGTTTTTCTATATTGATACCCAACAATGATTTACTTTGGGTAACCATAATGTTTCTAACATTCCTTTTTAATATATTTTTTATTACTCCTTTTAATGATGTGGGTTTCTATAAAAGAAACATTCAAGAAGTAATCCTTTTTAACAATTAAAATTTCTCAGGAGAAATTCATTTAAAGGGAGGTAGAATTTAACACCCCAAGATTTTATAAGATAGATTAATTTTAGTTTCTTTGATTTCTTGTATTATACGCTACCCCAATATTATTTTGTGCTATACACAGCACCGTATTAGCTTGCAGTATAAACAACACTATTCTTGGATTGTGTTACATGTAATTTCAATTTCTTTTGGTAGAATTCATTTCCTTCAACACTAATTACAGGTGATAATTAAATATTATAACCTAGTCATTATAATGGCGGGTATGAATTGTATTAAATTCCATCTAAAAACAATTTAAAGGAAAATAATTATGTATATAAAATAATAAAACCAATATTTGCGGATTCAATATAAGTTTTAAAATTATTCTTATATATTTTTTAGACATGATATAAGAGAAAATTCAATTGTTTTTGGATAAAATAAGTATTTTTTTCAAAAAATGCAGTATTGACAGCTTTTGATAGAACACCCATTTTAAATCAATTTCATGACACTTTTATATATTTTATTCAAATAAATTATTAATTTGAATTGGTTTATAAAAATAATCTTTGGACAAATTTTTGATATTTTAATGATAACTATTAAATTCGGATGAATAGTGAAATTATACTAAATTTTAATAGAAAAGAACTTTTTTCATTGAAATAATTTATATAATTAAATTATATAATTGAATAGTTATATTGCAAAAAAAGGTTATATTTTTTATTTAAATATAATTTTTTTCATTAGAATTATTTTAATTTGAATTCAGCTATAAAAACATTCCAACATTTTTAAATGTTTTATCTTTTAGAAAACTCGTTCTCTCTTTCCCAAAAATAGAATAATTTTTAAATAATTTCTAAAAATTATATGTTTTTAATTTAAAAAAAAAGTTCAATATTTGGAATCCATGGGAACAAATTATGTTAATAGGTTACTTTTATTTTATTGTATATTACGAATAGTGACTACGATAATTTTTATTTACCATAGTTAAAAGTAAATTAGTTAAATTAGGGTAACAAACAATATGGTAAAGCTAATAAAATTACCCTAACTCCTAAAAAATTTTATTGGATTAATGAAATTCGACCAATATCACTTATGGGTTAGAATGGATTCATTAAATGGACTTTTTTCCATGAATGTGATGTAATTATAATTAAAACTAAAGAAAGTTACAACATGTCACTCTCTTATCTCTTATAAGTATAATAATTTTAATTTAGTAATAAATTTATAAAAAATAGAACACAAATAGTCTACATATATATAATGAAATTATCTATATAATTTTAATTTATTTAGAATTTTTAGATTTTAAATAATTACCATAAATTTTGACATAATAGTGATAGAATTACTATTCTATTAATAGAAATATAAAATAAATGATATTATAAATATTAAAATAAATATTATTTAAATAACTTATGTCATACAAGATTTTTCTAGATGAATATGACTTTTTATAATACTATTCAATGCGTTGTTCTGAAGATATATCTATTTTTGGGTTTTATTTAAATTCAATGAAATTAATAGCGTAAAAATTGCCACTAATGATATTTTATTAACATAATATTTTATTAAATTATTTAAAAATCATAAAAATATATTAAAATTACAAAGTGGATTTTATATATTATAAAAGTTATTTAATTTTCTAATTATATGAAATTTACTCCATATAACTAAACAAAATAACCTCTTAATAATTAAAATATTGTTACCTCAATTAAAACTAAAATAGAGTAATTAAGGGTAAAAAATAGATAAGGTTTAAAATAAAATTAATTCATGTCTAAAAATTATTTTATGATATTATTTTGAACTATCCAAATATTATACTATAAATATATCACTTTGGGGCTATTAAAATTCGAAATTCGATTTATGAATAAATAAAATTTTAAGGCTTTCCTAATGTACCCCTCGTACAACTTATAAAAGGCCACCACATCTACCCACTTATTCACACCTCTCATGCACCTTGGATCATAAAAAATATACTAAAATAAGCACAAAAAATCCTTCACTTCCTCATATAGGCCACATTTTGAGATTAAATCTATCATAGAGAAACCTTTTGTGAAAATCAAAAGGAAATACTAGAAAAAGAGGTAATTGTTTTATCACCTCTTTCAAATTTCTTTTCTTCTTGTACCTCCTCATCATATTTTTTTCCATAATAATGTAATATTTAAAATATCTTATACATTATAATATTTAATTATAATTATATTAAAACCTTATAAATCCTTTTATCTATCCTACGAATAACAATTTCACCATGTGTGTGTACGTATGGCTTGACCTCTCTACTTTATGGTGTAATTTGTTATTCAACAATACTTAATTTGGATGGGTATAATGATGAGTATAATTTTTTAAAATAATTAACATAACATGATGATTATTCTTTAAAATTATTATACTATCCAATTCTATACCATTTAACTATTATGTAAATGATATCATCGATTGTGGGTATGTACAACCTACTGTCTCCATATGCGAGGTGATTCATTCTACATGATCTTAATTAAAACAAGATTGTATACATGAATTTAATGAATAAATATGATATATATTACACTAATATTTTTTTAAATGATATAAATATAACCTAAGAAGTGGAACATGATGTTTTTAGACAAAAATGCATAAGAACATAAAATCAGTTAATATAAGAATAATGAGTGACAATGAAATAAGACTAACAAAAAGATGATAATATGATAATAAATGATATGATAAAAATTAATATGACTCTTTAATAATTCAATAATATTATTAAAATCATTATAATAGTGTTTTAGACACATATAATGGATATTGGACTTAAGATAAGTGATAATTTTGCAATAACATTTTTATCTGAGATTGTTTATATGTAAGTATTTAATGGGGGTATATTTATAATCAATTTCCATATTTTATAAAAATTATTTCCTGAAATTTTTACTATTATTAAATGTATTTTTCAAGTCATTTTTATCCATTTTTTAATTTTACTACTTTGTTTTAGATGAATCATTATCTATTTTACCATATGAGTTACTTTTTGACTTTTCTTGAAAAGTATGAGGAGAATGTTTTTTAACTTATATGGTATGGAAGTTTTTTTAGAACTTAATTCCATGAATCATCATCTACAAGATTTAAAGTTTGTTTTCAACTACATTATTTTAATTTAAAATTTTGTGGCATTTTGAGAGAAAAATTTAAAGAAGAAAGATATTATCCTTAAAAATTATGTTCAAGTGTTTAATCAAAATTATTTTACAACTAAGAATACAGTATTTAAATTTGGTTATGTTCATATCCCTATTATTACTATGATTTTTTATGTAAATAATGAAATTAAATTTTATATATATTATGTTATGATATAATTATGTTTAGGAAACTCATTTTATTTCTTGGGTTATGCTATGATAAATGATTTATGATTTTGTGTAACATGTAAGAATGATTTAATTATGATATTAGTGGGACTTATATCCCCATATAATGCATTAGATAAAGATATATATCTCATGAGATATACATGACTAGAAAAGCAAGTAAATCTGATTCATTAATATAGGGTTGAAATGACAAGTATATCATGTTATGTAATATATGGTCAGAATGAGGAGTGAAATCGGGTCAATAATGGACTTAGTCCTCTATGATGGTTTTGGATATGAGCATTGGCTAATATGGAAACTATTTTCTATAATTAGGTGTTTTCTAAAATTTCAGGTTTTATTCAAATGCTATGTTATCATGGTTAATTTTCCTTAATGATTTATGCCTTATAATGTGCTAAGATTTATTTCATGACTCAAGATTTTGATATTCAAATATTATGTTCAATTTTTTACAAAAAATGTAAATTTATTTTTTTATTAACCTTAATAAGAATATAAGCTCATCCTTTCTTATATTTACATTCCTCTTGTTATAAAGGAATAATGAATGTAGTATTACTAAACGGGAATATCATTGTGGGAGATGTTGAAGATCTTTCATAGGTTAGAAGAATGTATTCCAAGATTCAAAAGGAACTAAACTATTATCGTCCTCGGGCATGCATCTATAAAATCCAATGAATATTCATCTATAAATATGTAATATTCATATACATCAAATGTAGGTCATTTTAATAACAAATGAATTTTTTATACATTTATAAACCATATCTTATTTAAAATTTACTTATTACTATTCAAAACCACCAAATTAATGGCAATGTTATGATGGTAACGTTTTAAATAATAATATTTTATCAAAGTACTATAATTTTTTTAAACATGATTTTGTGTTTATCACAAAATATTGAAGATATTTTCGTTATTAAAATATATATATCCAAAACTCTAGGGGTGTTATATTCTTATTTGAGATCAACATTGCTTGTCGTATACCCTATTGATCCCAATTTTAATCTTTTAAAACTATCAAGTTGTTAAAATTAACATCATTTTTAAAATCTACATATCAAAATTTTCTAGGAGAATATTTTAGAGAATTTTCTAAATCAGAGTAATTGTTCGATGGATTTTGAAAAAAATAATTTTTATTATAAACCAACATTCCATTGAAATAATTTATAATGTTACATTTTGTTTTAAAATTGTTTTCAATTTAAAATTAATTATATTATATTATTATTAATCAAATTTATGTTATTGGAATAAATTTTATGTTTAATTTTAATATAAAAATATTGTATACTTAATAGAAATTTTCCTTTGGAATACTGTTTTTCACTATGCTTACTAGTTTAATTTTAAATAGAAATTTTTAATTTATTTAAATTGAATTTGAAAAAATGGATTATGTATTTGAAAAAAAGTATATTTATTATTTATTAACAAGTTAAAATTAATTTTTGGTCATAATAAATAGTAAAAAAATAAAAATAAATCCATGGTTAAGGTTAAATCATGTTTATTAGGTGTTAACCAAATAGAATATGGGTTTCAATGACCTAAAACTTGTCTAATTTATATTTTATGTTCATATTTATATACTATATTATAAAATATTTAATAATAGTCCATTTTTAGCATTTTTTAATATTACATTAAATTATTTTATTCTTTTCAAAAATTCTTGAGCCGTTCTTCTCCCCCATTAATAAAAGGACACCTCATATCATCTCCACTTCACAACTCAAATGAATTCTGGTTCAGTAAATCCCCACCTAAATCAATTCCTTACATCTCCCTCAATTCTTATAGTCCCTGTATTTATCAGAAAACTATCTGATGAAGTATTTATGTGTTTATATGAAGAGGTTGTCTAAAGAAGATGAAAAGTTATTAACCATGCGTTTTTTGTACAATTTCATCATTTAGATAATTAAATTATTCTCAAACCATTATGAAATAAAATAAACAGTATATTTATAATAATATTATGATATTATAATAATTTAATAACCTATTTCAATAACCTCTTAGATCAATTGGGAAACAAAATTCTTATTAGTTTGTACGACAGATAACTTCATCACAAACCGATATAATTCGTTTCCCATCACCACCTATCACAACTAGATATAATAATTAATTTAATGTATATATATTATATTTATGAAATAATTTTACGTATTTAATTATATTATCACATATACATTCTTACCTACCAATATATTGTAAAATGATAATGTCGCTCGTGCTTACGCGTGGACAACAATCTCCATGACGCGATTTGATTTTTTTGATTACCTCTTCTCATGGATATTAATAAGGATATATTTAACTGATATATATTATATATATTATATAATAATGATTCTTAAAATTTGAATTAATATTTAACTTTATTTCATTCTATCCTCTGAAAAGTGAAGACACCATTCATGTGTACATGCAGCTTACGGTCTCCAAGAGAGGTGTAATATATTTTTATCTCTAAATTATTTATATATGGATATAAATATATATGTATATATATTTAATCTATAATATATTTGTATTATTAATAAAATTATTTAAATGATGGTTCTTTGATCATAATAGAAGAAATAAAACTACCAAGCAGAAACTCTCATTAATAATGAAATAGGTAACACCCAGAAACGATGATTTTATTAAATATTAATTAATAATATAGTGTTGAAATATTATAATTGGGTCATATATGTTATTATAAGTATTTGAATTAATATATTATATAATTATCATAAATTTAAATTTAAAATACAAGTTGTTAAACCAATTTCTATGAAAGTAGAACTTAAGGTATTATATTTTCATCTCACTTTCACTTTTATGAGAAATATGCCAAATTCACAACATTTTTATTATATATGTTGTATATACGACTAATGAATAAATTTTTTCATGATTATAAAGAATATTAAGGGTTATGAATATCCATATGAGTTTATTTATTTCATGGTTCTTATGATTCAAATGCTACCAAAGCGATAAGAGTTTTATGTAACAATCTCATTATTTATGAAGATGGTTTATGATTAAGATTCAAATTATGAAATATTACTTATAAAGAAATACATGTATTTTATTCCCCCTATTTATCATTTTATATTAAATTTGTTTATTTTATTTTCATATATTTAATTACTCAAGTGACTAAAATAAATTTTTTATGTAAAATTAACATTATTTCTCTCTTAAGTCGAAAAAACTTTTTCTCTCATATCCTTTTTCTGTAAAAATGTTTGAAGACTATTTTTAATATTATCTCATTATTATTTAATTTCATTTTTAAAAATAATTTAATTTTATGAATATTTTTTAAAATTAATCTTCTTATCATTTTCTAAATAAGATATTTTTTACTTTTTTACCAAAGATTCAAATGAATGTTACCTTTTACCTTATATAACATGAATGGAATTTCTCCCCATCATGACCACTCAGTTATTTTATTATTACTATAAAATTTTAAAAATTTATTTTAAAATAAAACGTATTCCTTAATATTTGGAACATTTTTATATCTTAAATATGTTCTTTTAATCTGATAATGATATTTTCTTCTTTAAATGTTTCATATGATATTTTAAATGTTTCTTCATCTATAATGACATCCTTTGACATTACTTGAGTTTCTATGGAGATATGATCCAATGATACCAACCTAATTATTTCTCTATATGGTTTATGATTACAATTACAATATTTTTAATAAAAATGTTTCCTTTCCCATTTGTTATGATATGATGAAAGTTTGATGATCTTTTGTCACATGTCTGTATGATTTTTATTATGTCATGGGAGGGACCATAATTATATATACCTCCAATAAATTGGGTAAATATGGATATCTCATGAGATAAATGAGAATATAATGGGTAGTGATAACAATTCATTAAGGGACTCTAGACACTATGATTTTCTTTGGATTTAACATTGACTACTACAATGGTCTGGGGAGGGAACCCAATCCACTATGAAAGTCTTAGTAGTGATCCTTGACAAATAAATAAATATTTTTATATTCTTATATATATTCCATAAACTTATGTATTATACTAATTTTATTCTCTCATGGATCATTTTATTTCATTCGTTAATAATTCATGTCTTGTGAACTACCATGTTTATGACGTGATTTAATATTATGATCTACGATATTCATGGTATGGTTTTCAAATTTTATGCATATGTTTCCATGCCATTATGTACATGTTATGTTGATTTATCCATTATTTACCCATAATTATATTTTAATATCACATTTTCTTATGTTTCTTTTCTCTAGGTTCAAAATAATGGTATTAGGTGTGATATGCCTATGTAGGGTTCTAGTTATGAAGAAAATATTTGGAGATGATGTAGTTATATTTTAAACTATTTGTTCATGTATGCATGTTTCCAAAGATACTAGACCTATATGATTATATATTAGATAACTATTTTATGTAATTAATATTCATAGAATAATATGTCACATATATTTATGAAAATTATTAGTTCTTGTAATTTGTATCAGATCAAGTTTGAGTTTCTTTTAGAAACAATGATGGAAAACATTAGTGATAAACCCAGCATAAAAGTCTACGTATTGGATAACATGCAAAAGTTTTTTTATTGATCATGGATTTCCTTAGTTTAACATTTGGTTTCATCGATTGAAAATAAGGTGAATTTTTTTAGACATCCAATAAATAATTTTTCATGATTCTATAGTTTCCCACATTGAATATTGTTGGTCACACTATAATTTTTGATTTTAGTGAATGGATAAAACTTAATGTAACTGTGTTAATTCTGATTCTGATGGATAATGTCAATATTTTCCTTTTGGGAAAATATTTCTATGGGAGAAGAAATGAAAAATCTAATTGTTATTATTATTCATGTTTCTCAAGTTATGAATAATTTTGATCATTTAAAATAGAAAAGGTAATAGTTTTCAGTGAAATGATTCATTATGCAACACCTAACTTCATTTATTTGTTCCGTTGATCTACTATTTATTGAGAAATGAATCACTACTTATAAAAATCTATTTTTTATTTAGTGTTCAAAACATGAAAATGTTTTTTTGTTATTTATCATTTTCAATGTGAAGAAAAAAATAGTGGAATCCAATACAAAATAAGAGGCAATGTGATCAAATTGACTTCTTGTAAAGGGGTTATTTTAGTATCATATTTTTTAATATGTACTTTCCTTTCTTTATTGGTTGGAAAATGGAGAATTAATTCATTTATCTGAAGAATATGGATTATGAATCCATTAAAACCTATGAGTAAAATTTTATAATACTTCAAAGGTATTCTATTGATATTTTCAAATGAATTTAAAGTATGGTTGGTCGATTATTCAGTGTCATAAAACCATGTATTTTAAGAGAATTATCCATAGGAGACTATGTTAGATATGCGTAAATCATTACATGTGTTATCAATGTAAAAATGGATATTGTAGTTACCTATAAATCTCATGGTTTTGATATGAAAAGAAATATGGAATTCAAAGGATATTCTATAATCCATGGGGATAAGAAGATGATTTTTCTCTTGCAATATATATATTGAAGAAAAAATGGATGAAATTGTATTAAGGGGACTAGAAACTGTTTTTAGTGTATAAAATATGGTAATCGAGGGGTTGAATGCCGAATTACTGGGAAGATGTAAATTAAGGATGTAAATGGAGAGAGAGATCTACATAATATACCACCCACACTCTAATGATTCAAATGAATGGAGTGTGTGTATTACGATAAGAAGTTCTAAAATCGAATGGTTAATGATGATGATCAATGTTAGTAGCCTCTTAATCCTGATTAAAAAGAAAATCTTATATGGTCATTACTACTGATGTAGATAATGTAGTGGTGAAGGGTACAATAATTATCCACTATATAACATTTAATATATTATTTGATTCTAGATTCACCTACTGTTTTATATATGAATATTTTTCAAAGGGTATCATTGCTCCACCTTAATTATTTAGTATCGAATTATCATTTAATAACCCTAATGGTTGTATGATAACATCTCATGTTTATTCTTCATCTCTGATTGATTTTTCTTGGAATTTTCTTCAAAAAGATATCATTATTCTCCCTCTAGATAAATTCGGTGTTATCTTTTTCATGTATTGGATCTCTCTACATAAATAACACATGAATTTAAAAGGAAAAAGGTTACATTTGATATTTGAAACCATCCAATGACTATATATAATTTTTATGATAAGTATGATTCCACAATAAAAATCACATCCAATATATGGGCCTTTTTTCCTTTAAAATGAACTATTTATCTCGGATGGTTGAGGATAAACTCAACATCGATTACATTACTATTATGTGGGATTTTTTTAATGTCTTTTTAGAATATTTCATAGTATTTATACAAATTTTTATGTTTTTTCTACAGAACTCATACCTTGTTCCACATCCATTTTAGAGAATCCATATAGATTAGACCAGATTTAGTTATAATAATTAAATAATATACTCTATGAGAATATTGGTAGGGTATTTATTTGGCCAAGTAAATCACCTTAAGGTGAACTAGTTACTTTTGTTAAGAAGAAATATGGATATATAAAACACTATAGTGATTATGGAGAAAATGAAAGGATCACTATCAAGAACATGTATCATTGACATCGTATTGAGGACTTGTTTGGTCAACTTTGCAGAGATCAACACTTTTCCAAGATTGTCCTTCATTCTAGAAAACATTTATTGAGGATAAATAATTTGTATATACCCAAGAGAGTTTTCTGAACATGTTATGGAAACTATGAAGTTATAGTAATTCAATTTTGTCTTACTAATTCCCCCACTATCTTCTTGGATTTAATTAATAGAGTCTTTAATGTTACCTCAATAAATTTGTGGTATTATTTAAAGTTGATATTATTATATATTAAAAGACTGAGTAAAATCATAATGGTCACTCTAGTATTTTACTGAAAGCACTAAGGATGGATAAAATGTATGAAAAATTTATAAAGTGTGAATTTTGGCTAAAAAACTATCATTTTTAGGTCATATAATCTCAAAGAAGGTTATATTGATGGATCTGTAAAAGAGAAATGTTATTAAACAGTGACCTAGATCAACCATTGTGGTTGAGATACCTAGTTTTCTTGGTTATTCTAGAAATTATTTTTTATTTGTGCATAATGTTTCGTAGCCATCTAATCCACTCACCTATTTAACTGATAATGGATCAAAGTTCCTTTAGATAGATGAATATGAGGAAAATTTCTAGTAATTGAAGATAAGGTTATTTAGTGAACCTGTGATTGTGGTACCCTATAGTGGATAAGGGTTTTAAACTATAGTGATGCATGTAATAAGGTAATGGAGTGAATCCTAATGTATACTGATATGGTTATAGATTATTCTTCATGGAAGTTGACGATTCAGAAATAAAAGTACACAACTATTCATTTAGAATTTTATGTTGTAATTTTTTCATTAAAGATATAGAGGCATTATATTTATGGTGAAATGTGATATATATATATATATAAATAAATTATAAAATGTGGAATTATATATTCACATAGAAATATATGAATATGCACCACGGAATATGGTTGAAGAAGATTAATGTAACGTCTAAGTTCTAGGTTCTGCCCAAAGGTTCCTCGTACTTGGTTGGTCACATGTCCTCAAGGGAATCTCCCAAAATGACAAAGGCTACCAAATAACAGTGAGGGAAAAGGTATGATAATGGGGAAACTATTCCCTCATTTGAAGAGTATACACAGAAAAATAAAAAATTGTAAACAAAAGCAGAAGCAGTAATACCATACAGCAAAATAAAACAACGGAGGAGTTATAGTAGTATAAAAACTAGAGCATATATAAATTATGAATGTCACATGTTTCTATGAAAGAAGCTAAAAAATTCACAATACTGGAAATACAATACTGAAACCAATGTAAGTAAATGGAGTAAACTCAATCAGCAACGCAAGCCTTAGCTTGGTCCCATTCTCTCCATCTCTAACAGTAATCAAGAACCTGATGAAGAAGGGAGTTTTCCGTTATCTATACCTGAAACCATATAATCTATTTGGCTCCAAAATCATTACCAAATAGTGTGTGACGAAAATCCTAGTATGAAACCACCATAATATATGTGCCTTACTATTAGTGAATATATACATAGAAGGTAATATTAAAAATGAAGCAATAAACTAGGAAGTACTCCAAAGTAAACAATCCTACAGTTTTTAATTGCATTGATTTCAATTTATTATTCATCATTTTAATCATGTAAAATGTGGGATCTAGATTATGTTATGTATACCCTATATAATAGTAACAAACAGCTGTTCCTAGAGACCATCTAAACAAAGAAGCAAGACTGATTCCATTCTTGTTCTTTGGATTGGAAGACTCGTCACAATCAATCAATCATTCAATAATGACCCAATGTGAATGCTCACACAATCTAATCCCCATGTTCCAATATAACAATAATTCATTTAATAATGACCATTTTGGTAGCTCTCATAGTCCAACCCCGTTAGTCTACAATAGCACCAAAAATTTACAAATGACCACCTGTGAAGCTCACATGGTCAACATCTATTGGTCAAAATATCATCAATTCATTTAATAATTACTATTTGGGTATCTTTCATGGTCTAACCCCTCTGTTCTATGTCCACTTGGCAGCTCTCATTGCCAATACCACTAGATCAACATAAAAACAAGTCATTTATAAATGACCCTACTTCGGGAATCTCTCACAGTCAAAATCCTCTTCGTCCAACTATCACAATGTGAATCTCATGCATCACATAGAATCAGTAACTCCATCCTAACAACACAAGCCAAAAAAACAAGGAAATCCTAACATGAATTATATACCATAAGTCCATAATCAAACAAACAAGGGAGACACATCCATAATCGAGAAATAAAACCTTATGTATAAGTAATTACCCTTTTAACAATCTACTATACAATAATAGGTAATATATAGAGTCTAATTCCAAATACGCAAAACCCCCAAATGTGGGTATATGGAACTTTTATCATATATAATCTAAATACAATAAAAAAGGAATAAACTACCTACCTTGATATTATACGATCAAAAATCTTGAATGTCATCCATTGAATCATCCTAGAACAACGTACATCTACAAAAGGGTAAAAATGTTCATCCATTATAAACTCACGAGAGATGAGTAAATGAGGAAGAAAGTAACTAAAAACTTGTGGGAATACCATTCACCCAATGGTGTCTCAATCAGCGGTTGGACATAGAAACGGTATAGGTTTGAAGTTCAAATTCATCTCGTCACTCTCCTATATGAAACATGCGAAGAAGAAGATTATTATGGACATAATATGCAACCCCACACCAACATATCAAATAAAAAGAAAAGTACATGGTCTGTTCATTTAATGTACACCCTGTGTACTAGCCTCAATCGGCCCCTATATTAAGTGTCCTTCTAGGACACTTACACAGCCATGTACTCATCCATTAAACAATTAGTACATAGTTATACGTGGAAACTGAGTACATGATGTGTACTCAAAAGTACATGTCGTATACCTAGAATGTTTCTCATTTCTTCCATTTTTCTAAGAAACAACCTGATATAATGATCCCTACCTGAAATGATGATCCTGGTTTTTACAAACTTCCCCCATAATGTAATTCGTCCTTGAATTTCCCTTCTAAGGGTGGTGAAGAATAAACATCGAACAACTCTGGACACTGGGATTGTACATCAACCTCCCTCCCCCAAGTCTCTTCCAATAATCACTCATGTTTCTATAGAACCCATAATAGAGGAACATACCATCCATAAAGAACCTTGGTATTATGATCCACAATCTAAATTGGGTGCTCCTTGAAAGATACATCCACCTCCAACTCAACCTCCTTGGGTTAAAAATATGATATGGGTCTGAAAAGAAACATCATAGCGGAGAAACATTGAAGATTTTGTGAATAGACGGTACCTTTGAGTTAATTGAAACTAATTGGAAACCATCCCGACTCTCTCCAAAACCTCACACTATCTGACATATCTCAGTGAAAACTGTCCCTATTTCTTAATCCTCATGTGTCCCAACCACGATGTGACGCGTAAGAAAACCTGATCTCTGAACTCAAACTTCAGAGTTCATCTCTGTCTGTCATCATAAGATTTCTTTCAATATTGTGTAGTATCAATCCTTATTTGAATCAACTACACCTGCTCAATGGTCTCCTAGAAAAGGCAACGTCCCAATATAGTTACCTCTCCTTCCTCCAACCAACATAGGGGAGATCGGCATGGCCTAGTATACAATGCCTTATAATGTCCCAACTGAATCGTCACATGAAAACTATTATTTTAGGAAAAGTCCACTAGGGGTATTTTTCTCTCCCAATATCCCTCGAAATCTAGGACACATGCTCGATGCATCTCCTCCAAAAATAGAATCATTTTCTTGGACCGGTCATCTATCTGGGAGTGGTAAACTATAATCAGATGTACTTGTGTACTTAAGCCCTCTATAATCCCTTCCAGACATGGGAATTAAAACAATAATTCCTATATATAATAATATAGTGTGGGAAACTATGAAAATGAAAAATATCTCTTATGTACAACCTTCCCATCACATCATCACTGAAGGATTCTTTAATCGGAAATAAGTGTGCGACCTTCTTTATACAGTCAACAAAACCTCAAACTGCATCATTCCTTCTAAGGGACCTTGATAATCCTATCACAAAATCCATCTCGAAATCATATCATTTCCACTCCTAAATGGTTAACTACTATAAAATCCATGTCTGTTTCTAATTTTATGCCTTGACCTGTTGACAGGTGGAACACCTCATGAAAAAACTAACTACATTTCTATTCAAACCTGGACAATAATAATGACGGTGTAAATATCGATACAACTTGGTGACACAATGATAAGATGAAAATTTTGAGGCATTAAGGCCCCACATCAACTCCTCACCTATGTCTGCTAACACCCATATGCATCCATGAAAATGCAAGACCTCATCATCGACTATGATCCATCAAGGAGTAGGTTACTTGCCTGAAACACTCTCATGTAGGACTAGGCCTTCGAAATATGATAACTGTATTATTCTAACTTGATCTAGTAGAGTAGAGGTAAAATATATATAAGAAAGTAATTTCTTCCCATATCTATCATTCACCTCAAAATGCATCTCAGAGAATAGAGCCATAACCTGCCACTCATTGTTATCCTCCTGGACTACCTGTATTTCAGCCACCCTTCTCAACACATCATCCACTTCGTTGCCTTTCCTAGGTGTTTAGGAAATCTAAAAGTAAAAATACTGAAGGTACTCTACCCCCCTTCACTATCTAAAATTCAGATCTCACTGATTAAATATATACTTGAGGCTTTTTTGGCCAGTATATACCACCAAATGCTCTTCAAAAACGTAATTTCTCCAACAACAACAAAAATTCACAACTATAGTTATCTCAAGATTGCGCATCGGGTAGTTTATCTCATGTGGCCTTAAGTTTCAAGACCTGTATGCAATGAATCCTTCCCATGGATAATAATTCTTCCTAGCCCGATACCTGATTAATCACGTAAACTGGTGTAACTCTTTCCCGGATCTGGAAAAATCATCATCAGGGCTAATGTCAATCTCCCATTCAACTCTTAAAAGACTAATTCACAGGAATCTATCCTCAAGTACTTCACACCCTTCTTAGTCGATACCATTAGTGGAGATTATAAGAGTGAAAATATTTTTATAAACCATCTTTAGTAACCTTCTAGCCCCAGAAAACTCCATTCCTCAAATAAGTTCTTCGAATGGTCCCAAGAAACTACTTATCTCACTTTATCTAGGTCTACTGATACTCCTGTATCTGAGATGACATGACCCAAGAAGTTAACCCGGTCCATCCAAAAGTGGCCCTTTGAGAAATTGTCTTATAACTGATGCTCTCTCAGTGTACCCAATACAATATCAAGATGGGTAGCACGGTCATGTTGAGTGTGAGAGTACACCAAGATATCATCCAAAAATACTACCACATAAGAATCCAAGTAAGTATGGAACACTCAGTTCTTCATTCCCATGAAAACTGTCGGAGCATTCAATAGACCGAACAGAATAACCAAATACTCATATAGACCATACCTACTCTGAATTATTGTATGAGGTACAAATAATGGTCTAACACACAACGGATGATGACTGGATCTCAAGTCAACCATTGAGAACACCTTTGCTCCTCAATGTTCATCAAAGAGATCATCAGTCCTTGGAAAGTGATATCAGTTCTGGACCATCAACTAGTTCAGTTTCTGATAATCCATGAAAATTATGAGGATAATGTTCACCTTCTTCACAAATTGGACAAGAGAACCCCAAGGATATATACTAGCCCAGATGAAATTATTCCCCTGCAACTCCTCTAACTGCTTCTTGAGCTCATATAACTCTACTGTAGCCATTCTATAATAATAAATGGACACCGTTAATGCTCCTGGAACAAGATCAATATAGAAATATACTCATTTCTCTAGAGGTAAACCTAAATTGTCATCTATAAATACATCTATGAAATAATCCAGCATTGGAGGAGATTCCATCTATAAAGTTCCCTAGTTATCTAGATATAAACTAGCAATTTGGGATATAATTCCTCCCAACCCATGATACTCGAGTCCAGATCTACTCACATAGAAATCCCATTCACCCTTTTGTAGAAAAGACCTGCCCTCTGGTGACGTGAAACTCACCCTATGGCGATAAAAGTCAACAAATTCCAAAAAGGAGACCAACCAATCCTTTTTGAGAATGACAGAAAAACCATTCATCTCTAAGACATTGAGTTCCAATAATCACCACTAACGTACACAAGCTGACCTAATCCTCAACATAGTTTCTAGAGTCATAACATCATCATACATAGAGATACATAGCCCAAGGCTCTCCACCACGACAATAGATATAAAACTAAGGGAATACCCTATATCAAAAAGCATATAAGTTAAAAATGTGGCAACTAGAGTCGTACCACTAACTGTAGAGGGTCTGAGATCTTTCTCTTTCTGGGTCGGCTCTACTAAAAAATTCTGACCTGTACAGCAGCCCTATGACCTTACCTAACTACCCTGAGAAGATCCACCATGTTGTCAATGAAAACCTAATGTATGCCTATCCGAGCCACAACCACCTCCATATCCTAAATGATCTGATGAACTCTAGTTCCCTAACTGATGAGAAACTAGTGGTCATGCTTCTAAATGTGGAGTCATAACAGAACCCCTATAACATGCTTTTTATGAGAACATCTAGAAAAAATGATGAAAATGGCCCACCTTTCCACAAGATCGGCACTCAATTGGGACTTTTGGGAAATTTATTCTCATATACCCACTATTCCTTCTCTTGTAGCATACCACCTGGATACCTGAATACGTATAATGTTAAAGCTCACTATAGCGCTTCCTTCTCTATATCGAAAGAGTACCATCATTGGATGTTGAACCAGCATAGCTCATATATCCAAAATCACTTATATTGCACTCAGTAATCAATGCTTAATTCACTATAGAATTCATTAAATTCATCCAAAAAAAAATTCACCTATGATCAGATATCATTCCTGAGATCATCCCCAAATATCATATCCAATGATAACTTGTCACATCCTAGAACATGTGTGATGCTCTGAAGCTCTGTAAAATGAGAATAGTAATCCATCACTAAATGAGTTATCCACTTCAAATGCACGAACTCTTAGGATAGATCATCCATCAACATCTCGGGGTATATTTACTCATAAAAGGTCCTCTAAACTTATTACCATGACATATCCTGATGACGTCCCACCAGTGATATAACATCCCACCATCTCTTGGCAGAATCATGTAGCATGTACGTCACAAGAGTCACCCTAATATCTAGAGGCATCTCCAAATACTTAAATATATAATGCATGGACTCAAACTATGACTCTACATCATGTGGTCCTCCTTCCCCATAAAAAGTTGGAGGATTCCGCTACTGGGACACCCTCTTCAACTCTTCCATAGTCAGGTCAGGAGATGTTTCTTTCTGGAATGTTGGTATCATACTCAAAAATCCTTCACAGAAATGTGCATTAGCACATGTGCCTTGTATAATAGCTAGTGCCAAGATGGGCACAACAGGAGGATCTTCTGGAAGTCTCCGATCTACCATTTTTAGTGTCTAATCACCTCCTTGTACCTAGCTTAAAACCGGAGGACTTATAGGTGTAATTACTCTGCATGGTCAAGCTCACACCTCAATACAAGATTGTCAAGTACTGCAACATAAAAGTGAAGGAAAAAAACAGGAGAAGGAAAACAATCAAGTATTACAAAATAGGGTTCCATGACGTATATAACTACCACACGGTGTGTTCCCATTAAACCTTAACATTGGCATATACCACTGCCAACCAGGTCAGGTAAAACACCATACACACTATGTTTTCATCCACAAACATAACGTGTACATGAATTTTCCCTCTTGTTCAGGTTCTTCTATATGACTATAACTACACAGTTATCTCCTGATGTAACACTACATGACATGTTCACCCCTGAAAAGGCATACAGTACTTTTTTTTCTCCATCCATGTCATTATTCACATGGCCTGATGATTGGTCGCTCAACACATGACGTGTAAAATCTAGACACGGGGTGTACCATTCAATTTTCATCCACCAGTTTTGTTAGTTACATAGCTGGATACATGGTCTCTTTTAACTTGGTGTGTACTTTTAGTACACAATGTGTTCTACCAATTATTGATCAACACTATTTCTTTGGTCACATAGTCAGTCACATGGTTAAATACTACACAATGTTTCTATACAGTACATGATGTGTACATAAGAAAATTTGGTTTCTTCAAAACAGAAGAACACATGGCATGTGTTTATAATAACACACATCATGTTTTCTGGGTTTCTAGACTGTAGTATTCTGAAACCTCTCCATAACCCTTAATACATAAAAGTTTGTCCAAGTCATGACAAATTCAGACCTGTGGGATCCCATACTCCTTGAAAATCATTGTTTGGAATCCTTATTAATCTCATATCATAATAGAATCTAATTAAGGTTTGAAAATGATCCACCAAATTCCAATCCAAGATGGTCCATAACACCTCAGAGAAAAAATCTTGGCATCCATCCAAATAAAACTTTACATATACCAATACCCAATCAAAATTTTAGGTATTTCAATCACGGTATCTATCATAATAGCATTCATATCTAGAATATCACCTATCAAAATAGCATTCAATTTGTAATGCACCCAAAATGGCATGACAAGAAAGCATGACATGTGATCTATAACAAGTGCCTATATTATTCATGATATGGAATACCCTCATCCAATTGGGTTTCAATATAAATAAAACCACAATGATATCAATAATAACATTACAAAAAAGTGTGTCACCCAATGGTGAAATCAAATCAACTGTAATAATTGCAATACCAAATAAATTGAAATATTTGGGGTAACTTGGCTTTTCCATGTACACGGGTTAAATACTCCCAGATATAGATTACTACCAACTACCTATTCTTTATTAACCATTTATATAGTCTCTAAATAGTAAGAAAAAGTAGAAAAGAATACCTATATATGATACCACTTTATAATGTATTGATTCCAGGTGCTGCCAAAGGTTCCCCATACCCGATTGATCACATGAACTCAAGGACATTTCCCCAAAAAACTAGAGGCTTATAACCAGCAGCGAGGTCCACGGTCTGATAATGTGATAACTATTCCATTGTTGTATTAGTATACATAGTGAATAAAAAATAGTAACCAAATAATGGAAGCAATAATACCATACAATAATATAAAACAGCTGACAAAAAATAGTAATATTACAACATGAGCATATATATAAATGATGCATGCAACATGTGTCTAAGAAAGAAGCCAAACAAGTCACAATGTTAGAAATATAATACTAAAACCAAGGTAAAGAAAATCAGTAAACTCGAACAACATCTCAAGCCCTATCTTGATCTCATTCTCTCGAGCTCCAACAACAATAAAGTTCTTGATGACAAAGGGAACTTGACTTTATCTAAACCTTCAACAATATAATCAGTTTGGGTCCAAAAGCATGACCCAAATAGGGTGTGAGAAAAATTATTGTAGGTAACCACCAAAAGATATGTTCCTAATTTCCATTGAATATATACATATAAGGTAATATAAAAATGAAGCAATAAACCTTTATGTAATCAAATGTAATCAATCCTATAGTTTTCAATAACATTCATTAACATTTATTATTCATTAGTTGAACAATATAATCCTTGGGATCTAGCCTATGCTCTGTATCTCCTATATAATAGTAACAAATAGATGTCTCCGAAGACCCTCTAAACAAACAAGAAAGACCGATTACATGCTTCTGATTTAGTTTGGAATACTCATCACAATAATTCAATCATTCAATAACGACCCTATGGGAAACCTCTCATGGTATAATCCCCCATGTACAATATAGCAACAATTTATTTAATAATGTCCCTCTTGGTATCCCTCACATCCCAAACCCTTTTATCTACATTATCACTAGACATTTACAAATGATCACTTTGGAAGCTCGCATAATCAATACCCCTTGGCCAATATAAAATCAATTAATTTAATAATGACTGACAATCATTTTTTTTGATTTTCAAAAAGCCGGTTTGAGGGGAGCCGGTTCCCCTACAAGCCGGTTTGAGGTGAACCGGAAAACCACATCGTCGTTTCAACAAAATCGCGAGATTAAAGCGGGAAAACCAAAAACCAAATCAAACGCCATGGTGACCACGTGTCCCCCCTCGATACACGGGTCCATCAACCGCACGCCGCTCTGTCACCTCGGGCTGCGCCACCACGCCCTAACACCACGGACGAACTGTCTCCTCGAGACGCGCATCCAAGTCGCCGGTGAGACGCGCCGGTCCGACTACCGATTCACCGCCAGCAACAGAAGAGTCGCCGACCAGACGCCACCATCAGCCCGTCCACCGGAGAAGAAGCAGGAGGAAGGTGGGCTTCACCAGCATCCGACAATAGCACTACGCCGAGGCCAAGAATCATCCGCCGCGGAAAACGCCAACGCGCATTGAGAAGGATCTAGAGCGCTCCGAAGAGTGTGCCGTTGAGAGAACCGGTCTTACACTCAAGGATCCATCCAAGAACGCATCAAGAATCCACCGAAGCAGAGATCCAAGGCCGACGGAACCATTCAACCCCCGGCCAGATACACCGGAAAGAGACCCATAAACGAAAAACAACCATTCAGAAAAAACAACACAACCATCAACCATCACCTCCCTGAACGAGGGACCGGTGAGGCTCACGCTGCCGACCACAACTGCACAAAGAAAGATTAAACCCCCCGCGCCGCCATCCATAACGTCCACAGATGCAACTCTCAACCTTTAAACCCTAAATCAAAGAACAAAGTGACAATCTTACTCGGCCAGACCAGGGACTCAGGCGCCGAAACAACATCGAGTCGCGAAGACCCCGATACGCGCAGGATGAGTCCAAACATGGTATCGACAGGGAGAAGAGCACCACCTCAACCTCTGAAACAGGGAGGAAGAAGAGTCGATCCGTGCCGGAGGAGGCGGCGCGAGAGAACCCTAGCGGTGAGCAGAGCCCCTTACGGGCTCATCTCCTTGGGCTTCATAATTAATTTAATAATGACCCTTTGGGTATCTCTCATGGTATAACCCCTCTGGCCTATGACCACTGAAAAGATCTCGTAGTCAATAACTCTAGGTCAACATAAAAGAAATCATTTATAAATGGATTATCTTTGGGAAGCTCTCACAGTCAAATTCCACTTGGTCAAACTTTTAAAATGTGAATCGCATGCATCTCCTATAATCAGTAACTCCATCTGAACAACAAGAGGTATGCAAAAAAAGGCAATACAAATAGGAATTATAGGCCAAATGAAAAAAAACAATCAAAAAATATAAACACACCAATAATCAATGTATAAAACCTTATTCATAATCAATTACCCTTTTATCAATCTAACAGACCATATCAGGATATAAACAGGGTCTAATTCCAAATACAAAAAACCACCAAATGAGGGTATACGTCACTTTTACTATATCTAATCAAAATAAAATCAAAAATGGAACAAACCACCTAACTTGATGTCATAAAATCAACACTCTTGAACATAGGCCCTTACATCATCCTAGAATGATGTAAACATTCAAAAAGGGTAAAAATGATCATCCCTAAAATACACATGAGATAGGAGGAATCTGGAAGTAAGAATCTAGGGAAAGGGAGAACTCACCAGTGGGAATCCAACACACATGATAGTGTCTCAATCGAAAGTCAGACATAGAAATGACAGATTTTTTAATTTCGTGACCGTCTTGTCACTCTCTTATACGAAACATGGGAAGAGGAAGACAATTATGGATGTGATAAATGACCCCTCACTGATATTTCAAATAAAATAAAAGTTCATATCATGTTCATTTAATGTACACACCATGTACTTGCCTCAACTGGCCCCCTCATTAGGCGGTCTTCCAGGTCACCTACACTACCATATACTCATATGATACATGGTCAATACACGGTTATATGTAGGATCTGGGTGCACAGTTTGTACTCATAAGTACACGGTGTGTACTTAGAAAATGTATAATTTCATCCTTTTTCCTCAAAAAGTACCTGAAATAAAGATTTATACATGAAATGAAGACCTGGGTACTTACAATTATTGTTTATGAAAACTTAATACATTAACACCCTGGGAAAGTGAACAAGGTGGTCAGTGCATATAGTTGAAAGGATCATTATATCTTATCTATGATAAGAATAAATAAATATCCAATATTTATGGATTTTTAAAATGTAACACCCCAAAATTTGGAAATATGAAAATGATATTTTAAAGCCTTTATGAAAGGAAAAATCATGCATATAAAGTAATAATCCATCCTATGACTATAAAGTATATTTACTATTTTAAATATATTAAATACATTACATAGATTGATACGAATTCCAAACTGATTTTATCTTGTATTTCAAGCAACAAATATTTTCTTTAAAATCTTGTACTACTAGTAATATCGAGTTTTACCAAACAATAATATATTATTCATATTATTATTTAGTATTGTGGTTATCGCCTAGCCATTGTAATGGAAGGTATGAATATAATTAACTAATTTACTAAAATATATATCTTATACTCATTTATCAATTATATAATTATTATAAATAAAATAATAATCATTTCAAAACAAAATATTTTTTTGTAATTTTTTTATAAAAGATAGATAAATCATGTTTGGAGAACATAATTTAAAAAATATATATTATAAAATTTAGAAACTTTATTTGAAAATATAAACATCATTTTTAAATTTTAATACCAAAAATATCTTATAATTAATTGTTTTTATTTTTATGAGATGTTTTATTTGTTGATTAATATTGAAAAATACTGGGTTTAAATTGAGAACTATCTTTTTGTCAAAAATAATTTATAAGGGTAAATTAGATTTTGAATTGGTTTTCATGTCAAAATAGTTAAATTTTACATATATTAATACAATTTCAGTTATTAAATCTTTTTACTATTTATTTTTTATATAAAAACATTGTGATATTTGGAACATTTTTACTTTAAAAACATGTTTTCTCATCACATTTGCGAAATTAATTTTTAATTGAATTCTAACACTTCTTTGGGTTGTACTGGGATAAATTGATTAAATATTTTTAATAATAATAATTTATATTCTATAATAAGATCAACATAATTTTTTTAGCATAATGATTTGAAAAAAAAATTAAAATTATTTACAGTGATTAAGTTAAAAATGACCTTACTTTATAGTTAAACTGGAATGATAAGATCAAAAATGATCTAAAATATGATATAATTTTATTTAATGAGTCTATTTCTACTATAATATAAATTTTTATTCAAATATAGGTATAAATACAGACAAAGACTCCGCAAGGTAGGCCGGAAAAAATGATTACAGGGGACTAAAGTGATGAAGACCAAAGGCGTCCCCTCTAATGATATTAACCCCAGGCTTTCTAGGTTGTGAAAAAAAGGCTCTCCTCACCGGTAGTATCCAAAAATTCTAGTTAATCCACTGGCTTATTCCCCTCTCACCAAGTGTGAGACACTTTAGTGTTGGAGTCAAGTATTCCACAGCACTTATGAATGATATAAGCAATTGACTGAGGAACCCTTCTGGGCTCATGGAGTGCATTGTCAACAAGAAAGGAGTCTATTTACCCTTCCACAATTGCCAAGATTTTCTTCATAAACCATGGGGCCAACCTGCATAGTCTTATCCTCAGCCAATAATGACATTCCATGTCCTAACTGGATGGAAATAGACAAGATGACTGATCCAGAGCTATCACGAACAATTCCTCGGTAGCGCATGATACTTGAGACACATGATCTATCGATGTTGATCTTCAAGCCCTACTGTGGAGGATTCCATCTTACACAGGATCTGATAAATGGACTAATGATAGATGAGGAACAAATGCACACCATTTTGAAGCGTTAAAGTGTGGGATCCTCCCTCCAAGAGTCAAATTCCCTGACCATATCAATATGTATATTCTTGATTCTTGTTATAATCATGTATCCATATGAGGCCACCCCTTCATGGATTCATTTACTCTGTGCCTGCCATAAACACCAACAACCTACATTCAAAACCAAGGTTTGCTCCCTTCTCTCCGAACCCTTCTCCCCTAAACCATGAAACTATCGAAAGAGAAATGGATGCTCATCAATGTCGTGACTGGAAAAGGTAGTAAAGTATACAAAATACAACCAAACCTCCTTCACCCACACACTCTCAAAGAAAAGGTGGCACGAGCTCTCCTCTGCATGACTTCTACAGTAGGCACACATGGGCACTATATTCACACCACATATCTTAATGTTGTCATTAGTGGTTAAAGCATTATTGATAATGTTTCTCATTTTTGGAAATTTATTTCCTCTTTCCATTGAATATGAACCATATAATAAGTTAAGTAATGAAAAATACAAAAAATATACTTTTCTTATTTTTAATATCTATAAAGACTTGGTATAGGGAAAAACATATTTTTAGTTATATATATAATTTTGAATGAAAAAGTCGTTCTTTCATGATTATTTATCTTTAGTTTTCAGATATTAAATAGTTAATTAAATATCATAAGAAAATACAACATAGTAATTATTTGGTTAATATTTATCTAAAATAAAAGATACTAAAAATGTTGAATGTGAAGTAATATGAATGAATTATTTCCATAAATTATTGTTTTAGATGAATATATAAAGATAAATGGGTTTTAACTTAATTTTTTAAAGTCATATTACTGTATAGATATTTTTAATTTTTATTTAAATAAATAATACCAAAATTGACATTATTCGTATTTTATAATAAATGATAAATTATTAAATGATTTAAAATTAATAAAAATACTATACACATAAAATTAATTTTAATCATTTAATAAATATAAAATATTTTCCATTCAAGTACCGATTGATCTTTATAAGGATCTTTTTGACCCCTAAGTTATAAAAACATAGTTAGAGAATTTATGTTTAATGTAATGTTTTTTTACGTTATATGCACTTCTACTAAAATTAATTTCCAACACGTATGGTATTTTTATTTTATAAATTATATAACATAATTATAATAAATTAGTATGAATTTTATAATGTGTATCACTTTAATTTAGTCTTAATGAACAAATTACTTATGTTAGAAATTTTTTTACCTTAGTGAAAAACCAAAATATTAAAAAATAGGGAAACATAAATATTGAGGAAAAATGTATAAAAATGTTTTAAATTATGTTTTTGAGGTTTTTATAGACCATATAATACTAATAAAACATTAATTATCATTTTTGTTCACTTGAGATATGATTAACCTCCAAATAGATAATAATTTTCAGTACTATAATAGTGTCACACCTCCTATACTATAAAAGGGAAAAAAATCCCCTCACTTATTCCCAAATATCAATGAATTTGGATCATACATACCCTAAAAATTTCCTCCTAACTACCATCCTCTAATATTAGAATAATGCTTGTAGACAAATCCAAACATTGAAGGATTTAGTGTGAACCAAAGGAGGTTACCTGAATTAGAAGTAATGTTCTTGATCAAGCATTTGCATTTTATTTCCCTCTCCACATCCTACAATTATTCTCAAAACATGATGATATAATAAAATTATTATATTAAATATAATAATATTTTGTTATATTATAATTAAAACCTAAAACATAACCCACATCCATGAAATGGATTTTGAAATTTCCATTCTCTTGTACGGTGGACTACCACCTCGCGAACGAATGTTGTTCGTTCTTCCATTTCCACCTTTCACGGTTGGGTACAATGATCTACCAAAAGTATATATATGATATTTATAACATATTTAAACTTATTTATTAACTATATCATATATATATATAGTTATCATTCATTATGTATTAAATACAATAACATTTCTCTTATGTACTGTAGACTACCGTCTCACGAAGCGATGTGATTTGTATTTCACTAATGCTTCACATGGAAGGTGATAATGATTTATTTTGATTATTTTATGTGATATTTGTAATAATTATTAAATTCATGAAAAATTCATCATTATTGGAATATAATACATCATTTTATATCTTTATATACATAAATATGATAACGTCGTTTTTTTATGTGTGGAATACCGCCTTCACGAAGTGATGTAACACTCTTTTCATCACCACACCACATAAAAGATATGTGTGTGTGTGTGTGTGTTTATTTAAATAAAAAATATGATATTAATTATATCATGATCATTTTGGTATTGTAATATATTACTTAACACCTTTCCATAATGATCTGTGAAAAATATAAAACGTTATTCATGCATGCGTATGACCCATTGTCGCTATGATCATAACATACTCCATTTTTCATAAAAATTATTATTTATTGGTTTAAAACTATTATTTATTTAAAAATATGATTATTATTTCATGATTATTATTTTATATTTTATTGAACTATATAATATATACAAGAAAAAATCATTCATACCCAATCGTGCATGAAAAACAATATAATTAACACACAAAATTGTAAAAATAATGAATGATTATTAACAAATGGGTGATAATATTTTATAAAAATATCATATATGTTATAATAAATATTAATGTTATTATTGAAAAAAGTAATAAAAGGTTTAAAACTAATATAAATGAGGATAAATCATGTACGGTTAAAAGAAAAGTGTGAGCTAAGGGATTTCATTACAATTTAATTTCATTGAGGAATATTTGAATGTTATGAACCTAATTAATATTATATAATGTATATAATTCCCATTTGAGATTTAATTTCTTGTTTAATACATTATTTATGTTATTTTATGTTATAATTTTGAATTATTTTTATATGGTAATTTGAATATAAATTTAACGCATGGTAACGAAATTTCATAACAAAATTTATTTTTATTAGGTTATATTACTTCTCTATTATCATTGATCTTCATTTATTATTTGAATAATTAATTTTTATTTTATTTTATTTTATTTACACTTGTTACATATGTATTTAAAATTTATTCAAATAACTAATTCATTGATTACTTCACACTTCAATGTTAGGATTTTTTAAGGACTTGTCTCACAATTTCATTATAATCAAGTTTGTTAATTATTGAATATAAATTAATTGAAATTATATGCTAATTGTTTAATAATAAATTTTATTTTCCTCTAATATGTTAACTATTGACTATTTGAAATTTATAGTACCATTTTTCCACTCTTTGGTACTTAAAATTAGTGGGAAAATATTAGTATAAATTTTTACTTCATTTATCTCTTTTATCAGAAATCTGTTTTCTTAAGAAACCATGTTTAATAATCGTGTGTTTAAAAATATTTAGTTTAACCATTAAAAAATTTATATATTAAAATAAAATTTAAACCATTTTTTTAGAAAATGTTTTCAAATGGATATTTTTATCTCATTTGAATGAACAAAATTTTATAACATGTTTGCCATAAAAATGAATTTCTTTACTGAATGTATGGAATTACCAACTGATATGGCTATCATTTTATTGAACTATATTTTTCATGTTTACAAGGTTATTTTGCAGGATTTTTTTTAATGTTATTATAAAATAAAATTATTTTTAAAAAAAATAAAAAGGATATTTTCCTCAAGAATATTTTTAAATATATTTTTATGGAATTTATATTCATCAATGAAAACAACCCTTTAATATTACTTAAATAAGTATATATTATATTGATATGATCCTTAGTCCTACTCTGGATAGTTTATGATCATTTTGACTAAGGAAAGTGTTGAAATTCACATCCCTAATTCATTTTTGTAATCAATAAAAATCACTTCAAATGTCCTCTTTCCTATATAAGTTGGATATTATATGTCACCTCAATATTTGTATTATTTATCAAAGATATTTTAATTCCAAAATATTTATATCATTTCTACATATAGTGTTCTACATTGGATTCATTTGTTTATCTAGTGAAAAATTGATAAATCTATATGCTTTAATCTATAAAAATATTTTATAAGGCGTATTATTTATGAAGAAAATTGATTACTCAATATGTGAGGAATGATTTGGATAGGTATTCCAAGTGTTGGGAGTTGTTTAATGAAATACATTCAATGAATTGGTAGACTTATGGGACAATTTTAGTTGGACATAAACCATTTGAGTTTGTTTCCAAGCATGTCCTAAACATTCTTGTGATAATTCTTGATGGTATTATATAAAAACCATATTGTGAAAGGTCTCGATGGTATTGTTATCATGTACCTAAGAAAAATTATGTCCAATAATTAATAATTTCTATATTTAAATTATTATAATTATTGAGGATATTTTCACTGTGTTATTATCTCGGGATGCATTTAATTTATGGATAATTTATTAACGGGAATTGTATTTCATTTATTAGCATTCCATAATGATTTTTTCCTTATAAATTTATTTAAATGGAATGAGTGAACAACTATTTACCATCACATATTGATTTTTTCTTACCCAGTTATGTAAATGGAATGTTTTCTCAGTTATTTACATTTCTATGTTGATTATGATCATTGATTCATTATTTCATTTGGAATACATAACCCTTGTAGAGCATTTTATTTGACACTTATTTTGTTTCCCTTCCCTAGGATTCCATAAACTTTTATATGAATAATATATTGGGATTTGAAATATGGAATAATGTTATTCTTGAAAAAGATAAGTTTTAATATTTTTATTCCAAATATAATTTAAGACTCATGTTTTATCTAGTTTACAAAGACTACTAAAATGACAGTCCTTTTAGAAGTGATTCCTTGTATCTTATTCTAAAGTAATGGAGTAAATCATAGACTATGTGCTACTAGGATCTAGGTAACTATAGTATGTATCATAAAAAGTGTATTATAAACCTTGAGAACTTGATTTATGTAAACATAGAGTAGGGAACATAACCCTATGACAAAATTTGAGGATATGTATAGAATAACTTTCTAATGTTTTGTTATGGTAGGTATTGTATAATTTTTCATTATAATACATCCCTATATAGATACTAAAAGATTATGTAAATAACACCCCCATGATTTTATGGTATATATGTTCTTAAATAAATTCAATTCATTCGATAGTTTACATTGTAAAAATAAACCATCATATATAATTAAACATTAACTTGACTGTTGAAATAGTAAGGTCACCATGGTGAATTGTAATCCAAACAATAAAATTGTAAACATACATATAAAATTATAAATTAAATTTTTCTATCTTATGAATAAAATATGTTATATTTAAATCATGGAATATGTAAATAAATTTTTTAAAAATGATAAATTATGTGTTAGTGTTTTTGGAAACATAAATATTTATTTAAATTCTTTTAATAAATATAATAATTAAAAATATTGTTTATCTTCATAAAATTTATTCATAAAATAATTTTTATTATTATTTTTATTATATATTTATTTTAGATCTTAATTAATTTTTCAAAGTGTTATAAAAGTAGTTATATTTTTAAAATATATATTTTTCTAAAAAAGGATTATTTTAATTTAAAAATAAATTTCTCATAATTAAAAAAACATAAAAAAACAGACTTCGTATTTTAATTCTATACATCCAAAAATAGATAGGATTTATTTTTTTATTTTTTTTTAAATTATTCGATTTTTTGTGAATATTGAAATATAGTAATTTATGTTACTAGCTTAATATATGAACTATTGAGTCATTAATGATTTATGGATGATTTATGAAACATTTTCTCAAAATAATATTCTCTCATTACATTAATTATTCAAAATAATAATAATTATTCATTGTATTGAGCCAAAATAATAAACTAATGAATAAAATAACCAGAAAACACCCCTCTCTTCCACTATAAATACCCCCTCTCCCCAACCCTTATCCTCAAACATTTTAAGACTATAATATTGTCCAATTTCAACTCAATATTATTCCCAAGCCTATAACTCATGTCAAGGATCCATTATTATCACCAAGAGTACAATCCCAATACCTCCAAGGAGTTTATTAAGGAGAAGACTTCATGATTTAAAATCCTCTTTCGTTCTATTTTAATTTCATTTAATTTCTTTTCTTTTCTTATCCTCTATGAACCCTCATTTTTTTTTCAAGTTACATTTTATATCTCTTTACCCCAAATTAATTCTTAATTATTATTAATTAATAAGGATTAATTTTATATTTACATTCCAAACATATGTACTTATCTCAATTATTCTTTATTTTATGGGGAAATACATGACTTATATGGTTCAATTTTTAATTCTTCCTGAAAATTATGCCTAATTAAAGTGAACATATATTTTTTTCCATTATTAAGTACACTCTATAATATATTTTAATCAACCAGTATTTTTATAAAATAACTATTTTTATCCTCAAAGATGTCATTCTTTCACTTATGGTTTTATTTAAATAATTATGATTTTGTACTTTTTTTATAAAATTTAATATTTTCTCATAAACAGAAATAAATTGGAACATTTATAATGTTTTGTAAAAACTATTTTTATATGTTTTCACTTTAGTTGGATATCATGTATCATTATATGTTCCTTTTAATGTCAAAGTATGATCTAAATACTATATTTAATGGAATTCATTTTGATACTCTATTTGGATATTCCTTATTCACCACTTATTCCTTATGTGTGGTGTATGTATACTTCCCTTTTATATAAAATGCTCATTCATTGAAGATATCAATAAATATGAAAATTTATTATATCATGGATTTTATTATTTTCCTAAATATATATCATTTTTATATATAGTGTTTTCGTTGAATGATGTTGTTGAGTTGAATCAATGTATGAAAAATAAATTAGAATTATATTGATTGGTAGGGCCCAGTTATAGATATCCCTTCTATGCATTGACATGTCTCATGAGGAAAAATGGTTTGTGAAAAACTATTAGTGTTATTTTCCTAGAATAATTATATCGTTTTATACCCACAAGAATATAAATATTTTGATTTTATAATGGTTCAGTTTACAGATACCTGACAACCAATGAATAATCATTTTCTTCATTCAGTATTTAGTCGTTAGTTTCCATGATATTTTCACTATCAAAAATAATATATGGATTAATATTCATTCTTATTTTATTTATAAAATGTGTTTTTTGTTATTTACCATTCCATAATTGTTTTATTCGCTTATTATTGATTCATGTAACCCTTACTGAGAGTTTTATCTATGTATTTTTTTATTTTCCCTACCCAGGTTATAAAGATGTAATCTTTGAATTAGTGTCAAGGAAGCCATTTTTATATGTTTTATGTTTAATTGCCAATGTAAAAAGTAAATCATTTATGAATATAGTTCGTTTAGACTAATAAACTAATTTATCTTTGGTGATATGATATCTTGTATCTATGACATTGTAACAAAATAACCTCAGGCACTGGGCTACTAGGGTCGAGGATGTTACAGTTGGTATCAGAGAATGTTTTGTAGAAATATTTGGAACTATATGTTAAATAAACACGAGAATTATAATAATTCATTATAGTGATTTTTTATCTCAATTATTGTGATGATTATGAGCTAACTTCGTGTGTTCCATTATTTTATAATGGAACCTAATAGAATGAAAGGAATCACTACCCATAGAAAATATAGGGATTTCCCAACTCAGCAGGTGAATGTAGTTATTGTTGGATATGATATTATCATGGACATATTAGGACATCAAACAATGGTAATGAAAATAACCATACTACGCCAATGTTGGATAGTTTCATACGTTAGAAACCCTGACCTTTTGTGGGATTACTAATCCAGTTGTAGGTGAGTAATAGATCGCGTCCCTTGAAATGATATTTATAGAATTAGGATGCAATAAAAATGAATAGGTGGTATTAGTAGTATATTTTATCAGGGTAGATGTTGATAAATGGTGGCCATTGATTTAGAATAATAAATAGTATGATGAAATATAAAACAAGGAATGGAGAACTTTTAGAAAAATATTATTTAATTTCTTTTCCATATTCATAATCAATCTGCGAGAAAGATAAAAGTCCTTATCTTAACAAAAAGGTAAGAAGAGGGTTGTGTATAGAATGTGACTACATTCATAGGACTATACATGTATGTTATATATTAAATATGTTATTCAGAAGACAAGACTGATCATTTATTTGAAGGTATTAATCCAATTCTCTGAAGGGCGCCAGCTTCTCAAAAAAAACATCATATGATTAAATGGTATTAAGATCCATCAAAAAAATAAGGGATTTTCTATATCTTATATATTCAATGTAAATAAATAGAAGAAGAGGCCTTTATGACAATATAAAAGGTGAATTGTCATATAATAAGAGTGAAATAAATAAATTTCTATTATGTTAAAATATTTAAAAGAATCATCGTAGGAAAATTTTGAAAGGCATGTGACTTTATTATAAGTATGTAGAAAAGGGTCCTCAACAAAATTAATGTAAGGGGATGAAACAAATAAATGATGTTAAATTATTTATCTTTATTAAAAATTATCATTATTCAAATAAATGTCTACAATATTAAGGGAATATACCACAGAAGAGGCTAAGGGGATATGACCAAGATTATGCAACAACTATAGCTAAAGTAGAAGTACTCAATGATATTATGGCTGGTATAATACTCCTAAATTGAATTTTAAACAATTCATTATTTGATTCTAAATCGTCATACTCATTTATATCATCCCAATTTTCCATGGAAATTATAAATTTACCTTTTTCTTTAATAAGGGAGTTATCAGAAAAAACCCATATGGGATGTCTCGTTACAAAAAAAACAGTGTTGGTATGTTCTCATTATTGAATATAAACATGATTAATTTTCTAACCTTATCATCGTACCTATGGTCAGATTTGATATAATCCTCAGTATAGACTATATTTAAAAATATTATGTCTGAATGTTTTACAAGATGAAGTAAATTGTTATTCTTCAAGAAGTTGTATAGTCCATTATCTATAGAGAAGAAACCTCATCAGCTTATACTTACCTATTTCCATCCCGAGTAACTCTAATGAATGAAATTATTTAGGATTAATTGGATATAACATCTATGGATGATTAAATTCTTATTAAAATTATGGATGTACTAAATTTACATGAATATATTGATGTATTTCTAGAAGAATTACATATATTCCCCTTGGAGCATGAAGTTGAGTTTACCATTGATTTCATCCTTTATTAGACACAAATATCAAATACTTATTACACAATGTATAATGTGGAATTAGCGGAGATAAAGAAACAACTAGAGAATTTGAGTAATACGGTATTTCTTCCCCTTAGTGTTTCTGCAAGGGGAGCCCTTGTTCTCTTCGTTAAGAAGATATATGAATCCTTGATGAGATGAACTAATTTTAGTGAAATCAATGATATTAGAATAATGAATAAGAATCATCTTCCTCATATTGAAGATTTAATTTATCAACTTCATAGAGCTCAATAATTTTCAACGATTGGCCTTCATTATGGATATCATTAATTATGAGTAAAGAAGAATGATATTTAGAAGAAATTGTTTTGAATGAGGTATGGATATTATGAGTTTATAGTAATCCCATTTTTATTGAATAATGCACCCTATGTTTTTAAGGATCATAGGAGGATAATATAAAAGGAATGTATTGATAGTTTTTTGTTTTGTTTTTAAATGATTACATTTAGTTATATTATAAAATTATTAAGACCCTGAAAATCACTTGCCGATCATTATTAAGACATTCATAAGGAATGTGTTGTATAGTAAATTTAGAAAGTGTGAATTATGGATTTAGGAAATTTCTTTCATTTCCATATTGTCTCTAAGGGTGGCATCTTAGTTGATACTATGAAGATAAATGCAATCCAAGAATAGACTACACCAATGAACATAATCAAGGAACCTGGTTTTATTTGTTCGTAAGGTTACTATTAGTTTCTCATTTAGAATTTTTCATGATTAACTAACCCATTAACCACACTCACAAATGATCAGGTTAAGTACATATTGAAAAAAGAATTTGTGAAATTTTTTGAATAATTAATTATAATATTATTCAATGCTCTGATTTCAAATCTACCATTAGTAAATGACGGTTTTGTTAAATACAATGATGCATTAAAAGAAATGAATGGGTTGTGTCTTTATGAAAATTGGTAAAGTTATTTCATATCCATCAAGGGATTTGAATACTCATGAAAAAAATTATCGACCTCACGATATTGAGTTAGCATCCGTAATATTTTCTCAAAAGATATGGAAACACTATACCTTTATTGAAATATGTGAAATTTGTATGGATCATAATAGTTTGAAATACATGTTTAAAAATAAATAAATCAACATGAGGTACATAATATATATCTAGTCACTCAATGATTATGATTTCTCAATACACTACTACTCTGGAACAGAAATAAGATAAAAAATGCATTAAGAAGGAAATATCACACACTTATGACCCAAATGAGGACTGAGAAAGATAATATGTTAATGGATTTAGTATAGATGGATGTTTGAATTATTAAGGGGAACATAATTCATTTTTTAAATTATTACTATACTATATTTACTAGATAGGATAAAAAGTTCCCAATCAGTTGATGATAATTTTGAAAATAAAATTAAATCTGTTAAATATGAAAGATTGGTAGACTTTATGTGTGAGTATGAAATTATAAGAATTTGGAATAAGTTTATGAGTTCCATAAATAGATTATATAAAAACAGAAATATTATATGATTCCTATAGATCAAATATTTCTATACACCCTAGTAGTACTAAGATGTATAGAGATCTGAAGGAAAATTTTGGTGGGATTATATGAAGTAGTAAATTGGTGACTATGTGTTAATACGCCTAGTTTTTAACAGGTAAAGGATTAGAGACAACATCCTAGAGGATCCATTCAGCCGATAACTATTCTTATGTGTAAATGGGATACATTCTTATGGGCTTCATCACTAGATTTCCAAATACCCCTAAAATGAATAATATGATATTAGTTATTGTTGATCGCCATACAAAATCGGCACATTCTCATTATATATGAGATGATTTAGATCTTGAGTGATTAAAAATGAATCAATATTAATTAAGTTGTATGAATTCATGGTACACTACTATAGATTTTTTTCATTGAGATCCTTGTTTTACATCAATATTATGTAAGAGCCTTCGGATGGAATTGGATACTGAGCTTCATTTGAGTACTTATTATCACCCTCTTGAATAAGTGTTTTCTGAAAAAACAATTCAAACATAGGATGATATAATTAGATCACAGTCACATTACTTTCAACGTATGCATGATTAATATTTACCTTCATAGAATTTTCCTATAATAATTGTTTCTATTATAATATTAAAATGGAACCATAAAAAGAATTATTTGGAATGATATTTCATACTCCAACTTGTTGGAATGAAGTTGGTGAGAGGAAACTTATGGTCCCAAATTGTATTGAATAGACAAGGATAAAGGTAAAGTCTATTCATGCTCATATTAAAGCATCTAAAAGTTTGAAAAAAATTTATGCCCTCAATCGGAGAAATGATTTGGAATTTCAAGTGGGGGATCAAGTATTTCTAAAAATAACTCCATGGAAGGGTGTCATAAGGTTCGATAAGAAAGGGAAACTGATCCCCATGTACATCAAACCATTTCAAATTATGGAATCAATTGGGGATATATCTTACTGATTATCATTTATTCCAAGTCTCTCCAAAGTTTATGATGTGTTCCACATATCACTGATAATGAAGAGCATACAAGACCCAAAACATATACTCACATACAATGAAAAAGAACAAGAACCTGATTTTTTATTCTATAAAGAGCCTACTGAGATTTTTGACAGAAGATAGAAATTATTGAGAAATCAGACAACTCAAATAGTAAAGGATATTTGGAGAACAATAAAATAGAAGGAGCGGTATGGGAACCTGAGGATGTTATAAAATGGAACTACCCATATCTGTTTTGAAGAAAATATCCATGAAAATTTTCAAGAAAGGTGTTTATGAAAGAGGGAAGAATATAACGCCCTAATATTTTATGTGATATTTCTTCTTAAATAAATTCAATACTTTCAATAATCTATATTGCACAAATAAATTGTGATATACAATTATATAGTAACAAGAAAGCGGAATTAGTAATGTGCCAATTATTAATAGTAATATGGCCAATATAATTGTAACCTTAAATATTTAATTATAAATAAAAAGTAGGAATCTTATGAATGAAACTCTGATATATTTATATCACGGAATAAGTAAATAATTGTATTAAAAATGAAAAATTATGTGTTGGTATTTCTGTGAAAGGTAAATGTTTATATTCAATTTTATAATTAATGTAATAATTTAAAATAAATTTATTTTCATAAAATAGATTCATAAATTATTATTATTTTGTATTGTTATTATAATATTTTTTTATGATACCTTAATTAATTTTTAAATGTGTCGTAAAATTAGTTATAATTTTAAAATCATTTTTTTCGAATAAATAACGATATTAACTAAAAAATAAATTTGACATATTTAGAAAATTATTTTCAAAAAATATAGTCCATTTTTGAATTATACTCATTGAAAAATGGTTGGGGATAATTTTTTGTTTTTTCTAAAATAGTTTGTTTTTTTGTGAATAGTGAAATATAGTAATTTATGGTATTAGCTAAATATACAAATTATTGAGTCATTTATGATGTATGGATGATGTAACCACCATTATCTCTAAATATAATTCTACATTTTTTATAATTAGTCACGTGAATCAAAACTATTCATAGTATTTATCCAAAATAATAAAATAATGGAAAACAAATAATCAAAAACACACTTCTCTCCCACTATAAATACCACCCCTTCTCCTCAAACATTATAAGACATTAATATTTTCCAATTTCTACCCAAACCTCTTCCTAATTAAATCCCACATGTCCAAGATCCATTGGTATCACCAAAATACCAAAAAAAATTCCCTTAAATGTTCTCATGGAGAATAATTCAAGGTGTAAAATCCACTTTCATTCTCTTTAAAATTATTTTTATTTTGTTTTCAATTCCTCTCCCTATCTACTATATAATAAAATGAATTATAAGTATTTTATATTATATATAATGTGATTTTATTGGTTTTATGGTATATCTATCTTTAAACCCCTACTGCACTCCCCTTTATTCGATAAAATAGAACATTTTTCGTGGTTTGTCGGTTTACCAATTTCATAGATGAAAAAAAAAATTTATTCATTTTCAACTTCAAGAAAATTAATAAAACAATTATTAAGGTTAAATAGGATTCTATTATGAATTTAATAAGTTATATAATGGTATATAGGTATTATATATACATAATATTAATTAATAAAACAAAACTAGTTTGTAATGGTCGAAAAACACCAAAACAATCTAGCCGACTATCATTTACATTTTTTCTAATGAATTATCCTCATATCAAGATAAATAATATATATAAGAACAATTAATCATATGAAATTTCATTTATAACATTCAATTTCAATTATGGATAACTATTCCCATTTTACATGATCTTTCATACATGTATACAAGTGAACCGATCATGAAAACAAAGGAAATAATCACTTATGATTTTCACAATTGAATATTATAACTAATAAAACTCATAAATTAATATAATAAAATTATAATAAATAAATAAAATGTTAAATAGGTTCTGAATTAAATTATTAATAAATTTAATTTCATTATCCTTGACATTATGTTCAAGTTAAAAACACTTTCATACATAAAGTAAGATATTCTCTCTAAACCCCCATTTTTTATTCAAGTTACGGTTTATCTTTTATTGCACCAATGTAATTATTAATTATTTACTTTAACTCCTCCTAAATTATGATTTTATGTTCCATAAATATATACTTATCTCCATTATTTTTTCTTTGATGGGTAAATACATGTTTTATAAGGTTCTCTTTTCAATTCCTTCTAATAAGAAATCGTGATTAAGGGGATCTTCCCAATTTCGTTATCATTTTAAAGTAAACTCCATAATATATTTTAATCCTCCATTTTTTTATAAAATCACTATTTATATCATTAAAAACAATTTTATTTATTTTTGGATTTATAAAAAAATTATTATTTTGTTCGATTTAAAGAATCATAAAAATTTTCCCATAAACCTCGTTGTAGTGTAACATTTCTAATGTTTCATAGAAACACTTTTTATTGGTTTTCACATTATTTTGACATCATTTATAATGATATATTCCTATAAATGCCCATGTATTATTTAAATGCATTCTTTAATCAAATCCATTGTGATATTTTCTTTCGTTATGCCTTATTCACCACTTATTCTTTTTTGTGTGATTTATGTACACCTATATTTTATTTAAGATCACCATTCATTGATTGTTTGATTAAATATCCATATCTATTGGATCACTAATACGATTATTTTCTTATTCACATAACATTTTTATATATGGTGTCTTATTTGAATGATTTTATTGAATTGAATCTTTATATGAATAATGCTTTGGACATGTAGTGATGGGTGGGTCCTATATATAAATAGCCCCTTAATGCATCGACAGGTCTCATGAGAAAAAATAATTGGGGAAAAACCCTTCATGTTTTTTTTTCAATAAGAATCAAATGGGTTTATACAAACAAACTTATACTATATTTTAGGTATAACAGTTCATATTCCAGATACAATAATTCCAATGATTAGACATTTTCTTCTCTTATTATTCATTCATTACATTCCCTGAGATTTTCACAATGAAAAAAATCTAGGGATATAATTCTTTTCTTATTTTATTGATGGAATGAGTTTTTTTAGTTATTTTCTTTTCTACAATGACTTTTCTCACTTATTATTTATACATGTAACCCTTACTGATCATTTTAAGACACCCCTTTATTTTTTTCCATCCCCAAGTTATGAAGATGTAATCCTTGAATAATTGTCAATGAAGTAGTTTATTTTGTTTTATTATGTTTTATGTTTTATTAACAATGTAATAAGGAAAACATGTATATATATTGTTCTTAAAGACTACTATAACGATTGATCCTAGGAGATGTGATCTATTATATCCATGGCATTTTCTTAAAATAACCACCAACTATGGGCTACTAGGGTTAGGGTTATTACAACATTTTCGAAGCACATAGGTACCAAGAGGAAATAACTTTGAAAATTAGGCATCATGTTTGACTCAAGAATTACCTAGTACATAACAATGGGCCTTACTACACAACAAGTTTCACACTCCCTATGGATATTCTTAGGATAGTTAACATTTCATTACAGATAATTATGATCTATTTGTATATATAATTACAATTAATTGACTAGGCTATCCTTATACCATGGAAGGGTCTAAGTGAAAATAAAATGGTTGAATTATTTGTATGAATTTAGTCAATAATTATATTTTTGAATAATTTTACCAATAGTATTTTGTTTAAAATAATCATTAAACATCTTATTATTTAGTTAAATTTTAGTAAAAATTATTTATACATTAACATAAGAGTTATGGATACCATTATGGCTTAATGAATTCAGATTGATCAAAAGTTAAAATTCCTAAAAACATTTTTTTCGGTCTTATGTGGTAGGAATTTGAAAATGATAAGGATATTTTGGAAAAAAAATATTGCAATACAATCCACTGGATTAGTATATGTTTTACTATAAAAAGTTAATTGATGAATAATGTATTTACATTTATAGACATATGTTTAATAGTATTGATAAACATCGGGGTTGAAATAATCAGTAATGACATTGTAATAATAATCAAATAAGATTATTACACTACTAAAAATAAATAATTAAATAAATAAGTTTTATTAAAAATATTAGCAAGATGGTTATTTAATGATTACATTTTATTTCAAAGATATCCATCTATTTTTTAGGAATAATATAGGAATTATATTAATATAGTTTATAAAAAGTCAACTTGTAATCCATGTGAAAACCCATCATGTCCAGAAAGGCCACAAGACTTGAACCCACAACTGAAGAATGATAAGAGGGTAACGTTATCCATTTACCACGTAATATCCTAGTTAATATGTAATTTTTTAGTTAAATATTTTTTTAAATATATATTAATTATGAACCAATGGTATTAATTTTTTTATAGATTAATGTATTAACTATATTATATTTCGATAATATTTAGAGATAAATAGAAGATAAATTCACTATTTTATGGATCTTATATTCTATTAAATGTGAATTTAAGTGCTTTAGGCATAAAAAATAATTTTTTGAGTGTTTATTTCGTAGATTAAGTGATTAATTGGAAATAGATAGAAGCAAAAACAAATGTTGAAATTATGTTTATGAAATTAAAATTTATCATGTAAATATATTTCATTATATTCTTATAAAATAAAATGATTCCTAAACATTATGAAAAATATCATAAAATAAAACATTATCTTATAACTATAATTCATGTTGATATCAATGGACTTTTCACAACTATTAGATTTATGGATTTGAGTATTTTAATAGTCCATTGATCATTCAATTAATTTTTATCAATTACTTCAATCACTCTCTATAATAATTTATGCTATTGCTCATTATCTTTGTCTTCACTTGCCACTAATTTTCTCTAACAAGGAAGCCCAGTTAAGTGTTATTCCATTTCACCTTAGTAATTATTATTCTATCTTATTAAGAGGATTTTTTATCAACCCTTATCATGATGTTGGATTTCAATAAAGTCATTTTAAAATATAAGACACTTGATTACAGAGGTCATGTTTAAATTAAGAGGACACAAATTATTTAATAATGGGAGAATGTAACACCCTGAAATCTAAAAATACGAACATCATATTTGATAGTGTGTATGAAATGAAACACTATGAATATAAAGGAATATAACATCCAAAAACATTATTATATATTTAATATTTAAATTAAATTCAAAAAATTATATAGGTTTAAATGCACAAAAAATTGAGTTTATAATAAGTTACATGAAATAATAAGTTTCTCTAATAGCTTTCATTGTATGAAATACCATGTTTTACTAACCAATAATATAATAGTATTATTATTATTTAATATTATAGTTATAATATATCTGTTGGAATGGAGGGTATGGATAGTATTAAAAAAAATTGAAAATTATATTTTACACAGTTTTATATGTTGTTTATTGATTACTAAAAAAGTAAGAATCATATAAAAAAATATTTATTTTTGAAAAATAGTGTCTTTCTAAAATATGGTTTAATAATATTGGGAAAACATATTTTAAAATTAAATTGTTCTAACTTTAGAAACTTTATTTGAAAAAACATAATTGTTTTAATTCTAAATAAAAATATTATATAATGGTTAATTTTTTTGTATTTTTATGAGAAGATTCAATTTTTTATGAATAGTGAAAAATACTATATTTTAATTCAAAACTGTTATTTATTATAAAAATATTATAATATAAATTTTTTTTTTATTTCTATTAAATTCATATTATTTATATTACACATATATTAATCTAATTTTGGTAATTTGAGTCATTTTCATATTGAAATTAGATATATAAACATTGAAAACATTAAAACATTTTCGATTTAAAAACGTTATTTCTCATCACATATGTGTGATTAGTTTTAAAATAATTTCTTTAATTTATTTGTTTTGAATATTTAAAAATATTATAAATATTTAGAATCATAAAAAATTATATTATCTAATAAGGTAACCTTAATTTTTTAAATATAATAATTAGTGAAACTAATTGAAATTTATTATAGTGATTAAGGTAAAAATGAGTTTACTTAATAGTGAAATCTGAATTATAAGACTAAAAATGACCTAGAATATAATGTAAATTTTATTTAATGAGTTCAATACTAATTTTTACACAAAAACCACTAAAATTTGTAAATTTATTTCCATGTTTATTTTTATATGACCCATATAATAAGTTAAGTATTTAAAAAAGACATTTTTCATACTTTTAATATATTTAAAGCCTTGGGATAGAGAAAAGTCAACATATGATAGGTTTTATATATAAATTTTAATAATAAATGATTTTTTATCATGATATTTTATCTTTGTTTTTTAGATTTGAATAAGTTGCCTAAAATTCTTAAGAAACACAAATTCATTAATTATTTAGTTAATACATTAACAAAAATTAAGGATACTAAAAATATTAATTGTGAATTAAATTGAATGCAGTTTTTCCTCCCATTAATTTTTTAGATTATTATATCATGTTATATGAGTTTTAACTTAATGGATTAAAATTATATTATTTATTTTAATATAAAATAAATTAGTAATGTCAAACTTGACATTAATTTTTTTTTATAATAAATGATATTTTATTAAAAATTTAAAATTAGTAAAAATATTATCCTCTACAAAGTGATTTTTTATAATATATAAATATTAAATATTTTCAATTCATCGAATAAATAGTCTTTTATAAAGAGAAATTTAACTACTAAATAATAAAAACATTGTTAAGGCAGTTAGGGTTAAAGTGGTGTTTTTCCACATTACATGTTCTTCTATTAAATTTAATTTCCAAAACAAAATATTTTTTTATTTTATAAATTATATATCATATTAAGAACAATTTTTTCTGAAGTTTCTAATATCTCTCACTTTAAATTACTATTAATGGAAAAATTACCTATTTTATTAAACTAGTTAACTTATCGAAAACCCAAAATGGTTAAAAATAAGGAAACATGGATGTTAAAGAAACAAATGTTCAAAACAAGTGTTTAATTGTGTTTCTAAAGATTTTATAGACCATATCATCTCAAACAATATTTAATTATCATTTTTTGAACTGATTTTTATAATAATGACCTACCAATAGTGAATACATTTTATTGTTTACAAGAATGTCACTTATATTCAAATATAAATTGAAACTCACTCCTCTCACTTCATCACACCTATCAAGTGATTTTTTTTCATAAAACCCATGAAAAAATACAAAATTTTGTAAAATCATACTATAATCCTTTTTTGGGCATACATCTAACCTTTTAATGATTTAGTGAAAACAGAAGTAGGATACTTCAAGAAGAGTTGATGTTCTTCAATAAGCGTCTTCATTATATCTCTTTCTATAAATTCTTCAATTTTTTAAAAACCCTGATGATATAATAATATCATTATATGACACATAATTATGATTTTTTATGTTATGTTTTTTGAATAAAACCACACACATATTCATCAAATTTGTTATGAAACGATCGTTCATGTGTAGGGAGGACTACCGCCTCGTGAACCGATGTTGTTTTTTCTTCCATTTCCAACTATCACAATTATGTTTGATGATAAATCTAAATTATTTTTAAGCTATTTATTAAATATTTATACCTAGGGATTAACTAAATCATATATATATATATATATATCTTCTAGTACATAGGAAATTTGATAACATTATTTCTGTGTATGAAGGAGTACTGGTTCATAAAGCGATGTTATTCGTCTTTCAATAACGCTTCACACAGAAGGTAATAATGAATAATTTTAATGATTATATTTTATTTAAATGGAAAAATTAATATATTAATTATATATTCATAATTATTTAAATATAATATATCATTTTATTTCTTTTTACGCTTAAAGAAGATAATGCCATCCTTATACATGTGGACTACCGCATTCACGATGCGATGAGACTCAATTTTCATAATTGCGCCAAATATATGATATATATATATAATTAAGTTTCTAATGATATATTTTTTATATAATGAGAATTATTAAAAGGAAATATTTTACTTAAATTCTTTCCATAATGCTAATTTTAAAACGGAAAACATTACTCGTGCATATGTATAACCTAAAATCTCCATGATCATAATATGATTCATTTTTCATAACAATTAATAATGATAGGTTTTAAAATTATAATTTATTTAGAAAAACAATTATTATTTCATTATTATTATTATTTATGTTATGTAACATTATATTATATACAAGAATGGGAACTTTCATAATGGAACACACATGAGAAAACAAGTCAACTAACACCCAAAATAGTAAAAATAATGACATATTATTAATGAATAAGGGATGAAGTGTAATAAATGGTTAATATATGACATAATAAATATTAATATCATTCTTGAATAATTTAATAAATATTTAAAACTACTTTATCGAATGTTAAATCACATATGAACAAAAGTAAAGTGAGAGGAAAAAGATTTCATCTCAATTTAATTTAATTGAGGAATATTATAATGTTAGGCACATATTTTACTTTATATAATTTATATATTATCCCTTTAACATGTAATATCAGAAATAAATATTTCAAAATATAATTTTAATTTTCAATTTTAATTAATGTCATTTAAGGGTATTTGAACATAATGTTACAAAGTGGTAAAGAAGTAACATACTTCAATTTATTTTCATTGGGTTTTAGTACTTATTTATTTTAATTGATATTTTATTATTTTTTGTATAATGACTTTTTAATATATATTTTGGTATTTAAACATTTTTTAATATTATTTAAATTCTATACATATAATTTATTAATTGATTACTTATCACTTCAAAATTATGTTAATATTTAGGGTCTAATTCATAATCTCATTATAATCAGGATTGATTATTCTTGGATTTACATTAAATTTAATTATGTGATAATTATTTAATAAACCCTTTTATTATGTTCTCTTTTGGTAACTCATCAACTTTTTAATGTTATATTACTATTTTTACACACTTTCTAACATAAAATTATTGAGAAAATATTTTTAATCATATTTGACTTTATTTATCTCTTAAGTTGGAAAATCATTTCCATGCAAAACCATGATATCTAAAATTTTTTGTAAAAAGATAATTTAATCATTTCAAAAATATTTATTAAATTAAAATATTACAAATTTTTTCTTTTAAATTTTTTCAATGGAATATTCTTTTCTCATTCCAAACAAGGAAATTTTCTAGTATTATATAATGAAAAAAGGAATGTTATTTATAGCATGTATGAAATCACCTGTCAATATGACCTTCATTTAATTAAATCGTCATTTTCATTTTCACAAGTTTATTTTCAAAAATTATTTTTAAAAAATTATTTTCATAGAAAATGATTTTCAACATGTTTTCTAAATGAAAAATATATTTTCCTCAAGAATTTTTTTAAATATCTTTTTAAGGAATTTATATTCATCAATGAGAAAATCCATTTAATCTTACTTCAAGGGGTATATTTTTTATTGATACCATCCTTATTCTTTAATTGGATGGTTTATGATCATTTTGAATTAGAATAGTATTGAAATTCACCCCTTGATTAATTTATGCAGTCTATAACTATCCCTTGGAACATTTGTTTTTCTATCATCATTGGACACTAAATTTCCACAAAATATCCATATTATTTATCATTGATATGTTTTCTTTCATAAAATGTATATAATTTATACATATGGTGTTTTAAATTTTATTTCATTGTTTTATCTAGGGAAATATTAATAAATCATTATTCTTTACTCATTACAGATATTTGATAAGGCAAATTGTTTATAAATTAAAATGATTTTTTGATATATTATGATTGATTAGGAATGGTGTGATATTGGTTGTGGTATGTTTAATGAAATCCATTAAAGGCATAAGTAGTCTATTGAGATGAAATCATTTGGTCACAAAACAATTGAGATAGTATCCAATAAAGTTCTAAAATATATTGTGAAATGTCTTGATAGTAGTATGTTTTAAACCATATTTTTATAGGACTTGATGGTAAAGGTATCATGTACCTAGGAAACCTGATGTCCAAATGATTTCCATTGTTCAGTAATTATTAATCAAGAGTATATCACTATTATATTTTCTCTATATGAATTTCATATTCAATTCATCGACTAATTGGAATTTTATTAGTTGCTTACCTTTCTATATTGTTTTTTTACTATCTGGGTATTTAAATGGAATGTATGCTGAGTTATTTACCTTGCCATATTTATTTTACCTTATCCAATTATTTAAATTGAATGTGTTCTTATTTATTTACCTTTCTGTGTTGATTACTCTCATTTATTCATTATTCTTTTCCCTATTCTTAACCCTTACTAAAAATTTGAGATCACCCTTATTTTGTATCATTTACCCAAGATTCCATAAATTTTATTATGACCGATATGTAGGGATATTCTAGAATAAATAATTTTAATCTCAAAAAAAATATTGTAATTTTCTTTCATCTAAATGTAATGTAAGACTCATGTATGTAGCTAGCTTACCAAGACTACTAAACTGGTCATTCTGTTAGGCTGTGATTCTATGTATCTTATGCCAGTGTAATGAATGACAGAACCATCTCTAAGCTATTGGGGTCTATGTTACTATACAGATGATTGATCTAGGAATATTAAAGGAAGGGGGTAAATCTTATATTTTTCCAATAAGTGTTGATTCATATATCTATGTGAAGATTAAATAGTCACAAAAAAGATGTATAATATTAAAATGTGGTTAGAAATGTTCCTAATTTAAACGTTGATTATGAGGAAATGATAATATTTAGAAATTATGTATATGTGCCATAAATACCATAAATGAAGAAGTATTTATTATTTTAATCTCATAGTTCATAATTATCTATTCATCATAGAATAAAAAATATGTTTAGATAATTGAAGGAGTGTTTCTTGTGAGACAACCTGAAAAGAGATACAACAGAGTATGATTCTCGGCGCTTGGTATGCCAGAAAGTTAAGTTTGAGAGATAAAAGTCTAATAGGAAGTTATAACCATTGACTATACCTAAATGATAATGGGAAAACATTACCATGGGTAGTAATACCCTGAAGTTTTATAAATGAAATTAATTATTTGAATAAATAAATGCATTCTTAAGTAATGAAGTTATAGAAAAAACATTCTCTAATTTTTTGATTTGTATAGTTATATGGTATACCAAATTTCATGTTAATTTATGAATAATAACCATTTTTAATATATATATCATATTATTACCATTATGATTAGTATATATTAAGGTTTATGATATATTCCAATTGATACAGATAAAAGAAGCGATAGCCTCGACAAGAAGGACAAAACCTTATTAAGCCAATTTATCAGATCTTCTGGGGGAGATAATGACATTGAGATTTTACCATAACCAAACCAAGATTATATTCAACAACTAAACCATGAACTAAACCATTTATGGTATAATTTAAAACTCATTGTGATAAAAACATAAACAATGTTCTCCAAAACACCATAAGAAAATCTCTCCAGTATTCACCTTAACCTTAGGGATTTCATTAGTAAAAAATGATATGTATCTTGAGAGTAATCAAATTAATTTTTATATATTATTATAATTAAATAATTATTTTATTTATCCTTTTTAATCATTAAATGATTAATTAAATATGTTAATAAACAATTATTTTCTGATTCAATGAAACAAAAATTATATTATTTGAAATATTGTAGTTTAAATCAAGGAACTATATATAATGATTTCAATGATTTTTAAAATAAATTTTATTTTTATATAGTATTATTATAAAATAATATTTATTAAATAAATATGACAATATAATTTTATGAAGTCAAAAATCATTGTTATAAGGGTTAGGAAACTATTACTATACAAAATTATTACTTTTCAACAAATTAGTATTTCAATTTAAGAGTGAAAAATATCATATTTAGAGAATTATTTTGATAAAATAAATATTATTTTAGAAATTAGAAAATTAAATTATCGAAGAGTCATTCTTTCAAAATTTTCAGAGATAGTTAAATTTTTAGGTAAAGAATAAATACAGTATAAATATATGGTTTTTATTATAAAATCATAATATCCAATAAAAATATGTAATAAATACTATAAAGATTATACATGACTATAATCATGATTAAAATTTAAAATAATGTGTTCTTGAGGTTTTTTAATTATTTTCATAAACCTGTAATGAATCCTCTAAAACCAATATTTTATTTTGAGGTTTTAAAGTAAATTCTTTGTAAACATGACACACTTCTATATCACAAGGTGTATTACTTTAATGATATAGGTTCTTCATCCAACCATCCAGAGGCCTTCAAAATTTTTTATTGAATGAAATAACCCCCCCCCCCTTTAAGGAATAAAGGGGGAGAACCCTAAAGACATCATCGGCTTAAAAACAATCACTATATGAAGGTCGGTGAGATATACCAATCATGAAATGTGGAACAACCCCTCCCTAGTAATTAAAAATGAAAAAACCAATCCACTAGTGCAACGCTGAGTGGGTAGAAAGTGTCTTATGTCAAAGCATAGGCCTGATCCGATGACAACCACCACATCCTCTCAAACAACCAAATCTATAAAACTCTACAACAATGAACAGTAGATTTGAAACCTCCATAGGGGCCGGATCCACAAGGATGAGTCCTAGTGCACCACCAAACCACCAAACCTCAAAAACCCATTCACCATTCTGAGAGATCAGGAAAAAAATATTCAACCATCAGTCATCCTAGACCAAACCGAATACCTCTACAGTCCCCACCATCGTAGCCACAGAAGCCCGGAAGACAGTCAAAGGACCTGAGATCAAGCCAATGTCACCTAGGACTATATGACTCAACCACACATTGAGGGACCGCCGCCAATGAAGGAATCTAGGTCTTACTGAAAGAAAAAACTCAACATTGGGCATGGATATGCTCCCATTAGAATTGAATAAAAAATCTCACTACGTTCCAGCCAAGCCTCACGATGACAAGAACAATATGGTCGACCACATTGAACAAAAACAAGGAAACCAAATCTAGCTAGTAGAACAAAACCACAACATCTCCATTTTAAATGCATGTAGAGTCCACAGAAACTGAAATTAGAAAAAACCTCCCCCTTCGAACTCTACAAACCTGCCCAGAACCACACCACAATTCACTGAGAGCAGACCCTCCCACCGGACGAGCCAACACACATACTGACAGATCTGACCACCCATACCTCGTCGTTGATAGATGATGAAGACTAGGTTGTGACTAATGCCGAAGACCTGTCGAGCTAACCCGAGCTCCTCAGAGATGTGTTGTGACGAATGCTGAAGACTTTTTGAGCTGACATCAAGCCAACCTCAATGGAGACATCAAAACCCGCTGATCCGACCTCTGAGCTCCTCTAAGAAGTAACACCACCGCATAAACATCAGAGGAAACATTTTTTTTGAATACCCAACTTTATTTCCACTCAAGTGTATTCACCTAGATGTATCTATCATTCATTTATTTTTATAATTACATTTATATAACCCAAACTACTTAATCTGGTGACTAAATTGATTAAAGACAACTCTATGATATATGATTCATGTGGTGTACTTATACACGTACATGACATGAAAAATGGTTGTTGGTCCAAGATATCGCTCAAATTAATTGAGTATTTTTTTAGTCAGATTTCACATAATTTATGATATTATGTAGTAAACCGGATCCATTATAGGGGTTTTCCCACCATGTGATGTTTTCAGATCACTTAGCCTTGACTTATAGTCATGTCCTATTTAATTTTGTTTCCACATTCCTATTTTTCCTTTATGTTATCATGTTATATCGTATCTCAGTATTCTAGATTATGATTATCACTACATTTATGTTACCTTGATATGAATCTTGGATCAAATATACTACTTTACCTTATTCTATGATTTTTTATTACCTTACTGGGTTTTATGTCGCACCCATTTCTTATATATGTCCCTAGGTTATCTCGGGATGTTTTAAAATAGTGATGGAATTTTAGGATCATTTTATGATGTTTTTAAATATTGTTGTTGTACTAATTTTTAATTTTTTTATATTATGTAACCAATATCCCATTTACACTATGATTCATGATCTTTTGATCTTATATTATGTGTACCATTATGTAATAAATCATGAAATAAATTGCATTAAATATATGGGTTATCATAGTTGGTATCTGAGAGAATTCTAGTTATTTTTGGACTTAGGATTTGAAATCTATAATTATATCCTTATAGATACAACTAAATAAAGTTAAAATCCTATTAATTTTGTTAAAGTATAGATTAAGTGGTTTACAAGAAATATATCTCTTTCGGGATACTACAAGTTATTGTATCTCTGATATAAAGGTACCTAGGTGTAATATCCCCAAAAAGGGTGAATTGTGCTAGACTCTATCACCACGTTGTAAATGAAAATGGGCCTTTATGCACACTTATTTTGACACTCACAATATCCTTATAAGCCATAATAAATGGAACAATAATTATAATAATATTTTTTTATAAAAAAGATCATGTTTAAATGATATTGAAACCTAGAAATTCACAGGTTAAGGAATATGTGTTATTTATTAGTTATCCCTTTATCATCCATGATTTCCCATTTATTTGTTTAATAGTTTTATTATTACCATCCCTAAGTCCATTTTCGGTTAGAGTAATCAATCAGATCAAGAATAAAATAATAAAAAGTTTTATTATAGTCCATGATTTTATAAATTCTTTCATATCACAAAAGTTTAATAGAACTATTCAAACATCACATAAAAATATGGAAGTTGAGTTATTAGTGGAGATGGTGAATGGGATAATTATTTAATCCAAACATATAACTCACCCCAATCCATATTTCTAGGATGTAATTCCCATTAATCAATGTGATACTTCCTTTAACAAGATTTGATGATATTCTGAGCATGGGCTGTCTTTAATTATATAGATCTGACATAAATTTCCTAGAGAATGAAATCACCCTCTATATTTTTAATCTTCTTCTAATTTTATACATGTTAAAGGATGATGATGTATCATCCTTGGTACCAACATCTTAAGAATGAATAAAATTTCCTTATCACAAAGTCTATCTATCTTAAATTATTGAGTCTAAGGAAATGATTAACCATGATGACATTCCCATTATTTGTGAATACACTGATGTGTTTCTTGAAGTATTTCTTGGTATTCCACCTAGATGAGAGGAGGAATTTTGAATCATTATTATACCAGGAGCATTACCAATATACAATGCTCCATATAGAATTGATTTTGATGAAATTCAGTAACTAAATAATAAACTATTGGTGAATTTGGATAAATATTTCATACACCCAAGTGCATGTCCATGGGGTACACTCGTACTCTTCAGCAAGAAGAAGGATGGGTTAATTCACCTCAGCATTGAATATCATGTACTACTGGAAAAATACCCTATTACAATAGTTTGGAACCATTGGTATAGGCCTCCAACCCATTAGTATAGGCTATACCAACAGTTTGGAGATCCGTTGCCATATAAGTCGTGAGGATAGGTCTATACCAACGGTTTTCCCAAAACTGTTGGTATAAGTAATATGAAAATCTATACCAATGGTTCCGTAAACCGTTGGTATATGTAATTTAAAAAAAAATCATTTGGTTGGGTTTGATCCCAACACCTCCTGTTTGTGATTGAAAGAATTAACCACTAACCTAACATACTTTTTTGAACTTAATTTCATAAATATATTTATGTATTATCATAAGTATTTTAAATTTTGATTTATTTAATGTCCACTATAATAAAATTCTATTAAAAATACATGTACCTATACCAATGGTTCTCAAAACCATTGGTATACGTCTATACCAATGGTTTTGAGAACAATTGGTATAGGTTCTTTGATTTGGGACCTATACAAACGGCTTTGGACAAACCGTTGTTAAAGGGTCTCTATAATGGACCTATACCAATGGTTTTGGCCAAACAGTTGGTATAGGTCCAAATTAGTGGACCTATACCAACGGTTTGTCCAAAACCATTTTTATAGGTCCATATAAGTGCCCTATAACAACAGTTTCGTCCAAACCTTTGGATTGGGTCCATTTTAGTGAACTATACCAATGGTTTTCCCAAAATTGTTGGTATAGATCATATTTACAGTAGTTATAATCATATAAAAATAACGATAAATAAAACTTATCTTATACCGTTGATCGATAAATTGTTCGATAAGCTACACCAAGCCCAATCTTTTCTTTGTTGGATCTTCGATCAGGATATTATCAAGTAAATGTGAATGAGGACATCACTAAGACTTCTTTTCATACAAGGTATGGGATTTAAGTGCTCATGATGATGAAAGTTGGACTCATTAATTCTCCAAAAAACATCACTAAATTGATGAATATAGTATATAGAGATTACCTTGAAAAATTTGTGGAAGTATTTGTAAATTATAATCTTATCTACTCCGAATGTAATGAAGAACATGATGATAATTTTTTACTATAATAAAGACCTCCAATAAATAAAATATTTATGAAAAATATATTAAATGTAAATTAAGGTTGGTTAAAGTAGAATTACTAGGGAATTTTATCACTAGTAAGTGGATACCTATGGATTCTTTAAATCCTATGGAATGTGAAGGATGTTAAAGACCAATATCTGTAAAATAAATTATAGTTTCCATGGATTGGTTGTGTACTATCTTCCATTTTTTGAGAATACTATCATAATTTTCAAACCCACAAACCAAGATAAATTAGAAGGGTGTCATGTTTTTTAGAATAATTAATATTAAGAGAGATTTAAATAGTTGAAGAAATGATTAATCACTCCACCTATTCTCAAATTACAGACTAGTGGGGAAGGATTTGTGATCTAAAATGATGATTCTAAAATGGTATTGGGTTATGTAATCATGTATGATGAAAATTTATAACTGATGCCTCTCAAAAATTAAATATCCATGAGAAAAACTACCTAATAAATGATCTATAATTTTTTTTACAGATCTTATCATTGATTATTTCGTGACATTACCTCTATAAGTAAAATTTAGATGTCTATATGGATTAAAAATCATCAATTATATATTCACAAAAAAATTAATATACACTAATGAATGTGTTTATAGATGATTATGGGATATTACTATTCAATCCATCCTAGTAAGGAAAATAATGTAAAAGATGCTCTGAGTATAAATTATCATGCAACCCTGTCCAGTATAAGGATTGAAAGGGATCGAATCCTTTTAGAAATGTGAAAGATGTAAATTCGAATAATAAAAGGATCTCCATCCAACCTTTCTCAAATAAGTTCTCAAAAATTTATTCCTGAGAGGATCAATGAATCCTATGAAGATGATCAGTTTCTACATTAGAGGGTAGTGAATATTCTAGATATCAACTTTGATAAACATTGAGTTATAAGGTTTGGAACTCAGATATTTTTTCCATCAAAACCAGAGCTGAAGATTTAATATCTAGATGATGAAAAAGTTTCAACCTTCTCTATTAATCCTAGAATCACTGATATTTATTGATATTTGATCCAAACTTTTGGTGGGATAACATTAAGAGGGATATTGTGAATTTATTTCCAAATTATTGTTATGCCAACATGTTAAGGATGGACAAAATAAGTATAAATGTATGATGTAACCATTTACTTTACCAGTATGTAAATGGGAAAACATAACCATGGATTTATTCATAGGACTCTCCATGACACCAAAATTCAATAACTCTATCTAGGTGGTAGTAAATAACCTGAACAAATATTGTGAAATTTATTGTAAGAAACGTAGATTTCTCTCTTTACCGAATCTCAATGATTGACAAAAGATAAGTGGTAAAACTATATAGTTTAAAACTCAATATTGTTTTTCATTGAGATTCAAGGTTTACCTAAAGGTTTTAGAGAAACCATTAGCCAATATTGGATATAGAAATAAGATTTCACATTTCTTATCCCCCCTAATGGGATGGTAATTCTGTAAGGACCATTTAAACTCTAGTGGAATTTTTGATGTTTTGTTCAATGGATTACCAATGATGTTGGGATCAGTAACACCCCATAATGGAGTTCTTATATAACAATAGTTTTCATTATTAAATTCAAACGTAGCCTTATTAGGATTTTATTGGGAATAGGTGTTGGACTACAATATGTTGAGATGTAGTTTTAGAGTGATGAATTATGGGACATGATATTGTCCAAGAGATTATAGAAAAGCTTAAAACTATTCGACATTATATAAAAACTAATCAAAGTCAAAACAATTCATAAAATAATTGGTCTGATATTGAGTTTGAGATCATAGATATATTATTTATTCATATATGTCAGTGTATGAATGTCATGAGGTTTAGGATGAAGGTCAAGGTTAGTCCTAGATACATCATCCCCTTTGCGATCCTTGATCGTATCAGAGTGGTGTATTGTTGAGTATCACTCCCACCTAACCTATCTCAAGTACATGATGGTTTCCACATATCACTATTGATTAATTACATACTAGAAACCTCACATGTACTAAATTCATAAGTGGTACTATTGGAAAATGATATTTCATATGAGGAGTATTTGGTGAAAATATTAGATCATAGAGAAAATGTTTTCCAAAATAGGAAAACTCACCTAGTCAAAGTGTTATGGAAGAACCCCATGTCTGAGAAAACACCATGGGAAATGGAAGAGGTGAAGAAACAGAAGTATTCTCAACTATTTTAGTGTATGAAATGAAAATTTAATGGGTGAAATTTCTAAAGGGGTAATAATGTAATGAAATGAACATTTATAAATTTAATTGTCTCTTTGAATAAATAAACTCATTATTAAGTAATGAAGTTATAGAAAACTCATACTCTACATGGCCTATTTTGAATTGATATATTGTATGAAAAATTTAAAAGACTATTATTCCTTAAAATTCTTGATAATATGTCCAATTTAAACTGACTATTATGATTATTATATATTAAGTGTTATGATAAATTACAATTTATATATATTAAAGAAGTAATGGGAATGACCAGTTTGTTCATACCCAATGAATCTAATTTATCTGAGTTTAAAAAAGAGATAAAATCTTTTGTATTTCCAATTGATCAATATCAATTAAATATTCAACAACAGAAAAACAAAAGAAACCAATTATGGGATTATGTCAAGCTAATCGGAATCATGGCCCAAACCATGTACGCTGAACCACACCAAGAAAATATCACTATCCTACACCTTACCCTTAGAGAATTTACCTCAGTAATAAAGGGATATATATATAACCTAAAAATATGAATTTTTATATTTTATTTTAATTAAATAGTGATTATTTTTACGCTTTTATTATAAATTACTAAATTATTAAATTAATATTTTGATAGAAAATAGATTCTAATATGATGAAACATAAATTTTGTTTTTGGGAAATATATAATTTCAATCAAGAACCTATTTTTATTGATTTTATAAATTTTGGAAATATATTTTTAAAATAAAATTACATTATTAAATAAAATTTATTATATAAAAATTATAATATAAATTAAAAATTTTAAAAATAATTTTTACAGGGATGATAAAACTGTTATTTCGAAAAGAAACTACTATTTTTTTATTAAATGTTTATTTTGATTTAAAATTTTAAAATTTCATATTTAGAGAATAATTTTTAAAATAGAAGTACAATTTTTTAAATAATCACATAATAATTATCTAGTGGTGATTTTTAAAAAAAAATTGTGATAGTAAAATTTTCAAGTCAAAATTAGATATGGTAAAGATATATGGTGTGTATTATGACATCATAAAATATAAAAAGTAATGGACTAAATACTAGAAATAGTATAAATGACCAAAATTATTTTTCCACTTTAAAATAATCTATTTTGATGTTATTTAATTGTTTTTATAAACCCTTAACGAATCTTCCAAAACCTATATTACATTTTATGGTTTTAAAATAAATGTTTTATAAACATGACTCACTTGCAATTTATCAAGTGTATTATTTTAATGATCTCGATTATTAAACATGTAGAATAATGAAATCCATTCCAATTTGACAAAAACTATGGGAAAACCCATGATATAGTTTTTGGTTTTGATTACTTTATCATATAGATTCTGAAACCTATGTTTGGAAATTAATAAATAATTCTCCTCTTTTTTGATATATAAACAAACCCAAACTCCCATTACTCTTCACTCAAAACTCTTGAAACTATAAATTCCTCCTCTATTACCTCTATATATCTCTCCCAATATTCCCCCAAACTCTTAATAATACACTCCTAAACTTTAAGTAGCAACAACTCAAGGTAAGGGATCCTCTCCTTCCCCCTCTTTATTCAAGCACCTTCATTAAATTATTCCATTATGTTTCCAATTTTTAATGTTGTATTATGTTCTTATATATCATTATTACTATAATTGTGATTTAGAAGTTATGATATACCCATTTTCCTCTCGTTAATCCCTTTCATGAACCTTTACATACCCCCATTATGTTGCTGAAATTATCCTATGATTTTTCTATGACAAACATTTTTGGATTGAATGACCATTTTTATTTCCAATAAATATTATTCAACAATTTGTATTTATCCTCCATTAATTTGGGAATTCGATTTATATAACCAAAACTCATTTTCCATGACATTAAATTTTTTGAAAGGTATCTTTATGTTGTATGATTCATGTGGCACACTTATGCATGTAGATGATATAAAAAATATGGGTGAACCCATATATCACTGCAATGAATTGGTTAATGTTTTAGTCTCATGAGATTTCATTTATGGGATTATGTAGTAAACTTAATTGATTATGGGACATTTTATACCATGTTATGTTTTCTTAGAACTTATCCTTGACTTATGCATATGTCATTTTAAATGTTGTAATCACATTCTCATATTTCCTTTAAGTTATCATGTTATATCATACCTAATTGTTAAATAATATGATTCTTGTCCCGTTATATTACCTTGATATTCCCATTTGATAACATTTACTTCTTCACCTTATGCTAAATTTTTCTTTTTACCTTACTCGAATTTATAGTTAATCCCTTTTTTAATAACCTGACGTTAATCATTGAATAATCTAATATCTTTATAATAGAATTCAATTCCTTTAATTATCATAGATCTTTTATCATTATAGGTTTTGATAAATAGTTCATAATTATTAAATAAAAAACTCTTAAATTATAAGGTGGAATCTTATACTTAGTAACTATTTTCCATAAAATATTAAACCATTAATATAAAACATTTTTTTATTTCAATAAAAAATAATCCAGGATTTGAAATTGGATTTTTTTACATTACCCAAACTTAAACCATATGATTTTTTTTAAAAAAACCATGGTATTATAACAAAAATTTTATAATGTGACATACAATAATTAAATAAATTTTCAATCCTTGAATACTTATAAAAATATTCATTTTCCAAAATGAACTTTGGGTTCAAAATAAACCATTTTCTTGCCATGAAATCATCTTCTCTATCATAATTTTTTATAAAATGTTTCATTAGAAACGTTTAAATAAAATTAAACTCATAAATTTTCCTTTGTAAATTTGAGAACCATGAGAAATTTTTTTCACAAAATAATACTTTTCACTCATATATAGAAAACAAGAATCAAAATTAAATTTGGATTAACTGTCATAACTAGTCATGGAAGTCCTTCACAATTAACTTCCAAACATTACAATAGATTAACCATCAAATATAATCATGAATTAACCATTTAATTTAATCTTTTAATTACCATAATAGTGCATTCCTGTTATCTCTAAGGAGAAACCTAACCAATTAACTCCATCCCACATTTGGAATAACCATAATTTCAACTTCCATATATAATTAATTAGTCGGATATCTTGAACCCAACTATATTGGTTTTATAATGGAACTAACCATTATGATAAACAATTTACAAGAACCATAACATGATATATAAATTCTTTCATAAAAAAAGTTTCTTTAAAAAATAATTTTTTTATTTTGAAATCACTTATTTAAAAATTTGTGCAATTATATAGGAAATAATTTTTTTGAATAGAGACTTGTAAAAAAGTATAGTAAGATTCAATGAAAATATTAGTCATGTTGGTGGGAAAATATTCTCATGATATATAAGTGAAAAAACATTCCTCCCATATTTTTATCAAAAAAAGTTACAAACCACCGTGTTTTGGAAAAAGAAAAAAAGATCCATTTTAAACCGTTTAGTAAAAAAATAAAAATAAAGTAAAAATGAATTTAAAAAATAATAAAAGGATAATCTAAATTTTATAAAAAATATTTCTATAAAATATTAATATGGAGTAAAATTATATTTTTAAGGGAAAATTTAAAATATGATTATCAAAATAAAGTACCTTACCTCAAGTCTGACACATCACATATGTTATTTTTCATCCTAAGTAATAAATTTATATTAATTTTATACTTTATTAATAACCATATAAAATTTAATTATTCTATTATTTTATTTAATACCATTAAATGTCAAATTATTCAATTAATTGATTTCACATTGGGTATTTTTATGATATTAATCTCATGTTTCCAAAATGACTTCGGTGGTTTGATTATGGTTAAAGTGGTCATTATCCCATTATACGAAGAATAATAATAAAAAAATAATTATAATTTTTATATATCAATCATAACTTTAAAACAAATCATGGGTGATGGTTATGAAAACATGAACTATGTTATAATTATGGATGTGGTAAGCCATATATATGATTGAGTAATGTCTCGATTTTTCAATGATAATTATAAAAAGAAGGTAAGTATTATTTTATATTTATAAAATGACCATAATATAATAAATATCAAATTAATTATTTTTATATACTTATATATATCATCTATGGGATGTGGTGATGAAAAATGTATCACATCTCTATATAGAGGTGGTAGTTTAGTTGTCCGCATAAAAAATGTTATCATTTTTTAGTGACTGGAAAGGTAAGAATTTAAATGATATATTATATTTTAATAATGATAAATATTTCATTAATAACATACATGAAAATTAGTTATATCATTTTAAACATTATTTATAAATTTTTATGGAAAATTAATTATATCAGTTTGTGTGGCAGTAGTAGGTCATACACACGAACGATGAATTCCTCTCCCATTTGATGGAGGATATAGATAGATATAGTCTATTAAATTAAAAATCATAACATATTAGTATATTTATTATAATTTTTATTTAGTCGTCCATGGTTAAATAATATTTTAAGGGGGAGTAAAAAGAAAAAAACTCAAATCCTATAGGTGAAAACTATAACTCTTTTTTTGGAAAACCTCTTTTTCATTACATGTTAAGACCTCTAATAATGGTATTCTTCAACACGATAAGGCCAACGTAATGAGGGGGTGGGTTCAAAAAATTCATATACGATGATATTATCTAAACAAAAGTTGTTTTTAATATTTAATTTAAAGATAAAAATATGTTCCCTTTTATAAGAGATGAGAGGGGAACTCATGGAATTTCATAAAATATTTAATTAATTTAATTTAATTTTTAATTAAAATTGAGAGAAACTCATTTATTTAAAATATATAAAATATTATGGTTGAAAAATCCTCCTAAAATATAATTTATATAATTTTTTTACTATTTTATCCTTATATTTTAGTTTTAACCCCTCATTGAAACATTTCAAACTCATTGTGATAACATGGTTTTTTTAATATTTGCAGGTCGTGATAATTTTTATAATTGAAAATAATCCCATAAATATATCATGGTTGATATTATTATCACTTGGAATAATATAAGTTTTTTTAAAATTTTATATCAATTAATAAAATATAATTTATTATAATATAGCATTAATATCAATTTTTAACACTATTCACAACTTTGATTTTAATAACATCAAAATGGTATAAAAAATTATACAAAAATATTTTATTATTTAAATAAAATTTTATGGTAATATATAAAATTCTTGAATCATACTTATCTATAATTATTTTTATTTTAATATTTTTAATAACATTTCTTTTATTTTTTAATTAATTTAATAATTACTATGTTAGCGTTATGTAAGCATTTATGGTAAGTATTAATTCACAAAAAATTTAAAATAAATTACCAAGATAAATGTATATATTTTATATTTAAAAATTATATTTATAACTAAAATTATCCTCTAGTAATTTCTATGTAAAAAATACTATAATAATTAAAAAATAGAGGGTGGAATTTTTTACTTTTATTAAATAAAATATTATAAAAGTCATAATATCATTAAAATAGAAATAAAATCCATATAAAATAATTTTGAATTATTATGGGTTAAATCTAATCATAAAAAAGATTTAAGTCAAGTTTTAGGGTAATTTTAAAGTCCTTATCAATTTTTTAACTTTAATAACCTAATTTACCCATTACTCTAGTTACGAAAATCTCTAAGGTTACTATTCATATTGACAAAAAAGGCCATATTTAATAAAAATTTAAATCATCATTTCAAATATGTAATCCATTTTATAAAATTCAAAAAGTAACAGTGGAATAAATTAATTGTAAACTTAATGGGAAAAACACAAAAACAATTAGTTTTTTGAGAAAAAAATTATTTTTAAGTATAAAATGGTTTTATACTAAATTAAAATATAAAATTCATTTAAAAGCAATTATGTTATTAATAATGAAAAGAAAAAAAATTAAATTTTAATAATAATACAAAATAAAAATTTAGTTTATAAAAATTAAAAATTAAAAATTCATTTTTCAATAAGAATTAGTATTTTTCATTATTCATTGAAAAATAAATATTTCAATAAAATTATGAAAAATAAACCGTATCATAATTTTGAAATGCTAAATTATAAAATTAAACTAATTTTTAGAACATATTTTCAATGATTTATATAAATTAACTATAGTATTTTTTCATAAAAAGAAATAAAATCCATTTTTGAAGAACTAAACGAATATACTAAAAATTAAATGATTATTTTATATTAATTTATAAATATATTTATATTGATTTGGAGCATTATATTTTTTTCATATATTATTTATTCATATTCATTCCCACTAATTTAATAGCTATGTTATAATAATAATCACATTTAAATAATAATATTTCATGGTTTATTTAAGATCATTGTTTCATATCTTGATTGATATCGAACATTGTATTTCCTTTTAAAATTTTTGAATATTGCATTCTCCCACTTTAATAAATTATGTTATCATAATTTGAACTCAAGAATAGTAACTAAGGCTCTAATTTTCAAATAACCTTTTTAGAATCACATTTTATAAAAAGATTAATAAAATTTCCACATTAAACTATAGAAAACGTAAGTACAAAAGTCATAGGTAATAAAATTTAACATGGTTTCTATGTAGAAGAAAAAATTTGGGAGGTTAAAACAATGATACTTAAGAAAAAAATTACTCCCAATGACAAATAGACAGTGACAGAGAACATCTTCAGTGGAAATATAACCATCACAAAATTGTAAATCTATAGGGGTTAAAAGGCCATTGATATCTCATTATAAAAATTAAATGGATAATAGTTTTGTTTCAAATAAATTTTCCTAACATTTAGGAATTATTTTACTACCTAAAAAATAAAATTTGGAAATATACTTACTTTACATGAATAATTACATCCTTTAATAAATTACTACCACAATATCATCTTTTTATCCAAATGATGAGTATTAATGATGAATTATTCAAGTCTGAAGAACTTTAATCGAATTATAATATATCAACTAACACCCTAAAATGAAGAAAATTTATACTTCATATCATTAGAAATAAACCACAACTGAATTGGTTAACAAAAGATAAGTTAATTCCAAAATCAATAAACCTTAAAACAAATAAAAAGTACTTTAATATCTAATATTCAAGAGTAATACCATAAGTTCAAAAAAGATAATTCAATAAATAATTATCAATAGAATTCCACAAAATATTCCAGACTAATATTGAAACCCAAATATCAGATGTATTTTATCACAAAGTCTTACAAGATATGTTTCATATTTATCTCTAAGTAACATCAATCAGTATTAATGTATCATATTAAAAATATAATTTCCCTAATAATATAATATCTAAGATGTGATTTATATAAAAAACATGAATAATAATAAGGCCACATTATAATCATATATTCTTAAAAAATATAATTCATCCTTTATTTGGAAAATACATTCCCATATTATTCTTTTTATATTTATCCTATAAGGTTTCTTAACTTGTAATGATCTTATTCAAAAATAATATTAACCAACCAATCAAATTTCAAAACCTAGGGTTATGTATATGATTAAATATATATTACCAAAATTGTAGTAACCCCTAATAACCTCAAAATCTGAGATCATAGAAACCCTAAAGGTTACAAATTCTTTTAAAATTATTTCAACCAAATTAAATAAATTCTTTGAAAAATAACCTTTCTTGTATGTCAAACTTCTATATTACATATATCTAAAATATTTTTTATAACTCTATAAATGTCTCCAAAAAATTAATACTCTTTCACTAATATATTTTTCAATGGTATCAATTTTATTCTAATATATATGTTTCAAAATATTGATAACATAACCTATGACAGAATAATCCTTAGATTTTCTATGATCTTCAATTTTTTAATCAATAAAGTTGTTATTAATATAAACAACCAAAAACTTAACTACATGTTTAGGGAATACCATATTTATAAGATTCATAATTATTGTTGGGGAATTTTTCAACCCAAAAGTAATATCCAAAAACTCATAATGTATGTTTCTGGTCTAAAACACTATTTTTGAAATTTCATCCTCTATCACATTTAGCTAATAGTATGCTGACCATAGGATAATATTTGAAAAAAAACTTATCTCATAAGATTTATTAATATTTTTTTCATAGTGAAACATCTACTAAAGTAGTTATAAAGGATTAAAACATGCCCTTCTTCTTAAATTCATAATACTTACGATCATTAATATCTTTATTCAAACACTCGTATGTATAATTACATATCTCTCTACATTTTAAAAACTTAACTGCTTGCTTTTACTAATTATTCTTACCACTACCAAGATCTTTTTTATTTCAGTCACGATCCATTTTCCCCAGCTTACAACAATGGAGAAACCTTTTAAAACCTATAAAAAATTCTTTTAAATGTAGTGTACTGCAATTAGAAGGTGTTAAGGTCTTTCCGTAGTACTTCTTGGAATGTTTGTTTTTCATTTCCTTCCACCTTGACCATTTCTTACCCTTTTCATCTTGAGCGACATAGGTTTTAGCAAACTCTATCTCAACTCTCTTAGCATAATGAACAACTTTTTTATGGGCATTTAATTCTAGTATAGACAATGACATTAGTAAACATAGTTTCAATCATGAGTAAATTATATTAATTTCTCTATCAGTGACCCAAAAAAATCTGGCACATGTCAAGCCGATATTGGTAAATTTTCATCTTATATGTCTAAAGAATATTAACATTCTTTTCTCAATTATAAAATTTTTTATTTATCTTGAGCCCAATAATCTTAGGGAAATGTTTCACCAGAAAAATATTCTTAATTGTTACTCATTCCATGTAAGTAATCTATTCTCACTCAATTTTATTCATAACAAAAGATGACTATTCATCAGTTTCACATTCAAAATGATAAATGGGATGATTTCTAATTTATTAATTTGGAAAACCCCTGAAATAGACTATCTTTTCTTGGGATTTGATCTACCCCCAGCAACCACTAGGTTAGAGGGTCCAGTAAATGCTAGAGGGTGTTGCCTTATAAAAATTATCTCTATTTAAATGTTCATTTATGGTTGATCTAATTCCCTATGGTATGGTTACCACCACAATTTATAACATGCATCAGCTGATCTGTCATACTAATACATTTCTCAATTCCAATTTCGAACATTTAGGGTTGCTGATTCAGAATGATATGGTCCTCTAGGTACCTTCCTGCTACATCTTCCATATTTTCTCAACTAAAAACCATTCCGAACAAACATTGTTTAGATAAAGAAACATGATAATCATAAAAAAACTATTTCAACTAAACAATTAAATAATGCCTTTTAAGGTTATTCTATAATCATTATCCTAACCCCTAAATTTATCTTATCCTTTTCTCTAATACCAACTATATGGATTAATTATTAAACATTACATAGTCTAGTTTGTTTATATATTAATTCACTTCATTTCATTACCAATGATCTTTTAGTTTTATATTTTAATATAATTATGTCATAATTCTTATATCAAAACCCCATAAATTACAAGTCATACACATCTACATAGTATCCATTTTTTCAGAATATAAAACTCATAAAATAATACATGTTTTCTTTTTTATTTATATTATTCAGGAATATCAAATTGAATTCTTATTTTCCCTTACCCATTTTTGAAACCAATTATTTTTTTAATAACATGATATGAGCAAAACAATATCAATAAGAAACATAAATGAAAAAAGAGATAATTCATCCATAAATTCTTATTAAAATTTTTCTTTTAAAAAAACTTTGGACTCAAAATAAACCGTTTTCGTACCCCAAATATCAACTTATCTATCCAAAAATTTTAATAAAACATTTTATTATAAATATTTAAGGAAAAATAAACTCATAAAGGTTTCTTTAAAAATTTTAAAACCTCATGAAATACTTTTTCATAGATTTATACTTTTCACTCTTGCATATGGAATAACCATCACAGTTAAATTTTTAGTGACCATTATAGTTACTCATAAAAGAACATCATATTAAACTATGATATAATGCCTAATAGTAACAATCATAGCTACTCATTTATTAACCATCGTATTTAATCAAGTAATATCCATCACAATATATATTCACATTATCTATTAGGAAAATCCTAATCAATTAATTCCATTCTATATTTGGAATTCCTATATAGTCAACTTCCATATCCAATGCATTAGGGAGATGTCAAGGAACCATCCATATTTGGTTTATAAAGTAACCATCCATAAACATTAATAATTTCCAACAACCATAACATTATACATAAAATAATTCATTATAAAAACATTTCATGAGGAAAATAACTTTTCCATTAAGAAAGAACTTTTTTAAAAATTTGTGCAGCTATAAATGAAAATAATTTACATAAAAATAGCCTTTTAAAATTTTAAATTAATCCAAAAACAATTTTTTTTCAACATAGTAGAAAATTATTCTCATGTTCTATAATTTAAAAAACTCATTCCTTCCATACTTTTGTTAGAAAAGTCATCAAGTACCTCATTTGGAAATTCAAAAAAAAAATCCATTAGAAATTGTAACAAATAAAACATGGTCAAATGGATTTAAGAGATTATAGGAGGATAGTAACTACCTTTTTTAAAACATTTTTAGAAAATATGGATCTAGAATAAAACGTAGTTTTTAAGGGAATCATCAAAAGAGTATTTTTAAAAATAATGTACCCTACCTTGAGTCTTATACGCCATGTATGTTCTTTATATTAATGAATAATAACATAAAGTTAAATTTATAATATATTTATAACATTTTAAAATTTTATTATACTATTATTTTATTTAATACCATGCTATATATAATTATTTAATTAATTAATTTCACTTCAGATATTTTGATGATATTTGGCATGTGAATCCAAAATGACTTTTGTAAGTTAACTATGGTCTAAGAAGTAATTATCCAATCATATCTAGAATAATAATCATGAAATAATAATAATTTTTATATATCAATCATTAATATAAAACCAATAATTAAATATAGTTAATGAAAAAAATGAACTATGTTACAATCATAGAGATGGTAGGTCCTGCTTATGCAAGTGTAATGTTTCAAATTTTCAGCGATAATTTTTAGAAAAATGAAAGCATTATTTTATATTTCAATAATTATCATAATATCTAAAATATAATGTTAATGATTAATATATATTTATATATTATCCATGTGATGTTGTGATGAAATATGAGTCACATCGCTTTGTGGATGTGGTAGTCCATACATACACACAGACAACATTATCATTTTTTTTGAATGGACATATATGAAATTAACATATATATTATCTATTAAGAATGATAAATACATATTTAATCTCATATATAAATATTAATTCCATCATTATAATGATTCTTGAGATATAGTGATGGAAAATTAATTACATCAGTTTGCGATACTATTGTCCATCACACACATGTGCGATGAATTAGTCTCTCGTTTTATGGGGGTTGGTGATGCATATAAGTGATTTAATTAGAATAATAACATATATATATATTTATTATTCTAGTTTTATTATTTTATCATGGGGAATTGTCAGACATAAAATTTTATTTTTGAACATTGATATGGTTTATCTTTTTGCCTTGGTTTTTTTACTGATGTCTTAAGTGTGAGAGTTTTGAATTTTTAGTTTTTGGGTGTTTTTATCTTAGGGTACAGTTGTATAATAGTTAGAGGAAACTCTTTGGATCATCCCAGGTAACCATATGGATTTGGAGTTCCTCTGATCAAAGGCTACTTCCAGTGAATGGTAATTCAAACCATACAAAGAGTCTGCTAGAAAATGTTATCTCATAGAAGAACCATATCTTATGATTGGTACATGGTTTATGAAACTATGTGGATATCCTAGAACATAAAAATTATGAAATTAATTAACTAATATTATGGTATTTTAACCCCAAATCCACCCTTTTCTCTTACATATAGTCTGTATGGCCCTATGGGTGCCTCTTTTTGGTTCTTCAAACCTTCTTCTTCCGCCCATGGTTGAGATCTATAGATTTATTGAAGTTTTAAGGGTGAGTTCCCAAGGTAATCTTCTCTATTCTCATACCTCTTCCTTTTAATTATATTTTCATTTGATATCTCCTTATCTTATTGCCATATGGATTTATGGTTTTTGATTACCTTGATTTATGTTAGATTTTTTGTTTGTTTAATATTTATCATTGTTGATCTTGGATCTTAGAACCTTCATGGAATGGTTTCGAGTGTGCATTGTTGAATCGTCATGTAATTGAGGTAGTTTTCCCTTTTCACATGCCTTTATAATTTTGGATTTTTGGTTTTGATTCGTTTATGACCTTCCTTCTATGTTAAATAGTTGTGTATGATATTAGGATAAATTTTTTGGTATGTAAAGTGGTAATTCATACCTTGTTTTATGATAAATGGAATTGTTTTGTTAAATTGTACACACTAAGTGTATGATAAAATGATTTTTTCTATTTCTCAAGTGATTTTTAAAATCTAAATCACAACTTAGATTTTTAAATTCACTTGTGATATGTGAAATGTTGGTTTTGGATTCATAAATGGGTTTTCTAAATGTCTTGGATTTTAATGTGATGTACATTTCAGGGTTTTAAAAATGGTTTGACATGTGATGGTCATGTATGGATTGTTTGAAATTTTAATGAAAATAGATTTGGTTTGTAAATGTGGCATGATTTTATAAGTGTAATTTTATGAATAATTGTGAAATGTAAAATATCTTATTTTTAACTTTTTTGGAAACATGGTTTTTGTTCTTTGAAAAGGGATAATTAAGGACTGTTTGGAACTTTTGTTAATGTTGTGGAAAGGATTTGTAGGATAAAATATCCTTGGATAAACATATTTCCATGGTTATGTTGAATTTTGTGGTAGGCTTACACTAATAGGTTCCTTTATTATAGTATAGTTTAATTGAAGGAGTTTGATCCTTGGAGTGACTTGGGTGATGCATTTTTTGTAATTTATTATATTTTTGTATGTGATTGGATGCTCGGTTGTAATTTTTTGGATCACTCTCTTATATTCTCTTGACATGGATAACCTATAATATCTAGGTAATTTTTAAGAAATTATTATTGAACTAGTAAGGATATGCACTTACTAGTGGCCCATATAATGGGTATATATTGAGTTTTAATTCTATGGGATAGTGCCCCTCAGTATTTACCATGTTAGTTGTGGCTGATTTTGTGTAAGTTAATTATTTAATCAAGTGATGCACAATTTTTGGGATGATTAAACATTTATTAGTATGTTCTAGATTATTCATGACCTCCTATGATTTCTCTAATGTCTATTGCAACTTAGTTTTTTACAGTCATGAATGAGATGCTTATTGGTTTGTTACACTAGCGGGATTATTTCCATTACCCATTTTATGTGAATATTATGATGATATCTTATGTGGAGTACTTATTTTTCATTTTATGAAATGGATTTAAATATTTTATGAAAAAAATCTTTTGGAAATGTTTTATACTCTTATGTTCTTTATTTATAAATGAACGAATCACTTTTCTCCATTAAATATTTAGTTTTTTCTATTTAGAAAAGGAACCTAGAATTGTAATTAAATGATGGGAAATGGAATGTGTTGGGTTGTAAATTTGTAAAATATCTGGAAATGATTAGTTTTAAATTTTTTTTCAAAACTGATGTTGATGCATTATGTATTACAATTGATGTGCATTGAGAATAAATTTGTTCGAAAAACCCTTCTGAGTTTTAATACTCACACATGTAGTTCTTTAATGGTTTTGTATTTTAGTGAAGGTTATAGTTTGTTTTTTATCAGCATTGGTGATGATTTGATTGGGGTCTAATAGTTACCCTCCGGATGAAATGGACATGTGTGGTCATCTATTACAGTTTGAGTTTTGTTTTATAGTTTTTTTTTTCAGTTTTGTGGTAAAAGATGTTTAGTTTAGATATTTGTATATTATTTGGGTTGATTTTTTATCTTTCCACAATTTATTTTCCTTATTTATATTGTCATAAAACATTCCCTTAGTTACTCTGATGATTCCTGGAACAATTAACCAGCCTGTGGGGATTATAAATTCCTGTTGGGCCTTTCCACAGATAAACTCAGGTGATCAGTTCAGGGTCAACTCAAGTTTGTTTATGAAAAATTGCTATCATAGGCAGGTTAGTTATTTAAGGGACCAAAGTTAACTTTTTTATTTGGTATTTCATGTTATATGTAGTAGGAATATCAAATCATAGTGTGAAAGTATAAGGAGGTTATGGAAAACACTTTCTATACTAAACCTTGAGTTTCTATGGGAAGTCTTCTTTTTTTGGTTTCTTTGCCTCATGTGGTAGTTTGTTATTTAGGATAGGAAAAGGGAGTTGGGATAGTTGTCTTAGTGGGATCATAGGGCCTAGAAATCCATGTGGATCCGGTTACCTGGTCTAAAAGTACTCTCCATGGAGGTTGTGTTATAGGCATATGGCTACCAACCATATGGACAAGTCACCCATCGACACTAGCTTCCCTTTTGAATTTTGTGGGCAATTCTTCTATTTTAAAAATTATTTTTAGAAATATTGTTTTGTAATTATGTTAAATGGATTTTGAAATTGTAATGTTTTGATTTTTGGAAAATATAATATAAGATTTCATTTCTATTTTGAACAAATCATTATAAAGTATAGTTTTGTAGAATTATTTGGATGGAATGGATTTTGTTGAGCTTCTAAAAAGGTTTTAAATGAGATTAAATGAATTTTGAATGAACATTTATGGGATTTTATTTTTAATCATGATGAAATGGATCAAAATGTTAAATTTGAAAATTGTTTTTGACCTGGTGGTTAGTGATCTTTGAATAGGTTTTATGAATTTTGGAAATTGAAACTGGATTGAAAGTGTAATAGTGGGGGTCTAATGTTTTGTTTTGGAAAAAATGGAATGTTTTGTTTTGTCCCTTCGTATTCTCATGGGTTCGCAGAAGAATGGTTATTTGTGTAAATGTGGATGAGTTCCTGTATTTGTATTAATGGATGAATTCTTAGATTGGAATGATTTGATGGGTTCTCAGGGTGGAATGGGAACATGAATGTGAGTGAAACTATTTAGAATACCTTTTGTATGTGTTCAACCCACCAGGTTAGTTTTCATTATCAAAAAATAATAGGACAATTTTTAATTTTTGATAGCCAATTATTGTGTGGCATGTTTTTTCTATGTTTTTTGAATATATCATGTACTATGTTTTGAGTTTTAGAACTCTTTTTGATGATTCGTTTTGATTGAGATCTTTGTTTTATTTTTTATCAGTGTCCTCCCTCATAAACACTCAATGAATATTCCTGGTGTAGCTATTGGTGGTTTTGTATTAGCAAGTTTTCCTGTAGATTTACCAAAGGATTTCATTCTTGAGTTTTGAAATCCGAATCCACCTATCTTTTATGGTCAAGAATATCCTCTCAAAGTGAAATAGTGGATGTGGAAATTTTAAAGGAAGTTCAACATCATTGAATTTAACAAGTTGTTAAATGATAATTTTTCTACTTTTTGGTTTGAAGGAAAACCCTAGCTCTAGTTGAAGACTCTCTCTAGAAACTAGTATTGGGAAGCTATTACATGGGAGTTCTTCATGGATTTCTTCATTTGGGAATTTTTCTTTGAGGTTTTGAGGGTGAGTAAGGGAAAGGATATTTATTATTTACAGCAAGTTATTGGTTCATTTTTGGAGTTATTTATCCATTTTATGGATATAGTTTCATATATTTAGGAGTATGTTTCATATGATTCCCTAAAGGATCAATATTTTGAGTGTGGGATTTGTCCTGATCTACAGTCAAAGGTGTTAGAGCTTAATCTAACATTTTTTTCCAATGTGGCAAGGCATATTTTTCAGGTTGCATCAATGATGGAGGGAGTTCTTGTGGTAGTCTTCCTTCATTTGGATCATAGATGTGGTGAGGGGAAATATATTAAGGAATTGGGGAAGCTTCCTGAAGATATCAGTGTTGTTCATGTTAGAAAAAGGACTTTGGATCTTTCAACTACTTATTTTGGGTATAAGAACATGTTGTGCCATCATTGAGGCAAGATATATCTTTAGAATTCATCATGTCTTAATGATATAAAGACCTATCATTCTTGTATATTTATAGTCCCCTTGCAATGATTCTTTCTAGGTAGTTCTAGAATGCTATATAGAGCCAATTCACTAGAGAAGAGTGTTATTTGGGCTCAGTTTAAATTTCCTTCCTATGTATACTACTTTGATATAATGGTTGCATCTAGTGGTGTTATTAGGGGTTGTGTTTTCTTTAAATTGTAAAAGTGAATGTTGTTGATTTCTCTGTGAACTTCTATTTCAAGGGATGCTTACTTGTAAATAATGAATTCTTTATTTTTATTGGGGATTATAAGCATATGGCTACAAGGTCGGAGTTGCTTAAAACAAAATTCCTCTATCCATAGGCCCCAGAGTGAATCTCACTCATAGTCAGAAATCACCAGGGTGTGAGGGACCTTGTTCAAGATTTTTTATCCTGAGTGGAAATAGGGATAGTTTAAGGTTTCCTATTATAGATCTTGTTTTCCATTTATGGTGAGGGAATTTATGGTTGGTTTTTAAATTATCATGTTGGCTTGAGCTAGTTGGTTCTTAATGGTGGGTAGACCCACCATGGTTCTCGTTTTGATTTCTCCTATGATAAATCAATTCTAGCTATTTTCTAATGGTAGGGAGTCCATTCCAGCCTCATGGGTTGAGATTTTAGTTTTGTATTGGATATTTTATGGTAGAAATACTTTCTTTGTTATGTGGTTTAGTTTTTATGTTTATTTCAGTGAGGGTAAACATTGGTATTTTTTAAGTGTGCCCATAGTTTTTATGGAGGTTATATATTGAGTTTTTTCAGTAATTTTTTCGAAAGTGTTTTTAGTTAATTGATTTGTTTCAAGAAAGTGACATGAGTTTCAGTTGGATTTTGTTGATATTTTCCTAGTTTATGTCATGAATCCTCCACCGGGGCCCGTGTCGTGACTACCCCAAGCCCGCCTTCCATAGGCGAGGGGATGGAGACTTGCACGGATAGGCGTATTCCCTAATACCAGGAAGGAATTGCCTTTATATCCTGTAAAAACACACAACCAAGAATGCAGCAAGATCTGATCACAAGTAAACTATATAGTAGAATGAGTGTGTACAATATGTTAAAGGGGCCAGAATACAAGTCCAACTCTAAAGTACAAGAAAACTGAAGGTACAAGTAACACTGGGGAAGTACACGTAAAATGAAAATCTCCAGTGAAGACCCGCCAGGTGTCCTGCCTGAAGGGTAGGTACATCTCTCGAATGGTCATCTCCACAGTACGCATCTTCTAGGGTCCACCTCCAAGCTACCTTCATTCCTGGTACCATCATCCTTAGTTAGCGATGTTTTTCATCAGCACAAAATACAACAGGGTGCGTGTGTAGCCCGTGCAGGGGTGAGTATAATGATACTCAGTAGGGACCCCGAGACCCCCCAAAGGTCTCTCAAAATCGACAAAGGATAAACCACAAATCATGAAAACAACTTTTAACCCTACTCAGGTATATACCCATACATTTTCCTAAGTTATCAAGTATACCCATCTCATTCATGTGGAAACACAAGGCCCAAACTCAAATGTCCTACAAAGGAATGAATACCACGAAGGTAAGTACCACACAGGTATTCCACACATAAGAATACCACCAAGGAATTAACACGAAGGTATGTGCCACACAGATGAATACCACCAAGTTATCATCATGAAAGAAAGAAACACACAAGAATGTCGCACAAAAGAATACCACCCAGGTATCACCATGAAGGAAAGTACCACACAGGTACGCCACACAGAAGAATACCACAAAGGTATCACCATGAAGGAAAGTACCACACTGGTATGCCACACAGAAGAATACCACCAAGGTATCACCACAAAGGAATGTACCACACAGGTATGCCACACAGAAGAATACCACAAAGGTATAGCCACGAAGGAAAGTACCACAGAGGTTCTCCAAACAGAAGAATACCACCGAGGTATCACCATGATGGAAAGTACCACACAATTACACCACATAGAAGAATACCACATAGGTATCACCACTTAGGAAAGGAGTCAACTCACACTAGGTTTAACATAGGTACGGTAGTAAAGATGTTTAGTTGTAACTACTGAATAATTTTATTCTGTTAAGAGGCAGACCCACTATAAAGACCCATACTTTACATACATTGTTATTACTTCATAATTTAAGCACACTTATTACAACATATAAGCAAACCATGAAAGGACCGTATAGGTATAGTGTCTTTAGAAACTGGGAAACATAAACAGTTGGTTCATAAATCATCTACATTTTCTCCTTTTTTTATCATATCTAGAGTCTCTTTATGGCATATCATACTTAATACCCTTCTTCCTGACCTAGGGAAAAGAAACATACAAAAGGGTGAGCTCAAATTCTCCGTAAGGTTAAACAAAAGAAATATCAATCAAATCATATTCATTAGAACATATCATTTTGGAAATCTTAACCTGAAGAAGTGATCATAATTTTATAATATGGGATAAATCATAGTAGTGAAATGTAACACCACTAATCATAACATAAAACATGAATCTTTGTGGAATACACACATAATCATAGATAATCATTTCTTAGTAGTCAAGACTCATATCCAAGACTATCTTAGCGGACAAATCCCATTTCTGAACTGAGTTCACTCCTATTTTCACTCCTGTATCACTAAACCAAATTAACATGTCGTTCCAGCCATGTCTATCTCATGAGATATAAATATTTACCCAATGCATTGGAGGGAGATATAGGTCCTTCCCATCTCATAATGTTAACATTCTTATCTATGCCACAAGATCATAAATCAAACATCATAGCATAACCCATGTAATAAAAATGGGATTCTTAAACATCATGTCATCATAACATAAATCATATAAGATAAAAAGAATTCATATAAATAATTCCATCATAATAAAATAAATGTAAAAATATGTATATAAATAGTACCCTACATTATCTTAGATGAAAATAATTTTGATAAAACACTTGAACTCCATTCTTGAGGAAAATATCCTTTTTTTACTTCAAAAACAAGATTCATTTCATAACATGTCATACAATTTTAAACTAAAAGAAGTTAATTAAAAATAAACTTGAAAACTTTTAAAGGAGGGTTCATGGAAATAATTTTCTAAAAAACCATTCATTCCGTATAAGTTAAAGAAAAACATTCTTCTCGTGCTTTGGCTGGAAAAGTCAAAAAGTACCTTGTACTAAAAACGACAAAAGATTGCTTTCATATCTTTTACTAAAAACTCACCAAAGGGTAAAATTGGATTTAAACAATTGTAGGAGGATAGAAATAATATTACATATTGAGAAAACATGGTTGTGGATGATAAATATTCCCTAGTGAATTATGAAGTATAAATAATCTCGGATAAAAATCAGATTGGGAGATTTTCCTTAACCTTAGGTCTGATTTTCTTCGTACGTGTCTGAACCTCCTGTATAATGATTTAAATACTGTTATTTAATTATTCCATAATCTTACTAACTATTATGATATCATATATTTTCATATTCTTATCTTCTTTTTAGTAATATTTTATTGCTATTTGTTATTCGGGTGTTCATTGCTTTATGGTTTTATGCATGTTTTGTCGAATAAATTATTATTATTCTTTTTAGGTTATAGATACCTCATTTAGAGAATGTTATTAGTGTAATATATATCATATTTATTTATTCAATTAATTTATATAATCATTATGCAATAAATATCATGTTGAACGAGTCGCATCACATCGTGGAGACGGTAGGCCGTACGTACGCACGAGCGATGATATCATTACCATGATCGTGTAATTTTATTAAAGTGTATGTATAATATTTCATAATAAATATCATTTTAAAATAATAATATATAGTTATTCTTTACACCATTATACCCATCTAAGTAAGGTGGTGGTGGAAGATAGATTACACCACGGCGTGGAGACGGTATTCCGTACGTACGCATGCATGGTGATTTCATTTTCTGTAGGATGGATAGAATGTGAAATATGGTTGTTTAATACATAAAATAAAATATCAGTATATGAGTGATACTGATGTTATTACTTCATAATAAAACAACTAAATAAGAAGATGTAGAAGAAGAAATAAAGTTGAAATAATCGGTAACGGACATTACCTCTTCTTTGAAGCGCCTCTTCTTAACCTCCTCTTAGGGCACTAAATATGGACATTGAAGAAGACCAGGACCTCTAGGATGTTTCTAGAGAAGTTTATATGGGAAATATTCAGCAGTTGGACGAGCATGAAGGCTCAATGTGGTGTGAGGAGGACAGGGAGGAGGTGCCCTTTTATAAGGGAGGAGAGGGGCACTTTAAGAAAAACATAAAATATTATTATATTATAAAGTCATATTCGGTTTTTAAAAGCTCCAAATTGATTTGTTTCTAAGATAAGGTGGGTATGGGTCTAAATCCACTAAAACAATAGATTTTAGAAAAGTTTATCTTACTATTTTAACCTTATCATTTAGATTTAACTTTAAGTTAAATAATTTTACTTTCACCGTGTCTTCTTGTTTTCTTACACTATATGGTTAATAAAATTACTATAACAAGCCAAACGAACCCCAAGTGGTTCATTATTAATATATATAACCTTATCTAAGTTATATCCTTGAACATTATATTTTTATGAATAAAATAACAATTAATAATATAATATTAGTTTTAAAAACCATTTTATGTCAATTTTGACACTATTTGGTACATGATTTTTGTGAAACTCATAACAACATGATTAGTTCGAAAACAGTTAATTAAATGAATAATAACATGTCATATTAACCTATAAAATTAGTTTAATTCATTAAAAGTCTAAAATTACATTTATTTGGGAATTTATAACATCATTAATGTTAATATTTCATTAATAAGGTAATTATTGCATCATCATTGTGTCATAAATAAATTAAATTATTTAAAGTCTAAAAATTATTAATAAAATATAATTATGTAGTAAATATTGTTATCTATCTAATTAATATTTATAGTCGAATTTATCTTATGTATAACCCTATATTAAAAATGTTTTAGTTATTAAACTTTGATTTTACCTATTTTAATTCTTCTTTAAATAAAATAAAAATAAATGTTCTAATCTAATCCAATTGGACCTAAAGGGTAATATTTTATCCCTAAGGTTTTTTCTGGTCGAACTACACTTATCCAATATAATTAAGACATGTTTTATAGTAATAAAAATATCATTGTTACCCTTAATTACCCTATTTACTTTTAACCGTGGTGAAAAAAAGTAAAAAGTTACTATTCACCAAAAATTATTTTTATCTTATTGAACCAAATTTTACTCATTTATATTAACCATGTCACTTATATTTTCGAAATTCAACTCAAAGAAGCAGTAAAATTATGTTTTATGTAAATTTTCAAATTCTCCTAGGAGGTGGGTAAAAGACGGTGAAAAGTTCAATAAAATGTTTATATGTCTAAAATTATTATAAAATGACTCCAATGAATTACATTGAACTTATATAGGTATTATGTATCTATTTTTACATTAAATAAATTTAAATAAAATAATTATTTAATTAAATAAAAAGTCTGTTTTTAAATAGTAACATAGTGTTTTCACTATTCATCAAAAATTGAAAGTTTTTCAGAAAAATACCAAAATTTCACCTTAGGCTAATTTCGATATTCTGAATTCAAAAATGGAGTCCATTTTGAAAAATAAAATTTCAAAAAGTGGGTATTACTATTCATAACGGCTAGTTTATATAACATATCGATGTTTAGTAAAACTCGGTATTGCTTACAATATACGCTATCGTGGAAGGTCACGATTGCGTGTAATGCAAGCCAAGTCAGGGACGCGTGTAGTGCAAGCTCCTTTTGGTGTATCGTACAACACAGGACATCCATGAAATTAATAAGAACATTTTTCATAAAATCTCGGGGTGTTACACCCACGTAGGATCCTAAATCATCATCAAACCCACGTAAGATCCTAGTACACCATCAGACCCACACAGGATACTAGAACATCATCACACACACACAAGATCCTAGTACATCATCAGACTCACAGAGGATCCTAGTACATCATCAAGCCCACACATGATCCTAGTACATAATCAGACCCACAAAGGATCCTAATACATCATCATACCCACTCAGGATCCTAGTACATCATCAGACCCACAGTGGATCCCAATATTGCAGACCCACGAAGGATCCTAGAGTAGTCCCACATGGATTATTATAGAAGATCCATGTGGGACCCTTAAACATCGACCCACGAAGGAAACCAAAGTACAGACCCAAATAGTATCCCTTTATCATGTTATGCCCAGCTACAAGGTTCACGCACAAATCTTGCTTGTCTCCGAGAGCGTTTGATCCTAAATCTAGTGGTTGATACTCAAACTGGAACGATTTCCCACGAATAAGTATTCCAAAGGACCACCATGCTATATGGGTCTTAAGGAAAGATACGGTGCATCAAACGGACGCCTGGTCTGTATGTTATTAGCCTTTTAGTCTTGATGGTCCGGTTGGATTCGTGCTCGATCCAACCTGACTGTACCCCAACTTTATCCAAATCTTAATTGAGGTATACGAAAATGGTCGGCTTTCTCAAAGGTTTTCAGTGCCGTAGACGGTTCGTTAATCGGACACCCTTACCTCAAGATATGGCCGAAAGAGCGAAGAAGGTCGAAACTGGTCGGGGTCTGGTCCGACCCAGCCTGACGCAACCCACTGGGTCCAGCCCATCCCATGCTGGGTGGCCCGGCCTAGCCATATACGGGGGGGGGTCGTGCGCCCCCTGCCCTCAAACACGAAACGGCTGAAGCCGTTCGGTCACCAGGCAACACGCGGGACTAACCGCGGGTCCCACTCAGTATAGCTCGGCATGCCGAAATTGCTGGCGCCTTTCTCCTCCTAGCGGTACGTTGTGGAATGCCCCTCCGCGGTGGCGACCCGCATGTTAGCACAACACGCGGCTGTCTGGTTTTCCATATTCCCTCCTCTGTGTGGCGCGGTCGCGTGTTGCACTATCTCCAGCGTCCGGCGTCGAGCCGGACGCATCTCGCCTCGCCATCGGAACACAACCCATGGCTCTTCTGCACCGGGCAGCGCGGATGCGCACTGCCTCCCCTTCGTGCGGTCGACCCCCACCTTTTCTCCCCTTCTCTGGGGGCGCGTTAATGTCGCCGCCTTTTTCACGGCTAGCCAGAGTTCCAGTCACCGCTACCGAGTCCCACCGGTGCCAATCGTCAGCACGAGTCACCATTCACCTCCATCGCGAAGATCGTATCAAACCACATAGGTTGCGGAGAGGTCAGGCCAAGTTAGTTTGGACTGCACCCTCCGCATTAGAGCAGTTCCAAGCAACTTAAATGTTTTCAAATCATAAATAACGACAAGAACGATGTAAGGGAGTATACAAACAACAATAAAACCTACCTTGAATATTTCATAGGAGATCGTCTGCATTTGAGGATGTGTTGGCATTCAATGTCCCCGCAAAAAGCCTCTAATGACGCCGCTTGATCATCATTCTTCGGTTCGTGGTTTGGAGTCTCTCATAACCGCTCACCGGAACTGGCTTCATCCCCCATGTGTTGGGAATCACGGCACTTTACCAGAGATTCGTCGCTTGGTGATACAATGCCAATTCCTCCCCCCCCCCCCAAGCTCCATATAAATATGAGAGAGGGAATGTAATTAACGATCATGGAATTAATGAAGGTTCATTTAATAGGAACCTTCCTAAATTCCAACGATGTTGTAACTTAGTATTTTAAAGGTCAAGCCAATTAATTTACGTTGGCTTAATTAGTGTGGAGGATTACAAGGGACCTCCCCACATTCAAGAGGGGTTAGGGTGGTCCCCACCACCATGAATTTACAAATTGGGGTTTTCTAGCTCGGTCGGTCCCCACCTCCAAGCATGAATTGGGATGTTAAAAATTAAATAAAAAGTTGTTCATTTTTAATTTTTACTTCACAAAAAACATGAAAAATAACTTTCACCCTCAACTAACTGTTGTTGAGGGGAAACTCCCCATAAGAGAATATTGGTGCTATGAGTTCAATGGTGCCCTCAAATTTCAATTCCAATTACCAGTTCAAAGTTATAAAACTCCACTTGCATGTTTACTGAACATACCCAAAAAAATGTTCAGAAAATTATTAATAGTCACCCTCAACCCATGTCGGTCGAGGTTAGGCTCTACCCAAGTGAAACACACCCTAATGATCCCAACAATACTCTCTGATTTCCAATCCGAGATACCGATTAAAAGTTATGGATTTTACAATAAAATAATTGTCACTTATTTATTTTATTTGTGGCCAAAAACTAACTTTAACTGGTGGCCCGTGCGGCCAAAGTTAGTATCTTTAAAACAAAGCATGCCCTGCTGAGTTCAGCAGTTATCTAGGATTTTCAATATGAGCTACCATTTGTGAGTTATAAGAATTTGAAAAATAAAATAATTTATTTAATTATTGTATTGACAGTTATTCCATTTTTGGGTTTTCACACAGGTGGCCCGTGCTGACTAAACATAAGTCGCACCTCGGGTAAACCCGCCATCCTAAGCGCAACGGTGCCCTCGAATTTCTGGTCTGAGTATTTGTTTAAGAGTTATTCCTCTATTTTAGGAAAACTGCTTACGTGAGCTAATTAAAGCTTAACAAAACTTCGACGGATCATTCTAGGCACTCTGGGCCTCGAAATCGCGCGTCGTCATATTTAGCATTCACAAAAAATTCCCATATAATTAAAAAAACTAAATAGAATTTCTGGGTCTTTACATTCTCCCACCTAAGGAGTTTTCATCATTTAAATCCACATTACAAAAACATGGAAAACAAGTGGGGGTACAAAGCACGAATATGAGCCTCCCGCTCCCATGTTCTCTCCTAGAGGTTCTCGTGCTGCCAACGCACATTCACCAAAGGTATCAATCACCCACTATGTACTCTCTCTTGGAGATCCTAAATCTCCATTAGAACCTCTGAAAATTTGTCCCTATCCTCGATGTCCAGCTCACCATGGTCGATGACGTGAGATGGGTCATGCATGTATCTCCTCAGCTGAAATACGTGGAAGATGTCCTACACCCAAGGCAACTGAGGTTGAAGTTCTAGGCATTAATCCACCTCGCCAACTCTGTTGAGGATCTGGAAGGGTCCAACTAACCTCAGAGATACCTTTCTGACCCATCTAAATCTATGCAAAACTCATTGAGGTGAGACCCGTAGAAAGACATGGTCACCATCCTTAAACACCAGAGGTCTCCATATCCTGTCAACATAAGACATATGTCATCTTGGAGTAGTTTTCACTTTCTAACAGGTGTGGCATCTTGAGAAAAACTCTATTACTGCTTTCTTCATTCCCAGCTACCAATTTTGTCATCGGAGGTCCTGGCACATCTTCACCACTCGTGGATGTACCTCTAGAGGGGATGTGTGGAACTCCCTCAATACTTCCTCCTGAAGCGACCCCGGTACAACAGTTTGTTCTCTAAAGAGGATGATGTGATCTGCACCTTCCGAAAATCCATCAGGTGCATGTCTGGTGGATATCTAAGCACATCGAGCCTCACCATCAGTTTCCACGCATTGTGCCTCCCTGGCTCGCTGATGAAGTGGTGGAGTGACTGTAAGAGACTGATGCAAAGCTGATCCATCTCGATCCACATAGGATGTTTTCAAACCGGCCAGCTACTCTGTCACCTCCCCTAGAAATTGTATACCAGATCTCTTGCAGAGTTCATCTGCTACAACATTCCATTTCACATAAGTATAGTCTATCTCGAAGTCATAGTTCTGGAGGAACTCAAGCCAATGTCGTTGCCTCAGGTTCAGGTCCTTCTGAGAGAATATATAACTGAGACTCTTGTGATCAGACAGTACTATAATTCTTTTTCCAATCAAGTAATGCCACCTCACAATTAGCGCAAAGACCACTAATACTAACTCCAGGTCATGGGTAATGTAGTTCTACCTGTCAGTCTCATTCTTAGGTCCATAATGTTCTAATGAAACTTCTTCGTTCATAGTAAAGGCTCCCCCTTTTTCATCAAAGTTGACAAGGGTGCCACTACCTTGGGTAAGTCGGGTACAAATATCTGATAATACCTAGCCAAAGTAGATGTCCTTCTCTCTTTGGGGAGGTAATCCTAGAAAAATCTTTTGAAAATAAGTCCCCATGCTCTACCACTCTTTTTTTGCACTAAAAACTCAAAACAACTGCTACCACAAGGGTATGTTTTTCCGACTCATGAGTGATCGGTTGCACCGTCCTATGCATGAGTCCATCCTATACTGCATGGGTATTCTTTTTTCCAAACAAATAAAACCCCATTCCAACAGTATTGAGAATTCACAACCTTTTTTCCTAATATAGTCAATCTGAGTATGAATTGTCGATGTCCAGTCATACCCAAACTAACTTCGTAAGGCCTCGACGCTGCCACCAAGAGGTTCTAACCGAAACTCTCACCTCAATGGTCAAATCATACCATCGGCGTATATGTGATTATCGAGTCTCCTCTCAATGGTATCTCCAGAAGTGAGGGTCAAGTTAGTGGTTTAACCGGAAGCTCTAGGTCTTGGACAAGATTCGTGGAAGGATGGAATGATTGGTACCTATTTATTTTGATATTTAATCTAGTCGTAGACACATACCATACCTTGAATCAATACTCAAGCCCTTGGGTCACTCTCCATGACCACATGCAGCTACTCTCTTCCCCTTTCCTCTAGATCATTGAGCCTGGAGGGGAGCACAAAGGGGGGTGGTTGTAATATGTTGAAATATACACCACCACATGATGATTCGCTAGATATGATTCCACGTGTGTATCCCGTTAGATTCATCTATCCCTAACACTTCTGTATCCCGAAACATTTTTACTGGACCATGTCTCTAAGACTTGTTCCAGTTTCTTGTTTTCCCACTACTATCCTTTGCTGGATGTATCCGCTCAACCAAAGAATATTCAACAAAAAAGATACTCTCTGGCACCCCAATATAAGTAGGAATGCAAAGAGGAATAGTTCTAGTTCAGAAATCCTTACACACTGTGTTCGAAAGTCCAAGCCCCAAAGCACTGATCGTATCGTATTCATCGTGTACCAGGAATGATGGGTATGTTACGATGAATACTCAGATACCGACATGTAGTCCTACCAAGATATAGAAGCTCTAGGGAACTATCAACCACATCCTTAAGCCAGTCCTTAGCTTCCTATGAGTCGGGCTCACCACAGACCCTAAGGGGAGTCTGATGCTAAATCACGCATACGGAACTAAGCCTATATGTGTCCGCTACTAGTACCACCAGATGTAACTACTGACCAACGGGTAATGATATAGCTGACACACTACCCGAAGGTACTATCTCGAGTAATGGTCCACTTACCAAAGCCTCATCACTATGCGGAAAATACTCATGGTCACTCACTGAAAAAGTCTATTATCTAAGATCACCATCAAGTCTTCTAGTGTCTCAACTTGGCAAAAACTCTAGAAACCGCCTTCAGCCAGCCCTCAGCTGCCTGGGAAACTGTCTCTCTTTGAAACCTCAGAGGCCTCTACTTCTGGAACTCATGGAAACTTCTCAGTCGGCATACACCATCAGCCAGTTCATCTGGTTGTATCTTCTTCCCAACAGGTGGTGAAACCACTGGTACACCACCCGAAGGTGACAACATAGTAAGAGGGACTGACACTGGAGCCTCATCACTCGTTGGTCCGTTATCATGTACTCTCTCGGGAATCCAAGCTAGTTTTCTATGTAGCGGAATCCTGATATGGAACAGGAATGCCATGGTCATTTAATTATACCTAGTGATCTGACTCAAGAAAAGACAAGAAATCTTTTCAAAACACAAACGCAATCAGTGTTTTCGCACGCTAAGTTGGAAATGAAAAATCAGGGTCCTGGTGTATGGATACATCGGTCGTCCCACCAACACTGGATTCCCCATACTGAAATCCACACTCATAACACTTAACACTACTGCCACACAGAAAAGTGAAAATTCATAGTTCTACGGTAGAACCAACTCCACTAATACCAATTTTTCACAACCCTTCCCCTGGGGCCCATGTCGTGACTACCCCAAGCTCCTCTTCCATAGGACAGGGGCTGGTAACTAGCACCGAAAGGCATATTTCCTAATACCAGGAAAGCATTGCCTTTATATCCTGTAAACACAAAAAACCAAGCACATAAGATGATATGAAAACAAGTAAACTGTAAAGTAGAAAGAGTGTGTACAATAACTAAAAGGGCCCAGAATACAAGCCCAACCTGAAAGTAGAAGAAAACTGAAAGTACAAGTAAATCTGGGAAGTACAAGTAAACTGAACATCTCCAGTGAATAACTACCAAGGGTCCTACTGAAGGGTGTGTACAACTCTCAAATGGTCATCTCCGGGGTACGCCTCTTCTATGGTTCACCTCCGAGCTACCTCCAGTCCTGGTACCCTTGTATTTAGTCAGTGATTTCTGTCATCTGTACCAAAAAGAACATGGTGCGGGTGTAGCCCATGTATGGGTGTGTACAATGATACTCATTAGGGAACCCAAGACCCCCAAAAGGTATCTCAAAATCCACAAAGGATAAACCACAAATCATGAAAACAACTATCAACCCTACTTAGGTATATTCCCATACATATACCTAAGTTATCAAGTATACCAATCTCATTCATGAGGAAACACAAGGCCCAAACACAACTGTCCCACAAAGGAAGTAATACCCTGAAGATAAGTACCACATAGGTATGCCACACACAAAAATACCACCAAGGTATTAAAACAATTGTATGTACCACACAGGTATGCCACACAGATGAATACTACCATGGTATCACCATGAAGGAAAGTACCATGCAGGTTCACCACATAGAAGAATACCACCAAGGTACCACCATGAAGGAAAGTACCACACATATACACCACACAGACGAATACCACAAAGGTATCACCCAGAATAAAAGTACCACATAGAATAATACCACCAAGGTATCACCACGAAAGAAAGTAACACACAGGTATTCAACACATAAGAATAAAAGAAAGGTATCACCACGATGGAAAGTACCACACAGATTCTCCACGCAGAAGAATACCATATAGGTATCACCACGAAGGAAATTACCACACATATATGCCACATAGAAGAATACCACAAAGGTATCACCATGTAGGAAAAGTCTCATCTCACACCAGGTATAACATAGGTACGGTAGTAAAGATGATTAGTTGTAACTACTGAATCATATAACTCTTTTAAGAGGCAGACCCACGTAGGATCCTTAATCAGCATCAGACCCACATAGGATTCTAGTACACCATCAGACCCACAGTGGATCCTAGTACATCATCAGACCCACATAGGATCCTTGTACATCATCAGACCCACACAGGATCTTAGTACATCATCAGACCCACATAGGATCCTATTACAGCAGACCCAAGAAAGATCCTAGAGTAGTCCTACATGGATTCCAAGAGAGGATCCATGTGGGACCCTCAAACATAGACCCATGAAGGATCCCAAAGCATAGACCCACATAGGATCCCTTTCTCATGTTACATCCATCTACAGTGTTCCCGCACTAAGCTCACATGTCTCGGGAAGGGTCCACACTTCAAGCCACTGGTCTATACTCTAACTCCCATGAAGTTCCATGAAGAATTATTCCAAAAGAACACCATGTCATAGGGGTACCAATGCAATAGATGGTGTGTTAAACAGATGCATGGTCTGTAAGTTATTAGCCTTTTAGTCCCTAAGGACTGGTTGGATTCAGGATCAATCCAACCCTAATGTATGCCAACATTATCCAAATCTCATGTGGGGTACTCCAAAATGACCTTATATCTCCAAGGTTTCTGGTTCCGTAGACGGTTCATCAAATAGACGCCCGTAGCTCATGATATGGCAGAAAGAGCAAAGATGGTTGAAAATGGTCTGGGTCCAGCCCGACCTGGTCGGACCAACCCGACCCGACCTGACCCACTGGGTCTGGCCCGACCTGCCATGGGCGGCCCGACCTGGCTGCATGCGTTGGGTATTCGTGCGCCCCCCGCCCTAAAACAATGAATGGACGAAGCGGTTCGGTCTCCAGGCATCTGGAGGGACCCGCTGCTGGTCACGCTCGGTACTGCTCAGTCGGCCGAAATAGCCAGCCCCTTTCTCCTCCTAGTGGTGCGCCATGAACCGCCCCTCCATGGTGGTGGCCCAATGGTCCGCTTGGTAGGCGAATGGCCGGTCGGCCAGTGGCCCTCTTCAGCGTGGCGTGGTAGCTTTTTGTGCTATCTTTGGCAGCCATAGTCAAGCCGACTGCGCCTCGCCTCACCAATGCGGCACAAGACATGGCACTTCTCCGCCGGGTGGGGCAGATGCCTGCCGCCTCCCCTTTGTGAAGCTGGTCATTTCCGACCCCCGCCTTTGCTCTACTACAACCCTTCTCTGGCAGTGCGGTCGCACCGTTGCCTTCGTCACGACCAGCTGGAGTGCCCGCCGCTGCTCCCAAGTCCCACTGGTGCCAATCGTAGGCATCAGTCGTCACCTTCCTCCATCACAAAAACTAAATCAATCCACATAGGTTGTGGAGACATCGTTCCATGTTCATTTGGATCGCACCCTCTTCTTTAGAGCAGTAGCAAGCGGCTTAAATGTTTTCAAATCATGAAGAATGACCAGAACGTGGTAAGGGAGTATACAGAAAATAATAAACCCTTCCTTCAAGGTTCTGTAAGATGGCATTCACATTTAAAGATGTTTTGGCATTAATTATCCCCACAAAAAGCCTCCAATGATGCCACCCGATCGTCATTCTTGGGTTCATGGTTTGGGGTTGCTCGTCACCGCCCACTAGAATTGGCTCTGTCCTCCAAGTGTTGGGCACCATGGCACTTTACCAGAGTTTCATCACTTGGTGAAGTTGTACCAATTCCCCCCCCCCAAACTCCATATAAATAGGAGAGGGGAAGGTATGTAACAATCATGGAATTTATGAAGGTTCCTTTAATATAATCCTTCATAAATTTCAATGATACTGTTACTTAGTATTTGAAAGGTCAAGCCATTTAATTTACATTGGAGCAATTAAATGTGAGGATTTAAAAGGACCTCCCCACATAGAAGAGGGGTTTGGGTGGTCCCCACCACCATGAATTCACAAATGGGGTTTTTCTAGCTCAACTATTCCCCACCTCCAAGCATGAATTGGGAGGTTAAAAATAAAATAAAAAGTTGTTCTTTATTTTATTTTTACTTCCACAAAAAACACACAAACTAACATTCACCCTCGACTAACTGCAGTCGAGGTGAAAGTATCATTAAGATAATATCAGTGCCGTGATTTCAACGGTGGCCTCATATTTCAATTGTGAGAACTGGTTCAAAAGTTATAAAACGCCGCTTGCGCATTTACTGAACATACTTGAAAAAGAAAAGTTTGGAAAATTACTAATAGTCACCCTAAACCCGTGTCGGTCGAGGTTAGTCTCTCCCCAACTGAAAAACACCCCCAATGAACCCAACAGTACTCTCGTATTTCCATTCTGAGTTATCATTCAAATGTTATAGATTTTATAATAAAATAATTGTCACTTAATTATTTTATTTGTGGCCAAAAACTAACTTTCACTGTTGTCCCACACCAGCCAAAGGTAGTATCTACTTAAATAAATCATTCCCTCATGAGTACATCGGTGGTCTCAGATCTTCAATCTGAGCTACCGTTTGTGAGTTATAAGGATTTGAAAAATAAAATAATTTATGTAATTATTTTATTTATGGTTATGCCATTTTTTGTTTTTCTAACAGGAGGCCCGTGCTGACTAAAATTAAGTCACGCCTAGGGTAAAACTACCATCCTGGGTGCAATAGTGCCCTCATATTTTTTATTCGAGTAACCGTTTAAGAGTTATTCCACTTTTTTAGGAAAACTGCTTACGTACGCTAATTAAAGCTTAAAAAAACTTCAAAGGATCATTTCGAGCACTCCAGGCCTCGGAATGGTGCACCGTCAGATTCCACATTCTCTAAAAATTACCATATAATTAAAAAAATTACATGGAATTTCTGGGTCTTTACAGTTTAAGAGTTAAAATTATATGTTTATGGAATCTTTAGTTGTTGATCAATCTACTGTAACATGTTGTTGATTTCTAGGGGTGGAAAGTGTTAAAGCGGGGAGAATGGTCACAACTGGATTTTTATTTTTGAACTCTAATCTATTGTATATTTTCTCCATGGGTTTTTAGATAAAGTACCGGGTGTGAAAGTATTGAATTTTGAGTTGTGCAGTGTTTTTCTATTGGCACACAGTTAGAGGAAACCGTATGGCTCAGCCCATGTAATTGTGTAAATTTTGAGTTCCTCTAGTCGAAGGTCCATAACCCACACATGTTCAGTAAAACTATTCAAAGAGCATGTGGGAATCCAATATCTTATTCCATAACCATTCTTCATGGTTGTCGCATGATTTACCATATCCTGAAGCCAAACCATGTGAGCTACCCAAAACATTAAAATTATGAAATTCCTAAAATACTCATATGTGATTTTAACACAAAATCAACCCATTTCTCACCCACCTATTTCATACAGCACTAGGGGTGCATGTCCTTGGTTATTAAAGCCTCATTATCCCTCCCTTGGTGTAGATCTACAGATTTATTCATATTTTAAGTGTTATTTCTCATGGTAATCTCTTCTATTCTCCATCATATTCCTATTTATTCCTTTTTACCTTGATATGTCCTTCTCCCATGGTCATGTGTGTCTATTTTTTGTGGTTCCCTTGATTTATTTTGGGGTTTTTAAGGTTTCTATTGGTCAATCATGGACCTTTTAACCTTTGTGGAGTTTTTCAGGTGTGTGTTGTTGATGTTTTGTGTAATTGATGTAGTTTTCCTTTTTCACTTTCCATTATATTTTAATATTAATTGTTATCATATTTCTTAAACTTAATTATATAATAAATAGTGATTTTTGATATTTGGATATAATTTTTGGTGATAAAAGTGGTGATTTATACCTTGTTTTGTAATAAAGGGAATTTTTGTTACATTTTTCACACCAAGTGTTTGATAAAATGTTTTGTTGGATTTTGCGAGTGATTTAAAATATATAAAGCACGGTTTGGATTTTTAAATGTATTTTTGATATGTAAAATTGTGCTTTGGGTTTCTTATATAGTTTTTCTAAATGTTTTAGATTTTAAAGAGGTGGAGGTTTCATGGTTTTGAAAATGGTTTGATATGTGATAATGGTGGATTCCCCGTATAGAATTTTTATTAAAATGGATTTCGTTTTGAAAATGTGTCATGAGTTCCTAAGTGGAAGTTTATGAATGAATGTGAAATAGAAAATGGTTTATTTTTAAATTTTTTAAATAGTGGTTTTGGTTCTTTGAAAAAGGATTCTTGAGGCCCATTTGGAACTTTTAGGAAAGTTGTGGAAATGATTGTCATTAAAACTCTCCAGGAATAATCATCCTACCATGGTTAAGTTGAATGTTTTTGTAGTCCCACACTAATAGGATCCCTTTTTTGGATAGTTTGAAGTCAAGATGATGATCCTTGGGGTGACTTGGGTGATGTCTATTGTGTAAGTTATTATATATGTGTATGTGATTCAATGCTCAGTTTGCATCAGTTGCATCACCATATTCTATATTATTTTGATTGAGAACCTAGAAAAGCTATTGAATTTTCATAGAACAATTGATGCACTAGTTAGGTTAGACACTATCTAGTGTCCCATACCATGGGGATATATTTAGTTTTCTTTCAATCGGATAGTTCCCCTCAGTATGTAACATATGGGATGTGGCTGAGCATGTGGGCACAATTTATGTCATCAAGTGAGGAATGCTTTCTGAGATGAGTCATAATGTATTATGGTGTTTGGGTTTATTCATGAGATCCTAGGATTTCTTAATGATTACTGGAACTTAATTGTTTTTATTGATGAATGAGATTCTTATTGATTCATAACTCAAGTGTGCATATTTACATTCCCCTTATTATCTTAATATTTTGATTCTCTCTTATGTGGTGTACTTATTTGTAAAGTGACGAGTTGGATTTCAATATTTTATGAAAAAAAAATTTCTTTTGGAAATGTTTTATAATTTTATGTTCTGGTTTTATAAATGAAAACATCACTTTCCTCTTTGAAATTGTTGATGTTTTCTTCTTGGAAAAGAAACCTAGATTTGGAATGAAAATAAGGTAAATATACCATGTTTGGTTTTAAATTAGTAAATATGTGGGAAATATGATTTTTTCATATAATATTTCAAAACTCAAGTTGGTTATTTTTTACTTTAAAGGAATTACATTGGGAATATATTTTATCGGGAGCATCTACTATGTTTTAATATTCATGCATATAATTCTTTCTTATTTCTATATTATGGTGCTAGTCCATGATTTTTTTTAATCATCGTGGGTGTGGGTAGGATTCAATGTTAACGAGTGACTATCAGGTTCAGATGGAGATGTGTGGTTGTCTCGTGATGTTTTATTTTTATTGAATAGTTTGTTCTATTTTCATTTTTTGTATAATAAGTTCAATAAGGATTTTTTTATATAATTTTGGATGTTTTATTTATCATTATACTATTCATTTTCTAAAATTATATTGCAATAAATCATATCTTGGTTACTTTGATGATGTGTGTCCCATGTGTCTAGCCCTTGGGGATCGTGAATTCCCTTCGGGCCTTTTTATGTATCATCATAAGTGATTGTTTCAGGTTTGACTCAGGTTAGTTCATGAAAAAAATTGTATCACAGGTAGGTATGTTCATTAAGGGACCTAGATTTCAGATTACCCTTCTGTTATTTGGGATTTCATGGAATATAGAGTAGGATTATTGGAGCTCGGGGTGAATGTCTTGGTGAGTTTTTGTCCAACACTTTCTGGAATAAACATATAGTTTCCATGGGATGTATGATTTTTGTGGTTTCTTTTGCATTGGTGGTTTTTTTGGTATTTTGGATATGTAAATGGAGTTGGTTTATTGGTATTAATGAGGTTACAATTCCTATAAAGACATGTGGAGAAGGAGGCAGAGTTCGAGAATACTCTCATTAGTATTTGTCTAATTGGAATATGGTTGTTAACTATATAGCCAGGCCACCCATCGAAAATAATTTTCCTTTTGAGTTTCTTTGGGTAATCTTTGACTTTGAATATTTTTTCAAAAACATTGTTTTGGAATTGTGGAAAATGGATTTTGAAATGGTAATTGTTTGAGTTTGGGAAAATGGAAATGGATTTTTTAGTTTTATTTTGTATTAAAAATTAAAAAGTGTATTTTTTTAGAATGATTTTACAGGAATAAAAATTGTTGAGATACTGAAAAATGTTTTGAATAAGATTAAATTAATTTTGAATAGAAATTAATGGTATTTTATTTTTGAGAATGATGAAATGGATTGAAATATGAAATTCAAAATTGGTTTATGAATTGGTGGGTAGTCATTATTTAAAGAAGTTTTATGCATTTTTTGAAATGGAAGGTGGATCGAATGTGCCGGTATTTTGGTTGACTATTTTGTTTTGAAAAAATGGTAACATTTTGTTTTGGTCCTTGGTATTATCAAGGGTGTTCAAAAGCATGGTAATACATAGAAATGTTAATGAGTGTATGGATTACCATGAGTGGACGAATACCTGGATTCGAATGAGTAGATGGGTTCTTTAGGTGGCATGGGAAATTTCATGTGAGTGAGACACTAAGGAATACCATTTTTATGTTTGAAAACCACTAAGTTTTTTTTCATTCAAATGTTTTATAAGAGTGTTTTTTATGTTTTGATAGAAAATGGTTGTGTGGCATGTTTTTCCAATGCTTTAGGAAATTATATTGTGCAGTGTTTTTAGTTGGATACCTCTTTTTAATTAGTTGTTTTGGACTGAGATATTGGTTTTATGGTGGATTGGTGTCCTCCCCCATAAATACTTGATGCATATTTATGGTCTATCTATGGATGGTTCCTCATTAGTAGGATTTCCAGTTGATCAACATAAGTATTTAATTCTTCAGTTTCAAAAGTTAAATTGACCTCTTTTTTATGGTGAAGTGGATAATCTTGAAGAATAAGAGTGGTTTTGGGAAATATATTGGAACATAAACCTGACTAAGTCACTTGATTAAATGTTTGTGATGTTTTCTACCATTATTCTCAAAGTAATATATTATAAGTTGTGTAATTAAGTCTCTCGGAACAATACTCAGGAATATCATACTTATGAGTTATTCATGGATTTATTCATTTGGTAGTTTTTTCTCTGAGTTAGTGATGGTGAGGAAGGGGATGGATATATACTATTTGAAGAAATGTATCGGTTCAGTTTTTGAGTTCATTCCATATTTTATAGATCTAGTATCATACCATCCATAGTTCATTGTGGTCGATTCCTTAAATGCTCAACATTTTGAGCTTGGTCTTCATCCTGATGTGAAATAAACGTTTTCATAGTTCAATCTATGTATTTTTTATCAAAAATAGTGAGTTAAGATATTCATGATGAAGCTATGATGGAGATACTACTTGAGGTAGTATGCCCTCCTTTTGTTAATAGAAGAGGCGAGGGGAATTATATAAAGGAATATGGGAAGAAAACTAAATATCTTGGTGATAGTCATAGTGTAAGAATGAATTTGGATCTTTGGGGTAATTCTCCTCGATAGTAGATCATGTTGTTCCATCAGTACAGAAAGGAAGATCATAATAACTCATCGTATTTGAATGATATGAAGACCTATCATGATTTTGGACACCTAGGTCACTTGAAATAGTTCTATGATAGTGTTTCTAGTAAGTGATGTGGAACTAGTTCATAGGAGTTTGATGCTTTTTGGGATCTGATTAATGTCCCTTCAAATGTATACTTCTTCATTTTAAAGGTTTTACTCTGTGGTATTTTGTGGTATTTCATTTTATCTAAATTGTAAAAGTGAATGTTGTTGATTTCTCAGTGAACATTTATTTCATTGGAAGAGTTCTTGAAAAATATGAATTTTTAATTCTGATTGGGGATTATAAGATTCTGAATGTGAGGAAGTATATACTTCAAATATCAGTGCACCATCAATAGGCCCTAGAGTGAAGCTCGCACATAATATGAAATCATTGGGGTGTGAGGGACCTTGTTATATATTTTTTCTTCACTGTGGAAATGGAGACTGTTTAAGTTATATATGATAGATCTTATTTCCCCATTATGGGGTGGGGGGGTTCTGATCAGTGTTTACGTTATCTTGTTGGATTGAGCTCGATGGATTGTAATAGTTGGGATGCCCACCATTGGTCTCATTGGTATTTCTATTGTGATGAATCAATGATAGTATTTTTATAATGATTAGGATTTTGTTTCGACCTCCCGTATTTAATGTTCATTTTGATTTTGGATGTGTTCTAATAGAAAATGGTTTCTTTTTTAAGTTAAAAAATTTTTATGTTCCTTTTTGTTTTGGTAAATTTTGGTCCTTTAGGAATGTTCCCAATGATTTTTTGGATGTTTTATCTTGATATTTTCCCATAATTTGATGGAAAATGGTTTGAGTTCCTTGATTTGTTTCAGGTAAGAGGCCTATGTTTTTTTTATGTTGTTGAAATTTTCATGGTTTAAGTAGATTAATTTCATGGTTATAGAATTCTTAAATTTTAATCGTTATATTAGAATTTTTTTTTCTTTTTGGGGAAGAAATAATTAATGGTCATGATAATTATCACACCATGATTTTTATTTTTGACCTATGATCTACTTTATCTATTTAACATGTAATTTTTTCTCATGTTCTGGGTGTTTTGGTTTTGAATTTTGAGTTTCTGGGTGTTTTTATCTTGGAACATGGTTGGTGTACATTTAGAGGAATCCCTACAGCTCATCCCATGCAATCATAGATCTTTTGAGTGCCTCTAGTATGAGGATCATGACCTAGACACGGTCATTCAAACCATGTGGAGAGTATGCATGAAGCCACTATCTCATGGATGAACTATTCCAAATGGATGGCACATGGTTTACCAAATCCTGAATCTAAACCATGTGGGCTACCAAGAACATAAAAATTATGAAATTTATTAACTACCCATATGATATTTAAAATCAAAATCCACCCATTTCTCTCCCCAACAGATATGTATGGCCCTAGGGGTGCCTATCCTTGGTTCTTTAAGCCTCCATCTTCCACCCTTGATGCAGATCTATGTGTTTCTTCATGTTTTATGGGTGGTTTATCAAGGTAATCTCCTCTATTGTCCTCTCTCTTTCTCTTTATTTTATTTTCTCTTGACATATACATCTACCATGGCCTTTTGGATTAAGGTTTTGTGATTCACTTTTTTATATTGGGGGTTTTGTTTATTTTAGGTTTTTCAGGGATTACCTTAGATCTTACAACCTTCATGGAGTAATTTTGGGTGTTCTTTGTTAAAGCATCATGTGATACAAGTAGATTTCCCTTTTCACATGCCTTTATAATTATTTTTTTGTTTTTATGCTTTTAAAACATTAATTATATGTCAAATAGTAATTTTTGATACTTCGATAAATTTTTTGGTGTGTAAAGTGGTGATTTTAAACTTATTTTTTGATAAATGGAATTATTTTGTAACATTGTACACACCAAGTGTATGATGAAATTTCTGGTTGGATTTCACAAGTGATTTTTGATATCCAAATCCGGGTTTATATTTTTAAATGTATTTTTGATATGTCAAATTATGGTTTGGGTTTCATAAATGGGTTTTCTAAATGTTTTCGATTTCGAATCAGTGGACATTTAATGGTTATGAAAATGGTTTGACATGTGAATATGGTGTGTGTCCCATTTGTAATTTTAATGAAAATGGATTTGGTTTTGAAAATTTGGTGTGAGTACCTACGATGAAATTTATAAATGCTTCTGAAATGGAAAATGGTGTATTTGTACCGTTTTAAAAAGGTTGTTTTGGTTTATTAAAAAATAATGATTGAGGCATGTTTGGAACTTTTTTGAATGGTATAGAAATGTTTGGCATTAAAAATCTCCTTTTATAATCATATTTCCTTGTTTATATTGAGTGTTGAGGGAAGCCCGCGTTGAGAGGATTCCTTGTGTTCATATTGTTGAAAGTCAAGAGGCTGATCCTTTAGGTGACTCGAGTGATGCCTGATGTATAAATTCCAATGTATTTGTATGTGATTGAATTCTTGGATGGAATCAGTTAGTTCACCATCTTCTATACTCTTAACCTAGAGAACCTGTCATGACTATTGAATTTTTTGTGAATTATTGTTGACCTAATTAGGTTACGCACAAGCTAGTGTCCCAAAGCCAGAGGATATATTGATTTTTTTACTATGGGATAGTTCCCCTCAATTTATACCATGTTGGGTGTGGTCGAGTGTGTGAGAATTTTTAATTTTTCTGAGTGAGGCATGATTTTTGTGATGATTCAATTTGTATTAGTATGTTCTGGATTATTCATGAGCTCATATTATTTGTCCCATTTATATTCCCTCTTAGTTTTTTTTTGGGTGATTAATGTTATTCTTATTGGTTAGTTACTCTTGTGTGATTATTTCCCTTTCTTTTATTATGTGTATATTGTGATACTCTCTTGTGTAGAGTACTTATTTGGAAAGTGATGATTTTTATTTCAAAGTTTTATGAAAAATGTTTTTTTGGAAAAAATTTATACACTCATGTTCTGGTATTTTAAATAAAAGCATCACTTTCCTACTTTAAATTGTTAATGTTTTCTTCTAGGAAAAGGAACCTATATTTTGAATGAAAATAAGTGAAATGGACTGTGTTTGGTTTTAAATTGTAAAATATGTGGAAACTCTTATTTTAGTATATTTTTTTTCAATCCTGGTGTTGATGATTCTTTTATTTTAAAATATGTGCATTGAGAATATATATGTTGGAGAAAGTCTACTAAGTTTTACTACTCATGCATATAGTTCTTTCGGTTTTTCATCTTACGGTACATGTCCTATCTTGTTTTTGATTGCTGTGGGTGATGTATGGTTTTTGTGTTAGAGAGTGACCCATGGGGTGACATGGAGATGTGTGGTCATCTGGTGTAGTTTGAGTTTTGTTGGATATTTCTTTAAATTATCTGTTTTTTTGTAAAATATTTTTGGTTTGGATATTTTTCAATTATTTGGGATGCATTTTTTATATTTACAATTTCAATTTTCTTTAGTTATATTGGTTAAAATCATTCCCTTTGGCACTCTTATGATTTTGGACACTAGTTGTAAGCATGTGGTGATCAGGAATGATTTTTGGACCTTTCCATGGATCGACATGGGTGACTAGTTCAGGGTTGAATCTGGTTGGTTCATGACATGAATAATATTTTTAAGGTGGTGGAAGACGAATCAAAAATAAACAAGAAGTTTAAAGTATACATCTTGTTTTGAAATACTCTATTTCATAACACCTTGAGACCTTCAAGATTGGTATTTTACCCAAAATAAGGCCTCTATAAAGATGGTATCGATTCTCGGAAGGTATTTGGGTAGATATTGGCTGAAAACAATGTTTTGTAATTTTATTTTTTGAGAAGAATACACTCCCTTTTAAAATAGATGGGAGGGGAAATCTAAGAATTTATTAAAATATTAAACTAATTTAAATTAATTTTCAAATAACTATGGATAAAATATTATTTATTTAGAATATATTGTGAGTATGGGTCTAAATACACTCATGAAATAACGAATATACATCTTTAAAAAAATTTATCCTTATCTTTTGGTTTTAACACCTCATTAACCCTTTTTAATCTTACTAAGATAATAATGTTTTTTACTATTTGATTGTCATGATAATTTCTATAAATGGAAAATCATCCCATAAATGTAACATTGTTGATAATATAAATCATATTGTAATCACTTGGATAAATCTAAAAATTTTATGAATTCTAAATCATTTAATAAATATTATTTATTATAATATATCATTAATGACAATTTTTAGAACAATTCATTACTTTGATTATTGTAAAATTATGAAACAATTAAAATTTTCAAAAAAGTATTTTACTATATCCCTAACATGTAAATGTCATATATTTAATCATTGGATCGCTTTATTTTTCTGAAAATATATTTATTTTAATATTTTCAAAATCATTTGTTTGATTTTTATATTAATTGAATAATTATTATATCAACATTTTGTAAGAATTTATGATCATTTTTCACTAATAATTCAAAATATTCAACCATGGTTAATATAAATCCTTTATATTTCTGAACAATATTTCTAACTCCACATATCCTTTGGTAATATCTATGTTTAGAATATTATAGTTATTAGAAACAAGAGTGTGACATTTTTTACTTTTCATTAAATAAAATATTATAATGTTAATAATATCATCCAAATGGTAAAAAGGTCATATAACCTAATCTTGGATGTTTATTGACCAAATAGACACATATAATAAATTTAAGGGATGTTTTATAGTCATTTAATAGTCCTTTGAATTTTATTTTTATCTTTAATTACTCAATTCACCCTTTATCATGTTAACAAATATTACTAAGGATTATATTCACATTGACCCAAAAAAGAACCTATTTACTAAATTTAGAACTCAAAATTCCAAATATGGAATCCATTTTTAAAAATTCAAAACACGTAAGTTGCATAATTTAATTCAAAATTAAACTGAAAAAATACAACGAAAAACAATTCTTTACAAACATTCCACTTTTCAGTATAATTTTTTTATATAAACTTATAGTATAAAAGATAATTTCAAAAAAGATAATTTGATTATTATAAATCAAAATGAAAAATAAATTAAACTAAAACAAAATATAATTTTACTTTTAATTACTAAAAAAATTAGTAAGAATCAATATGTTTCACTATTCATTGAATAATAAATATTCATAGAAAATTATAATAAAACTCAACCAAATATAATTTTTTAATGATGAATTCAAAAATCAAATAAATTTTTTCAAATATAATGTCATTGATTTCTAGAAATTAATTAAAATATTCAGTCATGAAAAGAACAAAAACCCATTTAGGAAGAAAATGTATTTTTGTACAATAAAATGACATTACTAAAAGTAAAGTTATTATTTTATAAGAAATTATCAATAAATTTAAATTGATTAGGACCTTGTATTTATTTCATAAATCATATATTCATATTCATCCCCACCAATTTATTGGGCAGGTTATAACAACCAAATGTAAAAAAAAAATATTTCATCATTCATTTAAACTCAGTATTGTATATCTTGTACACTATCAAACATGGTTATTCCTTTTAAAATATCATGATATTAAACATGTATTTACCATGGTTATCTCATGTTTTTTTAAAATATAAATGAATTTTTAGGATCAAATTATGATGTTTTTAATTAAAGTGTTTGTACTCATTTTTCATGTTATTATGTTGTTTACCAAATTTCCCGAAGACCCAAGGATTCATGATCTTTTAGGCTTGTATAATGTGTATCATTATATAATAAATCATTATATAATGTGTATTAATGATATGGGTAGCCATATGATTTTTTTATCAGACTCCACAAAACTTCTAAAGGCTATAATGCTATTTCGAATTTAGTTAGTTTCCTCATAAAGTCAGTAAACCTCATTTCTATCAGATAAGATATCTCTCAAGTTCAACTTATCAGAATATAAATTAAATAAGTTGTAATGTTTTATTTAATACTAAATTCCATTGTATTTGATTGGTATTATAGGTTTTCAATGAATTTATATCGAAGTATTCAGTAGGTTCTGGATACAGAGTTGAGTTTCAATACTTCTTAACATCCTCAAATAGATCTTCATTCATAGAAGAGCATTCAAACCATTTTGGATATATAGTCAAAAAAATTTATAGATTTAAAAGGTGATTAGGATATAAAAAACTTCCTATTATTTAATTCTCTTATAACAATATATTTTATTCAAAATTTCATATGGATCCTAATTAATCCCTCTATAGATAGAAGTTTATAAATCATATGTGCTCTAATGAATTTGGAGAAAGAATGTCATCGGGACCTGAACTTGCTAATGAAATGGTAGAGAAAGGTAGAACTATTAACCAACACATTAAGGTATCTCAAGGTCAATAGAAACGTTATACTTTTAATTATTGTTAATATCTTCTGTTCAAAGTTAGTGACATGGTGTTTCTATGAGTTTATATATGGAATAAGGTTAGGAGATTTGTGAAGAGGGGAAAAGATATCCTTATTTATATTAGAAATCTATATATTATTGATCGATTAGGGTTGGTAGATTATCTATTAGTAATTACGCCAAACCTCTCTCAAGTTAAAAATGTGTTCCATGTACCTCACTTGAGGTATTATATACGTAGTCCTTCACATATGTTCAACTTGTAGGACATAACATAGGAGCATGATATATTATTTCATGAAAAACCGATATAAATATTACACCATAGTTATAAAGTTCTAAAAAACAAGACTTCTCACCCATTAATGATAAATAATTATAAATTACAATATCTTGAATAAAACATTTTGATGCTTTCAAATATTCATCATAAAACCATTGAAAACTCTTTTAAACTAACTTGAAAAAAATTCAGATATAAAAATTCTATTTCATTTTAAAGGACCATTTTCAATACCAAAAATAGAAAACCAAATTCATATAGGGGTTTTCTTGCAAGAAAAGATAAAATATTGAAAATTAATCTAAAAATAAAATAATTGTTAGAGTGGTGCGAAATTGTTTTTCCCCTGTATATGTTAAAATAAAACATTATTTTTGTCTTTTTATAAAAATATTTCATATAAAACATGTAAAATTATTAATTTTGAATACCTTTAAAAATAAGTTTAAAGGATTATAAAATTAACTTTAAAAATAATTTCTTTCCATATTAATTTAATCATAAAGTAATTTTAATAATATGTACATGTAATATAGTTATTTTGAAAATATATCTTTAAAACATTTAAAATTAGGTTCTCAGTTAAAGTGCCTCTTACCTCAAGTTTGACTCATCACATTTGTTATTTATATTCCTAAATAAAAAAAATACCTTAATTATTAGATTAATTTATAAATATTTTTCATATTTATTATACCTTTTACCATTTTATAATCAATTACATAATCAGTTATGTTTACATTGGATTTTTTGATGATTTTGGGCTCACATGATCAAAATGACTTTGATAGTTTGAAAATGGTCAATGTGAACATTATTAAATCCTATCTGGAATCATAATTATGAAATAATTGTTAATTTACTAAATCAGTTATACTTTTTAAAACAATTATTATATATGGTTATGAAAAATGAACTACATTGAAATCATGGAGATTGTAGGTCGTACGTATGCATTTGTTACTTTCCATTTTTCCATGATCATTATGGAAAGAAGGTAAGTATAATTTTATTTTTTATAAATATTAAATATATCACAATTACCATATTTTTTAAAGAAATATGTAAATATATATATATATATATACACACATCATCTATGTAATCTAGAGATGAAAAAAATCAAATATTTTCATGGAGGTGATACTCCACACACACATGTATGATGTTGTCACTTTTTAGTGAATAGAATAGTCAGAAATTAAATGATAAATAATGCATTAGTAATGATAAATATTTTGTGAATATAATATATAAACATAAAATGCATAATTACAACCATTCTTAAGATGAGGTTGAGGAAAATTATTTACATTGGTTCGTGTGGCGGTTTTCTGCAGTACACTTGTATAGTGGTTTCATTACCCATTTGACAGAAGATGATATGGATATTGGTTATGAAATTAGTATAATAACATATCAGTATTTTTTAGCAAATTTATTTTTATTTAATCATCTTTAAATAACATTTTAAAAATTTATAAAAATAAACAAAATGAAAATTCTTGGTTAAGAACTAAACATCTTCCTCAAAAATTATCTAAATGTTTAAACAAAATGTTTTCCTATGATGGTTTCATAATCTATAAAAGGACACTGGGAAAAGTTTTGGGCTATTATTAGGTTATTTTTATAGCATTTTTTCTAACCAAATAGTTCTTGAAGTGTGAAGAAATGGGTAGAATAAGTTATCTTTTATAAGAGAGAGGAGGGAACTCTTAGAATTTCATAAAATATTAAATTAAGGTAAATTAATTTTCAAATAAAAATGGATAAAAATTTATAATATTAAACTATAATATGATTATGAGTCTAAATAATGTAATAAAATAACATTCATATAATTTTAGGTAATATTTTTACAGTTATCTTTTTGTTTTAACCCTTTTTAACCATTACTGTTATATTAAAGATTTTACTTTTAGGGGTCAAGAAAGTTACAACAAAAGAAAAATTGGATCATAAATGGACCATGATTTTTATTTAAATACATATATGAATAACTTATCCAAAAATAGAATTTTTTGAAGTTTTAAATCACATAATTATATATTATTTATTATAAAATAATATTATTATCAATTTTATAACTATTCAATTAATTTTGAAATTAAAAAACAATTAAATTCATATATGAGCCATTAAAACATATATAAAAAGTAATTTTTATCTAAAAAATCATGTAATACAGTAATTTATTCAAATAATATTTCATTAAACTTTTCTAAAATCAAATATTTTATTTTTTTTATATTTGAATAAATATTGTATCATTGTTTCATAGGAATTTAAATTAATTATTTCATCACCAAAAAATAGAGATAAAATAAAATGATAAATAATAAAACATTTAATGTTAATATTAATATTTATTACTGAACATACCATCTTTATATCCATATGTTAAAATTTCAACTCGAATAAAACAAAGAAAAGGATATTTTTGAATTTTCTCTATATAAAATATTATAAAGGTAAAAATCTATGGCATATCGAAAAAAATGGTAATATATAAATTTTTTTATGATTATGGACAAAATATCAACAAAAAATGAAATTTATTAATGTTTTATCTATACATTGTAGACTTTATGACATTAGTTTTTGTATGAATTAACTCAATTTATTATTACCATGGTAATAAGATATACTATAATTACTATCCATAATGACTAAAAATTAAAGGGACATATTTACCAAATTTAAACCTCCTAATTTAAAATAAAAAATAAATTTTTTATATTCAGTCAAAATAATTGTTAGAATTTAATTTAAAATTAAACCTGTGAAACTCGATGAAAAATAGTTTTTCAGAAAAACACTTTTTAAATATTAAAATGTTTTTATACTACATTAAAGTATAAAATTCATTAAAAATACTATAATTGGATTTTATTAAAAGGAACTATGGATATTTTAAAACTAATATAAAATTTATTTTTACCTTATAAATACTTTAAATGAAAATATTGTATTCAATAAAAATAATTATTTTTCACTATTTATTAAAAATCTAAATTTTCAGAAAAATCTTAATATTTCACCAAAATATAATTCTGTTCTTATAATTTCAAAAATTATATCATTTAATCAAATAAAATTTTTAAGATTTCTATAAATTAATTATAATATTCTCTCGTAAAATAAAATAAAAACCATTTTTGAATAAAATGTAATTTTGAAGAAAAAAAATGTCTTTTCTAAAAATGGAGTACTTATTTACTATGAATTAATAAATACATTTTTATTGATTAGGGCCATTATATATATTTCATAATATAGTTAATCCTATTCATACCCACAAATTCAACAGCTTGGTTGTAATGGTTATATTTAAAAATAATATTTGAGGTTCCCTCACGCTCAGTGTTTTGAGTTTTTTGTGCAATTAAACATAGTAATTCTTTTTATAACTTAATATATTAAACGCACACAACATAAAAATTATTAACAATGAAATTTTAACTCGTTCTCAGATATCAAAGGTTTTCCATTTTAAAATTATTTTATTGAAATCCCACAATGTGAAAAAGGATTATAAAAATTCCTCTTGAAAAGAGGGAAAGGGAAATATAAAGGAAAGATGGAATAATAAAGAACTAGGATTGATAATAGGAAAAAATTCATCATAAGTGAATATATAGACATGAAATAAAAACAAAAAACCTAAATAATTATGGTTAGTGTCATCGATCCTTGATCATAGGAAAGTGAATGATCATGAAAAAGTTAACAACCACAAAACCATATACCAAAGATCTTTGAAAAAGACCACTAATTCATCAAAAAATGTAATAGGATAAATTTCCTGAATCATGATCCTTTTCCTATAGTTGAGGAATTAATTTACCATATATAGAGATAACATAAGAAAATATACTTACTTGATATATATAATTTCATCCTTTAATCAATTTCAACTGTATTATCATCTTTTTCTTAGATGATGAGTATTCAAGATGAATTTGTTTATACTCGAAGAAATAAAATCAACTTCCATATAATCAAACAATCCACAAAAAGATAAAAAATTTATACCTCTTATATTTATACATTATCCAAAACCACAATGATTAGCACAAGTTAAGATAATTACCAAATTCAATAAACCTTAAAATAAACAAATAATACATTTATCTATGAAATAAAAAATTTACACGCAAAGTTCATCTAAATCACTTTATAATAATTATGCATAAAATGATTAAAAAATATTCATGGATGATATTGAAACCCAAATATTATTATTATTTGAAGACATATTCTTCCAAAATTTGTCTCCTAATAACACTGATCACCCTTGAATTCTTATACCAAAAATGTATCGAACATAGACATAAAATGTTCTGTATATTCTAATAATTTACATAAATGACTTAAATCACCATAAAGATGTATTAAAATCATATATTCTTCCAAAATATATTTTAACCTTTATTCCTTAAATAAAATGAAATATTATACAAAAATATTTTCATTTGTAAGAGTCTCACCCTTGTCACCCTTCAGTTGTGAGTTCAATCCCTACGGCCTTTCCAGATATGATGGATTTTCACCCATCTTATAGATTTTCCTCTTAGTAAAACTCTATTAAAATAATTACCGCAATATTCAGGAAATTTTTTTGATCATCCACATATATATCATTAATCATAAAATCATGTTTTTACCTATAAGGTTCTCCATATAGCTGATTTTTTTAAAAATAAAATAATCTAAATTGGCTATCATTTCGTTAATATCAATGAAATATTATCCAAACGGGTTTTTATCCCTTTATCATGTGTCCTTAAAAAAATGTCCCCAAAAAATCAACTTTTCACTACACAAGTTTTCAAATTTATCAATTATATCTAACATATTTTTCTAAATTTTTAAGAATAAATCTACTATAATATTAAGAACAAATTATAATATAATTGATAACCACATCATTCATTAAAATTCATTATTAAAAATTTAACCATGTGTTTCTATCATATTCATTCATAATTTATTACTACAGATCAATGATATAAATTATTACCATACAATTAATCAATTTAAACTCAATCATGTTTCCTAATTAGAATATAAAAAATAATTTATTCCTTTAATCCAAACATCAAGGTATTATTTTATACAATTGATATCGCCATTATCATCTAATAGGATTCCCATATCTCTGTAAAATATATAGTAAATTCCTTGGTAGTATTTACCTTATTAAATGGGATGGATGAGTTGATATTTGGAAATCAAATAAGTCAAATACCCTTATCTATATAAATTTCAGAGAAATGAGAAGGTGTTGGATAGATGAAATAGTTATTATATGTCATTTGTATGTTCAAGAAGATTTCAGAATATTTTGAACAATATACTTCAATTTCTTTCATCAAAATAAATTTGTCACAAAAGAGTTTGAGTAGGGCACGACCAGTTTTTAAGTGAATACACGAAAAAATGGCTTAAAATTCACAAAATGGACTAGATTAAGAAAACTATAAGCCACCACAAACAATTTTAGCTCATGTAAGTACCCATCGAGGTGGATATGGGATAGTAACCTCAACATAGAATAATTATGATTCATGGATCCTCATTTCATAGAATTTCTCTGAAGGGTGGATCTTTGATGATAACCTTCATATAGAATAAATTTACTTTCATGAACTTGTCAGTTTTTTAAGTTCATATAATTTTGATAAATCCTCCATATTGTGTGAAACATATTCCCTTGTCTCTGATGGGATTATAAATACTGCCTTTTCAGATTTTCATGTTGATGAGACCTTTTATCTTCCAAAAGAAAGATTTAAATTCATGATAATCTAAAGCATAATAAGTGAGAGAGAAGATTGATTTACAATGTTAGAAATATTTCATGAAACCACCTACCATGGGATTTTGAGAACCTCAGACCATGGTGGAGATGCCTTTAGTAATGGTACATGACCTTTGTGTAAGAATAAATAACTTTTTTGATCTTGGGGTTTTGTGAGATAATTATCCTTCACAAAACCAGCCCTATTGGAAACAAGACTTTACCCAAAGTTAGGGGTACCTTGTTTTATGAAAAATTATATTCTGTAAGACCCCTAAACTCCCTGATTCCCTTAGGAATCATGAAGTTAAATTTTTTTATGAAACCCCAACCTTTTGAGAAACCCATCTTCCATTCATCTTTATGGTTCCTTCTTTCTGATAAAACCTTATTTTAAAAGTTGAGTTCCTAGGGTCCCTATACTAATCTAGGATCGATTCAAACACACCCCAATTATCTATTAAATCAGTACCACTAACCCTATTTATTCCTCCAATTATTTTGTACCATAATACCATGGGATCCTAATAATAGGCATCCTAACATTGAAACCCCTTATTTCCACTCCTCTGTGATAGTTTCGATGTCATTCCCCACCCAAAGGTTCAGGATCAGTGGACACAAAATCCTTAATGGTGGAATCACTGAGGGAAACTATGTACTTATCTCCATAGATAATCGATTTTTCATATCATTGTCTTTCCTTGAAATGGTCCCCATCAGAGTGTAAGCCTCATCCTAGTCTATGATTAAAGTCATAAAACAACCTAGTTCCACTGCCTAATTATAAGAAGTTAAACTGCACAAAAATATATTCATCATGTGAAGTTAAATTGTATTATTACCCTGTGTAATGAAAACATGATTCCCCATGTAGGATAATAATGGGATGCCACTCCTCACCCTCTGTAGTATGTCACCATTTTATTAGTGTCCCTGATAATCTTTCATGCATAAGCCCAACACCATCACTCATTTACCTTCCTTACATGACATGAGAATCCTTAACGAATGATGTTAAGATTTATGGACTAGTCTGATCACATTACCTTAAACTACATAATCAAACAACATTATTTTTTATCTCTATTTAGTGATAGGGTATGTAGGATGCTTCCTTGAGGTTAAATCATGAAAAAATCCAAGTGTGAAATATTCTCCCTTGGTGGAAACAATCCGCTATCCAAGTGTGAAATATTACCCCTTGGGGGCCATGTGTGATATATTGTCTTTAAGGGGGACACACTCCACCATCCAACTGTGAAATAGTCCCCCTTGGGGTCACACTCCACCAGAAAAATGTGAAACATTTCCCCATATTGGTACACACTCAATCAAACCCAATTGTGAAATATTCCCACATATGGGGACATGCTTTATCACCAAAATTATGAATTATTCCCCCTGGGGGACACACTCCATCACCCATTCATCTCTGGAAGATATTAAACCTGTGATGAATTTGTCTCCAAAAATCATTACACTTGTGACCTGATCGTGAATCCATACCTCATATAAACATGGTATTCTTGAGTTACAAAGGCATTGATTCACTATTCTCTTGGAACCAACTACCTCGTTACTAACACATGATGACTTAAGTTCCGCATATATTATGCCTCACGCATGAGATACCTTAAAATATAACAAGAATTTAGATATACCCAACCTACCCATTTTCAAGATGTTCCCAACATTACTAACTCCTCTGATTGAAGGTTTTTTCCCATCAAGACAGAAGTATCATAATTAATGGGTTTCCACCACGAGATAGAATCAGTAACAAGATTCATGAACATGACTAAAATCATGGAAGGAGACTTAGACTTGGAGATGATCTCCAAGGAGTAATCCATATAATAAAGAACATAATCTGGTCATCCCAATTTGATCAAGGTGATGAAATCACTAACTAATGTTCTAGAATCCTCCCACCTTTGAATATTGAGAGTAGAAGGAAATAAAAGTAGTTTGTCATTGTCAGATGAAAGGACGATGCTTTCCATGATGGAAAGCTTCAAAAAAAACATGAAATTTACAAGAAACTCTTATCCAATAACTATGTGGTATATTAGTGTTTGATCACCCATGAATTTTTATATCCCCGAATCAAGATATACAGCTCCATGTCTCACCAAGAAAATGTGGGGCCTAACATGAAACTCTCCTATGACATGGGGAAAAACATTGGGTATCCTCAGTCTAAAATATCATCATTATGGATCCCTATTTAATTATTGGAAGAATGTGTGATTTGGGGTCATTGGAAATCACATTCACCAAATATAAGAATAAAGCTGTTGGAAACTGGTGACCTAGATCCAATAGGTGCATAGGTAGTGGAAATGTTGGTGAGGAAATTATTCATGACTACACTTCTACCACGACAGCTACCTCACATTTAGATATTGGGTTCCCATGCACCATCTCATCCTCTAATCTCATTCACAAGAGGGTGATTAAAACCCTTGTTCATCAGTACAAACTGGAAGGGATCATTCCCACTAGGGATATGACCCACCAAGATCTTGAGGAATTGACCACTCACCAGCATCACCATCCCTAAAGGCCACACAAGGTGAAACCACACTCCATTCAAATAGTGAACTAACTTGGAGCCTCTCCCTAGAGATACATTACAAAAAAGTCAAGTATACCGAGGATTTTGGAAATATTTGATCCATTGTTATAAAAACACCACTCTGGTGCTTCCCAGGTGGACTCCAACTAGGCCTCATTAATTCCAACATTGACCGATCACACAAGCTGACAAGGAAGTTGACTTCATCCACTCTCTGTTGTCCCATGTCTAGAACTTCTGATGCTGTCACTGGGAGAAGACCTAGAACATTTTCAAATAAGTATAATATTATTCATATCCAATGTAATCTTTCACTACTACTGTTTCTCGTTATATCCTTATAATATTTCAATGGTGATGCATATTCGCATTCCTTGAATTGAGACACCACCCACCTCACATACAAGCTGTGATGACTCTCTCAGTCACTAGCACCAACAAAATCCATCATGGGATATCTCATGCTGATGAATACAAACAGAGAGGTCCTCCCCATACCACTAAAATCAAATTTAAATTTCATTTCTTTAACACCAGTAACTAGTATAGAGATCCTCCTCATGCTGAAGACAAGCCCTGCTTGACAGAATCATCCCAAGGTAAGAAAGATAACACACTCCATGGGGATTGTTCCTATGACACAGGCCACAAAACACATGAGGAAAACCAAAGAGACTCATATAAATCACCTCTTGTAGAAGTATAATTCCATCATAAGATGAATTATTTGAAGCTTCATCCTATAATCGACCTCTTAGGCTCTAAAGTGGAGAATGACTTAACAAGGGAAGCTTCACACCCAATGCAAGAGTCTAGGAAAAAATCCTATTAATTGAGTATTATGATCCTAGAACCCAAGTTACAAAAGATCCCTCGATATCTTTGTAGGTACCTATAGGTGGTGAATGTTTGGGCCACCTTAAAAGGATGAATAGTGCAATCGTATCCTTTTATATTAGTTTCCCTCCACCCTACCTCCATACAAGAGTTGGTGAGATGTTAGGTTCTAGGTTATTTGCCTCATATTATAGTGAGAACTCTACTGATCCAAAAATTTATATATATACACTCACACATGAATAAGTGGTAAAAACCCCATCCTACATGGATATGATCTTCAATCTGGATCCATATCCAAGATACATCATAGAATGTAGAGGATATTTCACATATACAGTGCTACCTACCTCTGTACATCATCTGCGAAGTAGGTCTGTAATTATGTCACTACTATTATCTCATACCTCACCAATTAGGGCTTGGTAGTACCAATAGAAACACCATTACCCTATGAAAAAGGACATGTGGGAGCTTCTGGCCACTGAATATCTATCAAAGGTGTTCTAACAACCCACAGCTCCATGTTTTTTCATCCTGAAGTCCTTCACATAGGAGATTCCATTTTTCTTTCAACAATTCCTATGGTTCCATCACATGTCTTACCTAGGGACCCATAATTTCCATTATATTGTTCACAATTAGTAAAACAGGGTTGATATTGTAGTGATCCTAGTAGATCAATGTCTAGAACCATATGGTTACCACCAGAATCTCTAGAAACCCTACATTAAAATCCTTTTTAGGATCCCCCAAATCATGGAAGAGGAATTTCAATACATTATGATCATATGATGTGGGTAGTATTATACCCTCGATTTGTCCCTTTCATAAGGTAGTGATGAAACATTCAATCTAGACCATCTATTGAGAAGGAAGGTTCCCTTATGACTACATCCAGAGTGAATTTAATTTCCATCAAAATTCCAGAGCATCAGAGGAACATGGAAACTAAAACATGGAATGAAAATGAAAATACACCTATATGGGGGGACATAGTACCAATAAGACCCCGCGAAAGGCGTCCTCGCTCATTAGTAGAGACATGAAATGTGCCTTAACATCCCCCTCCAAAATAATATGTTATTACATGCATGTCAATACACTGAAAAACAAATGGATATGATGATCCTTCCAAACCATCTGAGCTTGCGCCAAAAGAGGAGTCATACCCTAGGATTACTACCTTTCTTGAGAATATAAAGTAGTATAAAAGTCTCACCACTGAGCTCATATTCGATCAGTTTTCATACCCTAAAAATACATATGGTACTCCATATCTCCACATGTGGGGAATCAGGTCCTCCATGGTCAGACGCCCCAATTTGATGATGGTGTCCTCGTGTACCCGGTTAGGGAAAACAAAAAGGGGTGTAGAAAATGACTAAGATATGAGATACCCACCCCACATTAGATGTGTGATTATCCTACTCATGACCATGTTCTGGGTAATCCAAAAGACAATGAGTTTGTTAATGCATTTGTGGTAACAAATCCTCACCAAGATGACATGATAGTTTATCTTATTTCCAACCTCAAAGATCCAAAAACAATAAAAGTGGAAATTCATCCTGAAGGATATTTGTACCTACTATGGGTGGACTATGTCGGAATTCCCAAAGAGTTTTCTGATTCTAGATTTTCCCTATTTAATGGAATGGTTCATTTTTTAAAACATCTAACCAACTTTTCCTCATGGTTAGGCCAAAATATGGGGACTCTAGAAAAGTAAGAGGGTGTTAAGAATTTATTATTTTTTTAGACTTTGGAAGGGCCTAAATTTGTATAGTATAAATAGCTACCTAAATGGTATTTTTCTTATTGGGGATACTATTTAAATATTTCCTATACTAGTTAAGCTCAACCTCATTCAAGAAGATCATCATTGACTGATAAAAATGAAAAAAGGGGACCAATGAGTGACTTGCCAACATCGTCACCTAATAGAAGGGACTCACGTACTCATTTAACATGACACTTTCCTAGGAATAGATTCTTAGGATGTGTATAGAAAATTCTAGGAATGATCTGGTCCTTACCTTCATCTTTCTGAAATACCAGATAAGATTTCAGAAGTTCTATAAAAAGGATCATCATCTGGAAGAATCCCTATAGTGGACTAAACTACATCCGTAACCATGACCCCTTCTAAATCCTATAAGAAGTTCCTCAAATATAGAGATTTTTTTACTACGAATGAAGTGGATTCTGATATGTTACACCTACTATCCCTTTTTTTAGATGATCTTTTTCAAGTTTATCCTGTCTCAGTACAGCCCCACCAACAGTTGCCTCTCCAAGCACTACCAGCTTGATGGGGTAATGTGGCTTCATCCCCTAGTCAATATAAAGATCCCAGGGTTCCTTTTATAAAATTAAATAACATTACTTATTCCTTAAAATAATCGCATATATAATTATTCTTCATTTATACCTTGGAGAATGGAATCATAAAGTTGACATAATAAAAGAGAACCTAGAAGGCCCAAATCATTGGTCCTATCGATAACTCCCACATTACAGGATCCTTGGACACAACATAAAATAATTATTTGTGTTCAAATATTAGCACTAGGAACAATAACATCATGTCGTAGTATTGTTGGATGATATTACACTGTAGGTAACACATGTCTCCATTGACAAAAACAATGAATGTGAAGACCTCGTCCAGTGTAAATAGACCCCTTGTAGTGGGAAATATAAGTATGACAATTGGTTGTCTTGTAAGGTAGTTAATCACACACATGGTATTATATGTTCTCTCTTGAGTAAGCTAGAAACTCATGTGGTGGTCTTGCCTCATCTGAATAATGGAACCACATTTGTGTTGCATCCTTCTATGTCTTGGAATAATGGACATCTATGTCATAAGGGAAACTACAGTCCCCCGTCGGTATTGAATCCAACCCATAAACATAGCAATTTCATCCCTTCCAAATTGGGATATATGCCCAAGGAACTCCCGTATTTAGACTATTACATTGATTATGAGAAATATTATTCCCTGATAAATGTTTCTGAAAAAGTGGGATTCTTCACAACACGTACTAATGAGGAATTCCGTGAAGACCTCTCATGTGCCTCTAGCTGACACCTTCCAGGGAGAGGTAGATGACATGCCATCAAATAGAATTCTCATGTTATTGCTCCAAACTAGACTATTCATGCTACAAAAACTGGATATCTAGATGTGAACATATCTCATCGAGAACATCCCTCTCAGTTTGTGCCATCAGGTAGGCCCTCATGGCTAACTATAATAGTTGAATTTGTGGTTGATTCATGGTCATGTCACAATTGGTCGCTTCCATATAGGGCCCATCCTAAGTCAACCAATGCTCAACTAAAAGTTGTTCATAGCTAGAAAACTATCTAGTAGTTGAATATCAACTGTTCTTGCCACACCCCAGTTATTCAGTCGATGTCATATGTTGTGCTTCCAACTAAGGAATGAGTATATATAGGAAAAAATTCCTCTAACACATAAGTATTATGGAATAAATCATCTCACCAGCATACATGTGAGGATTGTGATTCTTGAGTCTCTCCACTTTTAAAAGGAAATGTATGAGGCACTTATTGAATCCTTGAAAATACCCCTCTAATTCATGGCTAAGGTAGCATCTATTGAGGCCTACTACATAGAGGAGGCCATATAAGAGGAATTTCGAGCCGTTTTTTTGTTTTTTTGGAGAAGAAATGGTTGTCACTGTTTTGGTTAACATACACCCAGTGTATATCATAAGTCATTATAATGTAATGGAAATTTTCCATTACCGTGTGGGTACTAGCTCCAATATCTTCTTCACACCGATGTGGACACTCCAATAATTTGGACTTATAGAAGTATACATGACTCCCTATAACATAAAAATCCAATAGTATGGTAAGAGTGAGCAGAAACCATGTGTACAATTTTTTCTAAAGACTCGATTTGGAGGTCTTATATCAAGAACTAAATTTATGGTAGTATTATAAGAAACTTACTATAATGTGTTGTTGGGATTACCTTTTCTTCATTTTCATATAGAGGTCCCCTCTAAAAATCACTACTGAATCAAATAATCCCTTTATGGTTGAGTAGGGGAACACCAGGTAGATGAATCCATATTTGACACGTGTAAGGATCATTACCTAGATGATGGTTACTATAAAAGGGAAGGAAAGAAGGTACAAAATGATGGCATTGAGGGAATAAATATCCCTAATGATCTGATGGTCACTACATCTTATACATGGGTCGAAAATATAGATATCATTCTCCTCCCAAATCATCAGTTAGAGCCCATGATGTCACACTATGGGAGGTACTTTATTGTCTCAAAAGAATGGTATTTCTCACATATTAACTCATATTCCTACAATGGACTAGCATAGATGGTACCAAAACATCCTACTCTTGTGAGGTGTAGAGAATATCACTCCATGGTTAAGGTTCTGTGGCATTATCACATGTTCCAAAAAAAGGGATAACTCAATGAATTTCAACTCATCGCCATTTCTTTAATATCAAGAGTGGCCCTCAAAATAGAAAATCAGGTGAAACAGGCTCAACATATTTTGTCGTCGTAGTCTCATCATAGTGGTAAGCCCTCATCAAATATTTTGTATCCGCTAGAGTAGATAATTGTGCTCTATCAGGGTTGGATACCTAAAAGATTTTATTACACCATCTATTTTATGTCTCTCAGATGATGAATAATATTTGGAAGACACCCCGGCTACATTTGAAGAGGGTATCTCCATTACTGTTGATGAGTTAACAAAGGTGATCCTTAATATTAAGTATGATATAAGATCGAAACTAATCAGTTCACCCATTTCCCCATATGAACAACATCAGTATGTAACCTTACTAGAAAGAACGTTGATGTATTTTCCTAGGAATATAAAATTATTATAGGGCTAGAGCCTCTGGTTTCCATTCATCGCCTTGGACACCCAATTAGTCATCATGGGTTTAAATATACTCTCATAAATATTCACCACTATCACACAGTTACTGTTGAGGCAAAAGTTGAAAAGACTACTGAAGATAGAATTGTCTGGGAAGTCTAGTACCCCATGTGCCTATCCAACATTGTTCTGGTTAGAATGAAAAATGGGTAGATCATAGTCTATAACGACTTTAGGGAACGAAACATCAATTTTTGGAAAGATGGATTTCCCCTTATAGTGATAAATCTTTTGATTAATGATATGCTTTGGTTTTGGGCCTTCTCCTTCAGGGATGAACACTCTAGGTATAATGAATTATGAAAGGACCTTGAGGATAATAATTCCACCAAATTTAGGGTACCCCAAGGAACGTTTTTCTATCGAGTATTGTATTTTAGTTTAAATAATGTCATATCCACTTCATAATGAGACATATACGACATCAGGAAGACAATTATTTGGAAATTTGTTATCTATTATAAGGATGACATGATGGTGACATCCCTCCAGTGTTTGGAATATATCATAGAACTTGAGAATGTGTGGGATTTTTATTCTCAAGAAAATTAAATATGAATACCCTAAAGTATTTTTTCAGGGTTTCCTATGAGAAATTTATTAACTTTTTTATTTGATACAAAGGCATCATGATTGACCTAGAGAATAATATGATCATCAATCAAATTTCTCCATAGAGAAATCATTCAGAGTTCTAATCCCTCCAAGTCCAATTAGCCTTTACACTCTAATTAATCACAAAAATTCCTTAAAAGTGTAATCCCTTTTTGATGATCATGAAAAAAAATACTTCATTTAACAATGGTATGAGGAGTTCTAGAACACCTTTGAGGACATCAAGCAGTAACTGCTATATCCTCTTGTTCTGATGTGACTTGTCTCAGGAAATCCCTTGGTCCTCTATGTCACTACTCTTTAATGGTCCCTTGGTGGCCTTTTATCCCATGAAAACAAATATGGTAGATAAAAAATCATATAATTTCACATCTGTATGATACTTGACATGGATCCTTGATAATCCCTCATCGAGAAGAGCTGTCTCACACTAATATTTGTGGTGTATAAGCTGTGAAATTATTTGTAGAATGATGAGATATGGATGATGTCTTGATTAAACTCACTGATGTATATCCTCAATCACCCTGTGATGATAGGATAATGGGTTCACTATGCAATAATACTCCAACAATTTAACATCTGTTTTGTCCCATTGATGGCCATAAAAGGCCAATAATTGATAAACTTTCTAGAAACACATCCATCCATTTATGAATACCCCAAGATGTTGATTTCTCAGATAAATCTATCCTCTTAATGGATAAAGATATACCATTTTAGTAGATACATTTTTATTGGGCCTCCTAGAGCCCAACTAGTAGAACGATAAATGGCCCCAAGCTTAGTAGAGTAAGCAAGTGGATCATCTTCATCACCCCCACAACAAGACTTCTTTATGTCCCCTTTCTAGTTCATATAAGGCTACACCAATAGTGATATAGAGTATCGGGCCCATATTTCTAGTCTTGAGTTGTCCCTTAAGATTGATTTACCATTTTTACAATTGAAAGGATACTCTGATATAGTTATCAAACAAATCAAGAGTATCTATGTCATCAAAAAGAAAGATCTCATGCCTCTAATGGAGTGAACCAATCATCTAGTAGACCAATTATCTTCCCAACCAAAGGTTACTCACATTATGAAATTTTAAAATAGTCAAGGTGATGATTTGGATGGTTTGGATATGTCTCTTGTAGAACCCAACCAGGAGAACCTAGTTATTCAAGTGAAACACAGGTGGGTTATTTTTCCGGCCACCGCAGATGATGGTGAACAGAAAGTAAACCACATGGATGTATATATTTCTATGCTAGAACCCGCAACCCCCCCCCCCCCAGTTCTAGAAACACCCCATTGGACAAATCCCTTCCTCAAGTATCTCCATCATGGATTTCTCTCTCTACATAGAGAGATGCGCAAAAAACTCACTAGTATATAGTGCAGTTTACCCTCTATAGTGGGCCTAACCATTAGAAATCCAATGACCCAAACATTTATAACCAAATTTTCTGTTCATTTTATTCAAACGTATTATTATATATTATGAATATAGAAAACACATGCAGTTAATTGGTTTTACTATATCCTATCATATTTAAAAGATAGTTAAGTATCGTTATCATTAATAATATAATTTTTGAACACTAATCACATGATTAGTATAAATATACGGTTTTAACAAATCCAATTAACACAAAAAAAATGAATTGATGGCATCAAATAGTAGGATTATACCCTATGAATCCCATTTATCAGAGCTTCTGAGGGGGATAGCATCACTGGGATTTTCCATTGACTAAGCCCAAAAAGATTTCCAATAACATAGGCATAATTGAAATAGTTTATAGTAGAATTTGAAGCTCATTGAGATCACGACCCAAACCATGTTTGTCGAACCACCCCATGAAAGTCTCACTATCACACACCATACCCTTATAGAATTTGTGGTTAAATTAAAGGGATATATATAGAAACCATAATAATATGAATATTTATATTTTTTTTATTCGAATTATTCTAATATTTTGTTATTATTTTTATTATATTAAAATTGATATTTATTTTTGTTCAAAAGGAAAACAAATTATGTCTTTAATTAGTATTCAATTTCAATTATGATGTTTATTTTGTTGAATTAATGGGGTTTTAGAAAAAGAAAATATTTTAATAAAAAAAATTTATTAAATAGTTTTTATTAAATATAAATGATCATATAATTTTTAATAAGTCAAATATAATTTTTATAAAGTTTTGGAAACTATAGTTGGGAAAAAACCCTAGAATTTCTCAATAAATATCATTTTCTATTTTAAAACTACAAATAAACATATTTTAAAAAATAAATTTGATAAAATGAATATTATTTGTGAAATAATATCCTAGAAATTATCCAATTGTGATTGTCAAATAATTTTCTGAGACAATATAATTTTTGGGTAAAAAATAAATACCATATAAATACAGGGTGTGTATTTTGACATCATAATGACCGAAAAGTGATGAAATAAACACTGTAAATGTTATAGAAGACCAAATATATGTTTTCCATTTAATAATAATTTGATATTCTATTTGTTTGATTAACATTATAAAGCCTTTATAATTCCTCTAAAACCATAAATATATTTTATGGTTTTAAATTCATTTCTTCAAGAGTACGACTCACTTCCACACCAGTAAGGGTATTATTTTATGATGTTCTGAACTCAGCCTTATACAATAATGAAAACCAAACCCCCTTTTTTTGAAATCAAGGTAAAAAACTATGCAAATGTTTGGTTTTTTGGTTACTTTATTATATAGAGTCAAAAACCTATGTTTGAGAAATGATAAATAATTCCCTATTCACACTACTAAAAAACCACATTTAATAGCACTGATAAATGGAATCTTTGTCAGTGCTAAAGAAAGGGTTTATAAATTTAACAATTTATCAGTTCCTTGTTCAGTACTGATAAAGGTCCCCTTTATCAATGCTTTATTTTTAGTGTTGATAAAGTGTACCCTTTATCTGTGCTTTATTTTTTGCACTGATAAAGGATACCCTTTATCAAAAATTTATTTTTAGCTCACATAATGTGTACCCTTTATCATCGCTATATTTTTATCGCTCATAACAAATTTCTTTATCACCACTTTTTTAGCATTAATAAAATCTCAAATAAATAAAATGAAATAATTAAATAAATATTGAATAATAAATAAGTTGATTTAAAAAATATTATAAATTGTATTTATTAAATAAATATTGATAAAAATGAATAAATTAATTATACTATATTTAAATTATAAATACTAATAAATAGTTTGTGTTAAATATATAGATAAGAAAAATGAAAATTTAAAAAATAAAAATAAAAAAAAAGTAAATTGATAAAAATATCAGTAATTTTATTAATTAGGTGATTATTGATAATGTTAATAAATGGTTTATATTAAATATATTGATATATATTAATGTATATAAATATGATTTTTATATTATAAAATATTTATGCACTTTATATTAAATTGTTATATATTTAGGGAATAATGATTTATAACTAATAATCAATATGAATTAAAAATACTCTCTAGTTGTATAGGGTAATGGACATATAATTGAATGTCATTTGATTTTTCAATTTAACATAGATCAAATGTGTGTTATACTATTTTTACAAATATGTAGTTAATGCATTTTTATATACAATGCACACACACAAAACTTATCAATTTTTTCAATATTATTAAATTGTTCTTATTTTTAATTTATTCAATTTCCCCCATTTTTGACATGCATGCACTAAAAATTACATATTAATTAATAATGTTAAAAAAATATTTTTTGAAAATCATTGAAAAAAATATTTATAAATAAATATATTCATAAATAAATATATTTAAAATTGTAATTACTATATTTATAAAATTATATATTTATAAATATCAGTAAATAAATATTTTTATGTATTTATTTAATTATAAATAAATAATCATATTTATTTAAATATTTATTAAATTTATAATATATTTACATAAATAATGAATATATTTACTGTATTTATATTTATATTTATTTATTAGATATATAAATAATTATATAAATACATATAATGATATTAATATTATTTTTTAAAAATAAATATATATTTATAAATAAATATTTATATCTTTAAATAATTATAAAATTATAATAAATAAATTAAAATAAAGAATATATTCACTATATTTATATTTATATATATTTATTAAGTATATATATTTTAAAAAATTAATTATTATTATAATTATAAATCCTTTATCATGGAAAAAAAATCACTGATAATAGATAGATTTATCAATACGAAAATAATAGCGCTGATAAAGTACTACCTTTATTAGTTCTAAAAAATAATTGATCAATATATCTTTTATCAATTATTACATTATAGATGTTAATAAATGTGTCCTGATCTAATAAATCAAACCTAACGTATTGCGAACCTATCACGATATTAGAAGCTTCCCACAAAAGCCACTCATTTTTAGTGCTCCTCCTTGGTGACTCAATGACTAAATGACACTAACGCACTCGAATCACACAAACCCACTGCCTCCAGTTGCTCGAACCTCATCGAGCATCTGATGTTCAGTTGTAGTTAGGGTTTCCAAAGAAAACATCGATATCTGGATACGAGGGTCTTAGATTTTCTATAACCTAGTGAGGTAGTCATGTGTTTTCCATTGTAGGTTTCAATTTTCTTTCTGTATTTGTTGTATCGAGATCTGGATTCAAGGGTTTTTTGTTTTCCTTATTCAGTTTTGATTTTATTTCTAGATTTTTGCTCTATTTTTTGCATTATTTTTTTATTTTATTATGATCTATTATTTTTTTGAATACTACTTTTGATATCCTCTTTTGGTTTTTTATATTTTTTTTCATTTTTTTAATTAATTTGCTTCACTATCTACATCTATACACTATCGTTCTTTGCTATATTAAATCATTTTCCTTTGTAGGTTCTGTGTAAATGGATTTCAAAAACCAATTCTCAGTCTGATGATGGTGTAAAGCAACAACAGAAGCTAATTTTATGAAATTCATGTATGGAAATTTATTCATTTAATTTCTGTTTTAATATTCTGATGTGACGGTTTTTTCTTAAGAAATTATTTTTTTAGAATTGTATTTTTTTTATTTTTAGATAAATATTACTATGGGAAATACCATATCTATTTATCTTCAATTTCACTCTTTTTCAAAATTAGTATGGTTTTTTATTTATTTTACTATGTTGTGATATTCTTCTCTAAGGGTTGCATATATTTTTACCAATTAATGTTTATTTAATAATGATATATATATACGTAAATATATTTATCTTTATCTATTAATATGATTTTTTATAACATATATGTAAGGGTTATTTTACAATTATTTATACACTAATTATGTAAATGGATTCCAAATTTAGGGACGGGTTATATTTATTTTCATTAAATATTACGTTTAAATGTGCATTTTTTTGAAATTATATGTATTAAAAATTCCATGATATATATTTATATATGATTAAATGTGTAAGGGATATACGTTTCAAGGGTTGGCATGTTTTTCTCCTTTATTTCTGATATATCTTGTGGGTGTGTATTATTTCTTTATGCCAACTTCATTATGGACCTCCCTAGAATCTCAAGGATGGGTCAATGCGTATTAGATGGACTCCCTAGAATCCTTAGGTTGTTATGTCATTTGTTCAAAAAAATTGAATAGATGTTATCAAATTCTATATATTAGAAATTATTTTTAGGTATTCATCATTTTCTGTCTGTATATACATTTTAGGTCTATATATACATTTTATTAACAATAATATAATTTATATTTAAACTAACAATAAAATATTGTAAACTCATGTTACTTTCAAAATAATAAAATTATGTAACTATATATACTTTTTTTGTAATAATTAGTGTAACATCCCAAGTAACTAATGAATAATAGATATTTTTATCTATGTCTATTAATGAACTAGATAGTGTTTTAGAGGCTTAAAATGAAAATAAATCCAATCATAAGCATGGAATACACTAATATTTTTAAAAGATTGTTTTACTGCCTTTTGATGGAAAACCATTTTTAAATCTATATTTTGAAAATTTTATAAGCTATGTTTTTCAAAATAAACTTATTCTTTATGATTGGGACATCAAAATTTATTTTGTGTGAGTTTTTAGTATTTTTCTGACAATGTTCATTTTTTAATAAATAGTGAAAAATACTGCATTTTACATCAAAACTGCTTCTTAATCTAATGTATTTATATGATTAGATTATTTTTTGAATTTTTATTAATGTGTAATCTGAATATATTTTTACCATTTAATCCAATGGTGGTCATTGGAATCAATTTCACTTTGAAATTGGACTTAAACTTGTGTAAATCTTTTGATACTTATTGTTTCATAAAAACACGCTATTTGCTCTGACAGCAGGAATTAATTATTAAATTAATTAATGTGAATTATATGTTTTGAATTTTGTAAAATAGACTTCATTTTTGAATTCAGAATATCAAATATAGCTTCGGGTGAAGTTTTGGTATTTTTCTGAAAAACTTCAATTTTTGATGAATAGTGAAACCACTAAGTGGTAATCAAGCAAACTGATTTTTCAGTTAAATGAAAGTTTACCACTGATGTGTATTGAATTTTGAAAATCCGACATACATGGTTGTCATTAGTATGTAAAATGTGGTTCAATGGGATGAAAATGATTTTTTGGTGAATAGTAACTTTTTTTCATTAATCGTGATTAGAGGTAATTAGTGTAATTTAAGGTAAAAATGATATTATAAAAATATGAAAACACCATGAATCTTGTCCTAACCCTATTGGATGAGTCATGGCCGACCAAGACAACCCATGGGTCGATTTAAGGGACCCTATGGAGCCTCTTGGGTGAGATAATGACTTTAATGCCTTTTTTTAAAATAAAGGTGAAAATGACACTAACATAAATTGTTTTACTAAAACAATTTTTAGAAGGGGTTATACTAATCATAATTTTGTCTATAAATACTATTTGGAAAGATAAAAATATTTCCCACATCAGGATAGTTTTTTTATAATTTTTAGACATTAAATAAATTAATTTAATTATGACATCATGATGATGCAACGATGAACTCTTTAATGAACAGTTTAAATTAAATGAAAAGATAATATAAAATATAAGACCTACACTTGTCCAAAAACTATTGTATGGGAATATTTCGAAGCCTTATCATCTTATATTAGAAATATATCAATGTGGGACCTTATAAATTCGAAACACTTTTGAAAATGAAATAATAGTTTCATGATTTCCAAAAGTGCCCATCCTCTCCTCTTATAAAAGGCCCCCACCTATACCTCATTTCACACACACCTAAAGCATTTGGATCGGCCAAAACCTGCCCATTTACTCTCTCCACATCCCTCTCCTCATCCTAGAGGATTCCCTTTGGGCAGAAACCTTTCAAAGGATGCCTTTAGGCTCAAATCAAATGGAGTTACACTTTTAAAGGTAATTCATTCTCTCATGTTCATTTGTATTATTTTTCATCTCCAACCCCCTAAACTCTTTTTATTTACTTATTTTGTAACATCATAAGTATCTTAAATATACTAGGATGTTGTTATAAGATTTATTCGAGCTACACTCTCACACAACTACATCAAATGGTTAAAGAACATACGGTTTCCGTGGATGGAAAAATTCTGCCTCCCGAAATGATGATTGTTCAATACTCATTTAACACCTTCAAAGGTGGCCATTAGGATGTCACTATTTTTATATATGATATATAATATGTTTATTCTTTCCTTAAGCTTCTGTATTTTTCATTTATGGCATACCATTATTGTTTCCATTATGGGTAAACACGATATCTTCATTTTAGAAAGTGCGGACTACCGCCCCCTGAAAGTGATTTGATTCGTTAATACCATATGTGGGATGTGTAAAGGATAAAGTTAATGATATTATATATGTTATTATACTGGAATTATAATATACTCTTATATCATTATGATTCCATTCCAGAAAATACGAAATAGAAATGGAAGTAGCGTTCATGCGTACGTATGGCTTACCGTCTCCATGAACGGTGCATTTCATTTCTTACCTCTAAATGTGATGTAATATTATAAATACATATATATGATGAATATATATGATATATATGTTATCCAAATCATTAATATCATTCTGGATATAATGAAACTTTGACCAAATTAACAACATGTAAGTGTAAGAAGTCTATTTTTGACTTAAGAACCAAATACCGACAAAATGAACATTATTAACTTAAATGATTACATGATGTTCATAACATGGTATAAAAGGAATAATGATCTTGAAAAAGGTTCTTAATAAAGTAGAGATTAACTCAAGTTTATTATTCAGGAGATTAAAGAACGTTCGGGTCATGTCGGATACGAGGTATGGGACTTCGTCTCAATCTCCTTTCATTGAGGCATATTTTGTTTTATACCCAACCTTCTTTTATACGGTGTATAAACCCCTTTGACTTTTACATTTATCCAAAAGGAATCTTTTTTATATGAAGTGTTTTACTAAATGACAAAAGGGAATGTTTTTGTCGTATGTATGCGGTGACAACGAATTCTCCGCCGCCGTGACCTTTATTTGAGTTTCAGCTTCCTCTACAAGCCATACCTTCTTTTTAAAAGAAAAATAAATACCATGTTTTAATTTTCTTTTATTTTGGTATTGAATATGGTTTTCATGATGTTTTTATATCAATGTTTTGTATTGATATCTTGTGATTGAAAGGTGGAAATGTTATGTTTCCATTATGCATGTTTTATGTGATACGATTATGTTGAGGTTCTTGGGTATTTTTATGAAGACGGGTGGTTCTGTGATAAACTAAGGGCGGGTGAGCCCGATATAGCACTCCAATGCATTGGGTAACGTGAAGGAGTGAAACGTTAAGGTTTCTCCGAAGAGATTTAGGGAATATACTGTGATGGGTATTCCAAATGTAACCAAGAGGGTTACTCCCTACGTAAGAATCTTATGAATGCAAAAATTTACCTTTATATCTTATGATTTCTATGATTTATTCATGTTTTGATGAGGTATGTTATGGTGATTATGTTTTATGGGAAAAGTATGATTTCACTCTTATGTATATATGTACCTATGTTTCCTTTCCATGTTTTTATAACCCATACCGAGCTTTTTATCCTCATCCCAAGTTTTTTTTGAAATGATTTTCACAGGTCAAGGGAAAGGTACATGATATGATGATAGTGTCAAGGAAGTGTCAAGAATGAATCTATGTTTTATTTTAAATATGTTTCCATTGATGGGAATGAAGAATACTGTCTTTATGTAACCACTTTGTTTATATGTGGAATGTAATGCAAGTTTTATGATCTAATTCTCTAAAACTCTAAACCCGAAAAGATCCTCAATGTGTAATCTTGTAATAACTCAAGATTAAGTAAGGTTTAAGTCCGGGGCCTTATAATTAGACTTTACAAAATTTAAATAATTATATTGTATACACAATTTTACAAAATAATAATTATTTATAATTAATGTGATTTGAATATTAATATTAATAGTATTTTTTGGTTTCATTAGAAAAAATAGTATTATATATATATAGAATAATATATTCTATATTTAAATAAATTTAAATATGATAAATAATATATATATATAATTATATTCAAATAAATTTACTAATATAATACATATATATAACATATATATATATATATTATTTAGGTATATTCACTTTATTTATCTATGTATAGAATAGAGTGACCTCTATCTTATAGTTTTTGATGGTAGAAGCATGAACCCCATTCAGGTTAATTTCCTATCGAGGTATGTGCAAATGAAGTACGCACCTCCATCGACCTCTTTTTCTAAGTATATAAAACCCTATCATTTAAAAAACATGTTCAAAACAATGTTTTATAGAAAAAAATGTAAAAGATCCCCAACCCATTATTTTATTAATGTTTTATGTTCATCCTTGTGGATAAATTCGAGGATAAAAATTAAAATAATTTATAATTAACTATGCCTACACGTAAAATAAAATAAATTAATTTCAATCACATACACTCATCAGATAAAATTAAAATATAGTAAACAAATACCCCCATGTTGTGAAAAACTATAGTTTCATATTTAGATTCATTCATCTCCACCCTCTCTATTTCTTTCCTATAATTCACTCTATTGTTTATCGGGTTATGTGGAACTTTACTCTAGAATGATTTTGTGGAAATAGAGTCATCAAGTTAATAACTAGTGTTAATGCTGCAATTCTCACAAATGAGAGGCATATCCCCTTTTATAAAAGCTAATGAATTAAATGGGAGGCATTTCCCCTTATACTTCATTGTGTTCTCTAAAAGGGGAAATGCCTCCCATTTGAGAGAATTACACCATTACACTAGTTATTTAATTGACAACTCAATTTCCAAAAAAAACCCTTCTATATAAAATCTCCATAAAATCAACGAAACGATAGAGTGATGGGTGAAAAAGAAATATAGAGGGTGTAGATGAAATAATCAGAATATGCAAGTGTAGTGTTGTTCATCCCAGAGGTCTTGGGTTACTATATAGTAATTTTAGCTGAAGAGTGTATATTACTAAAATTAATTTATTTTATTTGATGTGGAGATGGAGTTAATAATGAATTTTGTACATTTTTACCCTTTAATTTATCCATAATGATCTGAATAAAACTTTAATAAATAATTGGTTGAGGATTTCATTATGATGTATTTTTATAAAACCTGGTTTTTAAATAGGATTTATTTTATCAAAAATAGTATAGAGTTTTATATGGTTGTAAAAAGAGGTTTATAGAGGCATTTACTTAATTCAAACTTAGGGAAATAATAAATAAGTCATTTGAGGTGTGTAAGAATCAGTTTCACATAAATTTAACGCACGGTGTGACCGCTATGACTTAATGTGCCCATTATCAGTTTAAAAATGATAGTTTAATTCAATAAAAACAACTCACTAAAAACAATTAAAATGCCATCATATTTTCATGATAATTTAGGAATCAATTCATAATTTCTTTTTGATATGTAGGAATCATTCTCATGTCAAACCGAAAAATGATGTGATCAGTATAGGTCAAAGTGTGTATTTCCTGTTTAAAATGACATTTCAGTAAAAAAACCAAGTTCCTTATTCAAAACTATTGAAATTAATTTATAATGATTCTATATTTTATGAAAATGATCCATATGTCATTTGATATGTGTAGTAATTAGATTCACATCAATCTAATTCATGATGTGACCGGTATGACTCAAAGTGTGTATTTTTATTTAAAAATGACATCAATTTTAACAAAAAGGATAGATGACCAACTCAAAATTGAGAAATTGAATTCATATTATTATTAATACTTTTGGGAAATGATCCATAACTATTTTTTTACATTTAAGAATTAGAAGAACATCAATATGATTCATGGTGTTCTTATTATGACTCAATGTGTCCGTTATTATTTTAAATTCCATAGTTCAGTTCAAAAAACATTACACACTGAAAAGTGAGAAACATGCTCAAATTTTATTGATAATTTAGGAAATTTATTCATATGTCATTTTTGACATATAGGAATCGATATTGAACCAAACTGATACATGATGTGATATATATGATCCAAAGTGAATGTTTCTAGTTCAAAATGTCATTTTAGAAAGAAAAAAAGTGAAGTACTCAAAACCATGTTTACACATTTGGATTGTTTTGATAATTTATAAAAATGATCCATAATCCATTTTGAATGTGTAAGAATTATAAACACCTTTATCTAATTCAATTTGTTATTGATATGACTTAAACTGCATTTTTATATAAAATTGACATCAATTTTGGTAAAAAGGACAACTCACCTACTCAAAACTGAGGAAATGCATTTAGATTGTTTTGATCCTTTATAAATTCAATACATAAGTAATTTGTGATATTTATAAATTATCCTCACCTTCAAATGATGAATGTTCTAACCAGTATTACTCTGAGTGCGTTTTTTTCAATATATAAGTAACATTTTAGTTTAAAACAGACATCACATAGCCAGAACCGAGCAAACAAGCCCAAATTATTTTCTCTTCATTTCAATTTTGTATTCAATCAAAGATTAACCTTTCATTTAGACATCACAATAATCTCATGTCAGTCCCAATATTGATATTGTCTTGTATGTTATAGGGGACCACAAAGAGGGTATTTGGAATCGTGATAGAGGAACCAAAACCTTAAAACTTTTAAAAAAATAAAGTGAGTTCAATGGGAAGATAAAAATGTTTTTTAAATATATATTTTTTTCAAATAATATTATATTTTCTCGATTGTATTAACATAATCTATGTTGAAGTTTTGACTACTCATGTAGACAATGTCTTCTACACTTGATGATGTTACCAATCCCTCGGAAGAACAAACTATATGATAGAGACCCATTGAATAGATGAAAAGGTAATTTTAGGATATAATTTCACTATTTTACCAAAAAATTATATAATGAAACAAATATTTAATATTCATTATTCCGTCTAGAGTAAATTTATTTTATATGTTTTATATCCATGTGTCATACCCTTGCTAAATATCAACACCACGGTCTCTACTAATTACATAGGTAATCGTGATGTTTTCACAGTAAAATCAATATCTATGGATGTAATGTATTGTTAAATATTTATGTTTTATTTATTTATTTATAGTATTACTCAATTAATAATATTTTTCTTGTATAGTTGGATTATTTTTGCAGTTGGGGTAGTCTTTACATCTTTCATGCCTTTCTACACCAAAACATCCACATGCTTCATCTCCCATATAATCTTTCACCGTTACAGTGTTTCATTTATCAGTTTCATTCATGTTCTCTCCAATACCTTTGTAGGAAGATAAATGATGCTTATTTTTCTAATTTATAGAGGTAATATTAAAATTTCCATAGTAAAATAATTTTCCATATAATTAAGGTATTGTTTTACATTTGTGTTTAATTTATTTTATTTTAGTATTACTCACATAATAATTGTTTTCTTATACAAGTGGATTATTTAGTTCATGTTGGGTTAGTATGTCCATCTGGCATCCCCTTAAGCACCAAAACATACACATACTTATTCTCCCTCAAAACCTTTTCACCTCTATAGTTTTTCTTTCATCACCTTTATTCAACATTCCTCTACTTTATTTGTAGGAAGATAAATAATTTTGCCTCTATTATATTATAGATAGAATCATGATTTTATCATAGTAAAATTATTGTATATTTAATTAATGTATTGCTTTTTATTTATGTTTAATTTATTTATTTATAGTATTACTCACATAATAATTGATTTCTTGTATAGGTGGATTATTTTTTTCAATTTGGGGTGATATATCCTTCCTTCATGCCTTTATGTACTAAAACATCCATAGACTTCTTCTCCCTCAAAACCTTTCACCCCTTCAGTGTTGGCATTTATCATATTCATTCAAGTTCCCTCCATTACTCAATCATAGAGTTAATCATTATATTTTCATATTAAAATTATTATCCATAAAATTATTTTATTATTACATATTTATAATTAATTTATTTATATTTATAATTACTCACAATAATTGTTTTCTTATACAGGTGGATTCTTTTTTTTTGAGTTGATGTGATTTGTTAAAATATTCTCTTAAAGTGATCGTAGTTCGATAAAGAATGTTAGTATAAATCATGTTAAAATTGATAGGTGGTATTTTTTTGAGTTTTTGGGTTGTGTAGGAATCTATCACACCTGAATATAACACACTATTTGATAGGTATGACTCTAAGTACTTCTTGATACCTAAAATTGAAAATAATTTTAGTAAAAAGGATCCCATACTCAATGTGTGTGTTATCATTTTAAAATCAACCTATGACTTCAAAAATTTTCACACATTGAAACCCGAGAAAACGAGCTCAAATGGTTTTTAAAATTTAGGGCATCGATTCATAAATCAGTTTTGACGTGTAAGAATAAATATCACATAAAACTGATAAACGATGTCATTTGTATGATTCAAAGTGTGTGTTTCAAGCTTAAAATGAAATTTCAGTACAAAAAGAAAAATGATTTACTCAAAACCAATAAATAACATTCATATTGTTTTGATAATTTAGGAAAAAAATCCATATCTAGTTTAGAATGTGTATGAATCAGATTCACCTCAATTTGGTGCACGATGTGATCAGTATGACTCTATGTGCATTTTTATTTAATATTGACATCAATTTTAGTAAAAAAAGAAACTAACCAACTTAAAACCAAAAAAAACATTCATTTTGTTTTGATACATTAATAAAATAATCCATAATTGATTTGAGACATGCATAAAATTAGTGACACCCCAATACGTTGCATTGTGTGACCGGCATGACGCCAAGTGAGTGTTCTTATTTAGAATTGATATCAATTTTTGTAAAATTGGCAACTAACCTAATAAAAACTATAAAAACACATTCAAATTGTATAAATAATTTTATAAAATGATCCATAAGTAATTTTTTATGTGTAGGAATCATCCTCACCTGAATCCAATACACAATGTGATCAATATTATCCACAAATTGCATGTTTCATTTTTAAAATGACATTTTAGTAAATAAGACGAGTGATATACTATAAACCAATAAAACACATCCATATTGATTTTATAATTACTAAAAATGATCCATACATCATTTTGGATATGTATGAATTAACCTCACCTCAATATTATTCATGTGTGACCAATAAGACTCAAAGTGCGACTCTTTATTTCAAATTGTCATCAATTTTAGTAAAATGTAAAAATGCCCTACTTAAAATTGATAAAACACATTTTTATGTATTTGATACTTTAAGACTATGATATATATATCATTTTTTATGTGTAGGAATAAATCACACCTCAATCTAATACATAATGTGACCGATATGACTTAGAGTGTTTTTTTATTAGTTTAAAATTGACATTTTAGTTCATAATGTGTCACTCACTAAAAATAAATCAAACACACTTGGATTTTCATGATAGCTTAGTAAAATGTTTCAAATTTAAATGTTGATGTGTAGGAATACATTTCAAGTAAAAACGATACACGATGTGATTGTAATGAGTCAAAACCATGTTTTTCCAGTATAAAATGATATTTTAGTAAAATAGACAACGAACATACTGAAAACTAAGAAATAACCTTTTTATTTTTTTGATACTTTAGGATAATGATCAAAAAGTTATTTGAGACGTTTTGGAATAATCCACATATTAATCTAATTCATGGTGTGATCGTTATGACTCAAAGTGCAACTTTTTATTAAAAATTGTCCCTTTATGTTAAATTATTTATTTATATTATTACTGACTTAATTTTTTTTCTTATACAGGTTTATTCTTTTGTTCAATTAGGGGTCATTTGTTTGGAAATAGCATTAGTCGGGTCAAGATGAAATTAAAAAGGAACATTGATGTTTTTGAATGTATGTAATAATTTTTATTTATGTAATTATATAAACCAATGTTTGAAATTTCTATAATATAGTGTTATTTTCTTGTGTTTATGTTATAAATTTCATTTGTTTTAAATATTGTATTGGGAATTGTTTTTGTTTTATCTGATGTTTTTATGGTGTTGTGTTGTTCTATTATATCACATTGTAGTAGTGTTGTAGTGTGTTGTTACAGCACACTACAGTATGACCATTTATCAGTGCTTTTATGAGCACCAGTAAATGGTCCTTTATCAACGATTTTATAAGCATGGATAAAGGAATACTTTATTAGTGATTCTATAGGTGCTGACAAAATACCATTTAACATTTCTTTTAAAATAATTGACAAATGTTTCCTTTAGTGGTGCTAAATTAAAGCAATGATAAATTGTTCATTTATCAGCGCTTTTGAATGTGATGATAAAGGTCCCATTTTTCAGTGCATTTTTTATCTCCAATAATGGACTCCTTTATCATTTATTTTTCATCACTGTTATAAGACTAGGTCTGTTAACCTCTATCATGTAGTCAGTGCTTTTCTTGTGCTGGTAAAGGTGATTTCTTTTTTTGTTAAAGGCCTATTTTGTAGTAGTTTCATTTCCAATACAAACACACACAATATCCCAATTCAATTCACTAAAAATACTTAGATCACATTATTACACTTCCCTCACCTCTTAATATTCCTCCTAAGTTTCCCTTAAGCTCTCAAGATTCTCCTCCCAATCAATTGAAATCACACACTCCAGGTAAGCGATCTTTCACTTCTCCTATTTTTTCAAGATTATTTATAATATTGTGATTTAAATTTCCAATTAACATTATTGGGATATGTTATTCCATGTCCCTATTAGTTTTCATTTTCATTCCAAATGATGAGAGACCACTTTCTCTATCATCAACCCATTTTATGAATTTTTATGCGACGTCGTTATACTGCTAAAATTGCACTGTGATTTTCCATGAAAAACATTTATTTAGTTAATACCTACAAACATTTATTATCAAGGGTGTCCTATAAAGGGGACTTACATGTATTTATTCCACACTACAAGATAATGGAATGTCATATGATGAAAAATGATTACATGATTTATGATCTATATGGAACACTCAGGTGTTAGAATGAAATAATGGTGATGTGGGTGCCCAAAATTATATAGTGGTCTAATACATTTGGTAATGTTGAGTCTCATTAGATATCATGTTGGGATATAGAGTGAACCCGATTCCTTTATGGGACATTTTACCTCATTATTTCTTGGTAGTTAGCCTCAACCTATGTTTATGATAGAGTGTTTTAAGTTGTTTCTACATATACCATTTGGACTTTATGATTATCATGGTATATCATGCCCTATTATTCATCTTTATGATCCTCACATATACTATTCACAATGATATTCCTATTATCTATAATTCATTACTTTCTTCATGTTATTATATTTTTATTTTCTTACTAGGTTTCATATCTCACCCCTTTCTTATATATTTCCCTAGGAAATCCCACATAGTTAGAAGCACGAGTATGTCATGGATGTTGATGATATATTTTTTATTTTTACTTGTTATGTAATGTACCTAAATCCAAAAGACAGTAGAATTATTGATCATTTGGGTTGTATTATGTGTAATATTATGTAATAAATAATGAATTAAAGTGTTATAAAGAGAAGGGTTTTCATATTTTTAATCAAAATAAATTTTCAGTTATTTTTTATATTATGATTAAAAACTCAAGTGAAAGAATTTGGAGTAAGAATAATTAAAAGAAAGATTCACTAAATTTTTTTAAGTATAGTGTAAGTGGTTTATCAAGAAAATACATCCTTATCTATATACTATAAGTGGATGTGGATTTGGCACTGATGTACACAGGGATAAAAACCCAAAACACATCCTTGAGCTAGAATTGAATGAGAACATGTGAAAAACAAAAAACCTTCCTACAAACCTGGTTTGACACTCTCAGGGGATATTTTTTGGTAAATTTATAATCACATTACTAGCCATTATTAAGGTAATAAAAAATCCCATAATATTCATTGTTAGGAAATAAATAATTGATAAAATTGATTTAATCCTATAAAATTATAGGTTAATGAAATACATGTAATTTATAAGATATATCTTTAATGTAATTATAATCCCACCCGTGCTTCTAATAGTTTATAAATAACCATCATTATTCTTCCCTTTATTCAATCCAATGGCCATAAATAGGCAGAATCGGGAAAAAAACCAATGTGATGGGAAATTTGATTACTACACTATTGAGATGCCCATCCTGATTAGAGAAAAAATAATGAACATTATGAGGATACTCTATCCGGTAATTCAGATTATGAATACAAACCTAGATCAGGAGGAGCGGTCATGTCCCCATAAAAAATAATAAGGTGCAATTAAGACCATTATATGCCAAAAGACACAAACATTTAATAGATTATATGATCCCTTAGTCATAGAAAATGGATTAACTCCATTTAGAATATCTTCTCTTCCCTATAGATATGGTTCTAATTTTCTTTTATCATATGGAGGGAGAATTTTATTAGTGATAGAAATAGATCTAGAATATGAATCCTAAGGAAAATATCTAACTGATGCGGTGGAAGGAATTCTGGGAAAATATTCAATCAATATTTTCTTTGCACTCACCAACTTGAAATGGAATGGGATTTCCTTTCCCTAAAGAAAAAAATATGACGAATATATTTGGGAGTATATGGAAAACCTAACAAGTCTTGCATGATACACTTCTAGATTTTTGTTACCCTTGAATTCGAGGTTGACTGCTTCTTTTTTGGGATAAAACCATGTCTAAAAATCCCTAGTGATCAGATAATTTGATAACTATGAAGAAATTGTCTTATTTTCCTTAAAAGTAAAAATGGATATAAAAAAATATCATGTTTATCACGGTGATAGTAAGAGAAAAGTATAGATTAATTATTTTGGTCTAATGGATAAATCTAACAATGCTGATGAATTTTAACATTCAACATGCAATGGTGTGGAAATAAGCACCCTAGAAATTTCCTAATAGGGATGAGAAAATGATTCATGTGAAAGAAGGAAGGGAAACTAGATATTGATTCCCAAAAGAAGAAACCCATTAACTAATTTTAAGAATGTAATGATTGGGAAAACCCTAATCACATTATTCATATATTAAACTACAAAAAAAACCATGTAAATTTTCAGACAAATGCACTAATCCACGGGTTTTCTGAGGCAACTGACAACCTCCAAAGAAATAAGGGAGATATTTTTATATCACAGCCACTAAGGTAGATGTTGAAAATTATGTGGTGATATGTATTATAATTATTAATTCAATAATATTGAACATAATTTTTTATTCTTATTCTACACATTACTTTATATCACGAAATTTTAGTAAATCTATTCTTACAGCACCACAAATCATGGATGTATAGTTATTGGTAAGAATGTAAAATGGTAAAATTATTGTATCCCAACTGAATAACTCATCCCCTATAAAAATTTGTGTGATGAACTTCCAAATAAACCTTTTAATGATCCATTTGATAGAATTTGATGTAATCCTATGAATGTATTGTCTTTCCCTATATAGATCCATCATAAATTTACTTATAATGGAAATCACACTTCGTATTGAGAATCAAACTTCAATTATATAAAAATATAGGCAAGAGGATGAATATTATTTAGCACCAACATCTCAAGCATGGATATTATTTCCCTATAAGAAAGTGTTTCCAATCAAATTATTGAGTCTTAGAAAAGGATCACCCTTGAGGACTTTCCTATTGTGAGGGAATACGCTGATGTATTTCTTGAATAATTGTATTTATTCCTCCTAGACAATAGGTTCAATTTTCAATAGATCTTATACCTAGGGAGTTACCATTATCCAAAAATCCATTTAGAACAGATGTTTTAGATCTTGATGATCTGAAGAAACAACTACATGAGAATCTGGATAAAGGGTTCATACATCCACATGCTTCACCATGGGATGCACCAATACTCTTCACCAAAAATAATGATGGGACAATGTACCTATAAATGGATTTTGGTTATCTCAACATGATTGTGATAGAGAACATGTATCCTATTCCACAGATTGATGGCTTGTTTGAGTAGATACGTGGAGCGCAATAATTCTCCAAGGTGGATTCTTGGTTAGGTTATTACCATGTTAGGGTGATGAAGGGGGATATTCCAAAGACTTCTTTTATTACATTTTACAAGAACTACGAGTTCATAGTAATTACATTCAGACTCACTAATGCTCTAGAAATATTCATGGAATGTATGAAAAAATTATTTATAGATTATAATGAAAATATTTTTTAGTATTTATATATGATATTCTAATATTCTCTAAACCCGTGTAGGATCATGAGGATCATCTAAATATTGTGCTAAAGACCTTATGAAAGTAGGATCATTATGCTATGTACAAAAGGTGAGTTTTAGATGAAGGAAGTATCATTATTGGAGCATATCATCAAAGTAAATGATATATATATATATATGAACCCTTCAAAAATAGAAGAAATTTTAAGATGGATGAGGACAACATATGTGAGAGATATCCATAGTTTCCTTGGATTATCTGGTTACTATCATGGATTTGTGAGAAATTTGTCATCATTATCAAACCCTAAAACAAAGTTAACTTAGAAGGGATTCATGTTTTCTTAGAATGATTAATGTGAAGTGGTATTCAAGTAGTTGAAAAGGTGGATTATCAGTGAACATATGCTCACACTCCACACAATTGGAGAACTTTTCATGGTATTTAGCGATTCTTCAATGAAGGTATTGGGTTATGTTTTAATGAAGAGTAATAGATTCATTGCTTTTGCATCAAGTTAGTTGAATGTTCATGAATAGAACTACCCAAAATGTGATATTGAGTTGGATGCAGTGGTATTCACATTAAAAATATAGAGTAATTATCTCTTTGGGGGTAAGTGTGAAGTATATATGGATCACAAAATTATTAAGTAAATATTATCCCAGAATGATATGAATATGAACCAATAAATAAGGTTAGATCTGATCAAGGACTATGACTACTCAATTAACTACCATCCTAGAAAATTGAATAAAGATAAAGATTATCTATGTAGAACAGATCAAAAAACTATACCATTTATGAAAATTTAGAGGGATCCCATATTCTTAAATTTTGAATGGATGAAAACATGAATCATAAAGGAAGAAAAATCATCAGTCCTTTCACATATTATTTCTCAAACATCCCTTCTAGAGAAGAAAATGGATTCTCTAAGAGATGGTGTAGGAATTCAAAAGAAAGTGGATACTATAAGAAATGGAAAATACCCAAAGATCATTGTTAATGAGAGATTCGTATTATTGACTATATATAGTAACAAATCACGAGTTAATGAAGGAGTTGTTGGAAGATGCACATAGTTCAATCTTCTCTATCCATCCTTGAAGAAAGAAATGTGTCGAGATATCCTAGAGAACTATTGGTGGGAAAATATGAAAAGGTAGAGAATATAATATAAATCTAGACATATTATATGTCAACAAGTGAAGGAGTTAAGAAAAAACATACAAGGGGTTGATGAAACCATTACCCATACCCACATGGAAATGGGTAAACATCACCATGTACTTTTTCACTAGTATTCCAAAGACATAAAGAGGTAATAATGTTATTTGGATTGAAGTGAATTGTATAAAAATACTACACAATTCATTACAATTAAAGAGGATTTATCACTAGATCAAATTGCAAGGATATATATTAGAGAAGTGATGGGTCTTCACAGAACGCTACTATCAATGGCATCTGATTGAGATCCAAGATTTACCTCTATGTTTTAGAATCTTCTCCAACATTATCAAAATAAATAGTTGAAATTCATCACATCTTAACACCCTCAAATTGAAGTCCAATTTGAGCAGAATATCATTACACATTAGGACATGTTGAGATCAATATCAATTGACTTTAACGGAGGATGTGATGGACATCTTACTCTGGTCAAGTTCTCATACAGTAATAGTTTCCATTCAAGCATCCAAATGGCTCCCTATGAATTCCTATATGTGAAGTGGTGAAATGTACCAGCATTTTTGGAGGATGTTTTGGAACTCAAACTACTCACTCCTAAAATTTTCGAGGAAATGGGGGAAAATATGAAGACTATTCAGCAACACATCATGTCTTCTCAGTGTCATCAAAAGAGTTATGCTAAAAAATTTTGTGGATACATTGAGTCTGATTTTGGAAATATAGTATTCCTATATATATCTATATAGAATAATTTCATGAGATTTTGAAATAAGGGAAATATTATTTCAAGATACAATGGTCCCTTTTACATCCCTGATCTCATTAGAGCGGTCACCTATCGACTACAAATCCCACAAAATCTACATCATATAGATAATGTATTCAATGTATCCATATTGAGGAATTACATACTATACCCCTCACATGTACACAATCTATATGTGTCACCATTGGAGAAAGATATCTCATATGAGGATTAGAGAGTGAAGATATTAGATCGTAGAGATAATGTTCTACTAAATAAGACAATGATGCCGGAAAAAGTGGTGTGGAGAAACCACATGTTTGAAGAATCAATGTGGGAACCGTAGGAAGTGATGAAGCATAACTATCCTATTCTGTTTTATTGGTTTAAAGGAAAATTTTTTGGGTGAAATATCTTAAGGGGAAGATTGTAAAGACATGAAATTTTGTAATAAAATTCCCCTTTCATTTTAATTAAATGACTTATTATTTATTTTGATTATATGAAATACATGAGCATATTTGTTTTTATTATATATTGCTATATTTAAAAGACCATTAACCATAATTTACAATGATAATATTGTTTTTGAATAGTGATTACATGATTAGTATAAATATATCATTTTAACAAATCCAATTGACATACAAAAAGTATCTGATAGCCTCGACTAGTGGGATCATACCCTATTAATCTCATTTATTGTAGATTATGAGGGATATAACATCACTAATATTTTCCCATGACCAAGAACAAGATGATATCAAATAACTTAAGCACGAGTGAAACTATATATTGGAGAATTTGAAGCTCATCACGATCACAACCCAATCCATGTACGCCAAACCACCCTAAGGAAGTCTAGCCATCAAGCGCCTTACCCTTAGAGAATTTTTGGGTATATTAGAGGGACATGTATCTATACAATAATAACATGAATGTGAATGTTATATTTTTTATTTAATAATTTTAATATTTACTTATTATTATGGTTACATTATAAATGATTTTTATTTTTATACAACAAAACACTAATTCTATTATTAATTAGTATCAAATTTTAACTATGAAGTTTTTTTATAAATTAACATATTTTTTGAAAAAAAATATAATTAAAAAATTTATATTAAATATAAATGATCATAAAAATCATATGAAGTCAAATGTAATTTTTTTAGGATTAAAAAACTATTATTGGGAAAAAAACCAATAATTTTTCAATAAATATCGATTATTATTTTAAAAGTGAACATATAAATACTTAGAAAATTATTTTGATAAAATGAATAATTTTTTTGGAATCAAAACATAAAAATTATCCAACGTTGAATTTTTCATAATTTTCTAAAATAGTCGATTTTTCAGGTAAAAATTAAATATCTTATAAATATATGGTGTGTATTTTTACATCATAATACCTAAGTGTGAAGTAATAAATAATATAAATTGCATACAAGTCCATATATATTTTTTATATTTAAAAATATTGTGATTTTATGATTATTTTATTTATTTTATAAATCCTTTATGAGTCTTATAACCCATTAATTGTTTAAAGGATTTAAAATCATTTCTTTAAAAGTATGAATCACTTCCACATCAGAAAGGTTATTATTTTATTTTTTTTGGACCTTGGACTTATAAAATAATGGAAACCAATCCCTTTTTGTATAAATAATGATAAATCACCATAGTAAAGATTTGGGTTTTAGTTATTTTATTATATAGAGTCCAAAACCTTTGTTTAAAAAATGATATGGAATTACCCACTCATTTTCTATATAAACCCACCCAATATCCCACTTCTCTCCACTATAAATCCATAGATAACATCCTTACTCTTCCCTGACCTCTCTATAGTCCTTCCATGGTTCCCTAATGCTCTCAATAAGCTCATCCAAATCATTTTAAACCATGCTCCCAAGGAAGGGATATTTTCATTCTCCTCATTATTCTAGTTTTTTCATTATCTTATTCCATCTATTTCGAAGTCATATTGCTAGGATATGTTTTTTCATGTCCCTATTACTATAAATTTTATGTACAAAATAGACATAATTATCTCCCATTAACCAATTTTATTAATTTTTAAGTGATGTTTTATATGGCCAAAATACTACTACGATTTTCTATTCCAAACAATTGAGATGTATGTACCTATACCCATTTCTTATCTAGGTTGTTCAATATTATGAACATTTACATGTTAAATGGAAAATTAAATGTATTTATTACATACTCCATGATCATGTAATAAAATGTGATGATAAATGTAGACAATTAATCATGATAATGAAATGAATTTGATGGGTGCACCCAGAATTATATAGCTCTCTAATTCATTGGGTAAAGTTTAGTCTCATGAAACGTCGTGTTGGGAGAATGAGTGAATATAATTCCTTTATAGTACTTTTTACATCATCGTGAATTCGAATTTATCCTCACCCTATGATTATGATGTAGTTTTTAAGTTGTTTCAAGATATACCTTGTTTCCATTATGATTATCATTTATATCATGCCTTATTATTCATGTTTATAATTCTCACCCCTTTTGTTCCCATTGATATTGTTATTGTCAAACATGTATTAATTTATTTATGTTATTCCATGTTTATTATCTTACAAGGATTAATATATCAGCCATTTTATATGTATGTCCCTAGGTTATAACAAGAAGTTTTATGTACAATCATGTTAAGGAAGTTTTCATTAAAGATGATGTATTTATTGTTTTATGTTGTTATCTAATGGACCTAATTTACAAAGACACTAGGATTATCAATATACCATGTTTTATTATGTGTAACATTATGTAATAAAGCATAAATTAATATGTAATAAAGATAAGGGAGTTATAAGGCATCCATCTACAGGTATAGGTTTAATGGAATTATCTTATGTTACAACCAAGGGGATGAGCTATCTCAAGTCATGTGTGATGTCCATGTTGGATCATGGGATGCCCATCAGGCGGGATTGATGCTCTCCCAAAAAAATGAATTTTTGTTCTAATATTATCCTACCATGTTTCACGACTTCATTTAGGTATCAATTATTTTTCATGCATGTCGTCTCCATGTCATATTTTTTGCATCAACCACTGGAGTTTCTCTACACCACCAAATAATCTTATCCCTTTGTAGTATGTGGAATCGAAGTTGTGGGGCCATCCCATCCAGTGATGTATCAATAGTAAATGTTCATTTTTACTCTAAAAAAATTATTTTTCAATTCGTATTAAGAGGACCCCTTCAAGGAGATTAAAACTCAACCGATGATCGATTTCATGATCTCTCACATCACCCAGCAGTTTTGAATGCCTCATGTTATTCTCATGGACAACAACACCAACATTTAAGATTTTGATCTAAAAAATTTATTTTATAATTAAGAAATATGGTCCAACCATACTACTCACTACCATGCACTGGAAAATTGAAATATTGAGGTATTCGATGAGACCATCTCAAACATCTTCAATGAAATGGTAGTCTAGAACATAAAAAATTTCATAAAAATATCTTTAATACACTTTTGGACTATTATATAACTACATGAAATTCAACCCAGGTGTCCTCGTACTCCCTAGATTATGGAAGATAAGTAGTCTTATCCATTTAGTATCAATTTTCATCAGTCCTAACAGCTTTTTATGACCAGAAGACATCATACTGAATGGTCAAAGTCTATTATGCTGAGTTTGATGACGTAAAGGAAAGTAGAATTAAAGACGTCCATATCTTAGAGTGGAAACAAATATAGATAGTGAAATAATTCAATTATAAATTTATCCAATGTTCCTTTTTCTAGGGTAGCATGGTATTGGCTCTCTGAACCCTGATGATACCAGGAAAAAACCATCGAAGTTGGATCCCAAATGGGAATGACCTTACATTATTCATAAGGTTTATTCTAATAGATCATACTCTTAAATTACCATTGATCACACCTCCCACCAATGCCAAGTTTCTCATGTAGTACTTTTCATAAGACCTTTGGTCCAAGAATTATGACCATATACTATTTGATATTTTTCAGAGCTCTATAACCTTAAAATTATAGCCTTAGTGAAATCCATGTGAACATATACTGCAGCAACTAGGGTCTGATATCTATGACCTTAAACTAACAGCATCCCCATGGTCCATAAATTATGACTTTAAACTATTTCCTTCTGCTTTGGTCTGAGATGCAAGACCTTAAACTAGAAGTATCCATATTTTAGGTTTAATGACTTTAAACTAAAAAACCAAACATCCTTTGTTCATGATGTTTAACTATACTCCCACCATGTTAAATAAAAATAGGATTTATCACAGATGAGGTGTAGGATAACATAGACTAACATCATCAACCCATGATGATAAACTATATCCTTACCCCAGAATATAGTCATGGGATGCCCCATAACAATCATGATATTCCTCAATGCCCTCATCAAAGTGGATAAGTCCACATTTTAGGCATCGATCATATATCATTCCATGTCCTAGAACTATGTGTATCTTGATTCCCACTTACATGGGTTATGTAGTGACACCAAAAGCCCATGTCTTCAGGACTAGATAAAAATTCCTAATAAACCCTCCCCTTTGGGGGTAGAAATTAAATTCACTAATATTTATCCATTATTTACAACATAAAATCCTGAAATTTTGAACTGAAATTTTGTGTAATTTATTTCATTGTAATTATGTGGAATATGGGATATCATCACCTTCTTTTTACATTAGTTTTGACCTATTTTATGACATGAAAAGCCCCTTGAAACACAGACAGTCCCAGTTCAATAATAATGATTTTAAACTATTTTTTAAATTCCCCTTGTCCTAGATAAATGACCTTAAATTGGATATCCAACATCCATATCTATGACATGTAAACTATAGAACATATGTCTTATCCTCATCAGAGAGGGTGGTCCTTCCTTTTTTTGTCTTGTTCTTCTACAATACCACATATTTAGAACTATGTGTGGCTTGATTCCCATTCCCATGGTATTTTTAGTGATAACTATACCTCCTCTCTTCAGTCCTAGATATGAACTCAACAAAAAACAACCATTACCTGAGGTACTAGAACTTCACATTTTTTTCATATCATCCTCAGGTGTAATCCCCTAATAAAATTCATTGAACCATTAGTGGGATTATATGACCTTATGACCTAACATGAGGAAGTGTAATGGGAATATAAATACATAATCACCACAAAAAAAACCTTATAACATTATGTTGAGATATAATACTTAGCCCATGTGAATTAAATATTCCTCTTATCATAAATATGAGATGATTTAGTGCCTTCACCATAGTGTAAATTGCATCTCCGACATTAACATTCTATCGCACCATGTTCAATAACTAGTTGTTGATTGATTACTATTTTGATGGGATATGTAGAGACACTTATACCTCCTATCCTTGTGCCCATAAACATCACAACATATTATTGGTGTCCCCCCTAGTTCCCAATATACATCCTTAAACTATGTGAAAGTAGTTCCAGGATCACTTAGTGTGGTATAGATCCCCCTTCGCACTTTCAAAATACGTTTTAACCCACATGAAAAACCCAAATCATCGTCAAATTACATCTACCACTTTTGTTCCAAGAATTATGACCTTAAAATATGTGTATCTGGCCTATTTGGCCCCATTTTTATATAGTTCACTTCACATGGGGTGTTTCTGCAAACCAATTTCCCCTCTTTTTCATCACTTCCCAACTTGAGAGGATTTCCCCTCTAGAATTTGTCTTCTACCATTCCATGTTAATTAAATATGTGTTTCTGGACTCCAATTCCCCTTGGGATACATAGTGATGCCTAGATCTCAAGTCCTAGGTCCTGCCCAATTTGTTGACTCATTATGGGGTCCTTCTTCCTGTAGCATTATGGCATCGACTTGGGTTTTTTTTTGAGTTTTGTGTGGTATAGGATGTATTTGGACCTCCTTAAATGAATTTTTGTTCCCATTTCATGCCATACAAACCATCATGAGACACTCACACCTTTTTTACAAGATCTATGTCTGTAAACTAGTAGTTCCACCAACATTCCAAGAACAGTAACCATAAATAAGTAGCAACCATAGTCTTTGTTTTGTGAGATTAAAATTAAAATACCAAAATCCTCATCACATGATGTTAAACTAAATTCTCACCCTATGTAAAAAAAAATTCATTGTATGATAAATATGGGATGACAAAAAATCCATCATCCTCAGTACACGGTGTCAAATTATATCCTTACCCCATATGAGAACAGGATGCCTCAGAAGATAAATAATGGACGAACAATCCCATAATTATCAACACACAATTTTGAACTACATCCTTACCCTGTATGATACTAGGATGATTCATAATATTATATTATTCAATTTCCTTAATTGAGAGGACATCCCCTTTCCATCGTTGGCTTTAAACTGCGCTATATACTAGAACTATGTCTGGATTGTGTACAATTACCCATGGGATATATAGTGATTCCCAAATATCATATCCTATGACTCTCCCTAAAATCAAATCACTATCGTATTTACCCCTTTCAGGATAGGCCGGATCCTACCTACGAGTATGGTTAGCATGTGGTATAATATGGCACAGGGTACCTAACATTACCTTAGGGAAATTACCTACTCTAGATTCCATGATTTTTTCTTTCCCATATTTGTATAATCATCATCCTCTCGATTAGAACAATCTTTCTAACAGAAATTGTTCCTCAGAACAATAGCTCACCTACCATATTGGGATCTCACCTCGAAGGATCCTCTATAACATATATTGTCTCCTATGTTTATAAGGTCATCAATGTTTGATCCCAAATTTTTTCAACCCTTTCTAACATAACATATTTATATAATTTTTTTCGTATTCACTCAACAAATTTTCAATTCCCTTTATACATTCCCCTTTTATTATCTAGGTCTTGAAAGTCATGATCACCTTCGTATGATTGGTTGATCATTTTTCCCTTTGTTGTGATTTACCCTGAAAATAATAAGTGCTCCTTATAGCTCTTTATTTCTCTCATAAATCATGGATCAAACAAGAATAATAGTTGGGAAGGGATTTTCCCCTCAAACAAGGTTGAGATACATGGGTAACTTCTAGTTTGAACTCTCTGACCTTAAACTAGGAGCCTAATTCTATGCATCCTAACATTAAACTATGAGAAAGTCATATTGGGAATTTATCATGTCGTGTCAGGCCTCTTTATCCCTCAATACATGTTAGATCACCTCCCTTACATTCCATTGAAACTTCTATGATATGTGATTCTCTATGGTCTATGAATTATGACCATATACTATTTTTAATTGGTCCAAACTCTATGAACTTAAACTAGGATCTCAATTTTAAGCATCATGACTTTAAACTATTTTTAAGTCCCTTATGAATGTATTGTATTGTTTTAGGCCTCCATGCCCTCAATTCACGTTGTGTTACCACTATCCTATCTTACACATGTTCTTATAGTATTTACACCCCAGTTCAAACTCTACGACCCTAAACTAGGATCCTAGGTTTATGCATCATGACCTTAAACTAAGGACATGTTGTACAAGAGATGTTCCATATGAAAATGCCTTTAAGGTTCCACATTCACATTTTCTTACCTTTTCATTATTCCACAAACACCCATTTTAGACACCTAACACTATAATACCAGCATAAAAACCTAAAAATATGTTTAGTATTCCCCAAAATTATTATTTTTTGGTGTAGGGCCTCATAGGAACACCACTTCCATCGATTTTTAAACCCAATGAATCACAATAACCTTTTTGAGGGGAATCCTCATAGATCTAGGAATTAAGTCCTTAGAATTTTTACAATACCATATTTCAAGATATATGACCTTAAACTATGGGTCTGGTCCAATAATTATGACACTAAACTATTTCTAACATCTTGGTTAGATTGGTATGACCATAAACTACCAAAGGAAAGAGAAACAAATTATTTTCAGATTTAAACCCCATAAGGGAAGCCATTATAAGTGTTAGAATCTCCCTATAGATTTGTCCCACGACATGGGTAAAAACAAAGGGATTAAAAGAAATAGGTACAAATCTATCAAGGACCCACTATGGACCCCTAACAAAACATGGTTGTGCTCTTTCAACCCATAAAATCATGAAAATGTAAAATCAAAATATTAAGATCCATTTTCCTCATGATCCCCTCTAGAGTGTACACCTATTATGTTACACTCTTACACCCCAATCACCTAGGTATGGAGGGTGTTATTTAGATTAGTTCACACATCATGGTCACAAGATTCCAAACTATGTTATGAACATCCCAATCACACGATGTTAAACTATGAGATACATAATCTTCACTATATGATGTTAAAATGTGTATAAATCATCCTCACCATATGAAATTAAATGATGTGTGAATCGTCCTCATATTACAATGATAAACTAAATGTACATCATCCACATTTGAAGATGTACAATTTCGAAGAATATTTGGCACTCATTGTGATCCTCTTTCCCTCTTAAGTTTCAGTTACCTACCATATCATTCATGTTCATTGACCACTGCTCAACACCTGATATAATTCTCCAAATGGAAGATGTCTTTGTCCTTTATTTAGACTGATATTCCAACCCAATATGTTTATGGTCATGGTGGAATAATTATAAAAGTTTTGAACTCTATTCAAACATTCCATCACTTCATCGCACTCTTTTCATCACCCTTGACTTTGATCCTCTTCATCTTCCACATCTGAACTGGGAACCTAAATAAAAATGGTTCCTAGACATAATGGTTCACCTACCGTATTAGGCACATGCCCTGAAAAAAAATTTATGTCTTTTGAGATTTTTTCAATCTTTTGAACATGGAAAGTGGTCGAACCTCATTTTTTCGTCCCTATCCTCAATAAAATAATAATAGATTTTCTATTTTAAACATGATCATAAGTTATCATCAACCCACCCCCTTTTTGTTCAAAATCCATGGAATCTCAATTCACTCTCTTCACCCCCTACTTGTTTAATAATAATACAACACCCTTGGAATTAACCCATTTTTTCACTATCACACATTGATAAAGAAATTCGGTTGTTCCAAAAATATTATGCTCTAACAAAAAAATTATTAGTTTGGACACTCTTGATGGTTAATAAATAATTCCATACCCCAATTGTTCGACCCCTATTTGGTAATCAAATATAAATGAGAGATATTCAACTTTCCCTTCATTTCTCATACTAATCACGAATCATATGGGATTAGGGATTAATTATTGGATTCATTGTTAATAAGATCAGAGATGTGGAAAAAAAAAGAAAAAACATTAGAGAATATGGGAATCTCTAATAAACCATCCAATGTTTGGGAGGGTCATCCATATTTTGGCGCATCTCCTTTATTATCAAATAAGGTAAGATTTCCTTATAGTTTAACCCTAGAAAATGATGTATTGATCTTGTTTAGCCTTTGTTGAGTAGCCTCCAGAGTATGTTTCCACTCTACCATATTGTATACCTCTTCCTTTAAGACAATATTAACATATTCATATCTGATGTGAAATTGGTACTACTCGTCTTGTTACTCGACCACCAAAGAAGATACCTCCATGTTCTTAGCCTCCAAATTCCCTGATTGAGACCACAATTGGCCAATGATATCTTCTTAAGTAGTGATGATGACCATATCCTCTTGCACCTTCCCTTCTCAAAGATCAATATCTTATTCAGCATCCTAGATATCCTATGTACCTACATCCTTATTCTTTTATAAGTAGATATCAAAATCCTACCACTTTACACGCACCCACTTGATGAGAAAGTCATGATCTAGTGTGTGGAGGCCACTATAATCCACCACACCAATAAATAGGAAAACTATCCAACGTTGGAGATATCCCATCCTATTTGGAAGATCATCCATTGGATTTTGAGAGATGAAATTCCACACACTCCTACATTCCTTTCATCAGATGAATCTGTTCAACTCAGAAATGTTTGATATGTAATCCTAAAAGTCATGAGGAGGTGCAGGATCATACCAAGGGAATACTAATAACACATTTGTGTCTAGGGGATCTATAGTAAGGCCCATGGGTAGGCTATTCCCTAGCTATAGTGGAAATATTTACTCACCAGAAACCACATCTATAGTAAGATATGAAGCCTCAAGTACCTCATGTGGAACCTCTATGGTTGTTATAGACATCACAATATTCTAGACCAACTCTATTGGTGGAACAATATTGACCAGAATTGTTTATGCCTTAGCTTCAATAGCTACAAATAACATTTCTTATGATATAGGTTCATTCACCATATAATACCTAGTTACCTCAGTTTTTGGAAGAATTTCTACCTCCTCCATTGGTATTTTGACTTTTACATCCACATCTTGTGACACTTATATGATTAGATTATCTACCACATCATCCCCAACCACATTTTTAAAATTCATATATTCACCATACACTACTTCCATAGGCTCAATCATTTTTGTAGCTGGATGAACTCCAAATATAGTTTGAACTGTTGTTTCAAATGTATTTTATCCAATCATTAAAAAAGTGAGGCGAAACATAGAATAAACTATATAAAGGGGAAACGGAATAAAATAATGGTATAGCCTAATCATATACACAAATATTTCAATGGGTAGTCCCCTGGCATTGACACTTCCCCATTATTTTTTTCCTTTGTTCTAGGGGAAACATCAGCTGATAGTTGACCTCTAATGGCTACAAAATTTAGGAGAGGCCATGTGATTGCCACCTCAAGGGTTGGGGTTCCCTCTCTCTCTATCATATATTTATCATGAACCTCACCCTATATTATTTTTATTTCCTATAAAATTTAAAATGGTGTTATGTAGTAATTCTTAAAGGTGGGGTAATATCCAAGGCACATACAATCAGAAGAATTACCTGATCACTAGGTTGTCCATCCCCAAGATTGTCTCAATGGGAATCACTTCCATATGAATCCTCCTCCTACTCCAATATAATGGTAATATGTATAGATATCTATCCCACTGAGAGATATGGAACAGATTTCATGCTTAGTGATACCTTTACTCAGGTAGTCAATGGACTCACAATGTCATGAGGGTGGACAAAATCCTCAATAACTGTCATGTAATACACCACCTCAGCTATAGGGATGTGTAATCCTACCCTTCTATGACCCAACCTAGTGAATAATATCTCATATATTCTGATACACTACCATATCCATTGATAGGGGTTATTTTATATGGATTCCCCAACTCTCTTAGTTGTTGGGAAGTATTGCATCACTTGGAACATCTGGGTGGCATAGTTTCTTCCTAGAACCTTGTATGTTAGCCCTAAGCACTTCCCAATAGGGTTCTAAATCCCCCAAAAGATGATTTACAAGGATTTTTTCATTTATTGATACCACCTACCTATATATTCTACCTATACAAGGCTAGTATTTTTCAGCTCTGTAGTTACTTCTCTACCCACTGGACCGACCCTACCACCGCAGTAGGACACACTTACTACTCATCCCTGACTTCATGGTTGTGGAGAACTTCTTAATCGACCCAATTAGTCCATTACCCCATTATTTCATTGGGATATGTTTACTCCTAACTCTACACATAGTCATGGGTGATCCCATGAACAACAGTAGTCATTGGCAGCAAATTCTACCACTTAATATCTTCATGCACAAGCATACACCATAAATGTTGGAGTACTGAGGGTTGATTTTTTTTGAGTTCCCATATAGAAACTCTCATGTTCAACCAAAATAGGCATCATAACTTCATTGTGAATCAATTTGGGGTGTATAGCTCAAAGATACGTTTGACGTCCACCCTTTCCCTAGTACACCACCTCAAAATGCTAACAGGTATGACCAAAGTTCCATGGTCCTCATTCATTTTTCAGCCATCATCACCATTAGAAGGGGGAATTTGTGAAATATGAAGTAGTTTTCTAGAACAATAATTGGAATTTCATCAACCGTTCCTAGGCTGAGAGGCCTACACCCCACAATTTTGAGGACCCACTGCCAAAATTGTATACCAGGAGGGGAGATTGGGTTTGAATACTTGTATCCCCTATGTGTTCTTCAACCCAACTATATATAAATTTAATGTAAAAAACAAGTAGAGGGGGTTCTTCCCCAGGATTATGAGGAACAACACCTTGTATAGATTTTATAGAATAGGAACAAATAGGTTAATGGGATTCCCCATAACTAAAACTACAACCAAGATAAAGGTTTTCGGTTTCAACTCCATCTATGTATCCCACACATGGATAATCTACACATTGATTGATGAAAAAATAAACTATACTAGTCTAACCATGATAGAATTTGGAATTTCATTGTAGCACCCCAACTACCACAATATCACCTCCAAAATTCTCTAGTATGAGTGTTCCATTCCTTATTGGAATTATATAAGTAATTAGTGTGGCCTCCCCAACATCTTGTTCATTGGTGTGTACAAAAAATACTAAAAACCTTCTATAATGGGATGTTCTTAATTCCTATTATAATCAAAATTTTCCCTTACAGCAAGTGAAAAAAGACCTTTTATATGGCTGTAATGTTTTCTTGATCTTCCCATAAACTGTCTACATTGAGTAATTCATCGTACATGGATCCTTGGATTGGGATCCCAACAACATGGTAAAGATCCCACAAGCTGATGCCAACCTCCCCATGGTGAAAATGATTTTTTTTGGTTTCTAGTGACACCTTATCAATAGCTCTAGCATGATATACAAGTGATGGTATACATGGAACATTGAGGACCATGCTTCCTCGTATAGCCTTACCCACTTCATATATGCCTCAAACTCATAGAAATAATGGCATGCCCAGTAAACCAATGACAATTAATATATGAAATTTCCATCCTAGAATAGATCCCAATATTTTTTCCACCCTTTAAAGGTTTCCCCAAACCCTCCTTGGGAATCATATCATACCGAGGGATATATTCCTCTACCTTCAACACCTCTCTATTGACTTTTTTAGGTAGTTCCATTAAATCTATTTATTAAAAGACATGTGATCCGTCATTATGTGGCCTATAATGGCCCTATTATAATAGTACTATCTAGGAATGATCCTGATCCAATAATAAGTCTTGTAAATATATTAAATGGGGATGAACACGCCTTCCCTTAGTCTAAAACCATATAGTGGTAGCTTATTTCACAACGAGTATTCTTATTGAGCCTCTATCAGTTGTGATGTGATTATGTAATTACTTGACTCAGTCTAAAATCATTCCACAATCGTGAGGTTGTCAACCATCTCCCTTTTTCAGTTAAAAATGATTCAAAACCATTGGTGTCCAATGATTGAGACTTTAATGTTTTTTAGAATTTTCTTTGCATCGGTCAGTTTATGGAGGGTCACTCATGAAGGTCGATTTCTTGAAATTCTATTCATCGAAGATTGTTCGAAAAAGTATGTTCATGGAATAGTGTTTTACAGAAGAGTTGATATTCAGGATTGATGAGTATAGAGATCAAAAAACACTAATGATGTTATTGATTTTCATAAAACATATCATAGACCTATATTTCTCAAAAGTCTTGTGGTCTAATAAAGTACCCCTTCCCTGATTTATAGGCATATTGTAAGATTGGGGTATAGAAATAGGGCTTTACAATCACCAGTTTTTAGTGGATTTACCTTATAATATGAACCTTCTTTCCCTTGTTGGATCCAATTTTAAGGGAGTCATTTTTTGGCACCAAAATATGTGTGTCATAGAAGGGTTTGAGGAATGCATGACCTTTTCAAAGTGGATTCGGGCCAAAATGACTTAAACATCACTTAAAGGGAAGTGTTTTTTAAGTAATAAACCATTATGAAGGGACATTCCTTGATAATTCCCAAATCTAGATGGATCTTGGAGTATAACCTCCACACAGTGTAACTTCATTTCACCATGATTCGATTTGTTGAAGTCTATAGTGGTTCAGAGCATTAAAAGTAACCTTTGTGCAATATAACTCTAGTTTACAGAACCTTCTAGTTTGCGTAGCTCATAAATTTGTTAAATAGAATCCATATTTCATGAAACCATTTTCATTTCCTCCATTGAGCATGTAAATACCCCCTACATATGAAGTTCAAGGGGACATGACATATCATCTTCTAAGAAAATCTCTAAATTCTTGATACTCAGAATCTTTTCAAGAGATAATATAGATTTCCATATGTTTATATCTTTTTTGAAACCACCTACAATAAGTTTTTGAGAACCATAACCCATGGTGGAGAATCAATTTTTAAATTCCATGGTCCTCATGTAAAAATATATCCATTTGTGTCTCATACGGTTTTGTGAGATAAATACCCATCACAAAACCAACCCCATGGAAACCATGAGTTTACTATAAGGCAACATCATCTAGTTTTGTAAAACATACTCTTTCACAAGAGCCTTGAAATCCACCATACCCCTAGACTTCATGAAAATCCAAAAATTCATGAAACCCAACTTCGTGAAACCCATCCTCCAAAACTTCTTATGGTTCCTCCTTTCATCCAATACCTTTTCATAAAAGTTGAGTTCCCAGGGCCCCCATACCAATATAGAGTTGGTACAACTGCACCCCAAATCTTCATGTGATTGGTACCACCAACATTTCATGTTTCTCCTAATCATATGTACCCTAATTAAATGTTCTCCTAAGCATAGTAACCCTAACATCAAGACCCTATATTTACACTCCTCCACAATAGTGTCTATATTATGCCCCTCCTAGAGGTGCATGAGAAGTGGTCATAGAAACACCAAAGGTATAATCATAGAGGGAAATTGGATACAAGTCTCAGTAAATATTCCTTTTAATAGATCTTCCCCTTGAATTAACAAGTCCAACACATGTTTTAAGACCTGGAAATATTCATGTTATAGGACCTAAACCTAACTATATCCACATCATAGTCATATGAAATTTAATTACATGATAATTTCATTACCACATGATGTTAAAAAATAGCCTTACCTCATGTGATGAACACAAGATGCCCCATCTACTATCATCATGGGATTACACTCCTCTTCCTCTATGGAATGTCCCCATTTTTTCATCACCACTAGGATGCTTTCATGTGTAATACTCACACCATCCCTTATTCACACTCTGTATATGGCCTGAGTGTCCTTACCACATTATTTTAAATGATATACATAGGTCTTATCACATGGACTTAAACCATGGAACAAAATACATGGGTTTTGATCCTTTTTTAACAACATGTTACATTGGATTCTTTTATGAGGTTCAATACGAACAACAATAATGTGTTATATCTTCCCAACTGAGAGTATATAGTCCACTATAAAAGTATAAAATATTCCCCCTTGTGGGAATACACTCCATCAAGCATGAGTGTAAAATATTTCCCTTTTGGGGAAACACTCCAGCATCTAAGTTTGAAATATTCCCCCATGGGGGGGGACACTCAACCATTCAAGTGTGAAATCTTCCCCCTTGGAAGACAGACTTCATCAAACCCATGTGTGAAATAATACCCCTTTGGGGGACACACTCCACCACCCATTAATCTTCATAAGATGTTGAACATGTGACCCATCCATCACCAAAATAAATTAAACTTATGAAAAATTAAGAATCCCAACCCAATAAAATAAAAATGGAATTCTTAAGGTACAAATACTTTGATTCATTAACCCATTGGATTCAACTACCTTATTTATGGAAGAAGATTCTTTAGGTTTTATGCCTAAGATGCCTCACACATGAGATTCCCTCCAAAAGTGGAAATATTTATTGGCTCTCACCCAACGCAACGTCCAATAATGCAGAACATGCGGAATTTTACTACCTCCTCTGATAGATGGTCCCTATCATGAAAAAAAAATTAACCATATTCCACCTAGAGATGGCACATAAAATGAGTTTCATGAACATGATGCAAATCTATGAGGGGTACTTGAACTAGGCGACAATATCCCAGGATGAATCCAAGAAAGGAGGAACCAACATCCCATCATCCCATTTAAATTAGAGAGGAGTCATAACAAACTAAAGTGAAGGAATTAGTCTGCATTTATAAATTAGGAATGTCGGGAAACAAAAGAAGTGAATCACCACCAGGAAGACGGACAACACTAGCCCCAATTAAGAGCATCTAAAAAGGAATTATAATGATGATTAAATCATATATTAGGGATAAGAAGGATGTTTGAGATGTTTTTACTTTAATCTTGATAAAAAAAATTAATCTCTTAAAAATAACATCATTAAAACATGAAATTAATTATTGCATTTTAAAATTAAAATAGCCCGTTTATATAAATTACCCAATGAAATTCTATAAAACGTTAACCATCGAATCCTAAAAAATAAATTTAATAAATTAAACATTTAAAAATGTTTTAACCTCAAGTTTTATTATATACATCTCATCTTAGATCTTGAAAAATTTAATAACATAATTCTAAAATAATCCTTTATCTTAAATCCTAAGGGATTCATATACCGTAATTTAAAAAAAACATCCAAAAATTTCCTTAATCACTATAAAATCCCATTATATATAACCTATGAAGGGGTATCTAAGACTTTGAACTCACATATATGAATGGATTCTATACGAACTCTCATATACCTATGGTTTTAAAAAATCATAGGTATAGGGGTCCTATCCCAATGGATTTTTTAAAATTATTGTGATAATGTTTCTCCAAATACACCATGCAGCCATACCTGAATCGATCCTCATTTTTTACTATGGATCCTTCAATTTTCTTACCATTCATAAATCCATCCTTTTTTTAAGTCATTCAGTTTCTTCGGTGACAAATCAGAAGTTTTTAAATGAGTTATACAATCTATATTGAATTTTTTTCTTTTTTATCTGTGATGTATAGTTTCATTTCCTATACCCTACAATATATCATTCCATAAGGTTTTATTTTTATTATTCTTGAATATTAAATTGGAATATTCCAAATAACTCATATCTTTTATAAACTATCATTTTTGTATATTTTATAAGTCATAAATAATAGAAAATATTTTTTTGCAGATTCTATATTCATCAAACCAAGGTTTTTTTAAATTATTTTGGTTATTGAGTTGAACAATAAAACTGATCGTGTGTGATGTATTTTTTAAATTAGTTATTGTAAACTTCTATATAAATCTAATATGAACCAATTATTTTTATGATCTTTTTTTAATGATATCCAAGGTATTTAATGATTTATAAATGTTATATTATTATTAGAATACATATTTAATATGTATAGATATTCAATAAATGGTAAATATTGATAATATTATTTTTTATAAATGTTATTACATTTTGGGTTTTATTGTGAAATGATATAAAAAAATATAGGGCTAATAGGGTATATTTCATAGCTAGGATATAATTATATCATCTACCAATATGGTGTTTTGTATCAATTCCCTGACCATTAGAGGCATTATACACATCAATCTCATCTACCCTAGATTCATAAATATTTTGTTAAATATTTAAATAATAAATATAACTAGAGGAGGTGATGGAAAATTATTTTTTATTATTATAATGTTGAGTAAAATTACCCTTTGAGATAAAAATAATTATACATCAATAAGGTAAATCATTTTAGCATACTGAATAATCCTTCTCTATTATGAAAATATATTGTAAGAGGTATTCTATTGTGTATTTTACAAGCCTCAAATGTTGGAGACTGTATTGAGAGTGAAATTCCTTGAATAGTATTAACTATTGGCGTGTATATCAATATGGAAATCCCACTCACAATATTTGATAAGCCTTAATAGTCAATCAATATCTATATAGGGGTGATCCCATCACATCCTATAAGATAGAATATATTATCATAATACTCATCTATTTAGGAATTAAATCTCAAATAGAATCCTATATAAAACCAAATGAGTCACACGAAATTCATTAACTATTAATAGAACAAAAATGATAAATAAAAATCAACCAAAAATGACTTTTTCAAATATTGCTACCTTAAAAAAACACAACCTATAAAAATATCATCTTCAATGTTTCATAGACTATTTAACATATAAACCTTATTGTGATAATCTGTTTATCATCAAAATATTATAATATGAAATAATTAATAACCAATACTACAATATTTCTTCTATACTCTAAAAAATAATATTACTTTAGGGTCACCATTGATTAGAAATATCATTAATTATGAAATAAAATGTTCTAGAAAAATTTAGATTTCATCCGAACCAGTTTTCTTATAATTATCCTAGAGAGATATTTCGTTATAAAATGATTTTCCTTCACATCCACTATGATTTATGTAATCTCAAAATTTATTCCTTGTTATGATGACCCAATCAATAAACTAAATTGAAATGAATTGATCAGGCCCTAAGAAACAAAATTTTACCAAACTAACCTTACTAGGATTGGAAACAAATGAACTGAACCTATCAACCCTTTTCAAATTGAAACCTAGCCAAAATAAAAAAATATTATCTTTATCATAACCTACAAAAAAATTGACAAAAAAATTATTTGAATTGAAATGACTTGATCTAGCCACAATAGACTTTAGTTGACATGAACTACTCTAAACTACAAAAAAATGAACTAAAATAAAAAATAAGTGAAATAAATTGAACATAACTAAAATAAATTCTATTGTAATGATGAAAAATGAATTCACTTGATCAAGATTTAATAAAACCCTAATAGGTATGCACTGACATAATCCAAAGAAAATAATCAAACCCAACCAAACTAAATCGACCAGAAATAAACTAATCATAAACAAATAGAACTGACGAAAAATAATCTGAATCAAATAGAATATGGTTAACAATAAGTTGTAATATTTTATACATGAATTTATTGATTAGGTATAACATTAGATGAAAATTGAATATAATAAGAGAAAAAAAAAGAAAAAAATAAATTATAAACAGAATTATGTTTATTATTATGTATAGTTATTACTCATTGATAAAATTAATTCAATATATTCATATTATATGTATATTATTTATATATATATGTATATTATTTTTTATCTTTTATATTATGATTCACATATTACTAGTGTTTGAGTTTTGGTTTCATATAAAGTAATCTTTTCTCAGTTCCTTAAATATATATTTTTATTAAAATTACATCTTATTTTATTGCTTTTGTGAAATAAAATATAAAATATTTTTATATAATGGATACAAGTAGGGAGTATGAAACTAATAAGATCTCAACCGATTTTGAAAACATCTTGGATATATTTTTGGAATTTTCATTAGATAGTGCTTCGGATAGTGGCCACATATGCTACCCAAGTTATTATAATGTTCGAATACCTTGGTTGATACATGAATAAGTTAGATACCATATAACAAAATAGTTTTTCAAAAAAACTACTTTGGGTTGTAAAAAAATTGGGATAAAATTAAATCTCAAAATTCTCAGCATCCAAATGATAGGACGGGATTGGATAATTTTTTAGATGGACATTTTCTATTTATTCATCATCATGAGAAGTAAATTATTCCAACCCAATAAGACTTTGATACGATCACAAAATATGAATTTAATGGAAATGAAGATATTGATAGGGTAAAAAAATCAAATGATGATTCCACGACTCTAGTATATCGGTAATGTCGTAAAATGAAAAAGCTGTAATTTTTAATGTGATTATTTCATGGGAAAACTATGTATTGGATTTCTAAGACTTCTTTAAATTTAATTATTATCTTTTTTAAGGACTTATTTATAGAGTATGTTTATATTCCCTCAAAATAATATATGAATTTGATGTTAGTTGAGGAATATGGATTCTAAAAAAACAAAATTCATCATTGCCCTAAATATTGTAGCTTATTCTGGGAGGAAGCTTCAGAACTGAATAATTGTGTAAGATGTCGTACAGATTGATGGAAGACAAAAGCTAATAGAACCACATCAGGTGTTCCATAGAGGTAATGTGATACTTTCCATTGATCCCTAGACTCTAGAATAATTTCATTTTTGATTAAATATCAATAAAAATTTTGTGTAATGATACCGAGAGAAAGAAGAATAATGATGAGATGGTTCACCCAAAAGATGGATTTTCATGGAAGAGATATGATATGTGATATATTGATTTCATAGCTAGCATAAATAATGTGAGGTTGGGTCTTTCATTGGTGAATTTTAATTTTCTGGGGAATATGCTTACTTCATTCAACACATGTCCAGTTTTCATACACATTTGTAACCTTCCTTCATTGATGTGTAAGAAAAAAACATTAACTTTCAGGAGTATACTCATATCTATACCTTATGATCTTATAAATGATATAGATGTATATATTAAATCATTAATAAAAGAGGTGAAACATCTTTAGAATGTGGGTATTCACACATACGATGCATGTTTGAAAGAATTGTTTCATACGCATGTTGCCCTTTTGTGCATGATCAAGGATTTTCTTAATTATGAAATTATGTATAGATGGATCATGAAGAGAAAACTATCATATCCTATTTAAAATGAATAATACATAGTCAAAAAGAATAAAATTTCACCTTAGTTAAAAAAATTTGTGACATCAATGATTCTTTCCAATGGACTATCCATATTGAAATAAATGGAGAATATTTCACAATACCATAGAGACCTATATTCCACCTCAGTATATGTTAATTGCATATATTCTTAAGGAATTGAAACGTTTTAATTTTTTATTTGGGAAGAGTCAAATGAAACTTAGAAACATTTATAATGTTTCCACTAAAACCTGTTACAATTGGAAGAAGATAAGTATCTTCTTTGAGTTTCCTTTTTTTTCAACCAACTTGTTATGTCATTTCTTATACATAATGAAAATTGAAAATATTATATGTTAAATGTTTCTTTAATTTATTATAAATTTCTAGGGTAACACAAAAGATTATTTAAAATCTCAGTGTGACTTAGTGGATTAATGAATCAGACCAGAATTGCATCCTCGGTGTATTAGTGAAAATAAATGGAATATTTTGTGTGATTATTTTGTGATGAAACCTCCAAAAAAATAAATTTATGGAATTACTAAAAGACTTGTTATTATCACATACTTTTCCATGAGTTTTTCCAATATAATTTTGTCATATTATGTTAAATAATGTAAGGTTGTCAGTTATATTATTGTGAAATTTTTTCAAATAACTTTTTTATAATAAGTTTCTTAAGTATTTATTTCAAAAATGTTAGTTGTGACACTATTAATTTTTGGGGAGCTAGAGATAGTACTTCATCCATTAATTTTCACATGAAAGTTCCATATAAATATACATATTACAACCAAAATACTTCTTGTAGGACTTTTTTTTCTTCGGTTATATCCAACATAATGAAATAGATACACATTGAATTCTTATGTTCGGAATAGAAATCACCCTAAAGGTTCTATTAAGAAATATTGCAAGTCTCAAGAATGTATGAATTTATATTCAATATATTTGTCAAATCTGAAAATGTTACAGAAAAGAACAATTAGAAATGAATAAGAATAATATGATAAAATTGAACCTAGTCCCAAGATCATATACAATGACCACATAAATCCTTAAAGAGCGGGAGATGGCACATCGCATAGTTTTTTTAACTGTTCTTTTTTTGATGACTACCTCAAGTAATTATATTGAACATGTATATATTATCTAATATAATGTCATTTTATATATCTGTTAAACTATTTATATTACTTTATAAGGGAATATGAACAGATGATAAATAGAAATCATCATTATTTAACTTTTACAAAGAGAGATACTTTTCATAGAAAAGAGTTTTATTCTTGCTTGAAATTAAAGGTAGAAAGATTGTTGTGACAAATTAATAAAATTAATATTTAACTATGTTAAATATTAATTTATATTTCAGGTATTGTGTTTTCATAATGGCTCTATATCTTAGGAAATGTGATATTTTTATTTTGATCCTAATTTTATGGTTCTTGAATGAAAATCATTTTTGATTAATGGGTAAAGATTTATTATCACTGAATGAAAAAAGAACAAGAGAACACTACATAATGGTATTATGGTAACTCCCACAATAGATTTTTATTCATGTGAATAATATTTTATACCTTAATTTGAAAAAGTTTCTTATTATGTATTCATTGAGAAAATACGAATATAGGATTATTACTCTCATGATCAAGTCACTACGATGAAATTATAGTAGTTTTATTCGATAAAGACACAATGAAAATTTATTGATTATTGTAGATTTTTAGTTATTAACACGACTTTAAATCTTACTACCGATGAACCATATGTATTTCAATCAATCTGAAAATAATTTTTTAAGATACATATCATATTTGACATGAAATCAGTTCCATTATTAATGTAATCCAAATGTATACTTTTTGATGATAGTGATAATGGAATTAACACAATCCCTAATCCCATTATCCATAGTCCATTTTTTAGTTATGATGAATCCAATACATTAATTTTCAGAGTTGATTGTGAACCATAAGTTGTGGTGGGAATTATATAGATCCATCTATCTATGTTCTCAATTCTTTTGGTTTATCTTAACTTGGGTTGTTGGCGATGGTGCTATGAAAATTGATTTAATATTTAATATAACTATTTTGTCTCTAACTTTACCTTCATGAAAATTTTCATAATTTACTAGTTTTAGTTTTCCTTGATTTTAATTTTATAATATTGAATTGAACTATATTTAAACCTACCAAAATTTACATATCATAAACAATTAAATTTCAACAAAAAATAAGATGAATTAAATTGGACATATTAAACTAATTGATATGAAAATAAAAACCAATGAAAATAATTACATAAAAAAAAATGGATTAGTAACCTAATACAAAATATGAACCAAATGACCTAAGAAAAATATAAATGGGCAATTGACCTAGTCAATTGACTAGAATGAACCAAATTACCTACCAAAACCGAATTGGATCAAATTGAAAATAAAAGAAAACTATATCACACCCATGATAAGAAAGACAATTTGAATGTATTGTTTTCTATGACATGACAAATGTTTTGGTATTATTCTCACCAAATGTAAATTTTTTTATATCACTATGTATCATATTTTTTTTTGGCAAGTGGTATTCCTTAAATAGGTAACGTCTCGTCTTCTTCCATGTTCGGGTTAAAAATTCTTTATGTATTTCTAATTAATTCCATTTTTTCCAAATGTATTAAATGAAAAACATTAAGGAGATACAATGAGAAAAATTTATAGACAACAATCTCTAAATGAGTGAGATGGAAATCCCTTAATCAATGTATTTTGTGAGTATTTTATTTATCATATAAACATATCAAGATAATATAATTTCACATGATTAATGTTTTTTACTTTTAATCATGATCCATGACCTAAGTGCCAGTCAGTTTCTTACCGGCCTAGTGGATCCAGTGCTCATGCTGATGATACGAGTGGATCTACTACTAGAGCTAGTAAATCTAGTCGATGTACCCAAAAACACCCTATAAATCCCCCTAACATATCATATACCACTCCTTCTGATCCCACAATGTCATTAGAGACACTTCGGATATTTAGTTTGTTCATGTCTTCACCGCCATTTGCATTTTAGACTCATCATGTATCTTTAACTTATCCCAAAGTGAATCCAAATAGTCATCAATATTATGAATTATCAAATCCATATAAGCCATAATATTTTACATTTATATTTTTCTCCCTGAGTTTCTGCATTCCTTCCTCTTTGACATCTTCTCTAACACATTCTAAGCCTACGGTGAATACACTGGGACCCACTCTAACTATACATATTAGTGTTCTTTTAGGGACTGGGAATCCTTTGATTCAAACTGATCAGACTATCTCAGTTATATTTATAGAAACATGGTATATATTTTTTTACCAAAATTTATTTTTATTATAATATGTATTGATATAATTTTTTTTCTTCTTTAACAACTATATATTCTGATAAGCTACGTAGGAATACAAGCATGTGTGTGGTGTGTAATTTCTGCACAAAGCTGATGTTGGAGTACAATGAATAAAACAAAATGATTGTAAAAATAAATAGAGATGGTATAGGAGTTTTTTAGTAACTCTTTCCAAATACTTTGAAATCATTCTCATCAATCCACTCTCTTGGAGGAACCTTCCAAATTAAGTAAAGGATAATTATTTCGTAAAAATATGGGTGAAAAATTATTTTTATTTAATGTTATATTATTATTATATTTATATGAATTAATATTTTTGTTCCATGTTTGTTTTAATTTTCCCAATGGAGATGTTGTGAGGAAATCACGACTCAAGGAATTAGGCAAGGTATGGAGATGTTATAAGAATGAGTTGCATAGTGGTTCTCATGTTATAATTGTTATATATTTAGATGCCATAAATATCATGAATGATTGTCTAGAATAATATTATCATGAAATAATTTCTCATTGGACAACAATTGATTTCTTGGTATTAAAAAAATTTGAGGTTTTTAAATGAAAATTACCTAGATTTTAATTAGTAATTTATTTTTTATTATTGAAAATTATTTTTTAGGAATTATCACAATGAATTAAAAATAATAAATATTCTAAAAAATGAATCCACACTCTTGGGTGGACTATGATGTTGGAGCCTGAGAGAAAGTATATATGGCACTCGTTACTTCTTGAAATGAATAAATCTTTGGCATGCAAGCCAATGAAAAATAATTTAACTATTTTTTAGTATAGTGAGTATAGATATGATCTCTTTGATTTCCATGTACATCTTTTAAACATATCATCTCTAAAAATTCTCATAATATAAGAACCACCTTCTATGAGCCATCATGGAAAGTTCCCCCTTTTATTTTGGAATGATCTTCAAGGAGTTCTAATTTTTAGATCAATCATATTCTTATACTCTTTCAAGAATTCCAATTCTATATAATATATCATTTGGATCTATTTATAACATTTACTTTTTATTATTATAAATTACTATTACATAAAAAGATAGATATATATACAATTCCATTTTCTAGAATTTCGTTTTTTCTATTCTCGAATAAATTTTACATTTTTCCCTCACCAAAGATCTATAATTCCCTAGGACTTTGACGGAAAATGTTTTCCAAATACACACCATAAAATCTATTCCAAATCCTTCCATTTAATTCAAATATTTCCCTCATAAATGATATAATATTATAAATATAAAAACTTATTGACCTGTCTTCTTTACTGCATGGTTAATATCATCATAGTGTTCTATTAAAGTTCTTCCAAAACATCAAACTCCAACTCCTACCTACACCAATAACACCATATCATGAATTAGTTAATCATGATGTGGAATAAATCAAAACAAAAAAGATAAAAAAATTAAGTGATCACACAATGGCTTCTACCTGTAAGTGAACTGAGTTACTATACTTCATGAATTCTTCATTCACCCCCCCCCCAACACATACACTTACAAACCATTTTCTGGGACATAGAACCATCCATAACAATGTAAATTTATCAATATCTTATGCAAATATTTTGGAATGTATTATCTTACTGACTAACTTTCAGAACACCATATTTATCTATAAATCTAATAACCACAATTTATTTCCAACAGATAATCCACTCATCAATATACATGTTTTTAAAAAAACACCAACACAAATATTTTGTTGGATTCAAACACTTTTAATAGTTTTGATATGTCATCCCTCTCACACCAAATCAATACATAATTCACATTACATGGTAATCGTCATAGATACACAATACCCAAGTTAGAGGAACACTCATCACACACACTAATGTTAATTGAATGACTCTATAATTTAAATCAAGATTCTATAAATCCCATCCCGGGAAAATTTTATATATATATTATTTAGTTCATTATACTAATGTAATTATTTGATTTTATAAAATTATTTGTCTGAGGAGGAACATGATCTTAACTCTTTTATAGATCTTTAGAATTACACAATTAGAAATAAACCATAGAATATAATTTTTTTAGTCATTATTTGGATCAATGTAATATAATGAGGGTTTCCAATGAACACTAGGACCTCATGTGACAGAGAAATAAAATTTCACTTGTATCATTAAATAAAAATATCTCAAGTAATACATTAAAAATATACAAAATATGATTTAAGGAATTATATGTGTATTACTGTGATGACATGTTCACTTATATATAGATTATATAGATTGATAGCGCATTCAATTATACTCAATTATAATTCATCTACCATATTTTTTTCTTCTTATTTTCATTTAGAATTGATATCCAATTTATTTTAGTTAATATATAATTATTAATAACCTATTTTAAATTATGGTTTTCTAAATTCAATGTCATTACAGAGGGGGGTTTTGAATATTTAAGGATGTGTTCCTTGAGTAAAATTGTTTTTTAAGAGAAGAAAGAGAAAAGATGGATGTGTGGTAAATGAACCGACACAACAACATATTATAAGTTTTAATTTGTTAATTACAAATTTTAATTTATATTTTTTTAATTCATAGTCATTTGTTTTGTAAAATTATGATTTAGAGTCCCTTGATGCCAAAGAATCTAACAAATCTGGAATAAATGATCACATATATTAGGCTATGGGAGATGATCACCATATTAGAGTACGATGTAAACTAGGAAAGATTATTATCCCAATGAGGTATTGGCCTAAATCGTTTTCTAGTTCTGGTATCACTGATTTGGGAAAAGATATTTCATGGGAAGAAAAATATGAGTCCAAGGTAAAAAGGGAGGAAAAAATAATCATACATGATCTTGAATGGAATCAAAATTTGAACACTGACTTTTTGATATTTATTGATCTTTAGTTTCAATTTTTTCCACCTGAGAACTCAAAAACATTTGATGTAAATATTTAAATAATGTGTACACTATAGTGCATCAATCATTAGTCTTAATCGTTGATGGGATGATGACATTCTTAGTGATAGAGATGGTGATGATGATGGTTATGAAGAGGGATAGGATGATTTAGAGGGAGAGGGAGAGGATGAGGCTGAGGCTGAGGTTGATGTTGAGGATAAGGGAGATGACGAGAGTGGGAGTAGTGATAGTGATAAGGTAAATAATGATACATTAAATTTATTACTAATATTTATGACATTTTATGTTTGATGATTTGTTATGAATGAATATATGTTTGTTATCATTGGTTTAATGAATTAATTGGTTTATTATGTTATCATTATTTTTATATTGGATGGTGATGTATATTTGTAGTTAATTGACTAAGGCGGGGTAATGGTGTGGCTTATTTTGGCCATTTGAGCAGTTTTTTTTTGTTTTTTGTTTTTAGGTTATGTTGGTTTTTTGTTTTTTATTGGTTTTGTTGGTTTATGTGGACAGTGTATAAAGGTTTCTGTTAGTTTTTTTCTTTTTGTAGGTAATGTGTGTAGTGTATACAGGTGTATGTAGGTTCTGTTGTTTTTTTTATTGTTGTAGTTTTTTTGGGTAGTGTATGCTGGTGTAGTAGTTTTTTTTGCTACATGTTATGTGGGTAGTGTATAAAAGTTTCTATTTTTTGGAATTGGGGGGGGGGTCTATTCCAACAGTTTTAAAACCATTGGTGTAGACTTAAACCCATGGCTCAATGTTAAATGTTGGATAAACATAAATTGTGCTGACCCTATACCAATGGTTCAGTTGAACCGTTGGAATAGGACCTTACTAATAGGTTTCTAACCAATGGCTTGGAAAATTGTTTTTATAGGCTCTAACAATGGTTTTCCATCCAATACCAATGGTTTTGAACCATTGATAGAGCATCATATTCTATGAGTGACTTTTGAATAACCATAAACTTATATACCCAAGAGGGTATAAATAACTCTTAAGTTAACCTCGTAAGAAACAATCCCAAGATCCAATGTTTTCTAAACCCTATCTTATACCAACTATTATTACATAGGCCTAAAAATTAAATAATTCTAGGTTTTTCATCATTAATTTATTTTCATTCATTCTTAATAATCATTACGGTTTAGGGATCTGTGGAATTAGTTCATATATCCTACATAATAAACCCATACATTGCATGTGGAACTTTTACCCTATTTCCATTTTTCTCATATTCTAAAACTTTTGAAATGAAAGAAATTTTCATTTCATGTAAAATATTCATGAATTTAAACTTTGCTTCTTCATTTCCCTTACCCATCATTAAACCCCATGAAAAAAAGATTAAAACTTGGGATGTGAGAAAATTATTAGTAAGGGTTATAAAAATAAGAAATCATTTATACCGGTGAAAAAAATGTAAATTATTGGAATTATTACCTTGATATCAATGTTCTTTGAGAGAATGAAAAAAATTATTTCCAAATGAAACACACAAACACTTTTTTCTCAATGAAAATCATTAAAACACATAGAATGAAGTTAAAAACATTCAAAAAACATAGATATTTATATTCATAATCCATCTTTGAAATAACAAGAGACCAATTAAATTAAAAATATAATCCTCATCTATAACACGCTTTTTATTTCTTATTAATACGAGGAACATTACCCAATGCATTAGAGAATAATTTTGGTGCACCCATTATTTATGCTCTATGAGGATCACCCATTCATCATAAGCTGTAATGGGGATAAAAAATCATGTAATAAATATTGCGATAACTACTTTTTCATATATAATTCTAAATTACAATATCAATAATACAACTTTTTATTCTTACAACTCTTCGTAATGAAACTTTTGAAAACTCTTTTGAACAAATATGAAAATCAATTTTGGATAAAAAATACCCTTTCCTTTTAAAAAACAAATTTTCAATACCAAAATACCCATAAAAATAGAAATAGGGTTTTTTCAATAAATAAAATATAAAATATGGTAAATTAATCCAAAAATTAAATAACGGGTATGATGTAGGGAAAAGTCATTGTCATTATATATGCTTAAATAGAACATTATTTTTTTATGTCATAATAATATATATATGACACATAAAAATTATTTTTTAAAACTTTGGAAAGAAATTAATAAAGGAATATAAAATTAGCTTTAGAACTCTTGTATGTACATATTAATATTATATTTAAATAATTTTAAGAATGTTTACATGGAATTGAATGGTTTTGAAAATAAAATTTATAATTTTTTTAACCATGGTTTTAAGTTAAATTATCCCTTTCCTCAAGTCCAAATAATTATGAAAGTCATTTATATTCAATAAAAATATTGCTATGATAATTAATTATTTTATTTAATAACATTTTTTGAGTTTATTATTACTATTACCATTTTATAATCAATTATATAGTAAGTAAAGTTCAAATCAGAAGCTTTGATGATATTTGGCTCATATGTTCAAAATGACATTGGTACATTCACTATAGTCAAATAGGTTGTTATTCCATAAAATATAAATTAATAATCATGAAATAATTATCATTTTTTCATCAATTATACTTTTAAAACCAATTATTATTAATTTTTAATAAAAATGAACTATGTTACAATCATGGAGATAGTAAGTCATAAATTTGCATTAGAAGCATTTCAATTTTTATATGATCATTATGGAATGAAGGTAAGTATAATTTTATGTGTCTATAATTATAATTATATAATATATACAATATTACATTTTAAAATATACTTATATATATCATCCATGTTATGTGATGATGAAAAATGAATCACATTGCTACTTGAAGGTGGTAGTCCACACGTATACACAAACGACATTTTCATTTTTCAGTGAGTGGAAAGGTGAGAAATTAAATGATATGTTATCCTTTAATAATAAAATTTTTTTCATAAATATCATAGATATACATTAAATTCATCATTAAAACCATTATTAATTTGATGAGATGGAAAACAAATTACAACTGTTCACAAGGAGGTATTCTTCCATACACGTGAATGATGGTTTGTCTTCCTATTTTATATAATATGGGATGGATATATGTTATGAAAAAACATAACAATATATTATTATAAGTAAAAGAACTCTTGTTTTACATGACTATAAATTTGTGCAGAAATTTTAATTATTTACTTAAGATACTTGTAAGGTGTAAAATGGTAATTTTTTAATGAATTAGAGTTTCATCCAATAGTAGTAAAATTATGATATATTCTCAGATTTATAACTTATATATAAGTTTTCCCGAGATCCATATCTTTAGTTTGGTATTCAAGGAATTCTTCTTTTATTTCAAGAGTTTGTAAAATATTTTGACCCAAAAGATATTCTATAGGATGCCTCTTGTGTACTACTATTACTATGGGTCCCATATGGGATGTCTTCTCTTACATGTTAACCTATGTAATCCCATATAGGATAAATTTACCTATTTACTCTTTTCTAGGAACCTGTATGAAGCCTCTGTTACTTACCACCAAGGATCCCATGTAGGATTCCTCCTTTTACCTTAATTGTTGGGGATCCCAAGTAAAATTCCTTCACCTATGTGTATACCTCGAGGGTGACTCTCTAGTGTTATGACATGAAGGACCCACTGGTTTCCTCGACATTTTTACAAACCTAATCTAGTGGTATGTGGGTTTGGGTGGTGATGGTAATAGTTTTCACCTTATAACCTATATGAACTTGTAATCCAAAAAGGTTGTGATAGTAGTGGTGTGCATAGACTTATTGACATCCTCACTATTTTATTTATATATTCAATTTTGTACTATTGATGAAAAAATTAAATACTAGAGGTGATTCCTGGTTTTTGTCCTTAGGTCCTGAAGTGATGTGATGTTTATCTTTGGGATTCTCAGATGTACTTCTTGTGATATATCTTATTCATTTATTTGGATTCCCTAATGTGTTTCTCAAGGTCTATCTTTAAAACCATACATGAGTGAATGTTACTATTACTATTACTTGATGTACCATTTTTCACTGGGATTCCTAACTTCATTAGGATAAAAATTTAGGTTACTAAATGTTTCTTGGAACCTCTCATATACCAGGTATTTCTAGGAATGTCTAGTCATCTAGCATTACAGAGGATGCCAAAGGTTATCAGGTGGTCGTATTTCCCTTTAGAATAGGTTTGTGGATGAGATCCCTAAGGATGGACTTGATTTCCTAATTTCATGCCTAGGATACTCCCTAGGGTCAGCGGATGAAACATTATAGTATCACCCAAAAAAATTTAGGGATGAGGTTGTTGATCCTGTTATTGAGCGATTCCATGTTGTTATACTAGATCAGGAGAGTATTCTGTACATTTCGCCATAGGTTCATCCCCTTTTATAATTATTTGAGTAAAAATGTCAGTATTGACTAAGGGATGGGACCTAGGAATTTGACATCAAACTATATTACACATGGATTGATTAGAATGACATCTATCTCAATTCCACATTTTAAGGATGTCTAGTTGATACTGAGAATACATCATCTTATATTAATTGGTGGTCGGTACGGGTGAGCCTAAGTTTTGTAAATGTATCCACATATGGTAATGTATCCTGCTAAGTAACATTCCGCCATTAGCTAAATAATTTATTGTCGATTGGGATTACAGACCCATGGATTGACTTAATGATACACAACTAGAGTGGTATGAAATCCAACTCTATGGCCTATTCACATGATGTCTATAAATCCTGGGTTATAGACCCAAGGATTAATTTTAGTTGATTCATGATTAGTTTCCACATTACTAATATATTAATATTTATATATATTTAATGGATATATATATATACACTCACTTATGAGTATATATACATGGGAGATCTTTGCTCAAAGGTATTTCTGGATTGGGCTGAAGCATGTTTGATTGGTAGGGGTTATTTACCCGTGGATTGGCTATGTTACTTTATATTTCATTTTTGTATTAATTATTCTTGTTCTGTCTCAAATAGTATGATCATATTGAAAGGCATGCACTCATGATTTAATATTTATAATTTAATCGTTGGTGTGGCCTACTGAGATTAATTTTCACCCTTTTATGTATTCCTTATTGTGCATATAGACCTTGTGTCTATTTTTTAGGTTGAGAACAGTTCACACTATGGATATGGATGAGGCCTAGGATTTCATAATCAATTGAAGCCTCTTGTGTAGATTATTTTCATCATGTTGGAGAGGATATATAGTGTCATGGAGACCAGGAATGTGGTCTTGATTGAATTTAGTAGTAGATCCATGAACTTTTATTGCAATTTATTTTATGTACTCATTTATATTTTGTCATCCCTTTCGGTAATCCGTGTTTTATGTCTAACTTGGTCGTTCTGGATTTTATATCATTTCATTTATTATTGAATCATGCCCTATTTTAGTTTATTTACTACTTTTGTACTATTTTTAATACTATTATGGATGATATATTGTTATTTTAACTATTTTTACTCTGATATGAGGTTATACACTCCCAATTTAACCACCTTTATACCCTCACTGATAGTCAGTATCCACTAGAATACAGGGAGATGCACTTGAGGCCTTTTGGATAACCGGATCAGAGAACTAATTTAGTGGAACCTAGATGGAGACATTACAAATTTCCATCAGAGCTATTAATCTTCTATTGTGTATCTATTTGAGACATAGAAAAAAGATGCACTAGGAATGTTTTAAAACCTATGGTGGATATCATACTGGTGTATTGAAAACACTTTCTCTAGTAAGATGTACGGGTTTCCAAATATTTTGGATTTCTCTTTTGATCTACAATTTTATAGTTCTATATGAATTTTAATTTGATTAGTGCACATGTGTTTGGTCCACTATAACAGATACCCTAATAGGGGATGAATTAGGGTATGCCATATTTAAAACAACTACCACTTTTTTATCTTATTTTGTTGTTAGACAAAACTATATTCTCTCTCCTTACCATTGAAGAGTATGAAAAAATATTAAAGCATGCACGAGACATAGATATTTTACTTGTTTCACCCTCAATGGGTTACGTCCAAGGTGAATACACCAGAAATGTTTTGATGTGCCAATCCACTATAATCGCACTGCTGTTTATAATTTTTTAGTGGACTCACTATCCCTTCTAGTTTACATCCAATCACAATTTTCAAAGATCACTAATCTCTCAATTGATGTGTGCTCACTACTTCTTCACAATATCCATTCATAGTTTATAGACTTTTAGGTCCCTTAATTATCAAAAATGAATGCATCCTTTACTATATATAGATACTCTATTGATGTCCTACATTCATCCACTGATAAATACAACCTTACCATAGTACTACTGGGTACCTCCAAATATTTTTCACAACCCTTACTTCGTATTGAGCATAACATTAATGCCTTGAACGCAAGATTCCACTTTTTTCACAAAACATCCCTTGCACGCAACATCAATCTTTCACGCAACTCAAATCTTATGTACAAAATTCTTACTTTGCACGCAACTCAAAATATTTCATGTAACTCCCTTTTCATAAAATTCTTATGTGATACTGAGCTCGGATTCTCTCCAATTGTTGAGCTACATCAAATAAGGGGGATAAAATCTTATTTATAAGTACTAATGACCCCTACAAAGAATATTCTACTTTTTTTGCGCAAGATCCTCTTCGAGCAAAAAAACCTCAATTTGACAATGCATTTGGCATTCAAGTTTCTTTCGTGCAACCTCATCTTTCTCACACATTTTCAAATATTTCCCATGCATGATTCCTTTTCCATTTTTCAATATTCTATCCCTAAAACATTCCTTGTTTAGAAGTTTCCAAACCACCTTATATCATGTGGGAAACATCCTTTTCCAATAACATGTTTCCCTATTTTCCAATTTTGAGGCCCAAAACTTTGGCAGGCACAATAAAACGGTGCCACTTTGTATCTGTTCTTTTTGTACTTACCCCAGATCGTCCATTCCTTTTTCATGGTTCCTTGTCAACATATGTTGTCAACAATATTTCTAGAACTCGAAAACTCACTATGGAAACCCTCTTTGTCATCAAACAAATCATCTTTGTCAACAAACACAAACACCTCAAAAATGGTTCAATGACACCTTGAGGGATTTTTCCCCAACAACCTATTGTGTTAATTTTAATATTTATTGAAGTATTTTTGGATTTTTTCCATTGAAAAGTGTCCAATTATTTATTTTTAATATCATTCAAAAAATTAAAGTGGCCCTCATGCATTATATGTGTTGTGTAGTATTTGCATGTTATAAACCATCTAGTGTTTGATTTTACTAACAAAAGAGTTCAATTATTTAACTAGTCCAAAAAGACCTAAATTTTGTTTTCCCATATAGATTTTGGGTGAAATTATACTCAATTTATATCACTTTCTTACATAACCCTTTCAGATGGAAGGTTATGTAGATCTACAATGATATATATGATGGTGAGGTTGATGTCTCGGTTCATGTGATGAGGAGGTGTAGAGACCCTATTAGATCGATATGGCCCATGATTCCCAAATGTTATACCCCTTGTGGGGTGTTGTTTCTTATCTTTAGTTATTTATTGTGTCAGTAACAATGTATATAGTATTTAACTACATAGCATGGAATGAAATTCTAATTAATTGTCCTTTTTTGGGGATATCTATATAGGTCGCTGAGTATAGAGCCCATAGGAACGAGGAATTTTATAGTGAACTATACCTCAATTTGGTATTATCATATATAGATTTACATTTAGTGTTGGTTAAATATCACTTATACATTGGTATTGTGACCTCTAAGGAGTATTTTTTATGAGGATTATGAGATATGATTGAGCCCTAGTAGGCTATATTGATTATTTTTACCCTTATCGGTAAATGTTATATGTAACAACCTTGGAGTGGTTTGATTTTTGGTCTAGGTAGTTAGACCTTATGCCCCAGTTTTTTGACAAGATCAGTAGGGTTAGGTGGGATACCTAGAGTCCCTTAGTTTTTACTCTGACCAATGTAAGTTGGCATTCATTTTTTTCAAGGGAGAACTTTGAGTAGGTTTAGTCAAAGAATATAGATCATTTTTAGGTAGTTAGGTAGGTTATATGCTTCTTTGATACTGATGCATGGTTAGTGGTCAGTTTTTGACATATTGTCTTGTTGATGCCCTTGGATTCTAATGAACCACCTAGGGTTGATTCTTATCAAGACAAGATTTGTCTAGCAGCATTGTTTCGGTGATTATCTCTATTGACTAGTGTTTTTAGTATTTCTAATGTAATCAAATCATGGGTATATTCATATAACTAGAATGATGCCGAGTGAAGGTCGTTTGTGGAATAAATAATGGCATAGATGAGTTGTTTGATTTTGAAGAGGAATTACAAGTGAGATTCTAGGTTTTTTGGATAGACATTCCTTTTAACAAGGTCTTCTTGGTTTTAGAAGTATATTAACTTCTAGAGAATGAGTGTGGTGAAAAAGGTTTTCTTAGGTTTTGTCTGGTGTTGTTTAAATTGTAATTGGTGAGTGGTCATATGTGAGTCGATGAATGATGTTTTCAACTTATCGTGGGCATGGTTACTTTGGAGTAGTTGTTAAAATGTATAATATCTCTCTATGGTAGAGGATACATCAAAAATGCATTGTTTTTCTTGAATTTTTTTACCCTTGGATGGACATTGACACTAATTATCAATAGATATAGTTTTAGAGGTTGTTTAAAGGAAAGTTACTATTATTTGAGGTGTTCATGGCTCATAGATTGATATACATTCCATTTAAGGGAATATTAGTGTACTCCTAGTTATAGATGATTATACCCAATATTGAAATCATTCTGAGTACATTGAGAGAGTGTCAGATCTATGCCAAAACACATTTTATGTTAAATGTCCTTCCTGGATTGATGATGGTACTTGTTGAGGTTGAGCTTAAAGAGTGGTATGAGGTAAGACGTTTGGCTAGGAGTACACCATCAGATGTATAAGGGTGGTGACCCACATTTTCCATTTAAATCCATTATTTTCCATTGAATCGATTATTGGGAAGTAGGAATGGCTGTTTTTATGAGGTGATGATAAAGATTCGTTCATGGTGGGGATTACTAGATCGATCAGAGTAAAATGTATCCCAAATAAGAGAGCTTTTTGACACTAGGACATCAGTCATCATATATTCAAGGTAACATTGGTGTGGAGATACTTATGTTGTGAACATGGATAGTGTTTACCACCATAGATTCTGGGGGATTAGAAGGTTTATAGTGGGGTGATTGTAAGAACCTGTGCTTTTCTAGACTGGAAATTTGAGTAGAAATTTGAATTTTTTTACTTTTATATGCTTGTAAGGGGTAAAATGATAATTTTACCATATCATATGACTGTGAATAATTATATTTACCACTATAATAGTCCCAAAATTGGTTTATTACCATTGGAAAAGAGTTTTATGAAATTAAGAGCCATTCTCATTTTGATGAAAAATTAATATTTAATATTTAATTAATTAAATGTTAACTTATCAACGCATGTTAATTCAGCCATATATTTTGAATAAAGTTTTTAGATTGAGATTTTGTATTTTTTATTGATTCTATAAAGGGTAAATTTTATTGGGTGGGTCATAAACCCGATCAGGCGCTGAGGCCATAATCAGGTTCCTTTTTCTTTTTATTTTCATGATTTTCCTTTTCTTTTCATATTTTATTTTCTTCTACTCCCCATATATTTTATTGCATTATATTGTGAGATTATCCTTAATGAAATATATAGGGAAGATAAGAGAGGTGTGTAGAGAGTTAAATATAAGGGGATAAGGGAGGTACCGCTGTGGAGCTTGAGAGCATCATGATCATCGTGAGGCAATCGTGGACGGTGGAAACGGGTGAAGCTTTGGTGGATTCCACCCAAAGGTACTTATTTTTTATGTTTTTTCATAAATAAAAAAATATTTACTATTTTATATATTTAAACCCCTATTTTTACTACCTAGGAACATATGATGGTTGATCTATTTCTTTTGTGGAGAAAACGTGGGTTTTGAGAAATTTTGGATTTTCCCATTTGGAAATCCTGATCACACGATGTGTAATTCAGGGAACACACACCCTGTGTTCTTATGGTTCAGTGAATATGAAATTTTTGAAGAGATTTTTGGTTATATGGTATAAAATAAATGTGTTGGAACTCGTATGTCTGGCCGAGTACTTGGCCAATCAATTTTAAGGGAAACATTGTCATGTATAATACAGAGTCAAAACTCAAGTGGGTTGCAATTTGTATAGAAGTACATTACTATGATATATACATGTCCCAGACATTTGATTTACATAATTTGGTACCCCATATAGGTTACACACATGTACATTTTTTAAAAGTTGTTTACATGGGTTTCGACATGTCATTTCTGTTTGAAGTACATACATATGTGGAGCTTTGAGGGTGCAAACCATGTACCAAGGTATACATATCATGTACTCCTCCCATGATACCTTTTTAGAGTTTCTCATATCATTAATCTAAAAATTATAAATTGGAAACTTGATTGGTCCATTTTTATTATATTTCTGTATATATCGCGATTGTGAAATCATTGAGGTTTTTGGGACTCTAAGGAGGTATTTTGGGGTTTTTACTAAATAGAGAGATTATTCCTCTAATAGTCAAATTTAGCCATTTCCAAAGAGGTAGATACTTTATCTTAGTTAGGCCATGATCTATATCTCTCATCTAGTGTTCATGGAATTTTTCTTTTGAGCCAAATGGAACTCTTATCTTTGGACCTAGAGAATTTGTTATGGGATGCCTCTATCTTTCTATTATTACTGAGGGTACCCTATGAGATACTTTTTCTCACATGATGAACTCGTGAATCAATTATAGAATCAAATTTAGGATCACTTTACCTATATAACTCATTAGATAATCCATTTATGATGCCTTTGGATAATTACCATCAAGAATCCCATGTTGGATTCCTTATTTTACCTTTACTACTCAGGATCCCGAGTAAGATTTCTTCATTCTATGTGGACCTTGAGGATCCCAAAGAGGATTCCTCTCCATTTTTATAAACTAAGGGACCCAAAGAGTTCCCTAGTGTTTGACTGAACATGATCTTGTTTAATGTGGGTTTCAGTACGAATGGTAGATGTGGTCAATTTATAACTCATACAGAACATATAATACCTAGAGGTTGTGATAGTAGAGGTGGGTTTAGGAGTTCGGCCACCCTCACTCTTTTATTTATGAATTCACTTGTTTACTGCTAATGCAGTGGTGATTAACATAGGTGATTCCTAGTTTTTTGTGAAGGATCTTGATACGATGTGATGTATATCTTTTTGATTCAATGAGGTAATTCTTGGGATCCATCTTATTTGTTTATTGGGATGCCCTAATTTACATCATAAGGACTATATTCGAGGCCTTACTTTATTGAATGTGAATATTACTATTACTAGAGGTACTATTTTTCACTAATATTCCTCCATTTTTAATGGTATAGAGGTTGGTTTTTTATAATTTCTTGGAACACCAATTATATTTGGACACTCTAGGGATGGATACTCCACTGGAATTCTATAGGATTCCATTTTTTGTTGGGTGGGAGCATTTCTCCTTAGTAGGGGGGGTATTGATGAGTTCCTCGAGGATGGACTTGTTCTCCCTATTTGATTCCAAGGATACAACCTGGGATCAATGGATCACATTTATAGTATCATCCAAACTTTTGGGTATGAGTATTTTAAAATACATGTTGAATGATTCTAGGATTTTATATCAGACCGTGACATTATACCTTACATATCATATAAGGGTTATCCCATTAGGGATTATTCAAGTTTTGATGTCATTATTGCCTAAGGGGTGGGAATTAAGAATCCAGCATTAGACTATATTACACGTGAATTGAGTAGTATGAGGTCTATATCAATTCCACATTGGTAGGATGCCCATTTGGTACCTATAATTCTTCATCTTATAGTGATTGTAGGCGAGTGCGGGTGATCCAATGGTTAGGAAATTTATCCCCCTGCGGTGACATAACAATCTCATAGAAGTTATAGAACTTGATGAAGTAGGTATTATTTATCGGGATTATAGACCCAATGATGAACTTAATGTTACATGACTTTAGTGGTACAAAATCCATCTCCATGCCTTATTTATAGGATGTCTAGATGATTGGGGTTATCAACCTAAGGATTATATGTGTTTTATTCATGATTAATTTCCACAATACTCATATATATATATATATTCATGTCTGTATATATATATTTATGGGAATATATATATATATATATATATATTATCATATGAGTATATATACATGATAGCTATTTGGTTAGAGATATTTCATCTTGGGATGATGCAGGTATGGTCGATAGAGATTATGGGCCCGAGGATCAACTATGTTCCTTTTTAATGTTAATGTTTTATTTATTATTCCAGTTGTGTATCAGCTTGGATGAGAATATTGAATGAACATCCACATAAGATTAAAGATTTATAGTTTCATCATTGGGGAGGCCAATTCAGATTATTTATCACCATTAGACATAATCCTAGGTGTGTGTGAAGACCTTTTGTATTGTTTTTAGGTTGAACATGGTTTTCATGGTTTAGAGGGTTAAGGATTAGGATTTCATGACCATGAAAATCCACTCATATGGATTTTTATGATGGGATGGAGAAGATTGGTAGTGTCATGGAGATTATATATGTTGTCTATCTTGGATTTAATAGTAGATCCATGTAATTTTATTTCATTTTCTTTCATGTACTCTTTTATATGTGATAAGACCATTGGGTGATTAGTGTTATATGTATGACTTGGTTTTTCAGTATTTTATAGAACTTCATTTATTGTTCCAGTATGACCTATTTTAGTTTGTTTTCTGATTCTACAATCATTTCATTACTTTTTAGGGATTATATCTCATTATTTACACTATTTTTACTTTGATGCGAAAGTATAGTCTCCCCATTGTACAACTTTTAGACCCACTCTACTAGTCAAGTTACTCTAGCGTATGCAGATGCACACTTGAATCCTTAGGAAGAACCATCTCAATGAACAAGTTTAGTGGAACCCATGTCAAGAAGTTATAAAATGTTATGTATTGGTTTTTATTATTTTATAATGGTGTTGGAATATTTTAAGAAGTTAGTGTATGAAAAAACATGAATATTCTTTGTTAATAACTATACCTTTTCCTCAGAAAACCAACTGATGTTTACACAAAATCGTTCCTAAGTTGTGTTTTATCAAACCAAGGCCTCTTAAATAAGGTATAGGATGTTTATAAGAAATTTTTTCAGGTATTGGTTGAAATAAATGGTTCTTTATGTTTTAATAAATTAGAATAAGATGTCCTCTTTTATAAAAGACGAGAGTAGAACTCTTAGAATTTCTTAAAATATTAAATCTATATAAATTATTTTCATATTAAAATATCCAAATTAATAATATTAAAATATAATATGAGTATGAGTTTAAATAATCTCATTAAATAAAAAATGTACAATTCTTGGATATATTTTCACCCTTATATTTTTTTTATAACCTGTATTAACCCCTTTTGACAATTACTGTGGTATTAAATATTTTACTCTCTTTGGGTCAAGAAAGTTACTATAAAAGGAAAATTGAAACATAAATGTACCATGGTTGATATTTTAAACCAAATACCATTAACTATGAATAAAATATTATTTTTTAGTTTTAAATTATTTAATAAAATATTATTTATTATAAAATAACATTAATTTTAATTTTGGAACTATTCAATTTATTTAACATTTAAAACTACTAGAAAATAATAGAATTAGAATATAAGGAATCGAAAACACTTAAATATGTCCTGTTTTCCTAAAAATGTTTAGAACCACAATAATTCATTAAATCTTATTACATTTTACATTTTTAAAATCATTTATTTTTTATAATTAACTGAATATATATTGTATTAACATTGTATAGGAATTTAAAGTAATTATTTTGTCACAAAGAAATAAAAAATAAATTATCATGATAAATATAAATAATTTATATTTAAAATTAATATTTATAACTAGAAAGTACTTCATTTTACCATCATGAAAAAAGTAACGATAATAGAATAACAATAATGATATTTTTAAATTTTCTTTACATAAAATATTATAATGGTAAAAATCTTGTCCATATGAAAATAGAAGGTCATATATTTTAATTTTTTATGATTATCAACTAAATTTAATCGTATGATAAAATTAATAGATTTACTAGGGTTAATTTGTAGTCTTTATCAAACTATATTTACCCTAAATTAACTAATTTTACTATGATAACTAATCATAATGACTCAAATTAAAGAGGAAACATTTACGAAATTTTTTCCTCTAGAGTCAAAATATGGAATCCATTTTTCATGAATAAAAACACATAAGTGAAATAATTTAATTTAAAAATAATCCCAAAATATATGATGATAAACTGTTTTTTAGAAAAATTCCTTTTAAGTAAAAAAGTTTTTTTTACTAAATTCAAGTATAAAATTATTTCCAAATAATGTAATTAGATAATTTTTTTTAAAAAATAAATTGCTTATATTTTAAAACTAATAAAAAATTTAATTTAATTTTATAAATTATTTAAAAGAAAATAGTGTTTTTAATAAAAAACAGTATATTTCATTTTTCAATAAAAAATAAAACTTTTCTAAATATTATTAATATTTCACCATAAGATAATTTTTATATGTTTATTTAAAAAATTATATAATTTTTATAAAATATAATTTCTGAAATTTTCAATGATAAATTATAATATTCACTCATAAAAAGTAATATATTCCGTTTGTTAAGAAAATGTATTTTTGAAAATTAATATTTCTTTTAAAAAATTGAGTACTTATTTCATGAGAATTAATCAATAAATTTGTATTAATTTGGAACTTTATATTTTTATTTCATAATAAAATTAATTCTATTAATAAAATCTATTTCAAATTCTTTTTTTTAATAGTAATATTAAGATAATAATATTTTATAGTTAGTTTTTGCTTGGTGTTGCATATTTTTCACACTATCAAACGTAGTTGTTATTTTAAAAACGTGGGATATTTCAAGACGATGTGATAAAAGAGAGATATACTCATTTTTTACCATAATAATGGATTTTTAGGGTCAAATTAATTTTAAGGGGGTGGGGGTATAATGTATCACCATCAGATTCTATCATATATTTCTTTTAAAAAAAATTCAATCTCTTCTAAATATTTTGATACACACAACCCTTAAGTCTACGTGAAATTTAATATAGTATATTGTAATAAACATGTCATTAAATCGTAGGTATTAATAGTATCAACCACATTCAGAAAATTATGTATAACGTTTTTAGATAAATAATATATATTGAAAAATATGTACTTAATTTATAGTAAATGCTTCAAAATTAAATTTTCTTCAAAAAATAATTTTTATGCATTTTTGTGAACAATTAATAACAATAGTTTTTTTACATTTTATCAAAATTTATTTTGAAAAATTATATTCATTATTGAAATCAATATGTTTTTTTGACACCACTTAATAATACAAGAATATGAATGTAGCCCTTCATATTTCAAACACCCAAGGTAGGTTTCAATAATTCAAAAGAAATCCAAACCCTCCAAAGACCTGTGCGAAAGACCTACATGGCCGACCTGGGTGGCCGACCGGCGCGGAATACCTACGCAGCATACGTCTTTGACAGAATAATGTCTATACCCCTACACGATACACCTGCGAGGAGAACCTGTGCGGACAAACATTTTGTCAGCTAAGCCCTTCCGTGCTTATAAATATGACCCTTGGGCTCTCCATTTCAAGACTAAAAAAAGTTGAAAGACTCTATGAAGCTCCTATTGTGTAGCACTTTCGCCTAGATCCCCCAAATTTTCTTAGGTTGCTCTCTAAAACACAAGGGAAGATATCATTATAATGGGGAAAAGCATGTTTTGAAATTCCTTTTCAATTTTTACATAGATTTTTCACCCCTATGTGAATATTATTCTTCCGTAATCATATAGATCTACACGGCGCACCTGCGTGAGAAACCTACAAGACACACCTGTGCATTACAGCTACAGGGTGTAGCAACGCGGGGTACCTATGCGGCACACTTGTGTGAGGTACCTATGTGGCAGAGCATGGTATGAAACCTACATACCAACTCAAGTACCATATTTAAATCCATTCAGGTCAGGGTATCTCCTTCCTTTGGATCCCTTCTCTGAAAGGGACCAAGTTGAAGCCTCCACTAAAACCTCCTGACTAATCAAGTATTTGGGAAAGTCACAGTAGAATTTCTCCAATTTGGGTTTGTATTTCCACTGTCAGAGGTTTCCTATATTTTTTTTATAAGGGAGTTAGGATTCATTGAATATATGTGGGTTTGTATATCCACAGTCACATGGAATTTTCTCTTAGGAATAGTGTTGGGAAGTTCCAAGTTTTGAGGAGGGTTTGGGTCCTAACCTCTCCCTTCTCAAAGAGAAAACCCGGAATGTCAGCTATCTGGTAGGGGGGTACGATTTACACTTTTTTACACACAAGCATAGGAAAAGTCTCCATCCACTACCAAGATCAATTTTATGGCAACCATCCTGGCATAATCCCCTATCTTTTCTTGCAGGAGGTAGCATCATTGCTTCTCCTTTCTTCTTCGGTTGCAAAGGCCTTAGGGGAAATGGGCACATAGACTTTTGTTACCCTTTACCTCTCTTGATGATCTTTGTAACCATTTGAGTCCATACTGGGGTAATCCCCTAACATTAATCCCTTCTTCCTTTCATTGGACCATTGTCTAATGTCAATTGAATATAGGGAAGGCTAATCAACTCACCCTATTCTTGGGTCAACTTAGGCCCCGTCCACTCTCGCCTCCATAGGTTCGCCCTCTTCCACCAGTGATAGAGGAAAAATGCATGTGTCATTGTTGAATATTTCACATACAATAGTTTCTTACACCAATCATGACTCACATGGGATTAGAGATTCATGATAATTACAACAGGCGCAGAAACACTCCTGATCTAATGAATTATGAGAACTCTGATTCCTATTAAAACCAGGATACATAAGAAGCCTTTATAGGGCTAGAGCTCACTGGATATCCTCTTCAGGGATCCAAATCTAATTTCCTTAATATGGGCATTCTCTTTTGTAATAACCCCCAAATTAAACCTCCAGATCATCAAGGAATCCTTTTTAGGAAGTAAGCTCAAACTCATTTCTCTCAAAACACTATATTCTCTTATGACACTTATCAAACTATGTGGGCATTGATTCCTATCCACATGGGATATGTAAGAATCCTCCTTGAGTTTCAAACCTAAAAATTCAACTCAACCCTATATTCTTTGGGACATATTCCCAAAAGGATCTAATATTACTTGGAAACCCATATCTTTTCCATGTTTATTGGGCTTCTTTGGCATAAGTCTCATACCAAACATTGACTAAGAAACATTTTCTTAGATGTCCTTATCACATGACCTTAAAAGGTATAATGTGTCCCATTAAGAAACACCAAACTATGAGGGTTATGATTCAACTTACAAGGATGCGTACGTATCCCATTTTATGGGCACTATCCCAATATCGAAACAAACATTCGTCTCCCTGAATGAAAATAAATTCTAGAGTTCCCCGTAGAGTAGATTAAAAACTAGTATCATCAGAATTATGATTAAATGAATAATGAAATAGTATATTAGGGGATATCACTGATGGAAAACCTAGAATACATACAGATATCTCAATTAATGAAGAAACTTGAATACATACTGATGATTATAAATTTTACACATGTTAATAAGTAATTGAAAATTACATGGTTATATTATGTCATACCTAGTGAATTAATAAGAATTTATGAAAACATCTCATGTTTATAAAGAGAGTCTTAGAGTAATCAATAATACCCCCAAAAGGGTGTGATGAGTCTGACCTCCCATCTTCTCAACCAATGTACGTTCCTAAGTATTGTAAAATTCAAACATAAAGAATGTATACCTTTGGAAATCATGTCCCATTTGGATAAATAACTATTGGATGTTTCTGGATCCATAAATAAAACCAAGGGAAACCTACTAGAAGTAGTGATTCTTAACACTAGAACACACGTTTCAGGGAACTGTGAAACAAAAATGGTGAACCCGATGTGAATCCTTAACAAAGTTAAGAATGTTACCCACCTATTAGGACCCTATAAAGTGATAATGGAAGGACCGACAAAGGAATCAATCATGCATTCATCCATCTAAAAGATTTCACTTTAATGGAGTTTATTGTTGTTTCATGTTTTTTTATTAGAACTCTCTTTAATCCATAATGGATTTATTCAAGTCGACATTTACGAACAACCCAAATGTTGCTCAAGGTGGATCCTCATCCACATGAAGGAAGTTATCAACCACCCAGTGTCTTCAACGCTAGGTCTCTGACGTGTTGGTAAATGAATACTATCATCATGGTACAATCTTGACTTTGGAGGATGTCTGACAGTCCCTCTAGGTCAATAACAATCCTCAATCATCCATCCAACAACGACTGATGGTCAAGAAGCAGACGGTGCCAACCAACTTCTTCAACCTTTTCAAGTCCTTATCCCCAGAATGCAACAATTATTCCCTCATGTAATATAGGGAGGTGGATCAAAAGGTCACTCAAGGCCTCAATTATATAATTTTGGGATCCTTCTTGAGGACTCCCACCAACAATCTCTGCCAGCAGAATCCCATGATAGTGAACCCCCAACATGATGGGGTTGTTTCATCTAGATGTTCGTCTTAGGTCTCTCAGACTCAGGCATGCAAGAAGAACTGACGGGGAAATATTCTGGTCAACAGGGATCAGGTTCTTACCTATACCCTTTTCAGATAATTCCCCCAACCTAACTTGACCGAAAACAATGAGTGGGCACATACACATGTCCGTCTTAATTTTGCTTCCCAGTTGATTTGCCTGGAAGCAGCCCACTAGTGCCACCAGAAAAATCCAGTGGAGTACTGTGAACATGAAGATACACATGTTTAAAAATTATCATCTAGTCAGCAGGCTCATATGACTGCATTTAACGAATCTCACTAATCCAATGTGATTGTAACTAGTAAACAGAAATATACACCTACTTATAATCACCAATTATGCCAGAAGTCTTGTCTTCCTGTATTAAAGAATGAACTTAAACCATACTTGATGGGAAATATCCAGATGGAACATACACCTACTAGTGTTCATCAATCCTTCCAACAGTCTCATTTGGCAGCACCCTGGGAAGTCAGTCGGAAAGCTTCGATGACAAATCTGGGGCAGACCCAACTCTCTTCCCCCATGCATGAGTACTCTCAATACCCATTGATAGGAAAAGAAGGAAAGATAAAGGAACATACAGCTACTCTAGATTCAGAATGGATGTATATTCCCATTCAGGTCACTGAATTCACAAAAAAATTCTTGTCAATGGTGAAAGGGAAGACACAATTCTCTAACCCTATTCTAGAAGCATTCCAGGAAAGTATAACAACTACTTCAGTACTAACAGGGAAAAAGACACATAAATCTATCCTCACACATGGGATGGAGCATTGGTATTCCATAACATATCAGATACACACCTATTTTCTAGTCTAGGAGGGTCATGGGGAATACTCCACCATATTGTATGGGCAACAAGATCGAGAACATACACCCTTCTAATTGGCGGTAATCGATCTGTTCCGGTAACAAATCCAAAGCATCCACATAAACCTTCCCATGATAACCACTTTTCCTAAAAAGTGGACCCTCTAAAGTATAAAATAATATCCAAGAACAATTATTTCCATGAACTATGGGAAAATCATGAGTCAAGTTGTGAGTTGGCTCCTCTTAATGTTGTAGCTCTTGAAGCCCTCATACATTTATCAGTTGCAGTTCAAGATCTTATCCCCTCAATTCCAAATTATGGGAGTTGTAGGAGTAATTACCAAGTTCCTCATTGGACACTTCATCATGAAGTCTTGCTTCATGAAAATTTGGTCAATCCAGAGTGCATATCTCTGGAAGAGAGCCACTAAAACCCTCTGTCTGTCAAGAAGACCATGGAGAAATAGGATTCAACCCTTGCTGTAATCCACCACGGTGTTCCTCCCCATGATGAGATTCACTCTGAAAGTCCTCTCCATATTAGTATTTAGCATTTTTAAGATAATTCTATGATTGATAATGTAGCGATGAGAAAGCCCTCCTATCTTGAGGCACATGAAATAACTAGTCCAGTCATGTCTAATTCTGTATCATTGACAAGTGAAACACTTTCTCAAACAGAATATATCTTAAGAGAACAGTCATTCTCCAAACCTCTTGTGGGACATTTTTCTACTAATACAGAGTATCATCTTTGGTCATTCTAAGTGGATAAATCTCTAGTAAAATATGATGAAGATATATTAAACATTAGAAAACAATTGGCTAAAGGAGAAATACTAGTCAGGTTTTGGCCTTTAGAAAATTCTCAGTATTACATTCCACAATTGATGGTAGAGGATTGAATTTAGGATATCTGCCTCAACTTATTGAAGACTCTTCATCATTTTAAAACCAAATAATTACCATATGATTAATTTAAAAATCATTTAAAGGTTATATAATGATTTCAACACTAAATTTATTTGGCATATCTTTCATCTTACCAACATCCAAAGGAAGAAAAATAGTAGAGAACCCTTTAGCGTGCATGCCTAAATGATATAAAGAGGCTATGCCTGTTAATTTCTGACACCCCATCTGGTGTTCGTATCATAGAATGGGGTGCACATGGAGAATTGAATTTTACTATACTTCATAATAAACAAAGTCTTCCAAATGTGGTTTCATGCAATGTAATTTCCCATGATCAGCCACAATCAATATATTTTTTATGTATTTGAATGTACACTTAATAATAGGTCTCAACCAGCTCTCATGAGAGTCAGGTCCAAAGAAAAGATGTTGTTGAGTTACTTTTACATCCAGCATTTGAAAATCTTTAGCAGGCATCCCTCTTAGTGGATGTCAGCAATCAAAGAATGAAAAGGTCTCAAATAGCACAACAATTTTCCGAAATATGTGATTTGTGTGGTTTTCAGATAATTAACCCATCTAATGCCCAAACCAAAAATCGTAAAATCAGAAGAGCAGTTGCACGAATTTCAGCAATATAGGTTCAAGAATCACCCCAGCATGAAAATTTGAGGGATAATTTAATTAATCCATCAAAATCATTTAACGAAGTTCATATGTTTAGAGAAGAAGATCAGAAACAGCCCCAACCTTCAGGGATGGGGGCTTTTCACATCTATAACCCCCTCCTCAATGGAAGTCAATTTTCCCTCGATTAGTGAATAAGTCACAAATAGAGTGCACAAATGAACTATCCAAGGACCCCCTTCAGGTTAATGTTCGTCAAACAGCTCCTAGGAGTTCATTATATAAGATAACAGAGTCTCATGGAATGTATAGAGGGAGATGATCTTACAATGATACTAACAGAATGTCATCAATGCATTATGCGCCAGTAAATGTCATTAATACCCTTTCAGAAGATCCTCCAGAAAATGATTCTAGTTCAGGGGAATTAGAATATGAAGTTCTTATCCATAATATGGTACACACTTAGGCAAATGAAGAATGTGTACGCACCCGAAATCAGAAGCTTACCTTGAATCTAGGTAAACCTTCAAATAACCAACTCCCACTCCTACAAAAGGAATCTAACAAGGAGAAATCTAAAATTCATATTGCATATAACTTTTACATTAGAGTAGATCAATATATTTTCTTGAATAGTGATTTTCACAACAAGAATAGGAAATGAAGGAGTTGAGAAGACTCAATACAGAGTTACTTTGAAGAAGAATTTCTATCCAATGTACTTCCAAGAAAGGTCCTAAACATTCGTATCCTATGGGAGTTCTGCAAAAAAGAGGATATTTAGTAACTACAAATGCAGATAATGAATTCCCTCCATTGGGTACACATCCTGATTAGCCTTTTTCTATGGGTTATCCAAGGAAAATAGCATCACCACCACCAGTGGTTTTTCTGGTCGTTGCACCATCTAATGATCCATCACCAGTACCTGCACATGTTCCATCTCATCCATATATTCCATAAATTCTTATGAACATAATTAAGACATTAACAACTTGATTAGAAGCTATAGAGGAATGACATGATCTAGTTCAGCCAGAAAAAAAAACTCACCTTGTATGGGTAGATCTGATTCCTCCCCCCACAAAATTATTTGAATACCACATTTCAAATCTTTAATGGTTCAAGAGATCTGGAACAACACCTAACACATTTTGTTTTTCGTTTTGATCCCATGATGGGAAATCCTAAAAAACAAGAAGTATTAAAGCTCCGGTGTTTTGTACTGTCATTACATGGACCAAATTTTGTCTAGTATAAAAGTTTACAATCTCGATCAGTTACTAGATGGGAAGATCTCCCCCAAAAATTCCTTCTTTAATTTATCTCAATGATACAGAAGAAGAAGGTATTTGATCTTACCATTTTTAAGAAAAGGGAGAATGAAAGTGTTTTATATTTCATTGCATGATGGAAATGATTAACAAATTTCATGTGTCTGGAACTATCTCAAGAATATTTGCAACCAATTTGTGTGGAAAATATGCTTGATGAGTTATGCACCCCACTGATCCATGTGAAATACACAGGAGGCTTTCGAGACCTTACATCAATTTCTCAATAGATAGAAGTTTCTGTTTTTGAAACTAATGTTAAACCTCATGTAATTCCATCAGCTCTAGGAAGGATAACAGGGAAAGTAGTGGTATCTACTATTACACTCAAGCAAGAACCTATACCTACTTCCACTTCAAAACCTTCATCTTATCGAAGTGATCCACCTCCAGAGCTTTAGCAGCAACGACCGCCTCATTAATATGATCAAATAGATCAAAGGAGTAAACAATTTGAGTAATTAAATAGTAATGTTTATTCTTTTTGGAACTAACATGTTTTTAGTTACATAAAATCATCACTAGAGAACAATTTGGTTTAGTTACCAAGGCTGAAGAAACAAAAAAAATAAGGAGATGAAGATCTTCTGAATTATTGTCCCGTTAATCAGATGGTGGGAATTACCATTTAAAAGTGATTTATTTTCAAAGACATCCTATAAAAAATTGTGAACTCTTGACAAGTGAAACTAAAAATCCCATCAGCTCAAGTATCATGTGTTACTACTACTGATCCAGAGGAAGAAGGAAAATGGAAAAAATTCAAAAGTAAAAATGTGCAGAAATATGATGATTGGATGATCAAGAAAATGAAAAACTAATCTCATGAACGGTTTCTCGAACATAGTTGAAACAACTAAATATGTTTTCCGCCACTCCTACCCCATCAAAACCACCTTCATAAAAAGGTCAATCCTCAAAGAAGTGACTTGATCAGAAATATAAAGAGCAGTCATAAGAAGACGAGCTTGTGTAAAGGCCAAAGTTGTCCTTAACATGGGAAGACTTCATGCCATATGTTTCAAAAACATGGGCACCTCCTCACCAAATTAAAAAACAAGAATTAACCTGTCAAGCAGAATCTTCATCAGAAAAAGTGTTGATCTTTTGTTCTATCAACCTTATCCACTTAACAGATCCTTTTGCCGATAGTGATTTTGATTATAATGATCTATAATTCATTATACCTAACTGGGGAACCAGAGGAAGAGGAAAAGGTGGAGCATATATGGGAACACGTGGGAATTCTAGAAACAATAATTTTAACTATACCCCTACTCGAACCATTTATGCAGAAGAAACTTATGGAAGATCCTTTCAGTGGGCTCAACAAGAACAAGGAGTTTATTCCATTCAATATAGGTTTAGTTCTAACACAAATATTTTGGAAGACTGATTAGACATCACACCATCTTCCTCTCAGAAATTAGATAGACCTAGTCAGTCTAATAAACCAAATCCATGAGTAATTCTATCTTTTTCTCCAATGCAGGGTACATCTATATTAGAAGAATCAACTTCCAAGGAACATACAAAACCCCATCTTCAAGCTGGGTAAATATGACCTTTGGACCAAAATTATGATTTTTTGAAACAATTGTCCGATGTACCAGTCAAGTTTTCAATTTTGGATCCCGTAAGTCTGTCAAAAGATATTTTTGAAGGAGTTATTGAGGCTTTGTCAAGTTCTCAAGAACTTGAAACTGAAGTTGCTACTGCTAAGGTTTACCGTATAGAGAATGATCCTGCAGAATTTCATGCAGTCATATCCTTTTTAGATGAAGATGAAGATGATGATGTAAATGGACATATCAGACCCTTGTATTTATCTACCAAGTTCAATGACATAAACATCTGACAACCCGTCATTGATAATGGCTTCAGAGTCAACATCATTCCTTTTTGTACACTTCTTCGATTGGGCCTGACTGAATCTAACTTATCTCCTTCCACATTAATGTTGCAAGGGTATGAAAAGAATGAGTAAGAACCTCTGGTATAGATTACACTCAGAACTCAATTTTGAGATCTTGTGTCTAATTCATATTTCATGTTTGTTCTTTAGGACATAACCTTCAACATTCTACTTGGAAGGCCTTGGCTGCATCAACATGCGGCCATGCAATATTTATAACACCAATGTCTTAAGTACTGTTTCAATGATCAAATCGAGACATTCTATGGTGACAAGGCTATGTTCAAAACGTGTGAATCTCAATATTTTGAGGAAGAGTTTTACCACAAAAATGGAACAAAATCTATGAAATAGAAGATAACCAGATTTAATGCTCCAAATGGTTTGGAAAAGATTCCAGCGAATCTTTTCAAACATTTTAGTATAGATTATGTACTACCCATCGATCAAATTGAAAGGGTAAAACCAAATCTAATCACTCGTCCTGTGACTTCAATAATTTCAATTGTGGCAACTGAGCCAGACAACATGGGAGAAACTATTGATTCACTAAGTAGTGATGGAAGCCTAAATGAAGATGTCTTCATTTCATCCACTGAATTACAGTAAACCTCTACTTTTTCAATCAGAGTAGAAGAAATTGTAGCAATGTTATAGGATGACAAAGATGTTTATTCCCAATCCACCATCTCCTCTTTAGTACCACAAAAAGACCTTTCAACATCATTAGGGTAAGATATGATGGCCTCTTCTTCAGGATGTTCAAATACTTACTCCTCCCCCAAGTCTAGAAGTCTCTCCTCCTCATCTAATATGCATGTAGAAATAGAATAGGTAACACATAATGAAGAGGAAGAGGAATATTTCAAGGATGCTCCCCCAACATTTGAGGAAAGTGTCTCTACCAATGTAGATGAGCTCAGAGAAATAAATCTATTTATAGAAGAAGATCCACGCCCCACTCTAATTAGTGCATCCATGAATTTTAAAGACCAATAGGTGTATACTTCATTTGTAAAGAAATATCAATATATATTTTCATGGAATTATATAGAAATTCTAGGACTTAATCTTGAGGTATCCACCCATGATTTGGGTTTTCCAGAAGAACAACGCGTATTCAAGCAAGCAGTAAGAAGAACACACCCAACTCATTTCTCTAAAATTTAAGCTAAAGTTGATAAGATTATAAGGTTAACTTTTTCAGGGAGGTTCAATATCCCAAATGGCTAGCCAATATTTTCCCAGTTAAAAAGAAGAATGAGAAAATCCAATTTTTCATTGATTTCGTAGATCTTAACTGGCATTTTCCTAAAGATTATTTTCTAGTGCCAATTATAGAGCTTCTATTTATTGCAGCAGTTGGATATGAAGCTCTTTCCTTCATGGATGGATACTCTGGGTATAATCAAATCCATATGGCCCTATAAGATGACGAATATACATCCTTCAGATCCCCTCAAGGTGTGTTTTTCTCTCAGATAATTCTATTTGGCTCAAAGAATGCATGTGAAACATATCAATGTACCATGAATCATATCTTCAAACCCTTCTTAGAGAAATTTGTTGAATGTTTTGTGGATTATTTGGTGGTCAAATAAGTATAATGTTATAATCACGTGGATAATCTGGAGGTCACATTCAATAAACTTTGGCAACATAGTTTGAAGATGAACCTCTTGAAATGTGCTTTCAGGTTAACCTCAGGAAACTTCCTTGTATTCATTGTATGACATTGTGGTATTGAATTTGATCCCGAGAAAAAAAAATACATGGTATGTCACCTCCTCGAAATTTAAATGAATTAAGTAGAATCTAAGGAAATTTGGCCTACATTCTGTGCTTTATCGCCAATTTGGAAGGCAAGTGTTTTCCCTTCACTCGATTAATGAAAAAGGGAGTCACCTATCGATGGAATGAAGACTACCAAGAAGCATTTGATACCCTCAAGAAATATCTCTTATTTCCACTAGTATTAATGCCACCTATTGAAGGAAGACCACTTATTCTCTATGTGACAGCTTTTGATTGATCACTAGGTGCCTTCCTTGACCAAAATAAATATTTTGGGAATGAAAATATCATTTGTTATCTCAGTCGAACTACGCATGATGCTGAAAATTGATATTCCTATATTTAAAAGTGCTACCTGGAATTAATATTTGAAGTTAAAAAATTGAGGCACTACTTGCAACATCATGAGGTCCAATTGGTATCTTGTAGTAACCTGTTCAAATTTATCCTCATTCATCCTATGCTTACAGGGGATATGGCATGGTGTGCGGTCATTATACAACAGTTTAATATCTCGTTTGTACCTCAGAAGGTAATAAAAGGCCACGTATGGATGGAATTCTTGTTGAACATCCATCTGTAGAAGATACATCCTTAAATACTGATCTTCTTGAAGAATAGGTCTTCTCTATTTATGATAATTCCTAATCATGGTAAATATACTTTCATGGTGCTTCCATAATTCTAACATGGAAGAGAATGGAAAACCCTAAGTAGAAAAATGATGGGTTGGGAATTATCCTTATTTTCCCAGAAAAGGTAGTGTTTCCTTATTCTTTCATGTTGTAGGATGGTGGTACCAACAATGAGGTAGAATGTCAAGCTCTCACCACAGGTACCAAATTTTCCTTCAGGTGCAAGTGAATCACATAAAAGTTAACGGTGATTCAGAATTGGTAATCAAGAAAATTAATGTGGAATATTCTGTCAAAAAAGAAGATTTAATCCCTTTATGTTTTTATGTTAGAGGGTTAATGGCTGAATTTACCTCAGAACCAACATTTTATTATGTCCCTCGATCACAAAATGTCCAAGATGATGCATTAGATAATTAAGATACTTCCTTAGAAGATCCAAATCAAGATGAGACAATCATTACATAGCCCATAGTCATGTGGTCTCACCTTTAGTTCAACCCATAATGGAGGAAATTAATGATACTATCCCTATTTTCAAGCCATATGGTCATACCACGGAATAGATAACACCCATCATGGAATATCTTCAAAATGGAATACTTCCCCCATATAAGGATGAAAAATAATATATCCAATGACGAGAAGCCAATTATACTCTTTATGATAGTCCATACCATGAGAAGATCCATTATAAATGGGGATTCGATGGAATACTCCTCAGATGTATTGATGGAGAAGATACTATAGCTATCATGGAATAAGTGCTTTCATGAGCTTGTGGTGACCACCAGTCTGGGCACAAGCTCTCTAATTAGATCTAAAGGCGTGGATACTTCTGGACTTCAATGACACATGATTATACAGATTTCACTATGAAATTACATCCCTTCCAGGTGTATTCCAACTTCATTCATCAACCCCCGTAGTTGCTACCTACATCTAAATACTCTTGACCATTTTCTACATGGGGAATGGATATAGTAGGACCTTATACTCCAGCCACAGCTAAGAAGATCAAGTATATTCTTACTACTACGAACTTCTTCTACAAATGAGATAATCTAATACCTCTTAAAGAAGTTGGATCCACATTCATTGTTAGTTTTGTTAAAACTAACATCATTACCAGATTTTGTGTCCCTCATACTATTTTGATGGAAAATAGAACCAATTTTTGTTATGATGAGGTAAAAAAGTTATATTCGGAACATAATATCTTGTCCAATAATTCATCACACTATCATGCAGTGTCCAATGTAAAAATAGAGTCCTTCAATAAGACCTTATTAATTATACTCCAGAAGATGGTGGATAAAGATAATAAATAATGGTCTGATAAACTTGTGAATGCTTTATGGGCTTATCGAACTGCTACTTGTACCACCACCCAGGAAACTACCTATTCATTGGTATATAGAACATAAGAAATTTTCCAATTGAAATAAAATTTCCTTCACTCAGTGTTGGAATCTATTATTAGTTGTCTACAAATGAGAGGTCTCAGAAGTAGTTTGATGAGATAGAGTGGTCAGATGAAAAAAGATTCCACCCTTTTCATCACTTGGAAGTCTACTAGAATAGAATAACACGATCTTTCAACAAGAAAGTTTTCCTATATTTATTTCTTCAAGGAGAATTGGTATTGGTTTTTAGGACTCCGATTATATGATAAATGGAACCTCCAAATATTTAACCAATGTTTGAGGGATCTTATTCTATACAAAAGGTCTACTCAAATGAATCTTATTCATTAATATCAATGGATAGTGGTCTAATTAAAACTCCAACCAATGTGATATTCTTGATGAAATACATTGTGTAATTTCACATACTATTTTTACTCACTAAAAGACTGAAAACTACAATTTCCACCATTTCATCACTAAAAGACTTAAAATTGAATAGTACAAAGTCCTAATCGCATGACGTTAAACTACATGAAATAATTTTTCCTCATTATATAAAATTAAACTGTACGACTAATTTTTTCTCTACATGATGTTAGGAGCTTCAATAAGAAAACATCATTGACATCATTTCTAATCCTTAGTGGCACATGAGTTTCTCTCTTCCCTATATATGAATCAGATTTTCATAGAGAATTTATTTCAAAAATTATATAAAGACCCATAAATTCCAAGGAAATTTTTTTCATAATTTCCTTTGGAATTTTACAAGAACGTAGTTTCTGACGGCACCTGATTCCGCGGCCCGGTGTTCCCGGAATAATTTTTCGAAGATTGGCTCGGGTACGTTCAGTGAACGGACGAGCGGGTTTTTCTAACTTTTGAACCGGTGCTCGGAATCGAATTCTGAGGGCACCGATGGAATCGCAGCACCGGTAATTGGTTAGAAACGCCTCTTCCAAAGTTGTGTTTGCTCGGGTGTGGTTTTTAATTTTTGGGCATAAAGTTAAGAAATAAAATAAATTGTACGACAAACTTTATTCTATTTCACTTAAGCCGCTTGGAAGCCACTTAAAGCCAATTAAAGCAGATTAAGCTGAGTTGTTGCAGATAGGGTGCTATATAAAAAATATCCTACCCTCTTGGTAGGATATTTGTGAGGTGGGACCCGCACGAGCCCCACCGTTTCTTTTTCGCTAAGTAACGCACCCGCGAAAACCAGTCATTATGAAAGTCAACTGACGTGTTTTCTTAATTTCTTAACGCACCAATTAATTGGGCGGTTTTCTTCGTTGAATTAATTGGGCGGTTTATTTCATTGAATTAATTATAAGAATTAATGGGTCGTTACTTATCTCTTTATTCTTTTCTTAACCGGTTTGAAATCCGTTGGTGTAGTAATAAAATAAGCCCAACGCCACATCTTGAGGATTAAACATTGGGAGGCCTTTGACAGAATTCTTGTGCCTTCACCCTTCTTCGTGAAGAACACGAAGAACGCGAAGAACGCGAAGAACGCCGACCTCCGACGAAGAACGCCGAAACTGCAGAAATCGACGACGCGATGCCGTGTGTCGCAACGCCGACGTTTCCTCTTCTGCGACGTTCCTTCCTCCGCAACGAAATCTCCAATCATCTGTTGGAGGTAAGAGATTTCGGGTTCCTTTTTGAACTCCTTTGTGGTTTTTATCAACGCATGGATTTCATTATTATTAATTAAATCTTTTTGTTCTTGAACCTCGGAGTTCGACGATGCGACGCCCATCCGCAACGACGCGACGCCCTTCCCCGACGACGCGACGCCTTCCGCGACGCGATGATCGCCTCCTTCCGCGACGATCAAATCCCTGAAGAACCCGTGTGCGATGACTTGACGAGGTAGGGATTTTATTTTGGAATACCTTTATATTCCCGTGAACGTTTCTTTAATATTAAAGAACCTGTTTCATATGAACAATTTTAATTTAATAAAATTATTGTTTCATGTGTAGAATAATTCTCCCGTTGATATTATCTAACGTGGAGGGTGCGGGCCAAACGAACACGGCCCGACAACCCTCTACAGATTTTTTATTGATGTGTGGATCGACGGGTGATGACAAACGAGGCCGCAAGGGCTTTATGATGATCCCGAAGTGAAGAACGGAACCCGGGAGGGGCAACGGCGTAGACGGGAAGGAAAACGGACCACCGGAGCAACTCCGGTAGCCCGCGGAAGCTGCCGGCGGCGCTGGTCGACTGTGCGGCGGCGCTGGCGGCCGGAGGCGGCGGTGCCCCGGCGTGCCGCCGAACAGGGCCGTCGTGGCTGAAGCCACGGCCGCACGGGTTCGGCTCGCCTGCACGGGACGTGGCGACATGCCGCGTTCGCTGAATCAGTGCGGCCCCACGCGGGGCCGCGGCACCTCCAACCCGCGGGGGCAGCGCCCCGCGGCACCCGAGCTGCTCGGCCGAGCTGAGCCGGGACGGTCTGACCGGCCGGGCTGCGCCCAGGCCGGACCGGACCAGGTCCGGCCGGGTTGGACCGGGTCGGGTCGACCCGGTTCGGACGACCCAGGGGGGGTCAGGCCGGGTCGGCCCGGGCCCGGACCCCCGTCTTCGAACCGTTTTCCGTCTTTTGCCCGTAACTTGAGCTACGGGCCTCCGAACGACGCGCCGTCAGGGGCCACGCTATCCTTGGATCGAGACGGTCGTTTCGGTATATCGCACTCAAGGTTTAGGATTACTTTGTGTTCGGCCGGGTTGGTTCATCCACGAAACCAACCGGGCCCTCGGAGCGGAAACGCTTATATCGTGAGTTCCGGATGTCCGATTGACGTGCCGTCGACTTTGATGGATTCCTCTAAGTGAGATGGATATTTTGGATTACTCCGCTTGAGGTTTGGACACAGTTGGAGTACGGTCGGGTTGGTTTTAACATAAAAACCAACAGGGCCCCCGGGACGAAAAAGCCAATAAGTTCCAGACCGGGCGTCCGATTGACGCGCCGTCTGTTGCGTTGCGTTCCTGTTGACGATACGGAACTTTTGGCATCCTTTGCCTGAGTTTTGGATGCAGTTGGATAGTGGTCGGGTTGGATTGTACCCGAAATCCAACCAGGCCCCTGGGACGGAAAAGATGATATCATTCAGACCAGACGTCCGTTTGACGAACCGTCAGCGGCGTTGGTGATCACGTTGACAAACGGTCCCTATGAGTATACCCTATGAGTGTTCGGGGTATAGTTGAGTTACGGCTGGATTGGTTCGCACACGAAACCAACTGGGCCCCTGGGACGAAAAGGCTAACAACTCACAGACCGGACGTCCAATTGACGCGCCGTCTGTTGCGTTGAGACCCCAATGACAAGGCGGTCCTTTGAGATACTTATTTGTGGGAATTTTTGATTCTTAGAGTATCGACCAGTAGCTCATGGAGCGGACCCTCCCGGAAACGAGTGTGCGGAGTACGGAGACCGTGTAGCAGGCTGAGACCTGACGACTGCTTGACTGAATCGGCTTGGAGTGAGTCGACTAGCCTAGTAGACGGAGCGCCCGGTATTTGGCGACAGACCCACGGCGGATGGAGCGCCCGGTAGTTGGCCGCAGACCCGCGGTACTCGATAGGAGGAGTACCTCTGTAGGCTATTGGGGGAGCGCCCGGTATTTGGCGACAGACCCATAGCGGACGGAGCGCCCAGTAGTTGGACGCAGACCCGCGGTACTCGACAGGAGGAGTACCTCAGCAGTCTTAGGTTAGTGAGCAATACCTCGGAGTCGTGACAGGACCACTGTACACTCCAGAGACGGATCTCTTCAGCAGTTACGGTTTTGATAATGAAAATCAGGTTTTGAGCTGAATCTTTTGACCTTTGTGTTTACCTCATTATTGAGATGGGTCGCTTAATAACTTAGGTATATGTATGGTCATATACCTGGGTAGTGGTTATCTGTTGATTTCACAATCCTTATGTTTTCTCATGATTGAGATGGGTTACTTGATAACTTAGGTATATGTATGGGCATATATCTAAGTATAGGTTATCTGTTGAGATCTTCTTGTGGTTATCTTTGTTGGTTTAGTGAGACCTTGAGGGTCTCGGGGTCCCTACTGAGTATCGTTATACTCACCCCTACACGGGCTATGCCTGCACCTCGTTTTGTTGGTTGCAGACGACGGGCAGTGCTGACGGAGGCCGAGTGTTCGAGGACTGGTCGGTACCCGGAGGTGGACTACACGATGAGTCAGTACCCGGAGGTGGACTACACGACGAGATGACACATGGAGGAGGTTGACGGACGAGAGCGTGGAGGAGGCTATCTGTACCTACCCTTCAGGTAGGATCCGTGGTGGACGACCAGGAGCTGCGCTATCTGTACCTACCCTTCAGGTAGGATCCGTGGTGGACGACCAGGATCTGCGCTATCTGTACCTACCCTTCAGGTAGGATCCAAGGAGGACGACCCAAGTGCTGCTTCCTTCTTCCAAATGTTTGTCTTTTGCTATTGTACCTTGTTCAGTTGTAGTTGTACTATCTTTTGGGTTTGTATTCTGGCCCATTTTCTTTTCAGCATTTCTTTTGTACTTAGTGTTTTGCTTCCTCTTGTACTATGTGGTGCTTTTTTTCTTTCATAAAGGCAATGCCTTCCCAGTTATCGAGATTTACGCCTTCGGTGCTAGTCGCCAGCCCCTGGCTTATGGAAGGTGGGCTTGGGGTAGTCACGGCACGGGCCCTGAGGACGGGTCGTGACAAATTGGTATCAGAGGAGTTCGGTTCTACCACAGAACTTATAACTCTGATGTTTTTTTCTGTGGAGAAATAGAGTTAAGAGTACCTAGTGTGGTTTTCAGTTCAAGGAGTCCAGTGTTGGTGCGGGCGGCCGACGTATCCATACACCAGGACCCTGACAACTGATTTCCGACTTTGTGCATGAAAACACTGATTGCGTGTGTGTTTCCAGAAGTTTTTTTTAATGTCATCTCAAACCAGGTCAGCTCACCAGGTATAATCGTTTGACCGTGTCACGTTGTTTCTTTTAGGATGCCTTTTCACGGACGACCAGCTAGAGCCCAGAGGGACGTGCGTACTGACAGCTTACCGAGCGACGAGGCTTTGGTATAGGGACCTCTTGCAGTTGAGGCACCAGCGAATGCAACATAGTTACTACCATACGTTGGGCCACCGATGCCACCAGTCCCAGCAGTAGGCGATGCACGCCACTTGAGCGCGCTGCACGAGTTCCAGCACCAGAGACCACCCAGGTTCTGGGGAGTGACGGACCTGCAGGCAGCTGAGGATTGGCTGGAGGCTGTGGTGAGAGTCTTCAGGCTAGTGGGGATGCCGACAGACCTCATGGTGATCTTTGCTTCCAGCCTTCTTCAGGCAGCAGCAGGCAGGTGGTGGAGCCACTTGTTCCAGTTTTGCGACGGGATGGCCTTCACATTGAAGGACTTCGAGACCTTCTTCAAGGTGGAGTTTGTGCCAGTAGATCTACACCCCGAGCATGTACAAGAGCTTCTGCCTTTACCACAGGGGACAGGAGGACATGGGAGAGCTCAGCTTCAGGCAGCTGAGGCCTATGGTCATGGAGATCCGGAAGCAGATGGACAGGAGCGGGACTAGATTCTGACCTGGAGGCTATTGATCCTGTTGCTTCTGGTTTTGTTGATGTTTGCCTGTAGTTGCTCTGTGTCTTGTACAATAAGCTGCAATAATAAAAAGACACTTATCTTTGTTTCCTTTCCTGTCCTTTTGTTGGGTTGATACTGAGTGGTCCAGGTTAAACTGTTGACTTGAACCTCACTTTCGATATTTCTACTGGAGGAGACCCAGTGACCTCACACTAATGCCGACAGTGTGACTCGACCCTTGGAGGCGAGAGTGATAGTTGGATCTCTTAGTAGTTACGTCGAGTCCTTACTACATTATCCATGGCATGAATGCATCCTTCTTGTCAGGATTGACTGTATTAGTCAATGAATGTGGTTCATCCAGGGGTTGAGACCGGATTTCTCTTATCGGAAAAGAAGAAATCATAGCAGCTCTTGGGAGACTAAAGAAGGTCCGGGTCATCGAAAAGCGGATGAAGAATGCATAGTGCAGTAAGATATAGGAAACCGGTCCCAGTCTTAGAGACTCAGTCATGTTAAATGTTTCAAGAAGTGGAAGCTTTAAGTATAGATGAGTCTGCGCAGCAGCAGACGTGGAGGCAGAGCTAGGAGAGCAGTATGAGGTGGTGTACATCGTAACATGCTACAACCACCCACCTTAGTTATCCCCGCCAGCCTCAGGGAGCTGAAGGTCAGTGGACGAGTGCGGATGCGTGCGGTCAAGGAATGTGACCCAATGGCTCTATAAATGATTCAAGGGACAGTCTGTGTCCACTACTAGCTGATGTAGTAACGGACGTCAATATGAATCACTCCTTTCTTCCACATATCTTGTTCCAGACCTAGAGTTTCCGGTAAGCCGTGGTCTTGACCCTCACGTCTGGAGATACCTTGGTAGGAGACTCGATAATCACACTTACGCCGACAGTGTGGTCAGATCCTCGAGGAGAGAGTTTCAGTTCGAATCTCTTGGTGGAAGCGTCGAGTCCTTAAGACGTTGGTTTGAGTATGGACTGGGAAATCACAGTTCATACACAAATTGACAGTATCAGGGAAAAAGTTTGTAGTTTAACTACGACGTTGGGATGGGTTTTCCTTGGTCGGCGAAAAAGGAAACCCCAGGCAGCGCAGGGTAACTCTTGCACAGGAGGGTGCGACCGATCACTCTTGAGTAGGTCAACCTTACCCTCGTAGCAGCAGTCGTTTTGAGTTTCAGTTCTAACAGAAATTGGAGACCTCTGGGGTTCAAGGATGACGACCACGTCTTCTTATGGGTCTCACCTCGACGAGGTTTACGGAGATGTGGCCAGGGAGGCCAGTTATCTCCGAGGTTCAACGGAGCTTTTTAGGTACTCAGCTGGGTAGGCGAGGTGGTTTACCGCTTGACCCATCCACCTCAGTTGCACTAGGTGCACGACGTTTTCCAGGTATCTCAACTGAGGATATACATGCTCGACCCTTCGCATATCATCGACCATGAGGAGCAGGACAATGGTAATGGGGTTACTTCCATGGAGGTTCTAGTGGGGATCAAGGATCGACCGGAGCGGATCCTACATGGATGATCGATTCCTCTGGTGCACTTTCTTTGGCAGCACAGGAACCTCCAGGTGAGCACATGGGAGCGGAAGGCTCAGATGCATGCTCAGTACCGCCTTTGTATCTCTAAGTTTGTGGTGAAGCTTTACGGGACGTAAAGCCCTGTGGTGGGAGTAATGTAAAGACCCGTAAATTCCAAGGAAATTTCTTTCTTAATTTTCTTTGGAATTTTACAAGAACGCAGTTTCTGACGGCACCTAATTCCGAGGCCCGGTGTGCCCAGAATCATTTTCCGAAATTTGGCTCGGGTACGTTCAGTGAACGAACGAGCGGGTTTTTCTAACTTTTGAACCGGTGCTCGGAATCGAATTCTGAGGGCACCGAGGGAATCACAGCACCGGTAATTGCTTAGAAACGCCTCTTCCGGAGTTGCGTTTGCTCGGGTGTGGTTTTTAATTTTTGGGCTTAAAGTTAAGAAATAAAATAAATTGTACGACAAACATTATTTTATTTCACTTAAGCCGCTTGGAAGCCACTTGAAGCCACTTAAAGCAGCTTAAGCTGAGTTGTTGCGGATAGGGTGTTATCCAAAAAATATCATACCCTCTTGGTAGGATATTTGTAAGGTGGGACCCACACGAGCCCCACTGTTTCTTTTCCGCTAAGTAACGCACCCGCGAAAACTCGTCATTATGAAAGTCAACTGACATGTTTTCATAATTTCTTAACGCACCAATTAATTGGGCGGTTTTCTTCGTTGAATTAATTGGGTGGTTTATTTCATTGAATTAATTCTACAAATTAATGGGTCGTTACTTATCTCTTTATTCGTTTCTTAACCTGTTTGAAATCCGTTGGCGTAGTAATAAAATAAGACCAACGCCACATCTTGAGGATTACACGTTGGGAGGCCTTTGACAGAATTCTTGTGACTTCACCCTTCTTTGCGAAGAATGTGAAGAACGCGGAGAACGCGAAGAATGCCGGCCTCCAACGAAGAATTTCGAAACCGCAGAAATTGACGACGCGACGTCGTGTTCCGCGACGCCGACGTTTCCTCTTCTGCGACGTTCCTTCATCCGCAACGAAATCTTCAATCATTTGTTGGAGGTAAGAGATTTCGGGTTCCTTTTTTAACTCCTTTGTGGTTTTTATCAATGCACGGATTTAATTATTATTAATTAAATCTTTTTGTTCTTGAACCTCATAGTTCGACGACGCGACGCCCTTCTGCGACGACGCGACGCCCTTCCGCTACGATGTGACGCCTTCCGCGACGCGACGATCGCCTCCTTCCGCGATGATCAAATCCGCGAAGAACCCGCGTGCGACGACTTGACAAGGTAGGGATTTTATTTCGGAATTCTTTTATATTCCCGTGAACGTTTCCTTAAAATTAACGAACCTGTTTCAGATGAACAATTTTAATTTATTAAAATTTTTGTTTCATGTGTAGAATAATTCTCCCATTGATATTATCTAACGCGGAGGGTGCGGGCCAAACGAACACGGCCCGACAACCCTCCGCATATTGTTTATTGATGTGTGGATCGACGGGCGACGACAAACGAGGCCGCAAGGGATTTTTGATGATCCCACAGTGAAGAACGGAACCCGGGAGGGGCAACGGCGCAGACGGGAAGGAAAACGGACCACTAGAGAAACTCTGGTGGCCCGCGGAAGCTGCCGACAGCGCGGGTTGCCGGCGCGCAGCCGGATAGGGCCACAGCGGCTGAAGCCGCGGCGGCGGCGGCCAGCAGACCCACGGCCGCCCGGGTCTGGCTCGCCCGCACGGGACGCGGCGACATGCCGCGTCCGCTGAATCAGCGCGGCCACACGCGGGGCCGCAGCACCTCCAACCTGCGGGGGCAACGCCCCGCGGCACCCGAGCTGCTCGGACGCTCGGCCAAGCCGAGCCAGGCCGAACTAGACCGGGTCCGGCCTGGTTGGACTGGGTCGGGTCGACCCGGTTTGGGTCGACCCAGTTCGGCCGACCCCGGGGGGTCGGGTCGGGTCGGCCCGGGCTCGGACCCCCCGTCTTCGGACCATTTTCGGTCTTTTGCCCGTAACATGAGCTACAGGCCTCTGAATGATGCTCCATCAGCAGAAACGCGATCCTTCGATCGAGACAGTCGTTTCGGTATATCGCACTCAAGGTTTCGGATTACTTTGGGTTCGGCCGGGTTGGTTCATCCACGAAACCAGCCGGGCCCTCGAAGCGGAAACGCTTATATCTTGGGTTTCGGACGTCCGATTGACGTGCCATTGACTTTGATGGATTCTTATAAGTGAGACGGATCTTTTGGATTACTCCTCTCGAGGTTTGGACGCAGTTGGAGTACGATCGGGTTGGTTTTAACTTAAAAACCAACCGGGCCCCGGGACTAAAAAGCCAATAACTTCCAGACCGGGCGTCCGATTTACGCGCCGTCTGTTGCGTTGCATTCCTTTTGACGATACGGAACTTTTGGCATCCTTCGCTCGAGTTTTGGATTTAGTTGGATAGTGGCCAGGTTGGATTGTACCTGAAATCCAATCAGGCCCCTGGGACGGAAAAGCTGATATCATTCAAACCAGACGTCTGTTTGATGAACCGTCAGCGGCGTTGGTGATCACGTTGAGAAACGGTCCCTATGAGTATACCCTATGAGTGTTCTAGGTATAGTTGAGTTACGGACAGATTGGATCGCACACAAAACCATCCTGGCCCCTGGGACGAAAAGGCTAACAACTCACAGACTGGGCGTCCGATTGAAGCGCCGTCTATTACGTTGAGACCCCTATGACGAGGTGGTCCTTTGAGATACCTCTTTGTGGGACTTTTTGATACTTAGAGTATCGACCAGTAGCTTGTGGAGTGGACCCTCCCAGAGACGAGCGTTCAGAGTACGGAGACCGTGTAGCCGGCTGAGACCTGACGACTGCTTGACCGACTCGACTTGGAGTGAGTCGACTAGCCCAGTGGACAGAGCGCCCGGTATTTGGCGACAGACCCACGGCGGATGGAGAGCCCGGTAGTTGGCCGCAGACCTGCGGTACTCGACAGGAGGAGTACCTCTGTAGGCTATTGGGGGGAGCGCCCGGTATTTGGCGACAGACCCACAGCAGATGGAGCGCCCGGTAGCTGGCCACAGACCCGCGGTTCTCGATAGGAGGAGTACCTCAGCAGTATTAGGTAAGTGAGCAGTACCTCAGAGTCGTGACAGGACCACTGTACACTCCAGAGACGGAGGTCTTCAGCAGTTACGGTTTCGATAATGAAAATCCTGGTTTGAGATGAATCTTTTGACCTTTCTGTTTACCTCATGATTGAGATGGGTAGCTTGATAACTTAGGTATATGTATGGGCATATACATGGGTAGTGTTTATCCGTTGATTTCACAATCCTTGTGTTTCCTCATGATTGAGATGGGTTACTTGATAACTTAGGTATATGTATGGGCATATATCTAAGTAGAGGTTATCTGTTGATATCTTCTTGTGGTTATCCTTGTTGTTTTAGTGAGACCTTGAGGGTCTCGGGGTCCCTACTGAGTATCGTTATACTCACCCCTGCACGGGCTATGCCCGCACCTCGTTGTGTTGGTTGCAGACGACGGGCAGTGATGACGGAGGCCGAGTGTTGGGGGACTGGTCGGTACCCAGAGGTGGACTACACGACGAGTCACTACCTGGAGGTGGACTACATGACGAGTCAGTACCCTGAGGTGGACTACACGACAAGACGACACACGGAGGAGGTTGATGGACGAGAGCGTGGAGGAGGATATATGTACCTACCCTTCAGGTAGGATCTGTGGTGGATGACCAGGAGCTGCGCTATCTCGTACATACACTTCAGGTAGGATCCGTGGTGGATGACCAGGAGCTGCACTATCTGTACCTACCCTTCAGGTAGGATCTGAGGAGGACAACCCAGGAGCTACTTCCTTCTTCCAGCTGTTTGTCTTTTTTTGTTGTACCTTGTTCAGTTGTAGTTATAATATCTTTTGGGTTTGTATTCTGGCCCATTTTATTTTTAGAATTTCTTTTGTACTTATTGTTTTGCTTCCGCTTGTACTCTGTGGTGCTTTTTTTTCTTTCATAAAGGCAATGCCTTCCCAGTTATCGGGATTTATGCCTTTGGTGCTAGTCGCCAGCCCCTGGCTTATGAAAGGCAGGCTTGGGGTAGTCACGGCACGGGCCCCGAGGACGGGTCGTGAAAAACTACGTCTGGGTTGATTCTCATTTTCAATGAGATACGTAGAGATCCCTGTATCTCCAATATTAGGCCTAGCCACAACCAAAAAAATTTTATTCCTTTTAATCTCATGTATATGAACTATATTTATACCGATTTCTCTTTTAAGATACATGATTTTATTTTCATACCATTTTGTGTCCTAAAATTAATCATTCTTCTAGAATGTGTTAAATTCCCATGGCACCCATGTCAAAATTGATTGGCGTAGGACATGAATTTTTAAAGAACTATGTGTGGCCTGATTACCATATATATGAGATACGTAGAGACACCTAGATCTCCAATCTTGGGCCCAACCACGATATAAAAAACCCCTTTATTCCTTATATAAGAATCAAACCTGCATGGGGAATTTTTTAAGAACTATGTGTGACTTCATTCTTTCCCTCAGGAATACACGTAGTAACACTTGGGTTTTTTACCATAGTATAGCCATAACAAGTCATTATTTTCACATTGGTTCATCTTCTTCCTCATTGCATGACATGAAACTGCATAGTGTAATTTCCTCACTGCATTACTTTAAACTGTACATCACAATATTAATTCAAAAGAAATAAAGAAAGTATCCATTTTACATATAAGTCGGATCTATGTAAAGGACATCAAACTCATAGCCATTTTTTATTCAAATATTTCTCATTTTCAATTAAGCATAACCCTCTTCCATATTTCACACTCTTAATCATGAATATTTCCATATCTTCATAATCTTTTCTATGGTTTCTGGAAACAGAGTATCTAATATCTGAGAACTCTTTTCTATGACTATGCATCATATTCCCTTAGGTGGCCTTACATAAGATTCCTACATAACAGGAATGTCAGTCGAAAGATAACACTATATGGATATACAGTATATGCCCTAGTTCGCCCTACATAATACAACCCTCGTAATGGGTTAGTCAAATAATGGCAATTTTTTCTTGTTTATAATATCATTGTTCCCTTCAACTTTGATGACAGTATACAAGAATTTTTATTTTAAAACAGTCATTCAGATATATTTGTCCCATTATATTTCTCTCAATCTGAATGTATTCAAGGCTATGGTTTACAAATTTACCTCTCCATGTGTTCAAACCAATATAAAATAACCCTGGAATCACATGGCCACATATCATATATTGTTTCCTTCTCTGGTCCCAGTTGTAAGAACTAAAACTAAAGACACCATACCTCATACATTTTGGTTAAACATTCATAGGAGTCATATTCCTCTGATTTTTTGGAAATCTTGGTTGGAAATACCCTCTCCATATTCAGGTTCCTTTCTCCATAAAACATATAATGTGCTTCAGAAAATCTGAATCTCTATAATCTTTCTTCTAATTTTATTAATAGATTGAAAAAAACATTAAGAGCTATTTTTCATGACTATGCAGCATGTTCCCTTAGGTGGCCTTGAATAAGATCCCTACATAACAGGACTATCAGTCAAAAGATTACACTATTTGACTATGCATCATATTCCCTTGTTGGCCGTTCATAACATATCCCCCATAACGGGTTTGTCAAAAAATGGTAACGTCATTCTTGTAAAAGACTTCCCCAATGGGAACTTACTTCCATGAAATTCCCCATGAAAATCCCTAAACATCTTGATGGAACTTGAAATATCAATATTTGGATTAAGGGTTTCCATCATTTCAATGTGTACGACCTAGAATGTTATAGCATCATCAGAATTTAAGGTATCCAAAAAAATTTGGTTGATACCCAAATTGGCTCCGCTGACATTCTGTTCCATTGGTTCTTCGATTAGTATGGCATCATCATACCTTTCCAGGATTGATCCAACATTATTATTTATTTTAGACTACTCTGGGTCTTCATTCCTTTCATCTAGAGTGATTGGAATGTCGTCATTGGTTATTGTATGATCTATTTTCAAATAAAATTGATCTGAGATATGTAGAAAAAAATAATTTTAGTAAAAAATTCATTCAAGAGAAATATTTTTTTATTCTTACCATAGATTCTCTCTCTCTCAACAAAATTATAAGCAGTTATAACTAAATTTGTTTTATCTACTATGGTAGTAGATTTATTTCCATGAACATGGGTTTCTCTTAGGGTTTCCTTCTTAGGTATTAGAGAATCATATCTTAAACCCTTCATAGAAGAAAGAGATAAAGATCCTGCATGGTGATAAGATGTGATTACCAGAGTGTATCAACTAGTTCCTAATGCCTTTAGGATAGTTTAAATTCTTACTCCTTCGAAGAAAACTTTATATCAATTTCATTTCTCTTTTTCCATTCTTTTCAAAATCTTGGAGAGAAATCGAAATACTCCTCTTGGTAGGAGAAACTTGAGGTAATGGATATGGATTATTCGTTTCCATTACCCCATTTATAATTCATGCTCCTAGAGAATGTTCTGGAGACATGTGAGGATCATTCATTTCATCAATTGGAGAACTTGCAGGCCCATACCTTGGTGACTCGAGAACATTTCCAGAAATTCCTTCTCAATATTTATGTTTCAAAAATATATTTTTCATCAAGATAAATGATCATTAATGGTAAAGCATAGTTGAGACAAAATAAAAAGAAAATACATTCTCAGTATTAACATAAATATACCATTCCTCCTTAGGGTAAATAATTACCCCTTTCTGTATTTCTAACTTCATCATGTGAGATACTTTTTTAGAGACTAGAATTTTTTCATTAGTTTCATATAGGAAGGCCTGTAGCTCCGTAATATACTCCTATACTTCAGCTAGGTTATTATACATATTTTAATCGAAAGGTGCTTTAATTTATCCCACATCTGGTATTCTATGGACCTGTTAGAGGAATACCCATGCATCCCTAAGTTATTGGGTCAAGCTCTCCCAAAAGTAAATGGTTGAAAGTCACAGATAATTTAACTCTGGTGTAGTTTTTCTTGGATAAAATTCAACACCTTATGATTGATGAGCCTCTTTGGGCCTCTCTTATTTTTTAGAAAGTCCAGTATATGGAATAGTGATGTATTTTTGTGGTGATGGCTCAATTGCCTTAGAATTGGAGACATTGCGTCATTAGACCTAGTATTCTTGGAATACCTCCTCTGATGTTTTGAGGGCTCTAAAATCTCTCATACTTTTTTTTATCATATTTCACTTTGGACTTCTTACCATGATTTCTATGTGCAACATTCTTTGTAGATTCCACTCAATATATTCCTTCTATCAAATCTCCTTGAGTATATGAAGAATCCAAAGCTTTAGCATATCTAGTTTCAAATCTGATTGATGCATCTGATGGAGGTAACATAATTGACAATTTGGATATCTTTAAGGCCATTAGAGTCCATAATTATCTAGCTACCATTGGGTGTTTCACATGTCTAACAAATGTGGGTGTAAAACAGTTTAATTTTTGTAGACATATGAACTTATGAGAAAAACTATAAGGGACATAGGCTTGATAGATAATTTCACCATCAATCCTGGGTGTTAATACACCATCCCTAAATGCCATCATATAAGACTTCAACTCTTAATTATTCTGTTTACCATCATTAATAAATATTCAAGTTTGTGGATTACCAATAGGAAAGAATTTGAATTCTCCTGAGACATTAAATTCCATTATCACAACATCAGGTCTCAAATTTTGAGGCTAAATACCAGATACTTTCTGTAAAATGGGGTGAAACGACCATTGGGGAATCTAACAGAATTCAACACTAATAATGAAGAACAATGTGTTGCAATCCATCCCCATAACACTTGAAACGAGCCCGAAATTCTAATGGGAGCCTTCCCATTGTATAGTTTCAATATAAGAAGGTAAATTCTTGCTAATATAAAATTTATAATCACATATAATTTTCTTCTTTCAATTTATATTCAATGAAAAAACTCCCTGATCTTACACCACCTCCTGATTCATGGACTGGTAGCAATTAAATGCTTAGCCACATATCAAGGAAGGCGGTTAAGCATACCTTGGAATATATATCACATTTAAATTTATATCCCCAGTCCTTATATTCATCTCTTTCCAGTGTAAGACAATATGTGCATGAACTACCCTGATTATCTGCATAAGGACAAATAGTAGGACATCTACAGGTCGGACCTTTATCTATTGTTGGTTCAAAAAATGCTTCCATCTACAATCTGGCATGAATATATTTCATATATTTAGGTAAATTATTTTCTATTTGAAATAATTCATGGTACAACAGTGGTGTTCTGGTAGCATCACCCCGTGTTTTAATTGGTGGAGTGAATTTATCATACATTTCCTCGATAATGGGAACACCAATTATTTGGTAAATATCCCATAGACTAATAAAAACATCATCATGCGTCAAATGGAAGTAAATTTTTTGCTTACTCCATCGGATTAGTAATTCATGAATGATTTTTTTTATAAACATTAGTTTTCCCCATCCAGGAAGCTTCATTGATATGAACTTCTGATAACTCTTTCATAAATTATGCACAAGTCCGACAAACCCAGAATGCCAACGTCCACTTAGGTTTAACACCTTCTCTATAATAAATATCCCAATCATCCTTCCCACTATTATATTTATCTGTTTGAGAATCCTAAAAAGTTTAATCATAGCAATTTGGTCTTGGCTCTACAACGGGATCCTTCACATTAAGAGTGAAACCACTATTATTAAATATTCAACTAATAGGGATCATTCCTTCTTGTCCTAGAACCCCCCTTGGACTAATATTCATGTATTTATAGTTGGAATATTGAAGAAACCAATTATTTGGAATGTACTTCTTTACAGATGGAATATGGACAACTTGTAAAACCCCATGTCCGTAGAGGGGTAAGTAAGGACTTTGTGTGTATTCACGTTGGTACAAAATTAAATCTTTCCACAATTTAGGGAGAGTACAATCAACAACATCATAAAAGTATAATAAGATGATATTCATCATCTTAGTTTGACAAGCTTAGGCTTTTTAAGTAGCAGTTTTGAAGCTAGCCATTTCCTGCCATATAATCACCCCTTATTAGGTTGGAATTTTGGATTAAAGAAACTTCAAATTTTCAACTCAAAGGAGACATTAAAATTTGGAAAATGATTATTTTTGCATATTTTCTTCAGCGAGGTCCATCGCATAGGTCCTTTGTCAAGGGTCTAAGAACAACTCCTTCGATGAAGTCCTTTGGCGTGTCATTATCACTTAAGTAATTTACCTTGAAGAAATTTCAAGGGAATTATGCGAGAGCATAATGCGTTGGGGTTGGGTGAATGAGCTACACAATGAGAGATATGAATTCCGAAATGATGGTGAATAAAATCAAAAATGATAAAACCTATTTATAGACAATTGTGAACCTATGTGACAACACTACCTAGTGTACCTAGGTGAAGTAGCTCCATGGAAAATCTACGTTGTACAGTTTTTAACCCATAGTCCTTTCCCCATTATTTTACCTCAGAACATGACCCTATTTCTAATATGATCCAATCCTGAGGGGGGGGGGGATTTTTAACACCACTTAAGAATAGAAGAATATGAAGGTAGCCTTGGATATTTCAAAATCCGAAGGCATGTTTGAAGAATTCCAAAGAAATCCAAAACCTCCAAAGACTTGTGCATCAGACCTGCATGGACAACCTTCAAGAATGACCTCCACAACCGCCCTCTGCGGCCGACCTGCATGGCCAACCTGCTCGGCCGACATGCACAAAAGACCTGCATGGAAAACCTTCATGACATAATAATGTTGGTACCCCGACATGATACACCTGCACGGAGGAACTGTGTGGATAACCTTTGCGGACAAACGTTCCTTCGACCAGGCCCATCCATGCATATAAATATGACCCTTGGGATCCCCATTTCAATATTGAAAAAAGTTGAAAGACTCTCTGAAGCTACCATTGTGTAGCTCTTTCATCTAGATAACTCAAATTATCTCAGGTGGATATCTAAAGCACTATAAAAGGGATAATTAAAACTGGATATGCATGTTTTGAAATTATTTTGCAATTTTTACATAGGTTGGTATCCTCTAAGTGAATATTCTTCTTCAGTCTTCATATATATCTATATGGTGCACCTTTTTGACACACATGTACAACACACATGAGCATTACACCAGCACGGTGTAGAAACATGGGTTACCTACGCAGCACACTTGAGTGTGGTACCTACACGGCAGAGCTTGGAATAATTCTTACATACCAACTCAAGTACCCTCTTTAAATAAATTCATAGCAGGGTATCTCTTTCCCTGGTTCCCTTATCTTAAAGGGACCAATTTGAAGCCTCTAAAAAAACCTCATAACTTATCAAAACATTGGGGAAGGCACATTAGTGTGTATCCTATTTGGGTTGGTATTTCCACCATCATATGTTTCCCACATTTGTTTTATAAGGGAGTTAGAATTAATAGAATTTCTATGGGTTTGTATATCTACTGTCACATGGACCTTTCTCCAAGGAACAATGTAGAGAAGTTCCTGAATTGGAGGAGGTTTTGGGTCATAACCTCTCCCTTCTCAAAGAGATGACCCAGAACCTGAGGTCTCTCGTAGGGAAGGTGTGGTTCACACTTTGTTTTCCACACAAGCATAGAAGAAGTCTCCATCCCCTACCAGGATAAATTTTAGAGAAACCATCCTGGTGTATGCCTCTAGATTTTCTTACAATAGGTATCATCATTTCTTCTCCTTTCCTCTTCGGTGACATAAACCATGGGGGAAATGGGAATAGGGACTTTTGTTACCCTTTCCCTCTTCTGTTGAGCTTTTTCATCATGGGAATCCATCTTGGTGTCACCCTTACCTTCATCCCATCATTCTTTCATTGGACCCTTGTCTAATGAAAAGTGAATAGAGGGAAGGATCGTCACCACACCCTCTTCTCAGGTCAACTCAGACCTCATCCACTCTTACCTCCATAAGTGCGCCCTCTTCCACCAGCGGAAGAGTAAATGCGCATGTCACATTGTTGAATCTTTCACGTCATCTTGTTTCTCACACCAAGAATGACTCATGTGGGCTTATAGATTCATGATAATTATAACATGTTCACAAACAATCATTATAGAATGAACTATGAGAACGTTGATTCCTATTCAAACCAGGATATTTAGGAAGCCTTTCTTGGGCCCGAGATCACTAAATATGCTCTTCAGGAATCCAACCCTAATTTCATTAATCTTGGCTTCCTACTTAAGAATAAGGCCCAAATTAAGCCCCCAAATCATCAAGGAATCCTTTTCAGGAATTAATCCCAAACTCATTTCTCACAAAGGACTATATTCTCTTATGATACCTATCAAACTATGTGGGATTATATTCCCATACAAATGGGATAAGTTGGACGACTCCTTGAGGTTCAAACCCAACACTTCAGATCAACCATGTTCTCCTTGGGTCATATTCAAAACATGATCTAATCTTTCTTTGAAACCCATATTCTTTCCAAGTTCATTCGGCGACTTTGGAATAAGTCTCAAACCAAACATTGACTAAGAACCTTTTTCATAGAGGTCCTTATCACATGACTTTAAAAGGTTTGATATGTCCCATTAAAAAACTCCGAACTATGAGGGTTATAATTCATTTCACAAGTATACATGGGTATCCAATTTTATGTGCATTATCCGAAGATCAAAATAAACATCCATCTCCCTAAATGATAATAAATTCTATAGTGACCCATTGAGTGGCTTAAAAACCATTATCATCATAATGATAATTAAAAGAATCATGAAATAGTATATAAGAGGATATAATTGATGGAGAACCTAGAATACATATGGATATATCCTTTAATTTAAAACCACAAATACATATAGATGATTCTAAATATTACACATGTTAATAAGTGATTGCAAAATCCAAGGGAAATTATGTCATACTTGGTGAATTAATAAGGATTCATGAAAACATCTCATGTTTATAAAGAAAGTCCTAGAGTAGACTATAATTTCCTCCCAACGGGTTGTGATGAGTCCAACCTCCCATCCTCTCAACCAATTTACTTTCCTAATTATCGTAAAGTTCAAACTTAAAGAACGCCTACCATTAGAATGCAGGTCCCCTTTAGATAAAGAACTATTGGAAGATTCCAATTCCATAAATAAATCCAATGAAACCACCTAAAATTACTGATTCTTAAAACTAGAACACACATTTCCATTAACTAAGAAACAATGTTAAACTTATCTTAGATTTAATATTTTATAATTTTTTTAAAAAATATTTTTTGATTAATAGTGAAAATACAAATTTTTATTGAAAATCTATCTTTTGTTCAAAGAATTTATATATATCAGTTTTTATTAAAAATGAATATAAAAATACAAATAGTTCAATATTATTATTAATAATCCAATTTAGGTCGTTGGAATCATTCGTATGTTGAATTGTGATATAAAAACGTTTTATACTTAAGAAAAATACTTCTTTGGAAAATCATTTTTCATCAAGCTTATAGGTGCAATTTTAAATTAACTTCATACACTTATATGAATTGAACTTGATAAAATTTATTCCATATTTACAATTAAAATAATCAATACTAGTAATAATTTCCACTTATTGTTTTTCATAATGAATAGTAAAAATAGTAAAAATATCTTTTCATAGTTGAGGTTAAAACAGGTTTATCGGGGTTAACTAAAAACATAAGAGTTAAATTAAGATTAAAATTTACTAATATATATTATATCCATTTTTATACCCTATATCATCTTATATTCATTAATTACATATTTTTTGAGGCATTTTGTGTGAATATGACAATAATATATTTTTTTCTTTAAAAAAATTTAATTGGGTCCTATATCCCACTTATAAAATGACACCCCCTCTTATCTCCTCTTAAAACTTCAAAAGACATTTGGATCAGAAAATAATGTTAAAAATATATTCAATACATACATAAAGAAGATATATAACCTCTATTTTTATTATAAAACCATCCTATAATGGTTTTACGAATAAACTAAAAGAGGTTTTTTGAAGAAGAGGAATGGTTCTAACCTTGAATTTTTCTTTTATTTCATCTTTTAAATCCATAAAATATTATTTAAACGTCATTAAATACTAAAAAGGTTTATTTAATATTCCTTTATTTTAGTATTTTAATGTGATAACTTATATCAAACTCCTCTTCCATCAAATGGGAAATTAAACTCTCGTTCATTTGTGCGGCGGACTACCGCCTCAATAACCGAAGTATTTTTTTCCCATGGTCACCTTTAATAGATAGATATTATGATGTATTTAAAGAATATATATGATATTTATGTCATAATTATAATTATTTAATTATAATATCAAATATTCAATCATACCTTCCAATTCGTCGAAAAATAATAACATCGCTTGTGTGTACATGTGGACTACCGCCTCCACGAAGCGATGTGATTCGTTTTTAATTTTGACTTTTTAGGGACTGTAATAAGGATATATATAATTAATATATATTATATATAAGATATAATAATTATTATGTTAAGGTAAATTAATATTTACCTTTCTTTCATTCCATCCGTAAAAAAGTGATAACTTCGTCCATGTGTGCGTACGACTTATCGTCTCCATTAATGGTGTAAATTATTTTTATATATTTATAAATTATGGATGAATATATATAAATATATATATATATAATTAATATATATAATTTTTTATATTTTTATTTAAATCCGGGAGATGATTTATCGATGATTACTGTACAATCACTAAAACAACCAAACCAAAACTCTAAATGAAAATGAAACAGTTAACACTCATAAATGAAGATTTTAATAAGGAAATTTTAATAAATTGGTGTTGAAATATAATAATTAGATCATATATGATATTATATGTATGTAAATTATTCTATTATAAAATTAGAATAAATTTAAATTTACTATATAAGAGTTTAAATCACATTCTAAACAAGTTGAACATGATGTTAGTGATTTTCATCTCACATATATTTCTTTGAGACACTTTCCATATTCACCACTTTTTTATTGTATGTGGTTTATATATTAAAAATGATTTAATTTTATGGTTATTATAATTAATATTATGAGTTATACATATAAATCTATGTCTCTTTCTTTTATGGGGCTTAGGATTCAATAGTTATGAAAACAATAAGGGTTTCATGTTACAATCTCAATACTAATCAGGATAATTTTTTAATAAGTTTAAAATTATGAAATATTACATCTCAAGGAACTCATGTACAGTATTATAATATATTAATATCAATATAATAAATTTTTTCCTATCATTTTCCTATTTTAATTACTCAAGTGACCCAAATAGTATTTTTAAGGAAAATCCATTTTATTTCTCTCTTGAGTCGAAAAGAATTTTTCTCCCATATTCATGTATTCTAAAAATGTTACAAATTGTTTCTAATATTATCCTATGATATTATAAAGTTACTTTTAACCATGAATTAATTTCTAATGTTTTTTAAAAGAAATCATATTTTCATTTTTTATATGAGTTAGTTTTTTATTATTTACAAAAAGTGTGAAAGGAATGTTTAATTTGAATGTATATGATATAAATGAAATTTACCTTCATCATGACCACTAAATTATTTGAATATTATTTTACGACATTTAAAATTTATTTTTAACTAAAATATTTTCCTTATTATTCTATAAATTTTTATATTTTAAATAAGTAATTTCAAAGTGAAGCGGATATTTTCCTCAAAAAATGCTACATGTGATCTTTAAAGGTATTTTTAATCTATGATAAAATACTTCAATGTTAATTTTGTTTTATGGAAGATATTATCAAATTATATCATCCTTTTTCTTTCTATATTTTGTTTATTATTATTAGGTAATGATATTTATGAAACCCATTTCCTTTTCACCGGATATGATATGATTATTTTTTATGATCTTATGAAACACAAATGTGTTGTTTTTATTATGTGATGGGTGGGCCAAAAAATTATGTATACCTTTAATTAATTGCGTAAAAGTAGATATATCATGAGATAAATAATATTAGAATATATAGTGAACCCATTTTAATAATCCTCTCTATATAATATGATAGTCTTAAGAGTGAACCTTGACTACTATTATGGTTTTTTGGAGTGAATATTATCCACTATGATAGTGATGGAAGAATACCTTGACTACTAAAGAAATAATTTTCTATTCTTATGTGTATTCCACAAACCTAGGTCTTATGATATTGTTATTATCTCATGGATCATTTTCATTTATTCATTTATGATTTATGTCTTATGAACTTCCATTTTTTTTCCAAGATTCAATATTATGATCTCCGATATATAGGGTGTGGTTTTCAAAAGATATGATCATGTTTTCAAACCCATATTATCATGTTTTAGTGATATATCTCTTATTTAACATTAATATAAATCTAATATCCCAATTTATTATATGTTATTTCCCCAGGTTATGAAGAAAGATATTAGGTATGATATGTCTAAGAATAGTGATAGTTATAAGGAACTTAGTGGGATATGATGTTGTTCAATTTGGAACCAGTTGTTTGTGTATCCAAATTTGAAAATATATTGGACCTATAAGATTGCATAATGGATCATTATGTTATGTAATAAATATTTATCTAATATGATTTTTTATTTATGTTTGAAAAGTATAGATCATTATAATAATTATAATAATTTTTATTCAGGGATAATTGAGTAGATAACTCTTTTCTTTGATGCATTATATAGAAAAATAAACATTATTTATCTAGTATCCAAACTCTTAGGTTTTCCAAGATAAGTATCACACAAATTTCGCAATGGTATTTGGTTACCTAAATCTTAGGGGTAAGCATTTCCACCATGACATAATACAATTAATTGATGTGTACCCTAATTTGGTAGAACCCACCCAATTGAATAATCGAGGTCCTGATATGTGATAATTTGGAAAGAATATATCATTTAGTATTTAAAGGGTTGTCTTTTTAAAATATATCTAGGTGAATATACATATCATATATATCAAATCCTTTTCATCATATACAACATTAATTATCTCATGTTTTATTCTTTTGTGTATGCATTCTTTTAATGATTTAGTTTTGGAATCATAATTACATCCATAAAATTAATGTCTTCACACCACATTAATATGTAACTCTTTACACGAACCAAAATTTTTCCTAAGTCACACAAAAATAGAATATAGACATATTCATACATATCTGAATTCATATCATGAATAAGGTATATGATATTTTTCATTTTAATTTATAGATTTATATGAGACTAAAAATTATAAAATGAGTAAGCTTAGAGTTATAGATAACAAAACCCTCTCCTTTCTAGAATAATGAATATGCTTCCTGGATAATGGGTAGTATGACCATAAGTCTCTCTCCATGGGGTTTCATTAAAAAATAATGAAATAAATTTCCGATATCAATAAAACCTAATATACACGAACTATATTCAAAAAATAATCTCATGGTACAACTCAAAAACAACATAAGGACATGTTAGATGAAAACTAAAACTTATTATATCACACATATCGTATAATTAAAAAAAATATTTCTTAGAATAATTTTATCATATAAAAATAATAAACAATATTCACTATTTTTTAACAATTTATAAGTATGAAAATAAAAGGAATTAACAAATAAATTAATAGTTTTATTCAAAACATGAGATACAAATATGATCTTTTCATATTTAGTTTAGGCTTGTAAAATATTAGTTTATAAATCATAATATTTATGAATTATAATTAATTTAAAAAATATAACCATATTTATTTTTAAATAAATTAACATTTTATTTATTTTCCCCAAAAAGATACATTCCTTTCTAGCCCACCCGGGTATCTAGCCATCATAGGAGACAATGGAAATTCATCAAGTTATACTATCTGAGATAATCAGATGAGGCACAAAAAGGTCTACACATGTCATAAAAAATGAGGAAAATTTTGTTATTCTAGGGAAAATCTACTATATAGGGAATCACGATGGTTAGTGGTTGTGTAGTGGGGTGGATACATGAGAATTAAATGTTAACCCCATAGAGAATGTGAGGTAATTATTTTGTGTGAAACATAGTTAAAGTATTATGTGGAAATAACTATATATGGTAACTTTCCATCATTTATGTAACAATTCTTCCTCACATTTTATTACTACTCAGTATAATGTAGAGTAAGTGTCGCACATTACATTTACATTCAATATAATTTTCTGTAAGAGAAAAATGATACTCCGTATTTCATGTAATGAGAAGTAGGCTACGTTATATTCCTAATGTATATTTAATCTTACAGTATAAATTTTACCAACTAATTAATGTAATATTGAGTCTAAGTGAAAGATATGTTATTACATATGTGTATATTAAGGAACTTTCTTGACATTATGTTAACTACGTAATGTAATGTCTTGTTGGATCACCCAACATTATTTTATCATATAATATAATGTCTAGTGGATAAAAAACTAATATACATTGTATAAAGCACGTCATCCATCTAAAACATAAAGAAACACATTGATTTGATGAAGAAGAAGGATTCGATATAAACAATAGGTTGTAGGTTATCATTGCATGATCATTGGTAAAAGAAATCAACCAATATATATCTAATATATATTAAATGATTCAGAATGTATGAAAAGACAAGAACACAATGTACTATTATGGTAGTATCAGCATGCTCCATATTAATAGATAAATTCTAGTGATGATCGTCATAACATAAAACAATGTATTCCTTCTTCTGAGGAATTACACAAGCCTTGGATCCCAAAGAATTTCATGAGGGCTCCTATACATCAAGGGTTCCTAACACCTTCACCACTCTTGAAGAAAAATTCTACAAGAATGAATATATCTTCATAAATATTTTCATGAAAGTGATAATTATTCTTACATGAGGGATCAAATCCCTTTATATATCCCTTCATGACTCTTTTTATTAAATAAAATTTTTAGCCATATGAAATGTATTGGGTGTCTTACTTCTCATTTTATAATTAATTTAATTCCTTAAATAAATATGAAATCTATATTTAATCCATTAAAAATTTATTATAATCAATGAACCATGAAGCAGATGATGTAGTGGTAGTGCTATACAAATTCACACACTATGTTGGGTGCAACGTAGTCTTGGGTTGCATCACATGAACACTAGACTACGTTGGAACAAAGGTATGATTAAGCTCATGATTAAGAATATGTTTCTTCCAATTTATCCAAAATATATATACATCACATGCATATATTTTTAGTACACATATAACAAATAAATTTCATATATTGTAATGAAAAACCCATCGAACAATATTACTATCCATATTTTATGACAATAAAACAATATGAATTATGATTTCATACATGATTTCCAAAATTTAAAAACATCGGTGATTTTATGTCATTATTTAGTTTCATTGGTGTCTAATAAAACATAGCATAACATGATGAATCAATCAAAATCCCAATCCTAATATCAAAATTATTATAAATTTGAAAACATGAAAAACTAGAAATGATTTTTTTTGAAAATCATGCACATTACATTAAAGAGACACAATATAACATTCATATGCCAACAAAACCTTGAATCACATTTGATAATTATCACAGAAGTGGATTCCATAGGACTCCCACAGCTAGTGATATAAATGGGGTGATAAATCACTTATCATATGATTGGGACTCCCTTCACAACACATTATGCTAACACATCACTAAGATAATGAGTCAAAGGAGAGAGGGAATTGAGAACTATAGATTATCTATTAAGATTTTTTTTAGTAAAAATTCATAGCATCATATTGTAGTGTTGTTTATATATCCCTAAGGATTCTTCTCAGTGATTCATACATAAACTCGGTCATTATAATGAATTAGTTAATTCCTTTTCTTTTTCATTCATCACATGCATGAATGAAACTTCTTCCTCGTGTCATATCTCATGTAACACTTCTTTAAATTATATCAATAATAGAAGATCTATCTGCACATTAAATATTAACATTAATATGATTTATAAGTATCACAACCTTTCTAAATGAATCATAGGATATTATTCATGGCAATGTAGTAGCATGACATCAAACTTCACTTTCCTATGACTTACCCGAAATCATATTCAAAGATACAACCATGCATCACAAACTGGTTATGGATTAAATGGTCCATTTTAATGACTACATCTAATTGTAGTATAAAAAAATTAAGGTAGTTTAATTGTAGTGTAATTAAATCTCATTTAAATCCTTACAATTCACTTTTATAATAAAATATGGAATATCTTATAGAATAATATATTACAGACCCCCATCCCATGAATTATGATTAGTTATATCATTAAAATTGATATACCTCATATAATTATTTATATCTCATACATATATAAGAGATTTAGTGTATATTCCTTTCATGAATAAGATCACCAAATATTATCCATAATAATCCCCCCTTCATGGTGTATCAATGGGCTAAGTTTAATCACAGGTCATACATTTGGGATCCTTCTAACCACTTCAACATAGTGGTGCCTTGGGAGTAAAGAAGTTTGAAGAAGAGAGCTATGGAATGCATAGATTCAATGGAGAATTTATCAAGCACCACACTTGTAATCATATGGAATTGGGCATTATAAATCCCCAAGGACACTCCTAATGTATTTCCACATTAAATCATTCATTATAATTCTTGAGTAACTGTTTAATTAATTCATGCATCACATGGATAAATTAATCTATATTCCTTGAATTATAATTATGATGGTGTTATACATAAAATATCTTATGTAGACAACATGAGTAACCATTATAACAATTTATTTTGTGAATCTAAGGAGTTTGAATATGTTAAAGAAGATGAACATTAGAAATATGATTTATAAATATCACCATGATTCAAACTTTATTTATATATGTTACTCAATAAATAGTTTAGTGGGAGTGTTTTATCATATGGTTACATAGATATTTGAGAGGAATTATACATAGGTGTAATGAGTTAAAAAATTATATAATATATAGTAAACATAAGGCTAATCTGGTAGTCTATAATAGATGATATGATAGGCATGAACTTATATAAGGCTTTGATAGGTATTCCTAAATTAGTTTTATGAATAATAAATGTATCATATAAAAGTCAAGCTATGCTTTACCATTCATTCATGTTGGATACATATATGTATATATTGATTTAATTTTCATGAAATGTAATGATAATTCACCTCTCAAAGTGTCGGACCCCAGAACACCCAGATATTGGAGGGGTGAATCAAGGTGTCATCATTTTCATCTAGAGTTCTGGATCCTGTTTCAACATTGGTTGGAACATGTTAAACCTGTCTAATGGGGGTTTTTAGTAATTTAATCATTCACCTATAGAGATACAACATAATAGTTTTACTTGGTTAACCACTATGTGTTATTCCAAGGATAATATAATTATAGTGTGTTATTCATACCTAAATAAACTAATCTTTTCTAGATGTGGAATAAATAAATTTAGACATATTCACTCTATTCCAAGAACACTACCTTTACAGTATTTTATGATTAGCACACTACTTCCCTCGGAACACTTATGTCAAATCCCCCTACCACGCTAAATTTGGTAAAGTCTCACTAAATTTATCTCCTTGAAGATTGATTTTGTTGATTGACATTTATGTCTTTTTACTGGTCTAGCATGTGACTTTTCTTATACCATAGTTCTGAGTTTATGCACTTTGAATGCACTTTTTAATGAAAACGGATGTTCAAAACTGCCTTTCGTGAAGCTGCTTTGTGAAGATCAATACCATTATGAATCAAATTTCCATTGTAGAACAAACTACATTTGTGAATCTCAATAAGTAATCATGGAATACCTAGTCATCACGAAGCACCCATTACCCAGAATCATTGGAATCATTCAATACATAACTAGTCTTTTCATGATGCCCAAGCTCGCATAGAAATCTATATTCGCAAAGCTCCAAAACTTCTCCAAATCAAAGTGATTCTGAATTTTCTCTGATTATTTTCATGTCTAATGAAGTGTATTTAGCCTCATATATATATGATAAGTAATTCAAGAATCTCATATGCATCCATCACATTTTTCATGAACCTTAAAAAAAATTCAATGCTTCTCTACTCACAAAGCTATAGTGATAGTTTTTGTAGTCATAGAGATTACCATAAACTCATCATGCATTCATGATTCTTGACTTATCGTAGTCATGGAGAACATCATCAACTCATCACGCACTCCTAAATCTCTAAAACATCATGAAGATCAATGTTTTCAAAACATAGTCTTCATGAAATCCATACTTTACCATATTTATGAAGAGTTGATTATAAAAAACCTTTGGAAATGATAGCCTCTTCCTCATGATTTTGAGGAAAAATTTTTGAAAACTCTAGAAAATGATGCCACCATCAATATTGTAGTCATTTTATACTATAATATCACTTTACTTGCAATATTTCTGATCATCCAAGTGTATATTGATAACAAATACAAACCAGACTCCATTTCCATAAAAAAAATCCTTAGATCCAACACAAAGTGGGACTTTAATTTATCACTAAGTGATGTATGTTATGGAGTATTATTAGTTATTATGTAATGTTAATATTATCATGGGTGAGATTATTGTATACGATATAGAGTGTTCACATGAGATATGAAAACTATTTTTTCCACTAAATGTCCCAGGAAGTATACAACAGAGAGTATCATACACTACAAATTTATTATAATATGGGTTTATAGATCATATAGCTTTCCCCACTACCTATGTTTTTCATGATACCTAGCATCATAAACTTCATACTTCCACACATTTCACACATAGTACTTGAGGATTTTCTAATCATGAGTTTGGTGGGTCTATTTGTGACCATGTTGTTGGTAGGATCACAACCACAATGGAATTTTACCTCTGGTATGATGAGTATGAAATTTTCGAACCAAGTTTAAGATATACTAGAAAGTTATAATCGAAACCTGGATAGTGTATATGATTTTTTATCAATTCAGGTGAGGGTAATGTGATGTGATTATCCAAAAAGGTTAATTTCATGTGATTTATTCATCAATTTGATAATTTTATAATTAGATTATTGATATTATATGAGTTCAATATATGGGATTAAAATAATTTATATACCATTTCCACTCAATGTCTTAGACAAAGGTGATGTTTTATAATACATTCTAGAATGATATGTGGCGTGTGGACACAAGTATAGAGATACATGGGTTTAATGGAGATCATGTCAGATTGCTTCATTTCATCAGAAGAAATAAAACTTTTCTAGATTCTTCTATTTTTTTACATTAATGTTTTTTGTTATTAATATTTGTTTCTGATATTATAAATGGTTCTGCAATCATAATTTTTTATTTCTTTAATTGGGATTCAGTTAGACCCAAATAGCTACTCTAAAAATATTTTAGAGTTAACAAAAACAATATTTTATATGGTTATTCAAAACATATAGTATATGATCTATTATATGGTGAAGTTGGTCATATATTTCCAAATTTATTTTGGAATATATCCAAAAATAGTTTTGGATATTAATTCACAAGTAATTTTATTTGATACAATATAAGGTGAAATGTGAGAAATACTTTTTAGATTTAGTTGAAGTGGGATATTGAAGGAGATGATATGCTCCAAAGACCATTTTTATGTGATAAAACTAGACCAACCATATTTTATGAATAGAGGGATATCATAAAAAATAAAATTATTTATTTCATTAAACTACCTTCACTTTTATAATCTATGATTCATGGTTAGTAATAATAAATTGAATGAGATTTAATTATTCTATCTATGTACATCATATCTTATGACTAAGTAAAGTTATAAAGTTGCATTTCACGTAATCATAAGGAATGATAGCCATATCATATGGAATTTTTATGGGGATATCTTTAATTTTATAAGTGGTTGAATTTTATGAATTAATGTTTTTTGTGATATGACCCCATTGGATATCATTTAATGGACTATTACATAAGATGCAATGTGGAACAGACAAATTAGTTGTTGTCTGAAATTCATGAGTGACCAAAGAATTTTCTCGTGTATTATAAATCATGAGTAAATAAAATAGAATTTGAGGAGTATCATTGATGATTTATCTGGACCACTATCATACAATTTAAAGTAACATGCTTATATAAGTCTCATCTGAATCTCACTATCTCATAAGTCTCATATTCTACCTTTATTATTCCTAAGAAACTTTCTTGTCATTGAGGTTAGAAAGATCCCACACACACAACGTCTCAATCATCTTAGATCTTGTGTTCAATATAAAGAGATAATTTTCAACACCTCAAGATTTTAGTTTATTTTTTTAAAAAATTTATTCTATATTTAATAGAATGAGACAGATATAACATTGATCTCTAGAGAACTACAATATACTATTGAAATAATATTATTTAAATATAAATTTTATAACTTAGCCATTGGTTTGGAGGGTTTTAATTAGCTTAATAATGTTATGAAATATTTGTATGAAACTGTCGATTATTTTAATTGTTTTTAGTTAATAGGAAATAAGTACTCAATTTTCAATAATAAGAATTAAATCAAATAACTATTAAAACCCTAAAAAATAAAAAGGGTCATTTTTATAAAAAACATGTTTTACTTATTTTTTCTAATTCCATTTACAGAAAAAATTTATGAATTTTATAAATTTTATGTTATAAAATGAAAATAATTTTACATATCATCATATAAATTATATTTTATGGTGATTTTTTTGGATTTTTTAAAAAAAGATTGATTTTCTGGTGAATAGTAAAAACTACACTATAAAAAACATTTCTTTTAAAGTTTATAAAAATCCACATTATATTTTTTATTTTTTGAAGTAACATTATTCCTATTTTTTAAACATAATAAAATAAATTCCATGGGAATCAAAATTATATATTATTTTGGTATAAAATCATTTTTATGCTTAAAATGGATATTTTTCTAAAATATGTTTGTCATTTCACTTCCTGAAATTATGTTAAAATCAAATTTAACCATTTTGGGATACTAAATCATATAATTTATTTTAATATTCTAAATTATAATATTCAAATTTTACAATAAGTTAAATTTCATTTGTATTCATACTAAATAATAACCATAGAAAAATTTTATCACGTAGAAAAGGGTAAAATCTGTTAAATGGGAATAAAACTATGGGTAGAGTTCTAAAAATTAATACAAATTTGGATTTTTTTTTCATTGGATGAGGTTATTTTGACTATGGTCATCCTTTATTAAAATAATAAATAATTTTGATTCCACTTTACTTTGATTATAACCTTGATATTATTTTATATAAGATAATTATAAAATGTCACTCTCTCCCACTTATTATGTTGTCATGATATGGATATAGATAAAATGAAATATAGATGAATATAAATGCTAAATTTCATTAATACTAAAATATATTAATTATATTAATTTATTTTTAATTTTTAGTTGTTTTCCCAACTTGGTTGAATACACTAAGAGGTGGACGTGAATCAAGGTATGGAAAATTAAAACAACCACCCATTCATATCTTTTTTCATTATTAAACAAAAAAAGCTCATCACTATTTCTCCTATAAAAATGTATAAATATAAATGAAGACATGCATGACACATAAAATTTTTACTTGTTTCCCCCATAGTAGTGTACATCAATGGAATATACAAGAGTGATGTGTCAATTTACCAAATCCACTAAGGATCACTACCAAATATAATGTTTGGGGGAGATCACTTCGATGTCTAGGCTCTATGCCTTACAATGTTTAGGGACATCTCACTACTACCCAAGGTTCACCCCCTAAACTCTTTCCATTTCACACTATCAGGGAAAATAATAACCATATTCCTCTTCTTTTTCTCACTTCTCTAGAAGAGATCCAAACACAGTTTATAGACATATAGGTCCCTTCCTTAAAAATAATGAATACATCCTCAATTTTAGATAGATTCTATTTTGAAGTATTATTTTCATCCAATTGTTGAATATCACATTAACATAGGTTTACTAGGAAATCTCATTTCACCACTTTCATAATGGTAATTACCTTCATGGAGCACACCTCTTTCGCAAATCTCACATAGCCATCATGACGAAACAACCATTCACAAAGAATAATTCTTTTGAAAAGCTCAATTAGCCTTCAATAAGCTCACAAATTTCATTTAGCTTTAACATACTTCAAAAACTTCAATACATTCGTACTGCTCACAATATTCATTCGGAATTTATAGCCTTCAAGAACCACCTTTCTTCACAATTTTTTTTCAATAACTACCTTTGCAAGCCACCTTTGTGAGTCTGAAACCTTAGAATCTTCATTAAGTATTATTACTTTTTTAAAGTGGGTGATGCCTATTTATAGGCGTTTCCTATAATTCCAGAAGCTTCAATAAACTTCATGACCATTTCTCAATGATATACCATCTTGTTCATGATGCTCCCTATCTTTGTGGATCACCATGGAATTTCACATTCAAGAATATTCGCATTGTTTTGGAGATTACCGTCAAACCATTTGCGATTCATGATTCTCTTTTGTAATGATTCTCACCTTTGTGAAACATCCTTCGTGAAACCCAATATTCACAACTCTCATTCGTTTGATATATTTTTTCAATGCCTTTAATGAAATAAATCTTTCACGAAGCTAAACCTATTCCAAATTTTGGACACAAAAAATTTCACAAACACTAGAAAATAGCTTCACTATGTGTGAAAAAAATTTCATACCACTTCCTTGCCATCCATTCCTTTTTATTGGATCTTTTTCAACACACTATATCAACAATATCTCTGGAACATCACAACTAACCATGGAAACCTACTATGTCAACAAACATAATCTACCCAAAATGATACAATGTTACCATGAGTGAATTTTTTCCAAAATTATTAATAGAATAATTACATTTAAGGTTATCAAAATGTCTATTATGTTCTTTTAAAATATTTAGAAAAATTTAGTAAATAATTTTAAAAACATTTAATGTAATGTTATTTAGATGAATTATGGTGTCCCATTGATTTCTTAGATAATTATAATATTTTTTTATTGAATGTATTTAAATTTTAATTCCATTATTTTATTGATTAATTTAAATTCAAGATAAGTTAATATCCTTGAAAATCAATTATAATGAACTTTAATGTTAAAAAAATATTTTTAAATAATTAACGAATTATTAAAATAAAATCTTAACTCAAGTGGATGGAATATTTTCAACTATATCATGATTTTTCTATGTTTTTTCCACTTTTGGTTTTTTAAAATTATTTCATTGACCTTTAATAATGAAAAAATATTACTACATTAATGGTTACATGGGTTAACTATGGGTTTAACTAAGAGATATGGTTCAAAATTCCATTAAAACGTGTCAAAATATTACTGATTGAATTAAATTATACATTAAAATAATTTTTATTGATTATATTTCATTTATTTTCCATTTTAAATGACTTGACAACATATTAAATTTTCATATTTGATATACATACAATATTTACAACCACCTCACTTATAAAAAGTCATATGCTCTCCCCTCTTTTACATACATTTTTTAGCCACTTATATCAAAATAACATACAAAAAACTTTTCTAAACATCCATATAAAAATTATAGAGGTTAAAATAATTATAAAACACCAATAAAAGGGTATTGAATAATAGATCCACAATAGTATTCTCAAAAAATAGGAGGATAATAGTATATACAGAGCATGTCATGAATTGAGGTAAGGGTTTCTCATTTCACTTTTATTTTGTGAGATATATTCCATATTCACTAATTGTTTCTCTGATTTTTTTAAACTAACCATGAATATATTTTATGATAATCTCATTAAAATTTATGGGGATTTAAAATTACATATGGGGTTCTCACTTTCATGAGGTTTTGATTCATATATTACTTCAGCATTAAGGGTTTATGTTACAATATCATTTATTTTTGGGATTATCTATGTTAAATTAACATTGAGTAAAATTAAATGATCCTTGTGGTTTGGAACCAAAATATTTTTTCTCCTATGGTTATTTATAGGGTTTTTAATTATTCCTTTCATTATACTCTCTTTATTAATTAAAATTAATGAGAAAATGTTTTTGAGAAAAGACCACTATATTCCATCTTTAGTCAGTGAAATTTTTCTTTCATGCCCTTGTTATTTTAAATGTATTAAATAATGTTCTTTTCTATAATCCAGTTATTATTTAAATCCATTTTCAACAATATTTTAATTTCTTTTCAAATTAATACAAACTTTCAATTTTTTCTAAATAGGTTATTTATGAATTTTTATAAAAAGTTTAAAGGGGATATTTTTTTAAATTTTAAAACCTGAATAGATTTTACTAGATTCATGGAAATTTTTTTATTTTATATTTTATTTAATGTTTTACATTGTTATTTTCAAATAAAATCATTTTCTAAATATTTTTAGAGTTTTTAGTTTTTTAATATACCAAATGAAATTGATATTTTCCTAATTTCACATAAATATTGGAATGATATTCTAAATGTATTTTTTATATATGGAAACATACTTTTATGATTTTTATGCATCACTTGGAATATCATATTATGATTCAATGCATGTCTTTTCTTCATATGGCTTATTGTGATGATGTTTTAAGGATAATTCTAAAAACCTGTCACTTCCCTATGGGTTAATTATGTTATGATAAAATCATTATAAATCCCATTTCTTATACGAGTTAATAAAGATGTAAATAGAATTGTTGTTTTATTTATCAGTTTTATAATGAGATTAAATATTTATGTACTTTATACATATTATGGTTCTTCGAAATTTTCTATGATGTTGGTTGTGCTTGATATAGATCTCCAATTCATTGGGTAATGTTATAGTGTTAACTTAATAAAATTTACTCATAAGAGATGATGGTGTATAAAAAATAGTCCTAACTGAACATTTATTTTAATACTCTTGGTGAATATTCATTGGATAATCATATAATATTTTTAAACTATTATGATATATTTGAACATTTATCTTTATGGAACTTAATTGGGAGAGAAAAGATAATATAAAATGACCATAGAAAACATATATTTAAAATTATAGATTCATAAGTTAGGTTATACACATATATTATGAGCTACTTGTTATAATATTCTATTTTGCATTTTATGCATGTATTAATCAATGTATTATCATCCTTGACAATCATTTATTTTATAAAATGTAAGGATGTAGTAGGAATCATGTTAAGGACATGTGAAATGGTAAATGTGATGATTTTCCTAATTAAAGATCTTAAATGATGGGACTAGGAGGTAACAACTTCATCAAAGTACTGGAATAAATAACACAAGTTATTAATAGTATCTTGAATCACATGGAACACCCTTCGAGAGAGACGATTTCAGTTGAGTTCTTTATTCATTTAAAACCTCTAATATTTAGTAGATATTCTAATCCCATTATCATTGAAAAATGTATTAATTCCATTGAGAATATATTTTCTATCCTTAAATTATTTAAGTAAGACAAGCTCATTATTTAAATTTACCACCTTTATGGAGAATTCAATTAGTGGTATCCATTGATTAAGAATACAGATCCTATAGAAGACATGAAGTATTTAGAGTGTGATAAATACAAGAAGTAATTCATCAAAAAATATTTTTTTCACACTCCTTGTCTTAAATTGAAGAGGGAGTTATTTATGATCAAGAAAAAGGGTGTTGAATCTATTAGATCTTATGAGGAAAAATTCATCCCTGAATGATAATCATTTGATTTTTCCATTAACACAGAAAGTGAGATAGACCGTTTCTTTAGTAGGTAGAAGCTGAGTCTATGGAGAGATTTATAAATTCATGGATTTGGTAGTTGTGGATGAGTTTTATGATGTTCCCTTAATGTTTAAAAGATAATGGTTTATTCCTATTAGTCTCATATCACTTGAGATAATAATTTTATGAAGGAATTTAACTATGGAGATCACCAGACAAAACTCTTGGGAGCATGAAAATCGATCACCCTACAAATAAAGAGTGTGAAAAGAATCATCATATAAACTATCTTAAGGGAACAAGATTTGTTTAATTTATGTAAAGGATATATATATAGATAAATCATATATAATTGATAAAAATAATCCCCTTAATGTGATTGAATACATGGAGTTACAAATCAATCCCTATTATTTTTTATAATGATTTAATGATAAGGAATGTGGACACTATTTAAACCAATACAATAAGTCAAGGATTTTATATGATAAACATCCCCAATAACCTCCAAGGAAAAGAGATAAATGGTGGGATTATTATATTACTATAGTAAAGGTGGATCAAGAAAGTGAGGTGGTGATGGATACTCTAGTTATTAATTAAATACTAACAAACATACTATTTGATCTTATTTCAATACACTCTTTCATATCATGCATGTTCCGTAGAACAATTAAAACACCAATAAAAAACATAAAGGTTAAACTATCAGTGATAACTTCTAATGGAATGATTATTGAATCTCAAGTATATAAATCTTACCCAATTGATATTTATGGGATGAATATCCTAGAAAACATTTCCATATTACCTTTAGTGTAATTTTATTTAATATTGGGAATGGATTGCTTGTATCTGTTTAGAGATGACATCAACTATATGGAAAATGAAATCACTTTCCATATACCACATTATCCACTAATTTTATACCTATTTAAGTAGAAGGATAAATAGTGATTAGATTATTCATAATAATAATGGATAATATAACCTTATTAGTAATAATATCTTGATTTAATGATTGAATCCAAGGGGAGGAACAATCATGAAGACATGCCTATTTTGAGGGATTATACTGATGTATTCCAAAAATATTTCCCTAGTCTTCCTCTAGAATGAGAGGCTGAGTTCTCAATTGATGTTTTACCTGGATCGTTGTAGATATAAAATAATCTATATAGAGTGGTCCCTTTTGAACTAGATAAACTAAATAAGTAATTAAAAGAAAATATATACATGGGTTTTAAACACCCAAGTACTTAACCATGGGGGGAATCGGTCCTCCTTATCAACAAGCAGGACGAGACTATATGTCTCTATATCGATTATCATGAACTCAAAAACATTATTATAATTTAAAAGTATCCATGTCTATGGATTAATGACTAGTTAAATTATTATTTGGATCTGAATACCTTTCTAATGTAGACCTTTAGTGAGGATATAATTAGTTAAAAGTGAATAAGGTAGATATTCCCAATACTACCATTCTTATAAGGTATGGGAAATATGAGTTCATATTCAAGCCATTTGGACTAATGAATGCTCCAGTGGTTTTCATTGACTTAATGAATATTCTTTATAGATTATCTTGATAAATTTTTGGAATTCTTTATTGATGATATTCCTATATACTACAAAATCAAGGAGGAACATGAGGATTATTTGAGTAATATGATGAAAACATTAAGTATCGATAAGTTTAAAGAAAAATAATGTATATTTGAGAAATTTTTATTGAAATTATAATTATTTGGAGATATAATCATAAGTAATTTGATATAAATGGACCCTATAAAAACTAAATCAATTGTGGAATGGCCAATACCAACAACTGTAATGGAGATCTGTAGTTTCCTTGATTTAGTTAGGTACTATAGTTGTTTTGTGAAAAAAAAAATCACAATTTTGAAACCCTATAACAAAGATAAATCATAAAGAAGTGAAGTATGTTTGAGGAGATAAATGTGAATAGAGCTTAGTATAGCAAAAAAAGAGGCTAACTACAACATTTGTACTCAAAAAACCCATAATTGGTGAAGGATTTTAAATTTACAGTGATTCTTAAAATAAGGGTTTGGGTTGTGTACTCTTGTATAATGATAAATTGATATCCTACACCTTAAGAAAGTTTAAATTTCATGAGAAAATTTACCAGACGCGTGATATAGAGTTGGTTGAAGTAATCTTTGTCTTAAATTAATAATGGAATTATCTCTACAAAGAGAATTCTGATATATATAAGGACCATAATATCCTAAAATATATATTCACATAGAAGGATATCAATATGAACCAATGAATATGGTTAGTGATAATATATTTTTATAGTTTCTCAATACACTACCATCTTGGTAAAGTGAATAAAGTGTATGATACTCTAAATAAAAAAGATCTTACAACCTTGTAGCATTCCGACCCAGATGCAACAAAAATGGTTCCCCCAGGAATTTGTTCAATTATTCTCTTTCATACCTTCTCATACACCAGAGGTGGATGACTAGAATTTAGGTATAAAGGTTGTACAGTGTGGAGACCATACCCTCTAGATCAACAGTAATTACAGTATAAACATGGAAATAAAATACATTAATAACTGACCATCAATAAAAAATAAAATTGATCATGCATGAATCATGGTACAATGTACAAAAAAATATGCACAAAACAAGTCATACATATGGATGATATGTAAGAAACCAATAAAATACATGGTATCTATCTCCAATAGTATCATGAGAACAAGTTCGGTTATCTTCTCCCATAATCCATCCTATCCCAGATGGATAATAGTAAGCAATCACAATCCAAGAACGTTATCATTTAATAATGAGGTCTTTTTAAGTACCCTGGTGCAATGACATCATGAACTGGTTGTGATATATACTCAGTAGACCACCTCAAATAGTGTTTAATAAAAAAACTAGTTTTTATATATAAAATAATGATATGGGAAAGTATATACATATAAGACAAGGTAGTGATGTATATAAAATCAATGTAACCAAGTATATATCAGGTTTCTTAATGACATATGGATTACCATGCCTACTTAAAAATAATACAAAATATCTCTAAACATGACCACATATGTATATAATAATATATTTCAATTCATGCATGTAGATATATACATGCACCAGGAAGGATCCATGGAAACCACATAGTAGTAAAAGTGATAATAAAAATAATAATCAAGTACTAAGACCCATGTATTTAATCCTAGAAATCCATAAAATAGGGCGCCTTAAACCATGGAAAAAAGTCCAAGAAGTCACATGCAACTAAATATAATAACACTATTTGGTCGAGGGGCTAAGGTAAACTACCAAGGCCTCCAAGCTTAATCATCATCAGAAAGAAGTTCCACTAGTCATATATAATAATAAACATGTCTCATTTAATTCATTTTCCTAAAAGTCTTTCCCAATCATTCTATAATGTGAAACCCAAGTATTACCCAAGTAGTAACATGCCTCTGTTTATTTAGTTATCCCATCCCTAGTGTTACTTAATGTGGAAACACAAGTATCTATCGTAACTCCTAACTTCCCTTAGATCTTATCTGGGGCATTCCATGATGAGGAACTAAAGTATCGCTCAGAGTAAGAGGATTCTAATCTATCCTATGATCACAAATTTGATTTTTTGTAAAAATAAAACCCAATTAACACTCAAGTAGTAACATTATTCAAGTAACCTATGATATCATCCTTAATGTTCAATAAAAATGGAACCCAAGACTCAATCATGGTACATATAATCTAAAACTTCTATGATCTCTTCCAAGGATTTCCTTAAGGATGAACATAAGTATCACCCAAGGAATAAATAATTAATTTAATCATGTAAAGTTTAGTGATAAATATGACCATATTCATATACAAGTCATTTGTAGCAAAACATATGATTAATAAAGAGTCCATTTAAATTAGAATTCCATAATGTAATATATGGACTAAAGTAAATTATATGACATTAAAAAATAAACTAAAATTAGTCCATCATAGATATTAACATTAATATTTCATGGGAAGAACCTATACTTTAACTCAACTATACAATATATTTTTCATTTTTCAGTTCATTTTGTATTTTAAAATAGTTCACGTCAATGGTGGTTTTAGTAGAACTTGATTGTTGTTCAAAAAATTACATTCAATTTAATTAATTCAATTCTTCCATAAATCAAAAAAAATCCACAAGAGTTTATTTAAACTAATAAATTATCTTCGATCATTATCAATTAAATAACACACCTGAGTGGGTGGATTCAGCATAAAATAAAAAAAAGAACCATAGAGAAATTTAATTGAAATTTCCATGAAGGGTTGTTTAGGTTGAGGTCATGACCTTCAACCATACTATACGGTATAAGGTATAAAAAGGCGCGGTCTAATAATTTAATAAAGGGATTTCATATTATAGAGGCAAAACACAAAAAATTCCAAGGATCTGCATAATGAAAATATTCAATAAATTACATAACTTTAGGGGGAAATCATATTGAACACCTTCTTCATTCTTTGAAAGGCCCACTTGTAAATTATCAATATTTTATTTGTCCTGGAAAGATATAAATTTGTAAAAAATGAAATGTTCATGAAAATTAGCTAAATTAGATCACATAAGAATAGTGTCATCAATAGTGAGATAAATAGAGAAAGGAGATAAAGGATCGAATATATTACTGTTATTCATCCAATGGGACTGACGACAAATAAAAAAGAGACCAGATGAGGAAGAGGATTACAAACCTAGGAAGATGGAAGGAGGAGGAGCTTGAGATTCACCTTATATTCATGGTCGAGGAAGAAAAAATGAGAGGAAAATAAATACAAGGGAAGAGAAGATGTAAAATTTCACCAATTATAATGAGCTAGATAGTTTTTCTATACTGTTTTTCAGATTCTACGCCAACATTATAGATTCCTCTACCGAGGAGCCACACCTTAAATGGTCAATTCACATGGTTAAAATTCCATGGTAAAATCATTCCCTGGGAACAATCTCATCTCCCACACCCCACCCAGCAATGCGCATAGTTAGGTAACCATTATACATGTCGTGTATTTTATCTCTGCAATAAATTATATAGGAATTTCACAACCATGATACCCACCTCAAAAATTTTAAAACACCATGAAACACCACTTTAAATTCAAAACAGTTTCTGTAGAGGGGTTTTATAGTTTTAAACAAACATTATTCCATATTTGTCTATTTCATAAAGTGATATTTAATATCCCAATACTCCTGAAAGTCATAAAATTTTTTGAGACACCTATCAATCCACAAACCATGACAAAAACAACATATTTAAGTTTTCAAATGCACTAATTTAAATTCGAATTCTTTTTTAATTATAAATTCCCATCCACCAAAACGAAAATTTCAAATTCCCATAGAATTTTTCAACTGACTCAAAACACAAGGCATTAAAATCTCTCCACAATAGAACATATCATCCCCAAGAAGCATTGGGAAATAATAAAAATATCACCCAAACTACTCAGTTTGTGATTTTCATTCATATAGTTGTTTTATTTTTCAAAACATCCAATGAACCTTCAGTAGTCATTCTAAAGAAATTATATATAATCCATTTAAACTCAATTCAATTCTCATAAGCGAGGACAAAACATCTTTATAGAGCTTACATGAGCTTGTATAACCTCAAACATGATCGCATCATCGTATCTTATAACAAGAAGTAGAAGGCTCCCCCACCTTAGGGATTAAAATTAAATGGATAATTTTGATTCATGGAACCAGAACAATCAGTATTTCCTATTGAATCATTTCGGTAGAATTATAAAGATTCCCCAAACATGTTCCTCTAAATGATACTCCAGATTATGGGAATGAAAAATGGTCTACGACCTCATTTTAATCTCAACACCCAACTCTGATTGACCCATATCAAAATTGGTCTCTTTGGATTCTATTGAAAATTCTAGAAACCCTTTCCACAACACCAACCTAATGCCATAGTTTGCATTAAATGGTTCCATTGAAACTATATATCTACTTTAAAAATAAATATAGTCAAACCAACCATGTCTAACAATTATAAAAAATTCTTATATTTATTATCAATGCATTTGAAAAGGTAAATCCTAATTCCTTTAAGCAAAGGAATCTCAAGATCACATCGAGAAAGTTCACTAAAGACTATAACCAACTTCTAGTGATGCCTCTTAATCGAATCATTCAAAAATAATTTTATAAAATGGCATACGATTAAAACAAATGTTTGTCTAATGGCTGGTAAAAAATATCCATGACCCTTATCTCGTGAGGTTCATCATCAACTTTATAAGGTGGTATCTAGAACCTATGTATTTCATTAAACCACTCATTCAATACAACTCCCCAGGATACCATCAACCAAAAATGTGAGCCATTTGATTTTTATTCATCTTGGTGTATAACTAATTCACTCTCAACATACATAGGATGATGTCAAGAGAAGATTCATGATCATCACTAAACTATGAGTACACCAAGATGTCACTAATAGGAATTAATTACACCTATAGATCCATGAATACATTTAAAATAGTCTATAACTTCACTAAATAACTCCTGACACCACATCTCCGAACAATGAGTGTCTATGTCCAAGAATCGGTCACCTGTCTCATGGTTCCCATTTTATCCAAAGATAGTATTCATTATAGAACTATCTTTAATTTACATATGATTTGGGTCTCGATTCCCAAAAATAAAAAAATTGCAACCATCGATCATCATCTTGAACATGACCACTCATTGGCTGGTTTTGTAAACAGTACCCCATGAAATTGGAATGTACCACTTATATCCCATTGAGAATGGTGAGTGTACAATCCCATGCCTCCTAGATCAAAACCCAAATCACACTCTCATGAGTCTCTCATCATCAAGCCCAAGCTGATCATACTACTTAGCATGTCATTATTATTAGGCAAGTAGATCCCTTTGAACTAATCTTCTAAACATAATTCCCACACAACATTATGTATTGAACAACCACCCACCTCACAACATCATTTTATGATTTTGAGAATTTAGCAAGATGATTGGATTTTAAACCATTTATAACTATTTTTTAATGTTCCTTTTTTACTTTATTCCAACTACTTTGAAGGAAAAAAATTTCACAACTAACATGATATTCTCCACCTTAGGATTATCCTAGTCATCGCGTTATCGAGAAAGGAAAATCATCCAACATCACATGTTCCATCACCACTCTAATTAGTTCTTGGACATGGCCAAAATTATTTTAGAAAGTGCAACACAACAGGAGAGGAAAATCATCCTATCCTAAATGCACTATGCTGGGTTCACCTATAAATGTACACATGATGATCTTACCATCTCATGTCTACATCCATCATCAGTATCAGACATAGAATAAAATAATTAAACTGAATTGTACATTCCATGCAACCAGACTGTTTTGTATAACATCTCCTCGAAGCTCTGTGAGAACTCAATTTTCTATTTCTAGCACAAAGTTGAAATTCTCATAATGATCTCAAACACACAACTCACTCTACCCCAACGATGGACTATAAATGTTTCCTTTAAGAACCCATAGCACTTCAATCAAGTGGTTAGGTAACCATATGGTTTAATGTATTAAAAAACTTTGTTTTTCAAACAAAATCTAATTTAATATATAACATTTAAATAAATAGGAATAACATGTAACGATTCATGATACTATGGTACTAGAATATTTAGAACCAACACTGTGCATTATTGTCATGTGATAGCCCATATGAAAGAAGGAAAGACACATGACTTATAAAGCATCCCATCATACATGAAGAATGACTAACTAGAAGAACTATAGCATTACATGATGCTCACTCCTTTAACAAGGAATAAATTTTTGAATGATATCCCATTTACATGGGGGTGTTTCCTTGTTATTAAGATCCCTATTCAGGAAAAAACACCCAGATGACATCCCTCTTCATAAAAAATATCACAGGAATCTAGAAATGATTAAAGGTTATAGTGGTGATACATATACCATAATAACCCTTTTATTTAACATAAGGCATCAATCTTGAAACTAGATTCACACCTGAAAAGGAGTTCTCTAATCCAATTTTCCTAACCTCTAGGTCTAACACAGCTTAGGAAAAGTAAATCAGGACTCATAAGAAATTTAAAAATTCTCATCCCAAGAATCTAACGAAGAAAAAGTGAAACAAAACCTTACGTGGGGTTCAAGATAAAAATTCCTATAAAGGTTCATGTTAAGGAATTTATTCGATGCTCATTTTTATGAACTTTAAATCAATTCACATAAAATAATAATAGGTATCAGTTATAAGGAATCTATACATATATTATTACATAGATAATTACATTTATGAATATGAAAACTATCTCATATTTATTTTTAATGATTTATGAATTTAACCACAAATTCTCACATTAATCATTGATAAATAATATATCATTTAACAAGATATATTAGAATACTACAATTAGGTTATAACTAATAATTTAATTAACCTAATACTGATATAATAAAAGTAATAAAAATAGATAGTGGTCCTTTATTGTTTGGGGGGAAACAATTTAGTACGATACAATTATACATTTATACATAAATGTATAAGTGGTTATGGACAATTTAAATAACCATACCATTTTCCATGTGAACACCACAATGGGATCATGTATCAAGGAATGTGAAGGAAAGAATTAAACCTATTATTTTATTCAATATTCTTAAAAATCTCTTTTTATATTTATTTTATAGGCCGCATGCCCCAACTGACCTACTTGGGTCGAGTTGCGAATTTAAGGATCTAGTAATACAGGTCTTCATGCCAAAATAATAGTACTAGACATTATAAAGGAAACCATTTTTTTAAGAAATTTAGTTTATAATAACATTTAAGAATCATGTTTTATTTAGATGAATTAATATTCCATATTTATAATGTTACTTTACTTTATTAGTTATAACTATCATTCATGTAACTATAACCCAATTTTTATCTATGGTCTTAGATTGGAATAGCCTATATATGGTTGTACAATTAAATGTGTCATCATTATATTATTTATGAAGGCTTGTAGACTTTATAAATTGGATTATTGGTTCCCAATTAATTAACACCATATTACTACATTTGATTTAAAAATTTAGCATGTCTATAGGAGATGGTTTGATTATAGTTATCACCACTCTCGAATTTATAAATCACCCATAAACATTATAAATTGAAAATATTTCACCCATTTAATCAAAATAATTAATGTTTCAACTCATGAAACAATGTTCATGGATCAAACATATCCAAATCTATTGGTAAAATCGAATTCCACTAACTATCTATGAGGAAAAACACCATTTAGATTAATGAAGACATTTTACATATCCAGCCATGTTACATAATTATAACCAGTAATGATATTAATTTTTAATAAATAAAATAAATCAAAAAATCATGGAATATAAATAAGTATGCCGATAAATCATACATGGATGTTATAAAAATCATTATGTTTCATGCAACCTACAATGCAGTCAATATGGTATGTCATATGAATGGAATATGAATCTCAACATGCATAAGATGATACATGCAGTAATACTTCTTTTCCATATTAGGAAAAGGGTAAAAATAAATCCAAAAATAAATATAGAAACATCCTAGGGAAGTAACAAAATACCCAAGTTTGAGATAATAATCAAATGTAATATAGAATAATAGTCTCATCTAGGGAAACGTGAACTTTCCCTCATGTGGGGGTTGGTCGTACCTAGACATGTTCTATTTACTACATTCTAACAAATTCATAGTATATTATCTACTATCCCAAATAGTAATACAAAAGGAAAAGAAAACTCTAATATCACTTGTAGAATCATGTCTTCGATTATACTAAAATGGCTCTCAAATCTGATTGGCCATTAGGCCTCAAGATATCTTCCCCATACGCCAAAGGATTTTGTCTACTAGTGAGGTTCTAAAGGTGGTACATTGGGGGTACTATACCATCTAGATCAGTAGTAAATATAGAATAATCTATAATAAATTAAGGTAGTGGAATATAATAATAGCTATCATTTGATAATAAAAAAATGAACATGCATGAATCATACTACAATGTAAAACAATAGACATACAAAAAGTGATACAAACAGAATACATGTAAGAAATAAATAAAAGACTCAGTAGCTATCTCTAATAGAATCATGAGTACTAGATTTTTGTTCTACTCATGTTCTATATACTATCCCAGAAGGATAATAGTATGAAATCACAATCCAAGAACCTGATCCTATAATCATGAGGTTTGTTTGGGTACCCCAGTGAAATGGAAGCCTGAAATGGGTGTGGGATATATTATATGGGCCACCACCAATGCTGTTTAATGGATAATCCTATATGTATATAAAAATAAATTTGTTTTAATTTATATTAATATAATACAAGGAAGTAATGTAAATAAATAAAAGTAACCTTGTTGGGCTCAGGTTCCTCAAGGACACCTAACTTACCATACCTACTTCGGTCTAAGGCAGAATAATTCTAAACATTACCACATGTATATATAAGCATATTTGTCAATATATATATGAAGATATATATATACACTGGTGAGGATCCATAATAACCACATATTCATTCAATTTATAATAATAATAACAATAAATTCCCAGTACCCTTGGATATAAATTGAGGTATCCATAAAATATAGACTCTAAAACCATGGAGAAAATTCTAGTATGTTACATGCAACTAAAACTAAGAAAAATAGTTGGTTAAGGAAACCAAGTACACTGGAAAGGTGTTACACCATAATAATCATCATAAAGAGCTAACATTATTCATCTGTACTAATAAATATGCATGATATAATTTTGTCTCCTATAATCCCATCCTAGACATTCTATAATGAGGAACCCAATTATCACCAAAGATTAATGTTATTCTATTTATTTAATAGGAATGACCATGGAATTCTGTAATGAGGAAACCCAAGTAGCACTCACAAATTCAAACATCCCTATTATTCCTTCCATAGAGTTCCATGATGTAGAACCTAGATATCGCTAATAGCTTCAGGAAGGTATTATAGACTATGATCATAACCTTGGTGTTCTATAAAAAACCGAAGTATCTATCAAGGTGTGAAATAATTCTAGTTACCAATGATTATATCATTCCCATTCCATAAAAATGGAACCCAAGTATCACTCATGGGACATATAATCTAAAATGTTTTATGAGCCTATCCAAAGTGATCTGTATAGAGGAACCTCAGTTTCCCTCAAGGCATACATAATTAATTTATTACTTAAATTTATGTGATGAAGATGTCCATGTTCATATGTATTCCATTCACTACTACCCATTCAATTAATCAAGAGGCCATTTACATAAGCATGCCATAAAATAGTATAAGGCCTGAAGTATATTATAATACATTACCAATTCAACTACAATTAGTCCATCACATATATTGAAAATAATAAGTTCAAGGTAAGTACCCAAAATATAACTCAACCATCCAATCTAATTTTCATTTATTAGTTCATTTTTATTTATTAAATAGCGCACGTAAAAGGTTGTTTTATTTGATATTGGTAGCTTGATCATCATTACATTATATTAAATTCACTTAATTCAAATCATCCATAAATCATAAAGAAACACACCTTGAAAGATGATATATAGTAGGAACTGATCTTCAGTCATTCTACATTATATAACACACCTGATGGGTTTTCCTCAATAGAAACAAGACAAGGAACCATAAAATATTTAAATAAAATCACCCTGAAGGGTGTTTCTAGTTGATTTTGTCACCATTAACTATACTAAATGGTCTAAATTAGTCAAATATGTGACCTAACAATTAAATTAAATTTATTTTACATATTACAGGAAATCCATCGGAAAATATTTTCGTGTGTCATAATGGAAATAATCTATAAATTACCTCACATTGAGGAAAATAATATAGACCACCTACCACATGTTTTGAATAGTTTACTCATCCATTATTGGGCTATGATTCTTCTTGGAATGATAGAAATCCAAATAATATAAAAACTTCCTGAAACAAAGGAAAATTATCTTTCCAAATAATAATTTCATTGATAGAGGGATACATGGAGAAATGGAGATAAAGGATCGAATCTATTTCTATTAATCATCCAATGAGACCTATGATGAAGAAAATGGAGGTTGGATGAGGAAGATGAATCAAAGACATAGAAGAGGGAAGGATGAGTAGCTAATGTACTCCCCTGATATACATAGTGGAGGAATAAAAAATGAGAGTAAAAGAAATAGGAGGAAGGGTTAAATGGATAATTTCACCTCTTTTAATGACCTGCATAGTCTAGCCACAATGTTTTATATACTGTGTAGAAATTGTTCCTCTTCTTTTTCCTAGGATACATACATCTCATAGTTCATTCACATGGTTTGTATAACTATATGTAAACTGTTCCCTTGGCATTGTATCATATCCAACACCCTGAATGACTATGCGTACAAATAGGAAGCCCATCATAAATCGGTGTATATTTCCTATATGTTAAATTACATAGGTCTTTAATAGATGTACACCTCACCTCACATGATTTTTTAGACCACGAAACACTGCTAAAGATTTATACAATGTCTCCTAATGGGATGCATGGTTTAATCAAATTTGTGTTCCCTATCTATTCCATCAGGAAAGAAATATTTTGTTTCATAGTTCTCTTAAAACTTATCAAAAGTTTAAAGTCACCTATAATTCCCTAAACCATAATAAAAAACAACACATTCTGGTTTTACAATGCTTGTATTTACATTTTGAATCTTGGTTTATTTTAACATCACATCCACAGAAACAAAATGATTAAATTTTAATAGAATTTTGCATCTAGTTTAAAATAAGGGATGTTACAATCCTTATGTATGATGATTATTGTTAAGGATACAATCTTATTGAAAATAAAAAGGATGTATATAATAGTCATAAAAAAGTAACACCATCATACGTTTCCCAACTAATTTCTCAATCATTTCTTGTGGGTAAAATTATAAAATCTCAATGAACTAATGTAGAGATATAGATGTAGTTGGGGATTGGCATAGTGGTATGCACCCCATAATCCTACATGAAAAATGGGGGTTCAAATCATATTGGGTACAGGTACTGTAGGCGCATTGTTGCGTACTATATTAGAGATGACATTGTAGCAACGGTGGGCACTGTAATAGCGGAAGAGCACTATAGCAGTGGCAGGTACTGTTTGGCACTATAGCAGGTAGGTACTGTAGCAGTAATGGGACTCGGGAAAAACATTTGGGCCTACAGGCCATGTAATAGGATAAATTCCCACTAGGCCTTCAGGCTATGTAATGGGTCTCCCTCTACCCTGTTAAAAAGAGTTATTTGCTTTGATTTATTAATAAATGAGGCTTCGACCCAAACCTTTTTAAAAAATGTAGAGATATAGATGAAGTTAAATGTTATGAGGATGGAAAAATCCAATGATCACAATATTGATGATAAAGGAATTATAATATTTGGGAAATGAATTTATGTTCTATCATGGAAATGGATATAGAAGGAGCTACTGAGTGATGCTCATAGCCTAGATTTCTCCATCCTTTCCGGAAACATGAAGATGTAAAGAGATCTTTGAGAACACTATTGGTGTGATAATATATAAAATATTTTTTAATAATAACATTAACGTTCCTCGTGTTTCAGAATTTGATGGATGAGTGGTAGAAATATAAAGGTATGATGTAATCATTTCCCATGCATAAAAGGAAATATGAAAGCATTACTACGAATTTCGTCACGGGTTTTCCAAATACATTGAAATGGAAAAATATTATATAGGATTTGGTGGACCATATTATAAATATTGATCACTTAAATTCCATTTGAGTGGAATTCTTACTCGATCAACTTGCAAGGACGTACATTTAATAAGTGGTAAGGTTTTAGGTAACACCACTACGTATTGTATCTAATTGAAATATAAGGATCACCTAAATTTTCGAGAAGATCCTTATACATGATCTAAATATACAGATGAAATTTAGTATGCCATATAACACATATAAAGGTAGTCAATCTAAATTAACTACCAAAAACATTAGGATATGTTGATATCTTTATCTATGGACTTCAAGGGAGGATAAGACCAATATTTTCCATTGGTAATGTTCTTGTACCAAAATATTTTCCACTCAACCATTTCAATAGTCCCATATAAAGACATATATGGGAAGATATGTGGAACAACTACATGGTGGGATAAATTCGGTGAATGAAAGTTATTAAGATTGTAGATATTTGATGAAATGGTGGAAAAGGATAGGACTATTCAAAAACGCATCAAACTAACTCAAATAAAATAGAATAGTTATGATAATAATTGGTGATGAAACTTGGATTCTATGTTTGGTGAAGAGGAATTCCATTACAGATCACTATATAATAAACTCATGAGTTTTGGGAAGAATGGGAAGCTAAATCCTTGATACATTGTCCCCTTTTAGATTCTTGATCGCATTAATGAAGTGTAATACAAACTATTGCTTCCAAAAAACATGATATAATTACATGATGAGTCCCATGTATCACTCTTATGGAAGTAAAAACCATATCCCTTACATGAACTAATTCAATATATGGTATAGTTGTATTATGATCTCTCATGTGAGGAGCATCTGGTGGAGATCTTGGAACATAGAGACAATGTTTGGTGCAACATGACTCGCACAATCAAGGTACTTTAGAAAAACCATAAACATGAATAGGTGACATGGGAACTAAAAGAGACAATAAAAAATAAGTAACCATATTTTTTTCACCCGAAAGTAAGTAATGAAGTTTTGAGGGTGATATTTTTTAAGGGGGATTAATGTAGCGTCCCAAAAATTATATATAGAAATTTGTGTTCTAAATATATATATATCTGTGTGTGTGTGTGTGTGTGTGTGTGTCATATTAAGTAATATAGATAACGAAAACTAACATAACTATATAATTGATTAAGAACATAATATTTTTATAATATTATATTTTTGATAAAAAATATAACTTGTGTTATAGTAATAATATAGATATATTTCATGGTTTAAAATGCAATTTCAAAAAAAAATAGTTATAAGAGATTATCTATAAAAATAATTTATTACTTAAAAAAGTTGGATATAATAAAATTTTATTTAATTTTGTATTCATCATGTAAAAATTATAAAAGGATTAATTTTGGGCTTTTTTTAAAAACATTATTTTTAGATGAATAATGAAAAAATAAAATTTATCTAAAATTTTTACTTTTATAAGTATATAATTGAGAATTATATTTTTATAAAACATTTAAATTGATCAAATATGTTTTTATGGAATTATTTTATTCACTATAAATATATTGTTTTAAAATTATAAAATCTATGTTAAACCTTCTAAATGAAAATTAATATTCTAATTCTAATAAAAATTGTTTTTCTCTTTTAATTTAAGTGAAACTTGTTTTCGTACAATTTGATTTTGACTTGGTTTTAATGAATAATAAAATTTACATGTTTTATAATAAACTAATTTATATATTATAAATCTAAAAAATTGATAATCTTATCCCACACTTATATTTTAAGCTTAAACTAAACTTTTCATATAAATCATTTTTAGGCATTGTATGATCTAGTATTAAATTTAATTTCTATTACTCATCAAAATTTTATTTTATAAAATGATTTATATTTTTAAAATAATAATTTTAAAATTATTAAATAATTTTAATTTTAATTTTTTCCAATAAAATTAGTCACCAAGAGTGAATGTGGAGTTACAGTGGTTGGGGAAGATTAGGGTAAAAGTGATTTTACATAGTGTGAATGGTTAAAAAAAGTGAAAATCATGTGTTCAATTAGATGGTGGAGGGAGTATTGACCTTATAAATTTCATAAAATCATAATTTAACAATTTTGATTATTTTGGATAGAATAATGGATAGAAATTATTGTAATGTAAATGCATTTTACAAAAATTCCACTATCTTTACTTTTAAAGGAAGCCACATATTCCTCATTTCTCCACCAATTACAAAGATTTATCTCAACAAAAAATATAAAATTGTCTATAATAAAAACACTACCATCGAATTTTAATCCATTTTTCACCAAAATACCAATATAATAATTATTAAGGAGTAACCCACTGGAGAACATCCATGGGATAGGAAGTTAAGAGTAGGTGTAGAACGCATTCGGTCAGGAAGTAAAGGGATATTTCTTACCTCATTATCGAATTGTTGTCTACAAATAGATTCTGAATATCTTATTACATTATGAATAAGATTCCTGCATAAAATCTGGTTTTATGGAAAATAATATGTTCCTTCTTTATTTAAAAATATTTTTTACTTATAATGTTTCTCCCAATTGGTATGTTTTTTTCATTCTTATCCTAGATCTTTCTAATGAATTATATATATTGGTACCAAATATTCAATACCTATGTTTAATTTTTATATATGAGCACCCCAAATGATTTAATTCCTTATTCTATTGCGAATAGTTATGATTTATCCTTCAGTTAATCCTTAAATATTAATTTTGAAACTCTCTTCCTTGTTATGGAATTATTTACTATATGATTTGTGTATGTTTTATTTTACTCATGTTGAATAAATATATATGATTTTAATTTATCTTGTGGGTGGGATTTGAATTATATAACTCTCCAATTCATTGGGTTATGTTTTTATCTCATGAGATACTATGTATGGTGCACATGGGGTTAGTATAGGCACATTTTGTTATGTGAGGGATGAGACTAGATATTTTAGCCCTCTAATGCATTTGGAAGTGCATTATATCTCATGATATTCTATGTAGGGGATTATTGAGTAAACCTAATGAACTATGGGACCTTTCCACTATGTTTATATTAATGGGGAGTGAACTCAATCCACAATGGGACTTTTTACACTTTTTAATGATATTCATGGGAGTAACCCTTGACATGTGTTTATAATATCATGTCTTATATTGTTTCCACATATTACATGATTCTATGATATTATGATTTCATTTCGTAATTATTTATTTTCATGCTTATGATCATTCTCTTTATGATACCATAGTATGACACTTAAATCTCTTGTTATTCTTTATTTACATATTCATTCACAGACTTGGATTTATATCTCACCATTTTCCTTATGTATTTTCCCTAGTTTGTCCTACATTGTTTTAGAAAAACATTGGTAACTAGAAGCACAATAAAGATTTTAAAATAAATATAATGTGTTTATATCTAACATAGTTTAGTTATGTGACTAATAATCTATAAACACTAGATCTCTTGATCCTTAGTTTATGTTTATTAGAAAATTATGTGAAAATTAATGAAATAATGTGTGATTAAATATTGGGTCACTTTATGAAGTTATTTGGGGATAATTTAACAAGGGTCATAATTTTAAAGGAACACATAAACATTAACGTTAATAAATTATTTGATGATGGGTTAATTAAGGTTAATGGGAATAAAGGTTGAATTGTCATTTGGAATCATATATAATTATATTGAGGAATTATGGTGATTTATTTTATTAATGGAAAATATTTTCATACCATAGATATTATAATATTAGAGAATAAATTTGTTCGATATGTGACTTAATGAGTGATTAATTTTATTCATAGATAAATGTTAAGTTGATCTCAAAATGATATATGATCAAATATTTGTGATTTTTTTCGGGCATAGTTTGAAGTTATTGAAGGTTAGTTATTTACAAAATGTTTAAAATCAAAATTTTGGTGTAAAAGATAAGGATATGTGGATTTATGTAATATTTTTCTATAGATATGTTTATTAAAATTAGATATTATCTTATGTTGTATTAAAAAAATTTTGTTTTCATGGAAATATGATAAATAAATTTTCATACTTTTTTTAATAGATTTTTATAGTTAATGTTAATTTTAGTGCATGAGACATGAAAATTTAATCATTTAGAATCTGAAATGAAAGAGAGGTGGAAAACTAATCAAAACACAATTGAATGAAAAAATTCTTCTTAAGGTGGGGAATGAAGTCATGTAAGTATGTTTTCTATTAATATCTATATTGATGGTAAAATAATTCCTCAACTTAAGAAAGAGTAAGATAAAAATATCAAGCCCTATATGAATAATAGAAATTTGTATGAGGTTATTCTTTATGAACCTCTTTACCTAGAACAAGTCTCATTTTGGTAAATGAATGGTTTAAGAAATATTACAGAGATGGTAAGTTTATTTTTAATAACATATACATTAAATTTATTTTAAAAAGTAAATTAAATAAATGAGGATTAAAAGTTATTTCTTTCCACTTATGTATATTTATTTTCCATATCTTATAATTGATTATAAATTTCTAAAACCATGCCCATAAAATATGAGATAAAAATTGGTATGATGTAATTTATTAAATGCCGTAGAATTTATCACCCCAAAATTTTAGTATAACTTAATTTAAAAATAATAATATTTTAAATAGTGTGTTCCACATGTAACATCAAGCTTAATTGTACTTTTATATACTATAAAAATATTATTATTTAAATATAACTTCCATAACCTAGTTTTTTGTTTAGTGGGTATTAAGAAGAGTAACTGTGTTATGAAATATATGTTGAAATTTTTTCCATATTAAATTATTTTTTATTAGTGAATGGTAAATTATTATCTATTTTTGAATAATAAAAATTAAATCAAATAAATATTAAAACCCTTCAAAGTATAAAAAAGTCATTTATCTATAAAATCTAGTTTTCCTTATAATTTTTATTTTCCATTAAAATATAAATTTTGGAAATTTAGAAATTTTGGGAGAAAAAATAGAGATAATTTTTTATATCAATATATCAAATGCATATTTGGGTTATTTATTGAGTTTTTTTAAAGAATTATTTTTTAATGAATACTGAAAAATATCAATTTTTAAAAAAAAATGTTATTTATTTTGAAGAGTTTAGAGAACCCAATTATATTTTTTATTTATTTTATATTAGAATCATTCAAATTTTTAAAAAATAATCCAATAAATCTAATTGGAATAAAAATTATTCATTATTTTTCTATAAAATCAGTTTTATTTTTAAAAAAGTTTTTTTATAAAAAAAAGATTTTCATTTTGTTTTGCACAATTATATTATAATTAATTTATACCAATTCTATAAATTAAATAAAATAATTTTTTTTAATATTTTCATTAATAATATTCAAATTATTTAATAATTTTAATTTTTTTTCTAATAACTAATAGTAACATTGGTAAACATTTATCACTATAAAAAGGGGTTAAATGGGTTAAATGGGATTAAAACTATGCGATAAGGTCTAAAAATTAATACATCACTAGAATTTATTTAAATTGATGAGTTTATTTTGAATATAATCATATTATATATTAAAATATGTCATTTAGGTGACAGTTTCCTTTTATTATAACCTTTATATTATTTTAGGATAATTATAAAATATCACCCTCTCACACTTATTTTTTTTCATGATATTGAAATAGATAAAAATGATATATGAATGAATATTTATACTAAATTGGATGAATAATAAACAATATTAATAATATTAATTTATTTTTAATTATTATTAGTGTATAGTTACCATGAACATTTACATAATGTCGATGTAGCGCTTTTGAAGGCAGTAGTAAAATCAAGTATATGATTCTAGAAAAATTTAAAGTAAAATGATTTGGGTAAATTATTGTGTTCTATAAATTTCATGGTTAATTATATAATATTCTTAATTTTTAAATTTTTTAAATGATAATTCCATTAAAATATTGATTACTTTAAAGTTAACATAAGTGAATAATCATGAAAATTACTTTAAAATATATTTATTGTTAAGAAATTATTTATAAATCATTAGAAAATAATAAAAATACTATATTAACTAATGTTGATGGAAAATTTTCTAGTATATCATTAATGTTCCATTTATGTTGAAATTTACATTTTTAAATATTCTTTCATGACCCTTATAGTTTGAAAAATATGTTACCATGGTTATGGTAAAATGGATTATGAGAGGGTTAAACTAAGAGATAATGTTAAAAATTCCACTTAAATGTGTATAAATATTATTGATTGAATAAATTTACACCTCATACTTATTATATTATAATATATGACACTTTATATCCGTTTTAGGTTATTTAAGAACATATTATATATTAATATTTCATGTAATTACAAGATTGTCACCCACATCACTTTTAAAAAGGCACCACCTCTCCTATTCAAACCTTCTTAGGAAAATTATTTCGACAAAACCCTACCAAAATAAATTATAAACTTCCCCATACAAATTATATAGGTTTTTTATTTTTAAAATACCATACCAATGGTACTTAAGAGGATAAAAATATTTCATCTCACAAATAATAGGAGATTAAGATAATGTACGAAGCATGTTGGGACTTCAATTATGGGTTTCTCATTTCACATTTATTTCTATGGTACATATTACATATTAACATATTTTATATTTTTTATGGTGTATATAAGTCTCATTAATATATTTTATTACACTATCATGAAAAATTATGAGTATTTATAAATCAATCTAAGGTTATCTCTTTCAATAGGTTTTAATTCAAAGATTAATAAAGCATTAAGGGTTAATGTAAAAATAACATTTATTTTTGGATTATCTTTGTTAAATTTACATTAAGGGAAATTATATGATCCTTATATTTTAAAACCCATCTATTTTTTTCTTCCAAGGTTATTTAAGGGTATCTAATGTTTTCTTTTCATTCTTTTATCTTTGGTGGTTATAATAATTTAGAAACTATTTTTGAGAAAATTCAAACATCTTTCCATTTTGCTTGGAAAATTTTTTCTTCCATAAAAATTTTATTTTAAAAAATCAAAAAAAAATATATTTCATATAATTAAATGATTGTTTTAATTATTTTTCATAAACATTTCACTTTATTTTGAAACTATTAAAATATAATTTTAGAAATTTTTACAAACATTTTATTTATGATATTTACAAAAAACCACGAACATTGAATTTGTTATAATATTTGCCACAAAAAACGTATTTTTTTATAGTCTTGGTAATTTTTTTATTTTAATATTATTTTATTATTTTACATGGTTATTTTAAAATAAAATTATTTTCTCACTATTCTAGTAATTTTTAGTTTTTAATGATATAGAAAGAAAAGAATATTTTCCCTAATTTTTAAAAAATGTTCAAATTTTATTTTAAAGATATTTTTCTTCTATGTAAATTTCATTTATGTATTTTTATTATTAACTAGATATATTATCTTATGATACCGTATATTATTTTTCTTTTAACGGATTATAATGATGATATTTTAAGGATGAATATATGAAACTCATTGCTTTCCCGTGAGTTAATTAAGATATGATGAAATCATTATGAAATAAATTTATTTTCCATTTTATAATCAATTTATAAAGGGAATTATGGTTTTTTATGAAAGTTTCATAATTAAATTCATGATATATATACTGAATTCATGTTATGGTTCTTGTAAATTGTTTATGATAATGGGTAAGGCTGATATATCTCTCCAATGGATTAGGTAATTTGATATCGTTAACTAGATATGAATTAAGCCTAAGAGATAATGGATTTTACAAAATAAATTAACCTAATATATAAATTTTTTTAATAAATACAAGTAATACCTAATAGAAAATGGATTTTACCAAATATAAGTAACTCTTAAGAAACAATGTTGTTAATTATATGTAAGTTACTCTTAATAGAATGTTGGAATTGTCCTATTTATGTGATTCCATGATGAAATCATGATATCCAAAGACACCGACATGGTTTCCCTATGTTTGATTGGAGATTTAATGTTTACTTTGTATAATATTTATTTTAAATGGTTCATGATTGTTAACTCATATGACAATTGTATTATGTGAAATCATTATTGAATGAGTCGTGATTTATGATCTAGTTTATGATGGGTATGAATTATCTTATGTTATGCTTATTCTCTTTTATAATTCTATCATACACTTATTCCTATATTATGATTAAAAATGATCATCGATTGATATCTCCCAAGTTTACCCTTACTGATCATCTAAGATCACACTTTATTATGTTTACATTTTCCCAAGGTATAAGGAATTATATTTTGTAAGATCTTTATATAATGGTATCATGTGGGGAATTTTTTTATGGGAGATGTTAAAGTCTTCTTATGGAAAAAGAAAATCTATTTATAAGATAAAAACATTCCACTTGATGAGAAATACATAGGTTCTTTTACATTAATGTTTTTTCCAAACTCTATAAAACTCTAAACCTAAATGGTCTTGGATATTTGGGTAACTTAGTGATGGAAATTTATATTATATTTATGGATGGCTATATTTGGGTAATTTTTTTCTTATAAAATCCCAAATTTAGATAATGTTTTCTTAGTTCCAAATATGGGTGTATAGGTCGTACATATCTCACAATTCCTATGATTTCTCCTTGGTTATATTGTTTAAAACCATGATTATATGTATGAATAATGATGAAGTAACAAATAGAAACTCAATTGTATGGTCTGTTTTTTTAATTATTCATTTCCAGTAAACAAATTTTTCATTTTTAAGCATGTTCATATTGGGGTTGGGATTATAATCCCATTTATTATTCTACTAAGTTTTATTAGACCCGTTCGAATCATAGAAATCCAATAAATTTGTCAAATAAATCCACCAACATAACAATGTGTTCATTTAGAAACTTTATGAGTTTCCTTTTACATTTCCTTCTGAATTACAATATCCTATGTACACTTCTCCCTTTAGAATTATCAAGTTATATTTTCATTACTCATTTTATATATATCTTATAGAATACCTAATAATGAGAGTTAGTATTTTTATAATATTTAACTAATTACCAATATAAATTATCCCCAAAATCATGGTAAAACCTTATTAATTCATTTATTTTTTATATTTTTTAAATTATATTAATTAATTGATAAATGGATTAAATCATTATTTTTAATTATTTTTATTCATTTTTCAATTAATTGAGAATCCAGGAATTGATTTGGATAATTGGAATTTAACAATTTTAAGGATTCAAATCCTATTCATAAATGTCTTTATTAATTTTGATGTTAACTAAAATAGAGCCTATATTCAATTTGTTGTTTTATATGTACAAATGTAACATCCTAGTATATGATCATTGTGTATAGTTTCTTCTCACACTATATAAAAATCATTCATGAGACATAGTAAGAATCAACTAACTAATGTAAGTTATCTAAACTTCACAATATTGAGGTCATTGTCTATATAAACATGATACAATCCAAAATAAACATGATAAACCCCTTTGTAAGAATCAGAAAAGTGACAAAAAGTTGATTCTGAAATGATTACAAGAAGGGGTGACTTTGAGACTCAATCGACTATGACTTTCCTTTATGTGGTCAATCCATGACTTAACCAAATTTTGAGTCATGGGGATGAGAATCCAAAATTCCTAAAATAGGAAATACATGATCTAAATTCAAATTAACTACACGAGTTTTCCCAAATCAGAAATACCCTCTCAAAGATCCATGTAGAAAGTCATTTAGAAAGGGAAGGAGACACTAATCATGGGTGTAATGAATAAGCTAGTAAGATTCATGATAAATCTTGTTAATGAATCCAATTCCTTCATGATAAACAAGTAGAATTAATTTGAGTAAGAGAAAAACTCCGAACATTAGCTTATATAACTAAAAAACATGGAATTGGATTGAGAAATCAATAAATGAAATAAATATTTCCCACTCCCCATTATGAACGAATTATAGATTTTCCATTTATCTAGGACTCAATTAGTATAGGGTTTCCCATATTTTCAATATTTTTTAATTCTAATTCCATTTTTTTCATCTTCTATTTTTTTAACATATCCCTTATTTCCTCATGTTTCTACCTCTATGATGTCATAATGATTCTCATGCTCTCATTAATGATGACAGTCTATCCTAAGGATCTCCTGTTAGTTGAAAACTACTGAACCATATTCCACATATTGGTCTTTTATATTATCTTTTACTTTTATAATTTTGGTATTTGAAGTGATAATGAGACATTTTAACTTTAATATCATGTTTACCCCTTTTTCTTTTAAAATTCTAAAATTATTCCCCCTAATATCATTACAATAACTAATATATGATGAGGATTATTGGTTTAGATAGTAGATGGACTCATTATTGTTACCCATTTGAGAGAGTGGTGGATTGATCACGTGGATCACTTCCAAATTGTGAAGTTTGTAAAAGAAATCTAGGAAATGAAGTATTTTGTATCCAATTAGAACATATATATAATAGGATATCATCTCAAGTAATTAGGTAATAATGGATCAATAAGAATAATTTTTGGTAGTCTCCTTTCTTGAATTAATTTTATCATTCATTTATATTTTTTCTCTTTTAATGGACCAAATCCCACATCTCTTCCATATTTTAAAATTAACAAAATAAAATAAAAACAAACATGAGTTCTATTATAATAAATCTCTAGGGATAACTCTTTTAGAGATGATTGGGTTCATACACTAAGTCGAATTTTATGAGTTTTAAAAATTACATATGTAAGTTTCATGATAGTTTCAAAATCTTAGGAATTGTTTCTATGGATTTAGGGTCATTTATTCACAATTTTATTGATTTATAATTATTTTTTTATGTTCATTAATTTTTCAGTTTTTTTATTTGTTTTTTTTTCTCTTGTTATTTCTTTCCCCAAATTTCTATTTATCAGGTTAAGGAAAATGAGGTTTCTATTAATCTCATAATGTATTACTTTTATAATTTCCATTTAGAACAATATGTTGATTTTAAATACATGGTTGAAAACTTTCTTAATAACATTCATTCTAACCAAAAAAAATTATACGTTCAAGAATATAAGGTTGATAAAAAAACTTGGTATAGATAAACTAAAGGCTCCTCTTTACAAATCACATCCACTTTTTAGAAGCCTATAAAATAAGAGGTAGTCCATCAGGAGGTAAAGGAATAATAGAATAAATTTTATCCCTTAATAATCTAAAAAATGAATTTTTGGTGAGATCGTGAAGAAGAGGAATACCTACCAATATTAACATTTAAAAACATCTATGTAATGTCCTTTAATTTCAAATAATAATTATATAAATATACTATTGAGGGGGGATTTTATTTTATGAACTCTGTTTATTTTAAACTAATTGAAACTAAATTAAAATTATATTCCCATTTTTAGTACCTTTGAGTTAGAACCTTTCTTATAGGACCTTGATAATGAAGACAAAGAAGGAATGAATGAGATTTGCATTAAAGAGAAGTTAGAATGTCAACTACTTCCACCATGTATAAAAATCCATTAATGAGTTATTTTACATGGAGAATGAAATTAAATATAAACTAAAATAGGGAGATGACCATAAACCGAACTCATATTATTCAAACTATATTTTCACTTCTTTTAAATCTTAAAGCACTTCTTATAAAACTATCGATTCAGCAAAACTTTTACCTACCCTTGTTGATGATGATGATGAATAACCTGAGGTAGACACCATAGAAGATATATTTGAGATATAAATAGAATATGAGGTTGTCCATTTATAAAATTAAGGTCCAAATGATGATTTTTTTAATAATATATGGAAGGATTCTCTATAAGGATTTGAATAGGCTACCAAAAGAGAGGTTACTAATGTAAAATAAGTGGTAGAATTAAAATAAATTATGGTTATAACCTTAGTGTATCCCTATCTAATATTACAAAAATAATACATATAGTGAGTAAAAATAGATAAGTAATTCTTAGTGGACTCTCATTAGGTGAAAAGTAAAATATTCTACTTATGATGGGGACAATATTAACATGACCTCCATTTGTTTTAGTTTTATTTAAATAAAATTATTCATTGGATCTCCATCGGGTTCTCAAATATAAAAAATATCTTTGGATAAATAAATAGAAGATTATTCCATAAATGTTACGAATGTGAAGTCCACATACATTATACTTCCACCCCTACTTTAAAAAATACACTAAACTAATTAGGGGGTAGACATGAAGAACTATATCAATTAATTTCTCTAAAGAGAAGTAAATATGAGTAGTTGTGGATGGAAGAGGATTTTCTTCTATTCAACAAAGAAACAAAAAAATTGTTTTTATTGGGGATATTTTCAAGGATGTATAGTTATGTAAATCAGAAAGGTATCCCATCTTGGAAGGGATAACCAAATATTCTATCCCTTTCTACTTTATTTTTCCATTTTAGTTGGTTTTTAATAAAACAAATTGCTTAAAATTTTCCTATTTTTTAACTTTTTGATAATTTAAATATCTTAAGGATTAATAATAATATTTCAAATTGAATTAAAATAATCTTATCATCCAATAACCATGTGATTTATATTATTCTTCACTTTTTATCATTTCAATTTCTCTGAATTAAGCTAATTTGAATGGGAAGTTATGAATAAGTGTAGGGGAATTATAAAACCTATTTATGATTATTTAACCATATGTTTTGATATATTTTTATCGTTATATGAATAAAATATTCTTATTATTGTTTCTCTAATTTTATTTATTTTTAGTGAGTTTTTAGGTTTGTAAAATTGAGGTTTACTGTTGTCATGCCTAATTAAAATTACTTCTTAGTATTAAGGATTAATTGGATCTAAATGTTCTAAAATTAAATTATTATTGAGTGAATTTTTCTCTATTTTCAATGAAATTATGTTTTAGATCTATGAAAATGATGTTTATTGAAAATATTTATATGTAATTAGAATTATATAAGGTGGAAACTAGATTTCTCAACTTCAACCTAAGTAACATAAACATTCTGTAAAATAAAACCTTATGGATCCAACTCAAAATACATTTATAAAAATTAATTTGAAACTAGAGTAAAATGGGCGATTAAGATCCCACAATTAGGCTCTAATACATTAGGCACTAGGTGTGTGATTAAATATATTCCATTGTATATATCTAAAAAGTACAATGCAAAAATAATGGTCAGAAAAAATTTATTAAGATTATAATTATAAAAAATGAAAACATTTAGATTAGGGGAATATTGAACTAAACTTAAGAAGGGGGAAATTAACATAGAAAAATATCATTTCAATTATATTAAGGAAGTGGAAAAGGAAAAATGGGTATAAGTGACTAGAGGAGATTTATATTTTAAAGTGCTTCTTATTAAAGTATCAATTCCACTAAATTATGATTTTTTTACTCTTAGTATAGGAACCTTGTATTATATTTATGTGAATAAGTGATCTAATTACACATAGAAGGATTGAATTTATTTATAATAGATGATTATTTAATTTTATTCTTTACTGATTGTGTATTTGAAACTAGATAGGAAAATAATCATTGTAGTTAAATTTAATTTGTTGTTTTGTCTAAGAGTTAAAAATTGTAAATGTATAGGAGTGATAAGAGATAATATTTTCCTAATTTTTAAATTATTTATAATGAAAACAACCCTATATTTCTAGATAAAATCTAGGCATTTAATTTATTTCTATACATTGTAAAATCTAAAAATTCATTGATAGATGGATTAAATATGGGATTTAAAGTGCATTTATTCATTTTGGAATTAATTGATAAGTCCTGAATTGATTTGAATAATTGGAATTTAACTTTTTGAAGTTTTCCAATTATGTTCTTAAATTTATTCATTCATTTCGATCTAAACTTGAATAGAAAATAAATTTAATTATTTGTTTTTTTGTGGTGCATAAAGGTATCATCCAATTATAGGATTTATGTATGAGGGTATTGATAAACCTATATAAACATCATTCATGTGGTACCATTATAATCACCTAAACAATGAAGGATGTGTAAACATAATTTGAGAAAGCATCATGTCTATATAAACATAAGACACCCCCAATATAAACCTTATTTTCCCCTATGTAATCATTGAATAACCACTATGAAAACAACTGATAAGAAATCACATGCTGATTATAAAGTGAGCATATGGTGTGAATGTGAGGATCAATTGATCATGACATTTCTTTATATTTTTTATCTATGACCTATCTATATTTTTTCCATGTGGATCAAAATCCATAATTCCTGAAATAGAATTTTTTTATGAATTCAAATTCACTCCACATGTTCACCCATATCAGCAATATACTCTCAGTTATCCATGTGATTATCATCTGAAAAGTTACGGAGAGGATGATCATGGGGGAATGAAGAATCTGGGAATATTTGACAAAATTATTACTAAATAATCAACACAATTTTAGTTAGACTTATTGAATTCATCCAGGTAATAGATAAAAGTATTTTAAATAAATATTGTGTAACTAATACTCTTGAAAGAGGGTGTATAAAGACTGACTAAAATAAATATTTTCCTCTACCCATTGAAAAGGATTTGAACTTTGGTCATTCTCGTGGTCTTGTTAGCATAGGGTTTAATGTATTTATTATATTTGTTAATTATAATTCCATTTTCTTAATCACATATGTTTTTATCTTTTTCATCATTTATTTTTGTTTCCACCTTTTTGATGTCATGGTGATTCTTAAATACTCATCAATAATGAGAGGTTATCCTAAGGATCACATGGTAGTTGAATATCAATGAATAATATACTACACACTTTAACTTATTAATTCAATTTTACATTGTAAATTTAGTTGTTTTAAGGGATGACAAGATGATTTTACATAAAGATATGATTTCCCCCATTTTCTTTCGCATTGATAAAATCATTTCCTCTCCTATTGTTTAGATCATCGATGTATGATTGGGACTAGTGGTTTGAATAGTAGATGGACATATAGATGTGAACTATTTGAGAGAGTGGCGGATTGATCACTTTGAGTACTTTTTGGGTGTGAATTATATTCACGCCATTTATTCAGTTAGGTCAAGTGTATCTAATTGGAATATACAAATATTAATATAGAGGTTTACGTCTATAAGATAATAAAGTATCTCTATATTGAATTCAAGGGTGTCTATTTTCATGAATTCATGTTGTCTTAAAATCCCATTTTTCATGTTTCATGAATCAAATCCCATTTATCCTCTATATATAAAAATTAAGAAAACAAAACAAAAACCAATATAAGAATTAGGAAACTAAAGTCCCATGACTATCTCCCTGAGGAAAAACCTTTATCATCTACTAGGTTTCATTCCAAGAGTTTTAGAAATTCTTTATTCATGGTCCATGATCGCTACTACATTAACTAACTTCCAAAATTAATCAGTTTCACTCCACCTATTTCTGACATATTAATTCTCTCATTTATTTCGAGCCGGTGTGGACATACATCACATGGTATGTGGTAACTATGACTTTACAAGAGATTAATTTGGTTTCACACTAGTCTAGAGGATGGATGGTTGAACTTATCTCATCCAATTTGGGAGAATTATTTCCTACTATAGGATTTTATTATAAATTTACAATATATTTTCAAATAATTATATATAATATTATTAATAATGGTTACTAATTTTCCAGTGACAGATCAAAATTACGTGTTGATGGGAACATCTATATATATCATAGGTTCTCCAACTTTCTTTGACTTAGAGATTATTATATGGTTTAAGGATTCATAGTAAGAAACTCTTGAATTTATCACCATATTAGGATACTTTATATTTTGATATGATGGGATTTGGACTATGAGAGTGGTTTTTTACATATCCATATAAAGAGAATCAGAACCCATTAAGATTAAACATTCTTATAAGGACATGTCACACAATTTAATGTCATGTGGTAAGGACCAATGTTTTCGTTTTTAAGATCTTATAGCCCTGACCAAGTGATGTTCCATTTAATATCATGTGCTTCATACCTATTAAAGATCATTTCACGGTCATGTGTTTAGACCTATGGGGTTTTTAGATTAAACATTATAGAGTCTTCCTAAATATCCTAGTAAATAGAAATAAATGACTATGTAGTTCAGGTTGTACAGTTTATGATTTTTTGATAGGATTGTTTAATGTTGTTTAACATCATGTGGTAAGGAATTTTAGTGATAGATTTTAAAGTCATATAGCTATGACTACTAGGTTAAGGATTACTAATAATTGTTAGTATGTGACTAATGCATGAATGAACCTTTCTGGTTCATCATGTTGGTTAGTAACTAAATAGGAGGGGTATGATTGGATTCATAGGGAATAAACCCATTGAGGCCTAATAGATAGAATCATGGGCAATATGGAATGTTGAGGAGGGGTTGGGTATTCCACATGCTTGGATTGAATATGTGTATGTATCACTAATGGATTATAGGGATTATATCATTAGTGATAAAATTATTGGGTATTATACCCAATAAGATCCTATATCATGTTAGGGAATAAGAAGGATATATCTAGGGGATTACATGTATTCCTCTTATAAGTATTTGAAAAAATAATTAACATAGTAAAGGTAAGTCTTGAGTATAACACCGAGTAGGATTCACATATCCAACCTAGTGGTAGGAAGGATAAGGTTGGGTCTTATAAATATGCTATTTGAAGGTCCTTGACCTAGTCAGTGACTCTAGTGATGTAATATTTTAGGACATATAGGTATTAAGAGGCTGATATCCTACCTATAAATAGAAAGGATATGTTTGGGACTTATGTGCATACTTACTATAGGTTCTTAACCTGATTGGTGACTCTAGAGAAGGTGGGTTTTGGGAATTACACCACGTCAAAAACACATGATATGTCTCTGCCTCATTAAGTGGAACAAAGAGGTCAACTGTATACTTGGACTGATAAGATATTGGATATTAGGAAGATAATATTAGAATCATGGTTAAAGGGAGGTTCCAATAGTATCCTCATGATAGCGACCCTCATTATGAAGGAATATATAATTATAATTAACCTGAGGGTCATATTTTTTTGGGTGGAAAAGATAAGGGAGGTATCTTATAGGAGAAATAATCTATATTATTAAATAAAAATATTATAAAAAGGGTGTAATCTATCAAGAATTGACTAATCGTGTACTAGATGATGCAATGGAGGGGGCATGGGTATGTAAAATCCCATGGGTTTGACATGGTAAAATGTGGAACCCAGTCATAAAACATGGAGAAGCATGGAACCCTAGTGTGGATCAAGGAAAAGGGTCACCCAGGTTGAGGATTGGGATAATATGAAACCTTAGTATGATAAAAGGTAAATTTTCGCTCTAGTATGAGGGTAAGTAAACGTTTCTCCCTAGTGTAGTTGTTGGGTGAAGTGTCTTCATATTGAGGTACCACTGGGATGGAGATGGTGAATGTCACATTTGTATTTGATCCCTGTGACTATTAGGTTGTGCAGTACACTATTATATAATCACCATGTAACTTGGGTGTATGTCACCCTCGTATAGCACCATTGGAGTGACTAGAGCATCTCTCTCTATCATGTGGGACACCGTAGTCAGCATCTTTGATATGTTTGGACATAGAAAACACTTTAAGGGAGGAGGTAAGGCTTAGGAAAATGTATCTCATACATCATTTTTTCTCCCTAATTTCCTCCAGAATAGTGTCTATCAGGTCTATTTATTGACTATGGGGATCTCGTATCATTGTATTAAGAGGTTAACCACCTCCCATATTTGGTTGAGGTCAGTAACATTAAGTAATGAGTCACTGGAATAGATGGAAATCCTGAACTTTGTTCATGTTAAGAATAATATGTTTTAGATTGTTGTTTTATTGATGAAGAAGCTTGTGAATAGGAATTGAAATTGATTATGGTGTTTTCTTTTTTAATCAAAACATAAATAAATAATTAAAAATAATAAGATATCAGTAACCTTACATGAGATAAAGCCATTTGACCACGACTAATAATGAGATTCTATGGGATTGATTTAGTCCTTCCATGTATGAAGAAATGGTGATCATGAATCCGACAATAGGATGAGTTACTAAGAGTTTCACATAAAAGGTGGCTTAGATATAGATATAAGAATAGGCTAAATAAAAACTCATAATGAAAATTAAGTTGTTATTCCAAAATTAAAATATTGTGATACAAGTTATCATGATTATTGAAATTATATTCGTATTTTATAATTAAAAGAAGGGAGAAGGAAAAATAAGGAATAATATGTTTGGGGAGTTATTTGAATAAGAATAGAACCACATATGTGAATATTTATATATACTCTATGTAAGGGAATATCCATGTACATGTTTTCCTATTTAGGATATTCTATGTATCTAAATATACTATTGTATATCTAAATTATTATAGATGTATAATTGGATACATGTTTTTTTGTGTAGGAAAATTTGTGTACCATAATGAAATATTTGTGTGATTGGTTCAAAGAGGAAAATTCTTAAGTCATGTTGGTGAACATGTCACATAGTTGAATTGATTGCATATATGAATGGACAACTTTTGTGAGTGATTCATGTATTATTTATTACTAATGATGTGAATTGGCCACGTTGACCATAAATTTCATATATTTTGACAAGCCTTAAACCATGAATGAAGGATGAAACATCAGACTGTATGCATTAATATACCCATGTTAATATCATATAGGAATTATTTATGTATCATGGAAAGAAAGAGTTGAAATTTTTATGGTATTTATGATGAATAATGCCAATGTTTATGTTTTAATGATCCCATGACTTTATAATGAATATATTGATACATACATTATAATTTAATGTGGAATAAGTGTAGGTTTAAAGGAGAATGAAGTGGTCAAATTATTATTTATATTTTTATTTTTCTAAAATCTGTTATACACGTGGTTTCTTATGGAAATTATTATGAATAATATATCTGATAATTCTGTCATATTGAATTTTAAATTATTCACTAGTTGTGGTAAATATTTGAATACATTTTAATGAAATAAAGTAATAGATAGTGCATGATATATAATTTATAATTTTTTCATATCAAAGTAAAGTGTTTGTATTGTGATGACCCAGACCCCCCCTTGGTCCCTTCCTTTGCCAAAATCCGGATCCTTAAGGGGTACGGATCGGTTAGGCCGATCGGTGCGACCGATCGGTGTGACCGATTGGGGTAACCGATCGGTGAGACCGAACGGTGCGACCGATCGAGGCAACCGATCGGTGAGACCGATAGGTGAGACCGATCGGTGCGACCGATCGGTGTGACCGATCGGCGCAACCGGCCGACGTCACCCGGCCTTGCCAAGTTGTTCCAGTAACGTTCCTTTTTCGCAAATAGGGTTTTAAACCCTATTCTGCCTCGTTTAAAAAAATGTCTTAAAGACCCGAAACGCGCACAAAAGTTTTAATTAAATACTGAATCAACTCATGAGTCGGTTTAAACCACCCAGCACCTTTAATGATGAGTCAAGCCGCGTGGTCAACCCACGACTTCCACGTCTTACGCGGTTCAGCGTTTTTATCTCAACCGTCCACGGCTCTTATAAATTAAGGTTTAGGTCGTGGTTTCTCCCTTCCTCGATCGTGGATCTTCTGGTGCATCGGGCGCGCCGCATCGTTATCCGTGAAGTTCCGCCTCCCCCCCCCCCCCGACCTAAGCGTTGGTCGTCTATCAGCAAGTAGGGAATTTCTCTCATCTCTCGCTTTTTTGTATCATGCGGGGTGGGCGTTATTTTGTTCCTATGGAATTGGTTTAACCGAACCTTAATGAAGATAATAAACGAAGTTCTAAAGAATGAAGGGGAAGGGGTTGTGATCGTTGTTCATGCTTTATCTTGTGATTATCCTTTTTAGTTGTGCTGGTTTATGTTTTTCTAAAAATTGAGGCCGTTGGTGGTCGTTGTATGTGCACTGATGAATCCCCTCGTGATGTTTTAAATGGGTTGTTGAAATTGTGAACTCCTGCTGTGAAATTGGTTAATCACGTATACCCGGCTGAATAAGTTGGAAGAACCAGGATAAACCCTACTATGTTAACTCTAGGTTCGAACACACAGGTTTGAAATCATGGACTGTGTTAAGTCTTTTAAATCTGAAATTACCCGGTGGTTGTGTGAATTTGGGGATGGGATTCCCTGTTGGTATGGTTTCAGTAGTTGTGAGTTTGAGATCGGGTGGGTACTCGTTTATATCACAAATTGGGGAGAGATCCTCTGTTGACAGAACCGGGTGTTAGTGTTTTGGTTGATCCTTGCTTTTGATGCTTCCCTTGGTTATACTCATGGTATTTTCCCAGTAGTGCTTAAAATTAATTGAACATTTTGACTGAACGTGAAACAAGAATGGGACAAATGGTTTTTGTGGGCAAGGGTCGTGAACTGTGACTCGGACGCAGTGGTGTTGTGTTCTGTAGGTTGGCTAGGAAAACCTAATATTTGGGTGAGTGTTTGTTACCTATATCTATACTTGTAGCTTTGTGTTTCTTATACGCGCCCCACCCAAGTTGAGCACTCAGTGCCAACCCCCCCCCCCCCCCCCATTTATGGGGGAAGTGTGTTTTTTCCAACACTATTCTTAGTGGCTGGTTATTAGCTCCTTTTCTGCTCCCTTTCCTGGATAGCCAAAGTATCTTCGGGCAGGCTATGATGGCCTGAGGTCCATTATTAGCCCAAGAACCTTCGGGCAGGGTAGTACTGTGGTTCTCCAGGTGTGTGCGGCAGGTGGTTTCCCAAGTGTCTTTGGGAAGAGGCCCAGGTGTCTTCGGGCGTGGTTACGTGAGACAGTTGAGGCCCAGGTGTGTGCGGGCGTTATTTCGGCAGTGGGACTACGTGTGGTTGTGGCCCAGGTGTGTGCGGGCGGGTGTGGCAGTGGGACTGCAGTGAGAATGGCGGGATTGGTCCGATGCGTAGGATGTCTCAATAACCAGTGGGAAAGTGGCGCGGGGTACCCAAACATCGATGTGCTCTGATTATATATATTACTTGACTTGTGTTATTTGGGGAGCGTGCCTTGGTGAGGCCTGGGGTGGTTAGTTTACCTTAAATAGGCGTTTGGTTTGCTCCTTTCTCACGGGACTTTAGCACGTTCCCCCACTTGTGCACGAGAGTCTTGGTTTTCCCAACTGAGTGTACTTGTATTCTCACCCTACGTTTACTTTCAGGTTTCCAGGAGGACTACCAGGGCTGTGCGGGACCCTACTAGTAAGACCGTTGGAGTTGTTTCTGTTGTCGTACCTTTGTTTTCCTTGGGTATTGTACTTTGAGATTTTTTTTTGTACTTGCACCTTGTTGTAAACTGTTTAAAAATGCATGGGGGATTTGTTTGGGTTTATTTATTTACACTTGTTTCTTTTCCCTTTTGGTGGTTGACTTGTCCTATTTCCCGATCCTAAATAATAAAAAGGGTAATGCCTCCCATATTGTGAAAACTCATACCCTTGGTTCTAGTAACCACCCCGGGGCCAACTGGAGGCGGGACTCGGGGGTCATTATCTCTCCTACAACTTAAAGAAGGAAGGGCCTGGCAATCTGCTGACCCTTCCCTCCTTTTGGTGAAGGCGGGTCGTGACAGAATGATATCAAAGGAGGTTTGAGAGGTAGGATGGAGTCTGGAGTTAGGCACAGTGAGGATTGCATGGGATGGTAAGACAACAGCGTTGGGTGACCTTGGTGCGTGAATTAGGCCAGGGATGACCGGCTAGGACACGGGATTTTAGGGCCCCCCATGATCCGATGCAAGGACTCTGGGCCTACCAAACGACCAAGTGAGACCACACTGATTGCAGGGTAGAGACCCTAGGAAAGGTACATGCATCATAAATGACCTGTGTTCTTATGTTTCTGGGATATTTTGGGAATTAAGAATAAATTTAAAATTTTAAGAAGTTTTTCTTTTTATTATGCACTACTTGGGCTTAGGCATTCTTTGTTTACCTTGTAGCTATGGCACCTGGGAGGCGACCACGTGTGGTACAGGTGATCGAGGCTCCGGAGACTACTTTAGCCGATCGGCAGAGAGCTGATCGAGAGGAAGAGGGCAACCAGTGGCAAAAGACTCTTCGGGCCTTCCAGCGACAGGCCCTCAAGAAGTATGAGGGCAGCACCTCCGATATGAAGATGGATGGCTGGCTAGAGGAGCTAGTTATAGCCTTCGGCCTGATTCGGGTCCCGACCGAGTACTGGGTTCCTCTGGCTGTTATCCAGATGCGAGGAGCAGCACGTCAGTGGTGGATGCTTCACCTGGGGAATAGGAAAGAGTCTGAGGTTGCTTGGGAGGATTTCGAGAAGGAGTTCTGGGCGGAGTTCCTCTCCTCGACAATGAAGGTGGAGAAGAGGCAGGAGCTACTCTCTCTCCATCAGGGGAGTATGTCCGTGAGGGAACATGGAATAAAGTTCAAGGACCTCCTACGTTTTGCTCTGGACCTCTTTCCCGATGAGGAGTCTCGGGCAAGACGTTTGGAGGAGGCGCTCCGACCCTCCCTCCAGTATGCTGTTACCCCCTTTACCCTTCCGACATACTTAGAGGTCCAGAAGAAGGCCGAAGTGGTGGAAAGGATGCATGCTCTGGGCGGAGTGTCATGAGAAGGGATCCAGCTGAGACCATCGAAGTGGAAGTCCGTCAGCACCAGGCCTCCAGCATCGGGACCCTCCAGGTTCTGACCCACAGGGAGCAGACCGCAGCAGTTTCAGTTTCGATCCCCTGGCCCACGTTCTTTTCCTTCAGGCTCGGGACCACGGTGCTTCATCTGCGGGAGCCCTGGACATCTTCGGAGTCAGTGCCTCGATCGGGTGCAGTACAGCAGTGGCAGTCATCCCCAGCATCCGCCGCAGCAGCAGTTTCTAGCCAGACCCTACCAGCAGCAGCAGCAGGGACAGCGATCTCCCGCTCCTCCGCAGGCAGACTTAGGAGGAGGAGGCCGACCTCAGGGCGCTCCCCAGGGACCTCGACCAGGGCGTGGTCGGGGAGGTGGCTGACAGCCGAGGGGCAGGGGAGCTGGGCGTGGGCAGTTACACGCCGCAGAGGCAACAGTTCCAACAGGGCCTGAGGTTGTTCGAGGTACGATCAATGTGTTTAGCACTCTTGCTTATGCTTTGTTCGATACCGGAGCTTCGCACTCCTTTGTTGCACCCATTCTAGCCTGTGCCTTGGGTCTAGATGCCGAGAGACTTCCAGTGCCCCTGGTGTTGAGGACACCAGTTGGAGGTTAGACCGACATGCTGTTCGTTTGTCGGGGATGTAGACTGATGTTAGGGCCACATCAGTCGGTTAGGGATCTCCTTCTGCTACAGATTCAGCCGTATGATGTCATCCTAGGCATCGACTGGCTATTTTCTGTATGCGCCGTCATTGACTGTTTCTGAAGGAGGGTGGTGTTCTCAGGTTTGGACGGCCAGCGTGTTACCTTCACCGGCGAGCGGAGCAGTCCGAAGGGAAACAGGAGGGAGGAACCTCTCCTCTCCTTGTTGACCGAGCTGATAGTGGAATCAGTAGATGCTGAGATGGTGGAAGTGCCAGAGATCGTCCGCGAGTTTATTGACATCTTTCTTGAGGAGGTGACGACTCTACCCCCTCGACGCGATATTGAGTTCGGGATAGACCTACAACCCGACGCTCGTCCGATCTCGATGGCTCCTTATCGGATGGCACCTTCGGAGCTACGAGAGTTTCAGATACAGATTGACGATCTGATGAAGAGGGGTTATGTCGGTCCGACTGCATCACCATGGGGCGCTCCAGTCTTGTTCGCAAGGAAGGGAGATGGTGGCCTCAGGTTGTGCATCGACTACAGGAGGCTGAATCAGGTAACGATCAAGAATCACTACCCTCTTCCGAGGATAGATGATTTTTTTGACCAGCTGAAGGGGGCAGGATGGTTCTCGAAGACCGACCTACGGTCCGGATACCACCAGCTGAGGGTGAAGGATAGAGACGTCCAGAAGACGGCGTTCAGGTGCAGGTATGGGCACTTCGAGTTCGTGGTCATTCCCTTTGGTGTTACGAACGCCCCGGCCGTGTTCATGGGGCTTATGAACTCCATCTTCCGGGAGTACCTGGATCAGTTTGTGGTGGTATTCATCGACGATATCCTGATCTATTCAAGGTCAGAAGAGGACCATGAAGAGAACCTGAGGACAGTTTTGGAAGTCCTCCGACAGCACCAGCTCTATGGGAAGTTGTCAAAGTTCAAGTTCTGGACACGAGAAGTGCACTTCCTCGGGCACGTAGTGTCTGAGCAGGGGGTAGCAGTCGACCCATCAAAGGTTGAGGCAGTTGTTTCTTGGGAAGCACCCAAGAATTTGGTGGAAGTCCGGAGTTTCCTCGGACTGGCAGGTTACTACCGGAGATTCGTACCCAAATTCTCCCGAGTAGCAGCCCCTTTTACGGCTTTGACCAAGAAATACCAGGTTTTCGTGTGGAGCGAGCAGTGCGAGTCATCCTTCAGCTACCTAAAAGAAAAGCTGGTTAGTTCCCCAGTGTTGAGATTACCAGAAGAAGGGATGGCCTATGAGGTATTTTGTGATGCTTCAGGACAGGGCATGGGATGCGTGTTGATGCAGCAATAAGGGGTGATCTCTTACGGGTCCAGGCAGCTACGCCCCCATGAGCGTAACTACGCCACCCATGACCTGGAGCTTGTAGCGGTTGTTTTTGCGCTAAAGTTATGGAGGCACTACCTCATAGGGGAATGCTTTGTGGTCTTCACAGATCACAAAAGCTTAAAGTATATCTTCTCCCTGCGGGACTTGAACTTGCGACAATGGAGATGGGTGGAGTTCCTCCAGGACTATGACTTTGAAATCTATTATACTGAGGGCAAGGGAAATGTGGTGGCCGATGCCTTGAGCAGGAGGATACAGAAGGATGCGGTCCGAGAGTCGGCAAATGCCTGGATGGCAATGGAGGAGTTAGCTGCCTTACACCTGGATGCGAAGATGGATAGTGGCATAGGCTGCCTATATCAGATGATAGTGCAGTCATCTCTGTTTCGACAAGTGGAGGAGTCTCAGTGGGGAGACCCAGAGTGCGAAGTGATGCATGATCGGGTTGACCAGGGCGATGCTCCAAGAGAATGGACAGAGGATGGTCAGCACCAGATGCTTTTCCAGAAAAGGTTGTTTGTTCCAAGAGTGATGCGTGGCAAGGTTCTCAGTGAGTTCCACAACTCACCCCTGGCGGTGCACCCAGGAGTTACCAAGATGTACCAGGGGCTGAAAAGGCAGTTTTGGTGGCCCGGAGTTAAGCGAGCGGTGGCAGAATTCATGGCTAAATGATTAGTATGTCAGCAAGTGAAGGCTGAACACCGGGTTCCAGGCGGCCTACTGCAGCCTTTAGCTGTTCCCGAGTGGAAGTGGGACGACATCTCGATGGATTTCGTCACGGGACTACCCAAGGTCCAAGGAGGGTGCGATGCCATCTGGGTGGTGGTGGACAGGTTGACGAAATCAGCTCACTTTCTGGCAATCAGGGAGTCAAGTACTGTGGATGCTTTGGCACGAAAGTACGTGAATGAGGTGGTGCAGTTGCATGGAGTTCCGAGGTCTATAGTCTCGGATATGGATGCACGGTTTACCTCGCGAATATGGAGAGGATTGCAGCATGAGTTTGGCACCCAGTTACGCCTTAGCACTGCTTTCCATCCCCAGACAGATGGACAAACGGAGCGCACCATCCAGACCATGGAGGATATGCTACGGGTATGTGTTCTGGACTCGGGAGAGTCATGGGTGTGATACTTTCCTCTAGTAGAGTTTTCCTACAATAATAGCTACCACTATACCATCGGTATGGCCCCGTTTGAGGCTTTGTACGGGAGGCCATGCCGTTCACCTGTGTGTTGGACCGAAGTAGGAGAGGCAGGCATCCTTGGCCCGGAGGTGGTGCAGAACACGACAGAGAAGATTCAGCTCATACGGGAAAGGATGAAGGCGGCCCAGGACCGACAGAAGTCGTATGCTGATACCAGGAGAAGGCCCTTGGAGTTTGAGGTTGGGGACCACGTGTTCTTGAAGGTCTCCCCGCGGCATGGGCAACGAAGATTCGGCAAGGGGGGTAAGCTTTCCCCCAGATTCGTCGGACCCTTCGAAGTGTTGCAGCGGGTCGGCGAAGTGGCTTATCAGCTAGCGTTACCTCCGCCGCTGCTAAGGATACATGATGTCTTTCATGTATCCCAGCTCCGTCGTTATCTGCACGATGTTTCACACGTCCTTGATTGGGGTGAACTGGACATCGAGGACGACGTAACCTTTGTGGAAAAACCAGTGATGATCGAGGATCGCAAGGAGAAGGTGATTCGTGGGCGAGCCATTCCCTTGGTTCGTGTGTTGTGGAGACATGGCGGGCTCGAAGAGAGTATGTGGGAGAGGGAAGCACAGATTCGTGCCCAATACCCCGGGTTGTTTTGAGATTTGTTCCTTTTGTACATGTTGTGGTAGAACATTTGACTTTTGGCTATGAAATGTACTAGTTTATTTCCTCTGTTGTGTGTGAAAAGCCCCGGCTAAAGGGAAGAGGGAACCCGAACCCTAATCAAGACGCATTAAGGTGGATGCGATTAAACCCGTGCGGGCGAGTCAGTGCCGCCCAAAGCAGATAATATCTTGACATGGGGGAGGGAAACTCCCCAAACCCACATGACCGGGCAGTTTGGCGTGGTATGTTTCTTGGTTCTTGACAGGGGAGTTTTTTTTAGTTAGCAGGGGTTCACTCTTAAGAGGTATCTTTCGAAGATGGTTGTTCGGACCCTCTCTTTCCTTCTGGTTTGTTGTGATTCTCGAGGATGAGAATCGTTTAAGAGGTATCTGATGTGATGACCCAGACCCCCCCTTGGTCCCTTCCTTTGCGAAAATCCGGACCCTTAAAGGGTACGGATCGGTTAGGCCGATCGGTGTGACCGATCGGGGTGACCGATCGGGGTAACCGATCGGTGAGACCGAACGGTGCGACCGATCGGGGAAACCGATCGGTGAGACGGATCGGGGTGACCGATCAGTGAGACGGATTGGTGAAACCGATCGGTGCGACCGATCGGTGTGACCGATCGGCGGAACCGGCCGATGTCACCCGACCTTGCCAAGTTGTTCCAGTAACGCTCCTTTTTTGCAAATAGGGTTTTAAACCCTATTCTGCCTCATTTAAAAAAAATTCTTAAAGACCCAAAACGCGCACAAAAGTTTTAATTAAATACTAAATCAACTCATGAGTCGGTTTAAACCACCCAGCACCTTTAATGATGAGTCAATCCGCGTGGTCAACCCACGACTTCCACGTCTTATGCGGTTAAGCGTTTTTATCTCAACTGTCCCCGGATCTTATAAATTAAGGTTTAGGTCGTGGTTTCTCCCTTCCTCGATCGTGGATCTTCTAGTGCATCGGGCGCGCCGCGTCGTTATCCGTGAAGTTCCGCCTCCCCCCCCCCCCCGACCTATGCGTTGGTCATCTATCAGCAAGTAGGGAATTTCTCTCGTCTCTCGCTTTTGTGTATCATGCGGGGTGGGCGTTATTTTGTTCCTATGGAATTGGTTTAACCAAACCTTAATGAAGATAATAAATGAAGTTCTAAAGAAAGAAGGGGAAGGGGTTGTGATCGTTGTTCAAGCTTTATCTTGTGATTATCCTTTTTAGTTGTGCTGGTTTATGTTTTTCTAAAAATTGAGGCCGTTGGTGGTCGTTGTATGTGCACTGATGAATCCCCTCGTGATGTTTTAAATGGGCTGTTGAAATTGTGAACTCCTGCTGTGAAATTGGTTAATCACGTATACCCGGCTGAATAAGTTAGAAGCACCAGGATAAACCCTACTATGTTAACTCTAGGTGAGAACACACCGGTTTGAAATCATGCAGTGTGTTAAGTCTTTTAAATCTGAAATTACCTGGTGGTTGTGTGAATATGGGGATGGGATTCCCTGTTGGTATGGTTTCGGTGGTTGTGAGTTTGAGACCGGGTGGGTACTCGTTTATATCACAAATTGGGGAGAGATCCTCTGTTGACAGAACCGGGTGTGAGTGTTTTGGTTGATCCTTGCTTTTGATGCTTTCCATGGTTATACTCATGGTAGTTTCCCAGTAGTGCTTAAAATTAATTGAACATTTTGACTGAACATGAAACTAGAATGGGACAAATGGTTTTTGTGGTCAAGGGTCGTGAACTGTGACTCGGACGCAGTGGTGTTGTGTTCCGTAGGTTGGCTAAGAAAACCTAAGCTTTGGGTGAGTGTTTGTTACCTATATCTATACTTGTAGCTTTGTGTTTCTTATTCGCGCCTTACCCATGTTTAGCACTCAGTGCCGAACCCCCCCACCCCCCCATTTATGGGGGAAGGGTGTTTTTCCCAACACTATTCTTAGTGGCTGGTTATTAGCTCCTTTTCTGCTCCCTTTCCCGAATAGCCCAAGTATCTTAAGGCAGGCTCTGATGGCCTGAGGTCCATTATTAGCCCAAGAACCTTCGGGAAGGGTAGTACTGTGGTTGTCCAGGTGTGTGCGGCAGGTGGTTTCCCAAGTGTCTTCGAGATGAGGCCCAGGTGTCTTCGGGCGTGATAGTTGATCTTCTGGCCCAGGTGTCTTCGGGCGTGGTTACGTGAGACAGTTGATGCCCAGGTGTGTGCGGGCGGGATTTCGGCAGTGGGACTGTGTGTGGTTGTGGCCCAGGTGTGTGCGGGCGGGTGTGGCAGTGGGACTGCAGTGAGAATGGCGGGATTGGTCTGATGCGTAGGATGTCTCAATAACCAGTGGGAAAGTGGCGCGGGGTACCCAAACATCGATGTGCTCTGATTATATATATTACTTGACTTGCGTTATTTGGGGAGCGTGCCTTGGTGAGGCCTGGGGTGGTTAGTTTACCTTAAATAGGCGTTTGGTTTGCTCCTTTCTCACGGGACTTTAGCACGTTCCCCCACTTGTGCACGAGAGTCTTGGTTTTCCCTACTGAGGGTACTTGTATGCTCACCCTACGTTTACTTTCAGGTTTCTAGGAGGACTACCAGGGCTGTGCGGGACCCTACTAGTCGGACAGTTGGAGTTGTTGCTATTCTTGTACCTTTTTTTTCCTTGGGTATTGTTCTTTGAGCTTTTTTTTGTACTTGCACCTTGTTGTAAACTGTTTAAACATGCATGGGGGCTTTGTTTGGGTTTATTTATTTACACTTGTTTCTTTTCCCTTTTGGTGGTTGACTTGTCCTATTTCCCGATCCTAAATAATAAAAAGGGTAATGCCTCCCATATTGTAAAAACTCATACACTTGGTGCTAGTCGCCACCCAGGGGCCAACTGCAGGCGGGACTCGGGGGTCATTATCTCTCCTACAACATAAAGAATGAAAGGCCTGGAAATCTGCTGACCCTTCCCTCCTTTTGGTGAAGGCGGGTTGTGACATGTATGGCGTGAAAGATGAATAGTGAGATAACATGAAGAGAAATAGGTTCATGATTATTATTTTTCAAGAAATTAAATAATACCACCACCACAATCCATTTTTTTTATTTTTAAAAAGCCACTTTTAGGTAAGTAGGAACCATACAAGAAAGAGCCACAAGTTCACGCAAAAACCCCCTATCCATCATCCAAAATTCAAATTAGAAGATTAAAATTTCAAAACCAAAATTCAGACAAACTTCCCAATTCAGCTTCAAACCACGAGCTACCCACATCAATCCTCATCATGGGGAGACCTCTAATCTCACCCATTGCCATCATCAAAACACCGGCCTGACATCGTAGCATTATCACTGCCATCACATCTTCACATGATCAATAGAAATCATCCTCATCACCTTAGCATATTTGAATGTATCCCCGACCACCACCGCTAGAATGAAGAAACCCATCACAGTAACATTGTGTTATCCCCCATCACCAAATCATCGTCTTCATCATCACTGGAACCAAAACACAACCTTTCCATCCATGATTGAAATTTCATCACTGTCAACCTCCTCAAGCCACCCCCTCAAGATCACATCCCAAAGGACCTTGAAGACCTCCACATATCTCCACCTCGTAGAGAATTGTGGCCTCCTGGAACCAGAGCATAGAAAAATTCACTATCAAAGTACTATAGTGAATTCCAATATATGGATATACCCGGCTTTTTGTAAAATAAAAATGATTCTTTTCTAATGGATTGTATGATTTAGGATTGTTTCTAGATCATGTTAAGGCCTTGATACTCTTATTTAGTAGTGAACATTATAAATTATAATGTTTATGTGGGTGTGATTTAATGTTTTTTTCAATAAATTTGTTTTTATATATCTAAAGTAAAATGTTTTTTTAATAACAAAACATAAAAATAACAAATAACTAATTTACCCCCACCCCCACTCGGGGTCACATAGATCCAAATTAGTCCATACAATTGGTATTAGAGGGATATTCCTTCATTTATACTATATTATTTGAAGCTTTAAGAAGAAAATTATTGTCATAAATGTTCAATAATCAGTTAATAACAAGGGTATTACTATCATTAATGGAAAAACTATCATATTCATAATGAAATAATATTACCCTATATTTATCCATTATCTATGAATTTTTTGAATCTGTTGTATATTTTTTCACTCCTACTATTGAGGGTTCTCCATTAATAACTATATGTAAGAGGAATCTAGAGAATAATGGATGATCTGGAAATTATACTGTTTCTTCTCTCTCATAAAGTAAAGTTCTATGAGTTAAAGAAATTGGAAATTTCAAATGCATTCAAGATATGCTAAAGAATATATATACAGGTAACATGATTTTGAATAAATAAAATTCACAAATTTGTAGATCAAATTATGAATACTTTTAAATGGGATATTATGAATCTATTGGTTAGTTTTTCACTATGCTTAATGGTATTTTAATCACCTAAAGAATTATTGGATAAAATAAATAAGAATTGATGATTGTTGAAAAGATACTATGAATTTTTATCGATATATTTGATTATAAATTTTCAAATTTTGATGGTAGAGAGACTGAAATAATATATCAAGATGATTTTTATAGTATTATCATTACATATGATATGAGAAAAGATAATTCTATCAAAATAATTTGAAAGGAAAATCATTAAATATTATCCAAGAACACTATACAAGAAAAGTCAAGCAAATTTATTTTTGATAAATAATTCAGTGAATTTGATTTGGATAATAAAGTGAATAATAATTCTGAGGAATTTTATGTCCTGATTTATAATAAATCTGAAGGGAGTAATAGGTAATTTTAAATGAAAATCACCACAGAAATGATTTAACAGTGGGTCCATTGTATAATTTTTATAAAATTCTCCAGGACTGAAAAAAGATGAGGATATTTATGAATAATATAAAAGTATAATAAAATCATTGAAGAATAAATCATACATATCAACATTCCATTTAAATATAAGGAATAGTAATTTAACTATATTTAAAAAAGACATTTTTTTGTCCAAATGTGATGAAGATGATGATTGTGAATAATTGAATGTTTATAATTCTTGTGATGAATGATTTAATAAATTTATTTTTTCTAAGGTAAATGATAATAGTTTTACTAGTGATGAAAGTGTAAACTCTAGAGAATATTAAGAGAAAATTTATATAGAGTTCATGATAAAGATAGTATTTAAGTAATTCCCTTGAAAATTAATATTCTTGTGAAATAGAATAAGAAATTAAAGAATGATGGTCATCCTATTAACAATGAATAAATAGTGCATGAGGAATAAAAATACATATTATTAAAATATATTAGGGACCTGAAAAAGTTACTTGATAAAGGTAAAAACATCAACACCAATCTTGATAAAAATATGAGGGGGAAGGAGAAATAATCCAACTATATACAATAAAACTATTTGAAGATGAATATGGAATATCTGACTCCCAAAATTTTATTTTTGAATTTGGGGAAATATCTATGAAGTATAAATATTATAAATATCAAAAAATATCTCCTTTAAAGTTTAATAATGAGGCTTAAGATATTAGTAAAGTTTATTATAAGAATATTTTAGTCAATAAGACCATGTGTGTTCCTAAAACAAGTGAATTCCAAAATTATGGAATTATAGACTTTGAATAAATAACTACTACAACATGAGACTCTATTAAGATTTGGAGGAAATTTAATATGGATAAGAATATTTTGGGATTTTACCATAATTTTATTTCAAAAAAAAGGATCCAAAAATTATGGTTAAAAATATGCTGGAATACAGTTACATAGTTATGTAAAACATTTAGGTTACAATGGAAAACACGTTTTTATTGAAATTTCATGTGATATGGGGGATTTGAGGATACAAACAAATGTACTAGTGTAATCGCCTGCACTGCAATGGATTTAGTAGGTATTGGAAGTCAAATTTAAGGTAAATCCATCCCAATCAAATAATATAGACACAAAAGAAATTTTTAAAATCAAAATTTAAGAATAAGAATAGATTCCAACCTCTTGAAACTCTTTGTGGGAGGTGTGATCAGCCTATAAATCTTTATAATGTATACTAACCCAAAATGTTCATATATAAATATTATATCATATTATATGAATATTCATTATATAAAATTAAGATCAATCATATATCCATAAAGGATCAGTATCATTAGAAAACTCTAATATATAAACAACTAGTATATAAAATATCTACATCATCTATAACATATTTCTTAAAAATTTGAACCCTTATTAAACATATCACAATTAAAATAATTCTTCATATCCTAAGGAAAAGGAAACATAATTAAGGGTGTTCTCAAATTCTTATTAATGTTAAACAATGTAGATATCACTAATCACTTATGTGTAGCATGAGCATATGGGTGTGAAAATATGAAATTAGTCATTGAAAACATACCCTGTAATTTGTAGATCAAAATCATGAGCCATAGAATAAATTTTTTCATATCATAAGACATGAATCACAAATGAATCAAATAACATGATCCATAAAAGCATAACATTGGAATAAGTTCATATCATAAAAGAGTGGCATAAAGTGTTGAATAATCATAATAATAGAAATGTATGTTAATGGTAACCACAAAGACATTGATCACATGTTAGTCTTGGGATAACCTCCAATGTACCTGGTTTTGGATTTGGATAAACTCTCATGTACCCTCTTGAGGTCTTTGGATAAGCTTCTGTGTACACTTTTTCAGGTTATGGATAACTTCATGTGTACCATTTGAGGTTATAAAACATTAATCTTTACACAATTAATTAGAAGGATATATAATTATAGGATAAACTATCACATTATCATAAATATATTCATATACATGACATGATATCATAAAACATTCACCAGAACATCATAGCATGGCCCATAGAAAATAAACAGGTTTCTTAAACATGTCATCATCATAATCATAAAAAATACAATGAAATAATAAGTATGGTATCATTGGATCATATATCCAATAAATATAAGTATTATAAGAGGATGCTATCATTGATGAAAAATTACTTTAAAAGATCACTTCAGTATTTCTTGAAAAAAACACTTTTCAATTTGAAATAACATATCTAAAATCTAAAAAAATTAAAAATATAAAGGAAAAAAATATTCGTAAAAAGACATAGAAAATTTTAAATAGATATTCAAATCATTTATATTTCATGATGTTGGTAAATTTCATTTATACAAAGTATGTCAAAATAATGATTTGTTTTACATTTTCTGTAAAAATTCAACAGTACCTCATTGAAAAAATAATAAGAATATTCCTACAAAAAAATTATAATAAGTCAAACATGGGTAAAAATGAGTTCAAAAATAAAAAGATAATAGTAAAAACCTTATTTAAAACATTTTAAATAAAACATGGATGTGGAAGAAAAATATTCCAAACCAAAAAGGGAAATAAATTTTGTTTTCATTAAAAAAATTCTTTTGGTCACTTCAGAAATTAAAGAGGTGAAAATTAAAATATATATATATAATATCAAAAAATAATTATAGGATTATAGTTTTCCTGATATTTTATATATATATATATATCACATAATTTTTTCATTAGAATCATAAAAACCCGATAAAAATGTGATTTTAATATAAAACCATTACCACTTTGGTAAAGTTTGAATGATAATCCCCATGAAAGAATAACAACAAATAATGAATTCAATATAATGAACATGAGTATATTCATGATATAACAAGTCAAAGGTGAATTATTTAAACCGCATTAAGAAAATAAATCTGTATAACATAAACCATTTCTCAATGAAACAATATTGAGACAACCAATGCTTACAACATTATTAAACTTTGAATAAATAACTAATGAAAGAGAGGACCATTTAATGATTTGTAAATCCCCATAACATTCATTAAAATCATCCTAAAAATAATTCATGGGATATATATTCAAAAATAAAATAAAATAATTGGTGAATATGGAATATTTCTCATGGAATTAAAAGTGAGACGAACAACCCTTACTTTATGTTTGACATGCATTGTAAGCCCTCTAACAACCCGCACTTCATGAAAACATCATTATTATATATTAATGGACATTGTAATTGTCTTTTAAGAATACGTGCACCTATTATTCATGGATCAGAAATTTTAAAGGAAATTTGGGTAGGTTTGGGTGAAGCTAGGTGGCAAAATGTATTGTAAATAAGTGAGAATAGGGGTGTCCTTATATAAGGCAGAGAAGGGGATATATTGTAATTTTTCAAAACATTAAAAAAATTAAAAGTTTCATCAATGGAAAAGTGGTTCTAAATCAAATTAATTCTGAATTAAATATGATATAGGATTTACATAAACTCTATAATAATATTTTGAAAAGTTTTTAGGATATTTTAAACCTTATCTCTTTAGTTTAACCCCTATAAACCCTTTTTATCTTTAACAGTGGTAACACATTTTTTAATAATAAAACGTTATTAAAATTACATATGAGGTAAAAGTTGGAAAAAATGGTTTATGGATGTCATTTTCGACCATATATCATCCCCCTTGTCCTATTTAAATATCTTTAGGATCTTTAAATCAATTAATAAAATATTATATTATTAAAAAAACTCATTAATTTCATTTTTGGAAATACTCAATTAATTTTACTTTAAAGTTATGAATAATAAATATTTTTTGAATATAGACCCTTTAACCATAACTTATACATTATAATTACCCATAAAATTCATGGCACACATTAATTCATCCAAATCTATTTATTTTAATGTTTTTAAAATTATTTAGTAACTTTTTATACCACTTTAATAGGCACAATTTCAGCTTTGCATAAGAATTTAAGTCAATTATACCACCATTAAAAATATAAAATAAATTAAAATCATAACAATAATTTAATAATATTCTAAATAATCATTTATAACTAACTATAACTATAATGGCCCAACTAATATGCCACTAAACCAGAAACCTAATCTGGTTTTCCACAATGCCTCAAGCGTGCCTCCTATTATGACAAAGGCTATTGACTATAATTAAGGGTTTAAAGTTAGTGGAATGTGTATACTATACCCTCTTATCAAAGTAACAATAATGGAAATAACTAAATATCAACCAATGTAGTAAATAAACCAATTGTATAAGTAATAAATAAACTAAAACAGAATCATACTGTAATAATAAATGAAATGCAATAAAATCCCAAAGAAACATGTCATATATACAACATTGGCCACCCACTAAACCAACCATAAATATAAGAGTACATAAAATAAACTAAAATAACTGTATAAGTCCCTAATAAAAAATCTGATCCAAACCACATACCAAATATTCGTGATACTTTTGAGCTACTCTATCCTGAGAAAAATAATCCATATGAGTGAATCTCTTTGATCATTAACCTTAGGCCTAATCGATATACATCATGTATCTACAATCAAACTAAAAAAACATAAATAAGGTATAGAAGAACACCTAGGTGCACATATACGGGTGATAAATAATCATAGTAGGACACCCCAATGATGAACCTATAATACTATTATCATAAGATCATGATCATGTAATATGCTCATCCTAGCCGATATATAACTAGAAAAAATCAAATAAATCAAGTGAAACAACACTTTATCCGTAGGACTATGATCCCAGTCAATTGATAAATTTTTCATCATGTATATATCTGTGTATAAGAGTTTATATATATATTCCCATAAATATATATATACACTTGAGTAAGGTGAAAAATAAGATAATTCAACAATAGTCGATCATCGGGTTCATAATACTGATTGTGTAGACATCCTATAAAAATGGAATTGAGCTGGATTTTGTGACACTTGATCCATGTTTAATTAATCTTATCTCTAGGTCCATAATATTGATTGAAAATACCGAATTTAGTATCCATGGAAATGTCTCTAAGCAAATAATTTCACTAAAGGGGGATACATATCCTAGCCCTGGGTTCACCTGTACTCAACTCCGATCACTATAACGAATAATTCCATATAATAACAAAAAATCCTATAAATGGTCACTGGTAATGATTACATACAAATCAATCCATGTTAATCCATTATTATTTCTTAATCCTAAGTCTATATCCATAGGAAATCACAACATTGTGACTCAGATAATCCCTAAGGGGATGACGATTATGTGATCTGAAAAAATAATGTAATCAGGAACCAACTATATGCTCAACATCCATTCACATAAATGGATTAATATCCCCATCACTAGGAATTTCATCTAGGTTTTGAGTAATGGTCCTTCCACCTGGACCTAGGTAGAATCCTAGTTGTCGCTCAAGGAGATGATAATCATCCATTGAGTATATGTCACATCAACTATGAGGAGCACCATTTCCAACACCACGTTCTAGTCATTGATCAGGGAGATCCTAATCATCCCCATCAATCAAGTGTCAAAATCAATATATATTCCTTACTTTAATATCAAAATCATAGGGATTTCATTCCAAAATACAATAAACATAGGGACCTCATGCCCAAATATCATAATCATAGGGATTACATGCCTTAATATCATATTAATAGGGACACCATGCATGACTGTCATAATCATAGAGACCCAATGCATGAATATCATAATCAATAAGCCTCAAAATACAGATCCTAGGAAGTAAATTATAGAATACCCATAATAATATAATAATCAAATAAACGGCTCAGAATCTGGATCCAAGGAAACACATCTATGCATCCAAAAAAATAACAAATAATAAAAAGTTTTATAAGCTAGATCCCAAGAAATATATTTGGGCGTACCCATAATGAAATTCACAATTCATAAGGCTTATTATCCACAAACTAGGAAGTACCTCTGGTAAACATCGATGCGTTAGTAGTAAAAAAGTGAATTCATAAACAAAATAATGGGGGTGTCCAAATGCCTAAATCTACCTCTACTTCAATATCCCCATAGTATTACATGATTGGAATTGGTTCTAAGGTTACACCCTCTACCATATCTACTCAAACCCCTAATACTCTAGATCAGGTTTGTTCAAACACTCACGCACCCATTGTGTCCCTTACGTCAAGACATAAAAGAGGCATCATTCTTGGAATCCTCAGAGATAGAACATAGGAAGATGAATCCAACATGATACCTTCAAGAAAAGTATACATAGGTAGAGGCATCCTACATGGGACCCTCATAATGGTATACATGTAGAGGGATCCTGTAAAGGATTCCCTAGGTCAGAATGTATGTGAAGGCATCCCACATAAGAACCTCAGTGACACTAATAAGATAGAGGCATCCTGCATGGGATCTTATGGTTAAAAAGATAAGATGGACTCTTGACCCAAAAAAGGTCCTTGAATAAGAGTCTAGAGAGATAGATCATAGGCCATATCATATCAAGGGTTTCACTTTGAGGAGATAGCTGAATTTTTCTACTAGAGGAATAACCACTCTATTTTGGAAAATGATCATATTTCCTCTTAGAATTACTCAAGTCACCTCAAGGGTTTCGCCATCATGATATATGAAAAAATATGCTCAAAATGGACTACTCATGTGTCCATTTCTAAATTCAGTTCGTAAATACATGAACCCCCACCCCCACCCCCACCCCCCAAATGGGTGGTAAGGGTGGAGTACATGGTTTTTATACCATAGTATAAGGCATGTGCCCTCAAAGCTCCATATGGGTGTGTACTATAGCAAGATTTGGCATATAAAACCCAATTACATGGTGTGTATGTTCGGTACATGGTGTGTATCCAACATGGGGTACCTACCTATATACCTCACATGGATTGGCCATGAAAATTTCCTAGTCATGTACTCTACATAGTCATGTGACCATACATGGGTTTCCTAGACATGTAATCAACTACATAGATGAGTACTATTAAATAGTGTGTATATCCTATACATAGATTATACTTCTAAAATATACTATATTCCCTGAATAGGAAGCACACCAAACATGTGTCCCTAACCTACACATCATGTGATTAGTATTTCCACATTAGAAACCCCTCAAAAAGGCCCAAAAACTCTTGTCTCTCATCGAAAGGTATATATAGACCCACTATGGGTACTAAAACGTGATAAAAAGGTTTAAAACTAGGAATCAGTGAATCTATGGGGATTATGAAAAATATTAAAATGTTCAACCATTGTGAAAAATTAACTGAATCTTACCCTGTATCCACAGTCCACGACTATCGCATGACGATTCAGCTCCTGCTTAGCTTTGCGGTGTTACCTCTCTTCTTATATATCTCTCTATATCTCTATCTCCCCTATTTCTCTCTCGATCATGTAAAGGAGGAAACCCATGGGCGTTTAATTGAGAATCCAAAGTAAAGGAGATAAAACAAATAAAATAATCATTTACTGGAACATTTTCTATCTTATTAATAGTGGAAATGCATGAAAATCGGGCTAGAACCCTAGAAACTTTATCTCGTCGAAGCCAATATTGATATGCATGCACCTTTGGTGTTTCATACTATTCTAAAGGCATCAAAATGATTGTTTTTAAAAAATCATGCACTATCCATGAATTGGTCTAAAATGATTGTACAACCAAGCTCATTTCCTAGAAGGAATATATGAATATGGGACAACCTCACTCATAGATTTCCCTTGATCAAAATAAAATGTCAACCTATAAGGATATGCATAAAAATTAAGGGACTCTAGGTGTACCACCTACCCCTACTAATAAAATCTCACAACTGGGTCATAAAGACAAACCATCGAGCCCAAAATTCCACCTCTCTAAGGGATGGACATAATGACTCGACCTATGAGATTCAAAACAATCAACGTGTACTACAAGTTCCCAATCCTCAATTGTAATACTCATAACAGACATCCCATAGAATTATCATGATATAACGTATATTAGATACTAAACTGATACTCATTGAGAATCTATATATGGTAATACCCCCCCCCCCCCCCGCAAGATCCAGTTAATATGAAACATCATTGTATTTATTGTAATTTTATTGAATGATTGTAACAAATAACCACAAAAAAGTCCAGTTGTGTAAAATGTCATTCCTTGTTTTGTGGAGAAATAAATTATAGGATGTTACTGACACATACAATAACTGAAACTAGAAAAAAAACCCATGATGGGTCCAACATTTGGGACTAATATTTCATATCAACATAATCGAGTCAATACACCCCCCATGTACAGGGAATAACTCATCAGCCTCACCATAAAATGTCTCACAATATATCCACATTGCCAGTCATCAGAAGGAAAAATATATTCAAGTTGGATCAATAGATTATAATTCCACCAATAATCAATATTAGAAAACGAAATTTAGGTATTTGTTGACACATTAAACAATTTTAATCTATTGTGTGTAATAATCACACACTAGAAGGAAAAGAACATGTAAGTCCTATATTCCAACTATAATGCATGAGATGCATCTTTCCTTTGTCGTCCAAGAGTCAAAATATTTCAATGACCTCTCACCACTGGGTCGTGATCCATAAATCCATAATAAATCATAACATCCACACCACATGTGAATATCTCAAAGAGAAAATCATACAAAACATTACTATCATAGATCATAATAGAAATCCCATATCCCTAAAAACCATGACTTCTTATAGGAAAAAGTGTTCTCAACTCACTAGTCTGATATCCATTACAAGTTCTGACACATTACTAATACTCTTGTATATTATATCTAAAATAGTAAATAAAATGTAAATGAACACCTTTAATACCACATTATAACATCCAATCTCAGAGTCCACTAAATCAGTGCCTTGAGTCGGTTCTCCACAAGGCCTCAAGCATACCTCCCCATATAAAAATACTTCTTACTAACATAAATGGTCTAAAGGTGGTATAATGGGGATATTATACCCTTATATCCAATTAAAAAAGTGTAAATAACTAAATATCATCCAAATAGGTAAATAAACATAGTAAAAAATAAGTAAATTATCTTAAATATATGCATTCAGTAATAATAAAATAAATGTTATAAAATTATTGATAGTTATGTCATATAAACAAAATTGGTAACCCACTAGGCTGACCATACATACAAGAGTATATAAAAGAAACTAAAATAAATTTACATGGATATATAATAAAATCTGATCTAGAATAGAAACCTAATATCCATTAAACTACTAATATGTTCCATCCTGATCAAAATAATCTACATAAGTATCTCCACTTGATCATGAAACCCCAGGCCTCAACCTTATCCATCATTTATATGTTCTCAACATAAAAATCTGATATAAGTCATGAACACACAATTAGGTGCATTTATATGGGTGAGAAATAAAATTAGTAGGCCACCCTAATGCCAAGCCTATAAATCTTCTATCATATGTTCATGCTCATGAAAAATGATTAGCCGAGCTAATATACAACTAGAAAGTTAAATCAAATAAATCAAGTGAAACCATACACAATTTGGGGTTTTGTGATCCCAGTAAACTGGGAAATGTGTCATCATATATATATATATATATATATAATTTTATATATATTCACATATATATATATACATAAATATGTATATACATGAGTGACGTGAAAAATAAGATAAATCAATAGCATAAGGTTTTTGGGTCTGTAATCCGAATAGTCTAGACATCCTATGAAATGAGAATTAAGTTTTATGTCATACCACTCAAACCATGTATACTTAAGTAAATATCTAGGTATACAATCCTGATTGAAAATAATTTCTTTTTCCATTTTCATAAATGTCTCTGATAAAGCTATGTCACCACATGGGCATATATGTACCACCCTTGAATTCACCTATACTTGCATACAAACACTATAATGAAGAATGTCATATACCAATCAAAAATATTATAAATAGTCACTGAGTTGAATTCCATACAACTAAATCCACATGAATCCAATAAAATGTATTAATCATAGGTCTCGATACATGGTAAATCATGACAATTTAAATCAGACAATCCCTAAGGTGCTGACCCTTCAGTGATATAAAAAGGGAATGCTCTCTGAATCCAAGCACATACTCCGTATCCATTCTTATAAATAGCTCATCATCCCCATAACAAATATTTTCATCTAGGATACATAGTAATGGTGAATCCACCCAGCCCTAGGTAGAATCATAAGCATCACTCCTGGTGAGTTTAATCATCCATCGAGTATATATCACCTCAATAGTGAAGTGTGTCGTGTCGAACACCACTATCAAGTAATTGATCCAAGAGAGTGTAATCATCCCAATTTCTTGATTATCATAATAATTAGGGACTCCATTCCAAAAACCCATAATCATAGGGATTCCATTCCTAAATATCATAAACATAGGGACACCATGCCTAGATATCATAATCATTAGGATGTCACAACCAAATATCATAATCATCATAATTACATGCCCGAATATCAAAATCATAGGGAAACCATTCCCAAATATCCTAATCAATAAAAAATAAAATCTGGATATCATTATTTATATTTCATAATCCCAATAATAATATAAAAATCAAATAAAATGCTTATAAGTTGGATCCTAGGAAACACCTCTGTGAATCCCAATAAAATAGAAAATAATATAAAGGCTCAAAAGTCAGATCCCAAGAAATGTGCCTAGGTACCCCAATAAATAACATGTCATCACATAAGAATCATCATCCAAAAACCATTAACCCCCTCTAATAATCATCCCAACATCATCAATAAACTAGTGAATTCATAAATGGAAGAGTGATGGTGGTCAAACACCTAAACCCACCACTATTTCCATAGCCTCATGGGACTACAGGTTTGGAATGGTTTCTAAGTTGACACCGAATTCCATCACTATCTAAACCCCCAACACTCTAGATTAGGGTCGGTCAAATACCCAAGAACCCACTAGGTCCCTTAAGTCATGACATTGAAGAGGAATCCTACTCATAATCCTCAGGGGTGGTTCACAGGAAGAGGAATTATACATTGGACCATCAACAATATTGTACATAGGTAGAGGAATCCTACATGGGGTCCTTAAAATGGAATAAGTGTAGAGATATTCGATATGGGATTCCATAGGTCATCATGTACACGAATTCAACCCACCTGGGACCCTTGGTAATAGTGATAAGATAAAGGAATCCTCCATAGGATCCTTTAGGTGAAATGATAAGATGGTCTCCTGTACCAAAAGGAAAATTCCTTGAATACTATTCTAGAGATAGGTTTCATAGGCAATCTAAAATCTAGGGTCTCACTCTCAGGAGATAGCTGAATTTTAATACCATATGAAGAATGTATCCATCTATAAAAACACCTCAAATGCCTCATATGAGTCATAAAATCACTTCAAGGGTTTCACCATCACGATCGATTCATAATTATACTCAAAATAGACTACTCATGTGTATAATTATAAATCCGAGTTGCAAAGACGTGAAAACCCCACAAAGGGTAGGAAGGGAGGAGTACACAAGGTGCACCCCCAAACCTCCAGATGGATGGGTACTCCGACAAAAAATTTCCATGTAAAACACATGTACAAAGAATGTAATTCGGGTATCTGATGTGTACCCTACATGGAGAACCTAATTATGTTCCTCACATAGCCAAACCATGAACTTTTCTTGGCTATGTACTCTACATTTCCATGTGCCCCTAGATGGGTTGTCTAGTCATGTTCTCAGCTATAGGACCGAGTACCAATAGATGTTGTGTATATACCAAACAAAGTATATACTTATTAAATGTTTATCTCCCCCAAATAGTAAGAACACATGACATGTGTTCCTAAACTACATGTCATGGGATTAGGACATTTGAATAGGAAACCCCAAAAATCGGCCCGAAACCTCTGTTTTCTCCTCAAAATGAATTGATCGACCCACTAGGGGTCCTAATTGGTGATAAAATTTGGTTAGAACTATTAATCGTTAAATAAACTTTTATTTATGGATTAACATAAAAATAGAATACCTTTAGGAAAAATATATCGAATCTTGACCTGTATCCACAGTCCATGGCTACAACACAATAATTCATCTCCTACCAATATCTTTCATAGTTAATCCTTTCATATCCCTCTCTCTCTCTCTTTATCCCTTTCTCTCCCAGTCGCACAGAGGAGGAAACCCATAGGGGTATTACATGACAATCCAAAGGGGGAGAGAAAAAAAATGAGAAAAGGAAAATAAAGAAAATAAAATAAAAGAAAATGGTAAATGGGTCCAGTCCCATCCCTGATGATCAATATGAATTTATCCCCACCTTGGTAAAAAAAACTATATTCCAGACTCAACAATGGAGATAGAATCTCAATCAAAATCTTATTTCACAATAAATTATTGAACAATCATCTATGGATAAAATAATATTGAATGAATTAAATATTAATTATTATTTACTCCATAAAATGTTCAAACAACATGGAATTCTAAAAAACTCCTTTATTAAGGTAAAAAACATATTCTAAGATCAAGGGAGTGGTCAGAAAAGTTATTTAAGATCATATTCTCTATAAAAATGGAATTTTTACTCATAAAAAGTATTTGATAAAAAAATTCAAATTTCACCAAAAATTTCCAGTCTTGAAATGCACGAGTTCTTAAGGAAAATGCTTTTTATCATCATGAAAAAATATAGATTTTTCTAAAAGAAAAGAGAGTGGAATTTTTCATTTTTCTTGAAATAAAATAATATATAATCATTATCAATAAAAAATGGTACACAATTTGCATAACATAAACCATATATGTGGATAGTCAAACCCCACTCATAAAATAGATTTGTGGAAAGTGTTAAGGTTATTCTAAACTCTTATACCATATTTTTTTACCTTGTTTTACCAATTTTTCACATACTGAGGTTTCAAATATTTACCATGCTTACTCTGCATAATGATAAAAAATAAAATGTGCCTATTTTAAAAAATATAAACTCATGATTAAAAATAAGTATTATATTTTTCATTATTTAATTTTTATAAGTGGTATAAATTAATTTTAATATAAATGTGTAAAACATGATGAAAAACATTTGATATAAATATAAATTTTTAATCATAAAATTAAACTCATATCAAAATCGGGAATAATGAAAATTCATATAAAATTAGATATATTATTCTAAAAAAATTTCACATTTCAAATTAATGCTAAATTGATAATATAATGAAACTTTTAAAATTATTTATTTATTGAAATGAAATAACTTTATTTGAAAATTCATTATTTTTCACTATTCACTAAAAAATCAATCATTTTAGAAAAATCCAAACATATTATTCTATGTTAATCATTGATATAAATATTTAAAAATGATTTTAATTTTATAAAATACAATTTCTAAAAATTTCATAAAATTATTATAATATTTGGTCACAAAATGTTTCGAAAACCATTTTTTTAAGATATATTTTTTAATGCATAAAATGACTATGCTAAAAATTGAGTGGTTATTTCCTAATAATTAATAGATAAATTTTTATTTATTGCTATCATTATATATATATTTAAAATTGTGGTTACTCATATTCATAACCATTAATTCAAAAGCAAGGTTACAATGGTTATTTTAGAATAATAAATTTCATTCTAATAATTTTTAAACTAAATTAGTTGTAAGTAAACACATTATGAAAAATAAATTATGTGTTAAGAAATTTATCTAGCTTATTATTATTTTAAACTAAATTGATTGGGGTGTCACATTATTCCTCCATTAATTTAATTACATCCTCATAATTTTATCTCAATTATTATTGGCTCTATATTCGAAAATACCATTGTTGAAAACCCTCATCATACAAAGGGAAAATAAAACTTCCTTTGAAAAATGGGAGTATAAAAATATAAAGTATACATAAAATAACACACAATCTAGTTCCTAAATAATGAGAAAATTATTGGGATGTTAAAATATATACATAAAGGATAAATTTAACATCCAAGTATTAATATAGAGTGATAGAGAAAATAATTATGAGAAGGTTAATGGCCAAAAAAACATAAACTTGTGAGGGGTTAAAGGACCATCAAATCATCATAAATGATGCTAAAAGAGAAATAAATTATTTGAAGATAATTTTCCTAATGAAGATGGATTATTTTAATATAAATATATAACATGATAAAATACACTTACATGAAATATTTCCATTTCATAAGAACAATTTCATCCTTTGGTTGTGCTTCTATAAATTTCCACTTCATCTATTACTCTAAAAAATAAGAATTGAAGACAAATTTTTCATGAATTAAGAACTAAAATAAAAAAAATTACTTCATCAGATACATAAAATAATAATAATTAATTCATTTTGTCTATAGATATTTACCAAAACTAAAATTTATAGCACAAGTTATCAAATAGGGATAATTATACATATTATGAAATAATTCATTGATATCTAAAATCTTGACACTAATACAAAATGTTGAACTCAAACCATTCCATAAATAGTTAACCTTAATACTCTTCCAAAATATCTATGACAAAATTAAAAACCCAAAATTTTTAAATATTTGATGACATACTTTTTACCAATATAAACCTAATTATTATATACAAATAATTTCAATCACTCATAAGGCCATATAGAGAAAATATATATACCCTAATAATATATTCCCTAAAATATTCCCATGACTTCCATAAATAACTTGAATAATAATAAATCCAAAATAAAATAAAATAGTTTATTATATATTAACACAATATCCATTCATAAAATTATGTTTACATTAATCATATAATATTTTGAAAATATTTTAAATAAAATTAATCACATAGTCACCAAATCACTTTTAAATATCATGGTTATCTTTAAAATATACATATATTAATAGGTAATAACACATTTATCCCAATAAATAATAATTACCTCAACATCAATGATCATATTAACCCCTAAGGTTATCAATAACTTTAAATTTGTGTTTAACAATATAAATGTATTATTCCTAAAATAACCTTTTCATTAAAAAATATGTAAAACAAATGGGTTTTATTCCTATAAATGTCTCCCATAGTCTCTATAATCATATTAAAATCCTATCACATAAATCCTCAAAATGGGTATTTATGCCTTTAAAATTACTATAAACCGTTAAATAATAAACCTAATACACTTTAGGTTTATCCCATATTACTATGGAATATCATAGTTTTCTATTGATTATATTTTCTCATTTTTTAAAATGGTTTATAATGAAAATTTGAATTAAACCAAACATATCCCCATGAGTTTCTATAAATGTGTATTGTCCTAGGCCCCCTTATTGTTAACCAGCACTGATCGAGCTAATACCCAATCCATTCTATTCATAGTTGTTACCCTAAGATGAATATATACCACAACCACATCATCATTATAATATCCAAAAATTTATATATTTTATAATAAAACCACACTCTTTTATTTACCATAACATTAGGTTGTTCTCCTATAATTGGTTTTATCTTAATGGATTTCACAAAATTTTTATCATCCTAGTTTCAAAAACTAAATAAATATTGATCTGATACCATCTATATTGACCTATGATTTTGGTATATATATATATATATCACATATTATTATATGAATATCCATTATCTAACATTAAGATCCCTGATTGAACCATAAATGTATAGTGTCTTTGAAAAATATAGATACATAGACTACCAGAACATAAAATATCTACATAATATCCCACTTTATTCATTCATTAAAAATAGAACCCTTATTTTACATATCATACTTAAAACAATTCTTCATATCCTTAAGAAAATGAAACATAATAAAGTTTGTGATCAGATATCATTATGGGAAAACATTATGAATATAAATGATCATTTATGTACAATATTAGTAAAAGGTTTTTATAACTTGAGATTAATCATTGAAAACCCTTCCCTAAAATTCATTTATCATAATCATGAGTCATGGTATAAATTATTATATTTCATAAGGCATGAATTATAAATGAATTAGAAAACATGATCCATAATATCACATCATTAGAATAATTTCATATCATAAAATATTGGAATAAAGTGTGGAATAATATTAATAATAGAAATATTATTTCAAGTATATTCAATAAGAGAATAATCACATGTTATTATTAAGATAAATTCCCATGAAGATATTTTGGACTTGGGGTGACCTCTCATGTACCTTATATTGGGATTAGTATAACCTCATGAGTGCCATTTTTCACGTTTGAAATAACCTCGTGTGCACTCTTTGATCTCATAAAACATTAATATTTACCGAATTAATTATAGTCGTATATAATCTCAATTCTACCTATCATATAATCATATATGTGTTCATATATTTTCTAAATAATCATAAAACATTCACCATATCATTATATCATCATTTCATAACACACATAAAATATACGAGTTTCACAAACATATCACCATCATAATCATAAAACATATAGAAAAAGAATAATTATAATATCATTGGATCATATTCCTAGTAAATAATAAGTAACATCAAATGATTTAATCATAGATGAAAATTTTATTTAAAAGATAACTAGAATATTTCTTAAGGAAAATCTATTTTTATTTTTAAATAACTTATTTAAAAGATAAAAATTTCCAAAATTTTAAAGAAAAAATTTTATTTTAAAATTATAATGTAAAATTTTAAATTAGTATTAAAATCATTTAGAGTTAATTAGGGTGGGAAATTCCATTCATTTCGAGTATTTTGAAACAATGATTCTATTCGTATTTTTGGTAAAAATTCAAAAGTACTTCATTCTAAAAATGAAAATAAGATTCCTTTAAATAATTTTCATATAAATTAAAACATGGATAAAAATAATAAGAAAATATTTAAAATATTTTTTGAAATCATTTTAAATAAAACATGGACATGAAATAAAAAGATTCCTACCTAAAGAAGGAAATAGGGTTTTTCCCTTAAAAACATTTTTTCATTCACTTGAGATCATAAAGAGACCATAATGAAAGGAAAATGTGTAATATCGAAAAATATTTAGAGGAAAATAATATTTATGATATTTTATAAATATAAATCATATTATTTTACCATAATAAATTTAAGTACAAATAATCATGGTAAAATTAATATTGTAACAAAAAACCCATAACACATTGATAACCTTTGAATCGGAAGCCTCATGAAATAATAACATCAAATGAAACTTTAAATATCATAAAAATTATAATATACATGATATAAAATATAAAATGGGAATTATTTAGACCTCATTAAATAATATAGGATCATAGCTTTCAACATGTCTCAATAAAACAATATTGAGTCAAAGAACACTTAAAACAATGGTAATCTCTAAATAAAAACCTCATTAAAGATAAAACCATATATAGATTTAATATTACCCATAATTTGCAAGAAAGTATTCCTCAAAACATTAATTGGAAATATATTCAACACACAATGGAAAAAAGTGGTGAATAAGGAATTTTTCTCATATAAATAAATGTGAGACGAGAAACCCTTACCTTTCATCTAACTTTATTCATAAGCACCATAACCTCTTCTTCATTGGAATATGTCCTATATATCACTTATTCGATGTTACATGTAATGGTATTTTGAAAATAAAATCACCTCTACTTTGTGTCAAGGGGTGTTTGGAATAAAATTTTTTCAGGTTTGGTCAAGTTAGGTGGCTCAAAGTGGTGTAAAGAAGAGTGGGGGTGTCCTTTTATATAGGAGGGAAGGATCACTCTTCTAATTTTTCAAATTTTTGAAGTACTATAAAAGAAAAATTAGTGAACTTTTTTCCCAAATTCTCTTAATTTAAAATTAAATATGATATATGATTGAAATAAACTCTTCCAATAGGATTCAGAAAAGTGTTTAAGTCATTTTAACTATTATATATTTAGATTTACCTCCTATTAAACCTTTTTATCGTTAACATTGGTAAAAATTTTAAATCATTAAGGGTTATAAATTTACTTATAAGGTAAAAAATTGGAACCAAAATGGTTAATTGGTGAAATATTTTACCATATTTATCACCCTTTTCATTATTAAATATTTTTACAATTTTTTAATAATTTAATGAAATATTATATAACTTAAAATATCATTAATTTCATCTTTGTAACTATTCATTTAATTTGAATTTATATTTAGGAATATAGAAATTTATATTGAATATATACACCTTAAATATTACTTTTTCATCTTAATTACCCATCAATTCATCCACAACTTATTTATTTTAATGTTTTTAAAATTATTTAGTAACTTTTTTTCTACTAATTGAACAAGCACTGTGTCTGCACTTTCTAGGAATTTAAGGTAATTATACCATCATTAAAAAATTAAAATAAATTAAAATCATAAAAATTTTATTATTAAAAATATTCATTAGGAATTGACACTGACCTCTTTTTATAATAATAAAAAAGATTATATTTTTTTAAAGAAAAGATGGTGACATTTTGTATTTTTCGTTACATGGAAAAATATTTCAACCATTATTAATGAAAAATGGGAATAAATACAAATAATATAATAATGGATGAGTATAGTGAATCCCAACTCATAAAATAGATTAAACAATATTTTTAGTGTTATTTTAAAGTCTTATACCAAATTTTTGTCCTTATTTTACCCATTTTACCCATACTAAGGTGAAAAATATTAACCATGGTTATTATTTATAAGGAAAAAAAATAAAAGGTAAATATTAAAAAAAAGTAAACTTATAATTAAAAATATGGATTCTATTTTTTAAGATTCAATTATTATACATGGAAAAATAATTTTAATATAAATTTGTAAAATGTGATGAAAATAATTTTTTTTAGAAAAAACTATTTATAAGCCAAAAAATAACTTATATAAAAATCATGAATAATGATTATTGAAATTAAATTAATTATATTAATAAAAATCAAATGGATAATATTTAATATTAATTCCAAATCCAAAATATAATGTGACTTTTATATTACATTATTTAATAAAAATAAATGGCACTATTTGAAAATCTGTGTTTTTCACTATCTCTGAAGAATCATTCATTTCAAAAAAATTCACCCTAATTTAATTTTTATATGATTGTTTAAAAAAATATTTTAAGTTTATAATATGAAATTTGTAAAATAAATATAAATTAAATATAATATATACTCAAAAAATGCAATGAAACATATTTTTTGAAGAAAAAAGCATTTTTGATGTATAAAATGACTATACTAAAAATTGAGTGATTACATCATAAAAATAATTAAATAAATTTTAATTAATTCAAACCATTATAAATATATTCCATAATTTTTCAACTCATATTCATACCCATCAATTCAATTTCAATGTAATAATGGTCACATAATAATAATATTTTAATAATATATCGCGATTTGGTTAAATTTTGGTGTTGTGTGTTGAGAAATATATTGAGCTTATTATTATTTTGGCCTAAATTTTAAGGGTGTTACATTCTGACCCCCACCCCACATAGACACAAATTAATCTACATCCACAAAATTTAATATTTATCATCATTATTTCAATATTTTAAAATTCCTTTTTATAAAACCCACATCATACATAGTGATAATAATACATCATTTGAAAAAGGGGATTGTGAAACATAAAGGTTACCTAAAATAACTTTTAATTAGGTTCCCATATAATGGGAACATTTATGGGATGTTAAAATATATACATAGAGGATAAAAATAACATCCAATTACTAATAGAGAGTGGCCAATATTAACCACAAAACCCTAAATCAGTGAGGTGTTAAAAGACCATTAAGTCATCAAAAATGAAGTTAAAACAATAATATTTTTATCTCCATATCCTTTTTTTATAGTTGAAGAATTGTTTTACTATTAGGATATATAACATGCGAAAATAAACATACTTTATATCATTCCATTTCATAATCACAATTTCATCCTTTAGTTGCGCTTAGATCAATTTCTACTTCATCTCTTACTCCAAGAAATGGATATTCAATGTGAATTTTACATTCTTGAAGAACCAAAATTAACTTTTAATGGATTATAAGATCTATAAAAAAATAAAAAATCATTATTTATTTATATTGATATTTACCAAAACCAAAATTCTTAACAAAATTTATCCAATATGGATGAATATTAATACGATAGAATAATACATTGATCTCTAAAACCTCTATAATAATACCCAATGTTCAACTTAAAACATTACATAAATATTTTACATTAATACTCCTTCATAATATCTTTAACTAAATACAAAACCCAAAAATCTAAAATATTTTGTCACATATTTTTTCAAATATAAACCCAATTATTTTCTTCAAATAATATCAATCATTGATAATGTCATGTACCAAAAATGTATATACCCTAATCATCTACTCCAAAAAATATGCTAATAATTTCCTTACATATATTAAATATATACATAAAGTAACAATAAAATCTTATATTATTATCTAAATTAAATCAATCATTATTCCTTAAATAATATTTACCTTAATCATATAATCTTTTTAATATAGTGTAATTAACATTAATCACTTAGTCATGAAATCAATTTTAAATCACATGGTTATCTATATGATATATTCGAAAAATATACTATGTCTTTTATCAAGATAAACCATAATTACCTCTGTATTAGTGACCATATTAACCCTAAAGTATATCAACAACTTTAATATTTTTCCAAAAAATAAAAAAGAATTATTCCTCAAATAATATATTCACTAAAACATATTATAAACTATTGGGTTTTATTCCCATAAATGTGTCCAAAAAAATATCTAATAATCATAAAATCACATCACATAAAACCTAAATATGAATATATATTTCTTTAAACTTATTATCAACCTTAGAATAATCTACCCAAGACACTTTATGTTTATCTCATTTCACTATGACATATCATAGGTTTCTATAGGTTCTTTTCCCTCATTCATTATAATGGTTCATAAATAATGTTTCAATTAAACCATGCATATCCCCTATGAGTGTCTAGATTTATTTATAGTATTAATACCACTCATTATGCAACGGTGATGATCAAGTTAACTCCAAATCTACCTCATTAATATTTATTACCACTAGGTGTATCTGTGCCATAACCACATCCCCTTATAAGTTTCCAGACAAGGATATATTTATGAGGAAAAAAATATCTTTACTTTTCCATAACTTTAGATTTTTCTTCAATACTTAGGATTATATTAAGGGTTTTCACAAAATTTTTCTCATCCTAGTTTCCAAAATTATCTAAAAATTTATCTGATATCAATTATAGTGTCTCATACTTTTCATAAAAAAATATTACTTCTTATTATAGGAATATTCATTATATAAAATTATGATCTATGTGAAAACCATAAAGGTTTAGTATCTTTGAAAAGGTAAGATACATAAAAAATAGTACATATAATATCTATATCATATCCCACTTAGTTCTTCATAACTAGAACTCTTATTAGGTATATCATATTTAAAACATTTCTTCATATCATGGGGAAAATGAAACATAATAAAGGGAATGCTCCGATGTTAGTAAGAGAAAACAAGGGTGATATCAATAATCATTTAATCTTAAAATGAGTATAATGGTATAATAATATGATCCTAACCTATTAAAGCCATATACTGCAATTCATATATCATAATCATGATTGATCACAAAAAATATGTCAGTTTATAAGACATGAATCATAATGGAATTAAAGAACATGAGTTATAAGACATAACATTAGAATAATTTCATATCAAATAAATGTTCAATGAAGTGTATAATAATTAAAATAATAGAAATATTATCTGAAGGTTACCCACTAATACATTTATCAGATGTTATTCTTTAGTTTATCGCATGTGTACCATGTTTGAGCTTGGGATAACCTTTCATGTACCCTCTTTCATTCTTGGGATAACCTCTTGTGTAACCTTTTTCAAGATTTGGGTAACCATCCATGAAGCCTTTGATCTAAAAAAACATTAATATCAACCCAATTCATTAGAGGTATATATAAAATATTCCACAAGTCACATAATCATAAATACATTTGTATGTATGAAAAAAGATCCTAAATCATTCACCATATCATCATAACATAACATGTAAGAAAAAACATGTAAAAATCTCATTATAATAATCATAAACTATAAAAAAAATAAGGATAGTATCATTGGATAATAACCACAATGAATCATAATTTAAATCAAGGTATTTTATTATAGATTACAAATAGCTTTAGAATATCACTGGAATATTTCAAGAGAAAACCCCCTTTTTATTTTGAAATCACATATTTAAAATATAAAAATTTCCAATATATTAAGAAAAAAAGTTCAATGGAATTAAACATGAAAACAAATCTTTAAATCAATTATTTTTCATGAAAATGGGAAATTCCATTCAGTTTGAGTTTTTTAAGGTAAATATTCCTGTAACATTTTCGGTAAAAAAATCGAAACTACCTTATTTATTAAATGACAAAAAGATTAATTTGAAACATTTTTATAGTAATTCAAACATTGATAAAAAAATTAAAAAAATTGCATGTGAATATAAATAGTATTTTTTAAATCATTTTAAATAAATAATGTAAATTGAAGAAACATATTCCCAACCAAAGAGGAAAATAAAATTAGTTTTCCTTAAAAACATTCTTTATGTCTCTTGAGAATCTAAATATAGGAAACTGAAAGAAATATATATAGTCTCAAAAAATAACCATAGGAGGATAAGATTCACAGTATTTTTTATAAAAAAATCATATAATTTTATCATCTAAAATTTAAGCATATAAAATCCCAAAAAATGAGACTGTAACATAAAACTCTTACCGCTTTAGTGAATTTTTAATTGTAATCCTCGTGAATGAAAAAATTCAAATTAAACGTTAAATGTCATGAACATGAGAATATTCTTGATATAAAATATAAAATTTATATTATTTAAAACACATAAAAAATAAGTGAAAAAAATAAAACATGTCTCAAAAAAACAATATTAATATGAAGAACCCTTACAACTTTTTAATATATGAATAAAAACCTCATGAAAGATACAACCTTATATGGATTTTTAAAGCCTAATAATTCTCATTAATTTCATAATAAAATACATAAATGCAAAATATATTTTCATAAAAAATAAAAAAATATATATGGCATATGTATCACATAAATAAAAGTGAGATGAGAAACTTTTACCTTACATATGACTTGCTTAGTAAGTTCTATAACAACCTCTTCTTTAGTAAACCTCCTTTATATCTTTTTTTAAGGACCCATGTAATGGTATTTTAAGAACACCTACACCTATAATTCATTTATGTGGAAGTTTAAATATACGTTTATAGGGTTTCTTTCAAGCTAGGTGGTATAAAGTGGTGTAAAGAATAGAGAGGTTGTTTCTTTTTATAAGGGCGGGAAGGGGAAATCGTGTAATTTTTCATAACATTAAATTATTATAGTGTCATATTATATAACATTGGTTCTAAATTGAATTAAATTTGAATTAAAGATGATATATGATAAAAATAGACTCATCTAATATGATTTGGATAGGTTTTTAAGCCATTTTAACCAGTATCTCTTTAGTTTAACACTCTGTTTAAACATTTTAACCTTAACCATATGAACATGTTTTTAAAAAATTAACAGTTATAAATTTACATATTATGTAAAACAAATAACATAAATGGTCAAGTGATGAAAATTTCTACCATATACCATCCCTATTTTCTTATTTTAATATTTTTATGATTTCTAAATCATTTAATAAAATATTATATAACATAGAATACCATCAATGTCACTTTTAGGACTATTTATTTAATTTTATTTTATTTTTAGTAAAAGAAAAATATATGTCAAATATGGACTATTTAAACATCACTTATAAATTTTAATTACCAATAAAATTATTTGAATTTCATAATTCATTAAAAACATATTTATTTTATTCATTTTAAAATTTATTTAGTAACTTTTTCTTTTATTTGTTCAATAATTATATCGGCATTGCGTAAGAATTTTAAGTAAATATATCATCATTAAATTTTAAAAAATAAATTAAAATAATAAAAAAAATATTAATTTTAATAATAATATTTCATAACTGGAAATAATCTCTTTTTATCCTTGTGAAAAAAAATTATTATATTTTTTACAAGAAAAGTGAGTTTCATTTTGTATATTTCATTACATAAAAATATATATAAGTCTTTATCAAAGAAAAATGGCACAAAATTTCCATAACCTCAAATAATTAGTGAGTATAGTAGAACCCCACTCATCTAGTAGATTAAAGGTATGTGTTAGGGTTATTTTAAAGTCTTATTCAATAGTTTTAACCCTATTTTACCCAATTTACTCTTACCAAAGTGAAAAATATTTTTCATGGTTACTATTTATAAAAATAAAAAATAAAATGAGCCCTATTTACCAAATTTTAATATTATTATTAAAAATAAGGATCTATTTTTCTATATTAAATTTCTAGAACTAATAGATATTAATTTTAATATAAATTCATTAAAACAAAAAATAATTTTTAGAAAAATATGTTTTTAAACCAAACAATTAACTTATATAAAAATAATGAATATTTTTTTTAAAATAAAATAGATTATATTATTATAAATATAATTTATCATATGTAACTTTAATACCAAATCCAAAATTTAATTGCACTTTTTAATATATTGATTTAATAAAAAGAAATGACAGTACATAAAAAATATATATTTTTCAATATTCATCGAAAAATCAATCATATCAAAAAATAATATTAAAATCTAAACCTAAGTTAATTTATATATGATGATTTAAAATTTTAGTTCCATCTTTTAAAAATAAAATTTATAAAAAAATTAGTTTTTTATTATAATATTTACTCACAAAAACAATAAAACCATTCTTTTAAGAAAAAGTATTTTTTATGCATAAAATAAATTTAATATAAATTTAGTTCTTGATAAGTAAGAATTAAACAATAAATTTTTATTTACAAGGAACATTATATATATATTTCATAATTTGGTTACTCATATTCATACCCACCAATTCAACATCTAGGGTATGACAGTAACATTTTATTAAAAACATTTCTATAATATATCACAATTCGCATTAAAAATTGGGTTGTGTGTTTAGAAAAGTATTTAGATTATTATTATTTTAAAATATATTTTAGGGTGTTAGATAACTTTTTCCTTCTAATGATTCCACACCAACATGGTTTTGATGATAAAACTCAAATCATCACGTAAAGGAAGAAAATGGAAAAGAATAGGCTCTTATGGTTAAAACAAGATTCAAGTATTCAAAATGGGAATGAACCTAGATCCTTTAAAAGGGGTGTTATTTATACATTATTAGATATTTATAGCTATTTAATAATTTAAAATATTTCAAATAAGAAATAATTAATTTTTTAAATGATTAGTCTCTCAAAATCAAAGGTTTTGGATAATTTGTCACCGGAAAAATAAAAATTGAAATCCAGAAGTGCCTTATATATTGATGGACTAAAAAAAATTGTAGTGTGTTTCAAGGATTTTTGTTAAAGTAAATAAATTTGTATATATAATAGATAGATTTATTATTACAATACTTGAAAATAGATGAGTTGTGACAGTATTCTAGCAGACCAACGGTGACCTCTTCCATGGTGGAGATGCACAAAATTTATGTTGTCTAAGTGTGAAGGAAGAAAATATATTATGGCATAAAAGGATTGGAAATTTGTTTCAATAAACATGAATACGTTAACACATATAGTCAGTTCTTGATCTTTCTTGAATATAATAATAATTATATATTAGTATTATTCCACATAATGGGAATGGATATTTCTAAATTCTTTACAAAAGATGGTTAAGATACATACCTCTCCTCCTTTAGAGATTATTCTTTATAAAATATATAGGCCCATGAGAATGAAATCAAAAAATGGGGATAATTATTTTATATCCTTTATTTTTTATTTAACTCATATTACTTATATTATGTTTCTAAAACATAAATCAGAGGCTCTCATTATGTTTAAACATTTTTGGAGAAGTAATTAATATGAATGTGGATATTCTATAAAGAAAATATAAATAGTTAAAAATGTTGACTACAGAAAGGGAAAGTTTCTAGGTTATCTTGATAAGAATGAAATTCACCATGTTCTTGGTGCAGTATACATGCCACAACAAAATGGTTTGGCTGGAAAAAATAATAGTGTATTTCTTGAGATGGGTCTAACCATGTTCATTGAACTTGATATTTTTCAATTATTTTAGAGACAATATATCAGTAAAGAATTTCACATTAAATATCACCACTTAAACAAGAAAAAATATATACATGTATTCATATTATATTTGTTACAATAAAACCCCAATTTTAATGTACTTAAGGTTATTTGGAATCCCTAGTATTATCAAAATCAAAGGTAAAAATTTTCAAATGTTTATAAAAAGAGATGTTGATAGTATTTTTCTAGTATACAATCCAAATGGTAGAGGATACAGTTTTTATAATAACTAAAATAGTATAATTTTTGGAATGAATTGATTTTTCTTAAACGTATGACCCATTTTTTTACTTTTAATTAATTAATTTGGCCATTTTAATGTTACCTAGTGGATTCATGAAGGTGAAATGGGTTTCTGATTCTTGTTCAGAGACTGAAACACAAGGTTTTTTGAAAAAAAACTGGGTCACATGGTTAGAATGAAATTTTGAGGGGAATTTCATAGAGAATAAGTGTGTTATATGGTTGTCTAGAACTGTGAGAGCCCATGTGCACACTTTTGTGAGTTTAAGAGTGGATTGGGATAGTGTCTTGTGAAGAGCTTGTGCACAGTTAGGAAAACCGTGCTCCTGGCCCATGTGGAATACCTCTTTGGGTAGTGGTGTGGTTCATCTTTGGAACATAGTTTTTCCACCCATGAGGAAAAACTATGTGACCCTAACCGGATAGGATATTTTACCATTTTATACTTAATGAACTTAAAAAACTAAACCCTCCTTTCCTAATCCTCATTTCCAGAGGATAAATCCTTCTCCCTCTCTCATGGGATCCTCCATTTCTTATCCTAGTCTTTTTGATTACTCACCCATTAAAAATCTAAAATGAACGCTATAAGAAGCATTGGATTGATCTCTATAATATATAAAATCCTATTTCTTCTTATGTAAGTTTATCTTCCCATCACTTTTGTTATTTTGGTGTGAACTCATTGACCTTATTTTCACAGAATTTGAATATTTTCCGATTTTTTCAATTGTACTTCAAATATGAAGCAGATATTTGATGAGGAGTCATCCACGACCCTTAGGTAGGTTTTCTATAAATATTCCCCAAAGTATAGTGTTTTCATAGCTTCTAGTATTGTATATCATGCCATAAATTTTTTCACATCATCTTAAAATGTTCTTTTCCTTTATAAGTTAATATACACATGTTTTTATACTTTTTTTACCCATGTTTTCTTGATAGAGGATGATGAACTCATTTATTTACACCCCTTAGTGGCGCTAAATTAATTTCTTCATTTATATTATTTTTTATACTGACCAAACACCTTCTATGTGTTCAAATTGGGTTATGAATGGAATTACCCCTTTGTGTATAATTTCAATTTTGATTAAATAACCTTCTAAGTGCTTGGTTTTCCTCGATTATGAATTTTCATGAATTGATAAATTAAATTTATTGTGTAAGTATAATTGAAATGGTTGAAAGGTTACTCATCATGATAAGTAACTCTAAAATTTGAATTGTATGATATGTGATGCCCTTAGTTATATTAGTCTTGATGATTAAAATTATTTAGGTGTGATTCCTCATTTTAATATTATTATTAGGATTATTCCATTGCTATTGGCTAGTGAATGATTGTTAAGGGACTTTTTGAGAACGAAGTTTCATGCTCCATTACATTGGGTGTTGAGTATGACATCTCTCACCATTATGCATTTATCTGGGAAATGGGAATGAGGTTCCATGTTCCTCAGTATCGAGTTTTTGGCATGACATATCACCACATATATCTCAAGTAATGGGAACGGTTTCTTTCATTCATCATGAGATTTAGGATTTTTACCACTGCGCTTGTGCCTATAGTCTTTTTAGACTAGTTATGGATGCCTGAGGTATGCTCTGGGTCCAGCTAGCATATAGTATCATTGTATATGCCTACTTATGTCATCACATGCTTAGTTAATATACATGTATATATTATATAAACATATACATATATATAATATTATGATTATTTATATATGGTCACATTTTATACCTATTCTAACCTATGCTAAAGCATGTAAGATCTAGCCAAGTTCCCTATAAAAACATGATCCAGCTATCATTTAATTATTCATTATTTTTCATTATTTATTAATATTTGAACACTATTTATCTATAAACACTGCTAGGATTATTTCTGGACATCATTTGTTGTGGCTGTGTGGAATCTAACTTCACACCCTACTCAGGTATCTTTTGGTACCTGAGTAGACCTTATGCCTACAAGTATGGATTTGTGAATGTTCCATACTACAGATGATTGATTAATTTTACTTATAGCATGGATAATGGGAGTATAGGACCTATAATAATCTCATGATGCTAGGGGATATGACTTTTTTCCTTTTTGTAGTTTTGTATAGAATTTTGTATATGTTGTTTATTATATCCCTTATTTTCCATTCTTTATATCATCATTCCATGATATCATTTTATATGACTCAGCCTTTTGGATTTTTATTATTATTATAGTTAATGGTTATTTACACTTTCTTAATTGTTTATTTATTGTATTTTATTTCCATTACACTATCTGCTATATTATGCTTCAACTATTTTCTCTTTATCTAATATATCTATTGTGTCACTATAGCATGAGGTTATGGTCTCCCCACTATACCACTGTAGACCCTCATTTCTAGTCATCTTCCTCTAGTGTATGAGGAGGCATGCTTGAGGCCATGTGACCCATCGGTTTGGGGAACCTGTTTAAAGGCAGTCACAGTTCGTGATGTTACAAAGTGGTATTAGAGCCTCATTTTCCTTTTATATTATTTTTTGGGTATTATATAAGAGATTAGGATGTTATGGAGATTAGTAATGAGCATGTTCCTAGGAATATCTAAATCACATATAGGGAATCCAAAATTACTAGGATATGTTATTTATGCTATAATTTTCCAAATGATATGGTTGATATGACTTCAACGATGGGTGAAACACATGTTATGGGATGTTATTACTACTAGTATTATTTTAATGAGGTTTATTTAATTTTTACCCAATAAAATAGGGTTTTTCATTACATGCGTCATTATAGGGACTTTAGAACTAATATTCCATGCATTTTTCCATGTCACATCTACTTTATGGATGCATTTTATAACTACATATAGTTAGTGCATGTTTATTATATATATTGAAATGTGTTGAAATTTATTTAAGGGATAATATAATTATATTAATTAATGTTTATACATCAATATAAATCGTAATTTCCCATATAGATTAGTGATAACACCTAAATTATCCAATTATACCATAATTGTGGGTTCTAGACCTATGAGTTCTCCAGACTTGTTACATCCTACAATCAGATGCAATGTCTAGTGTACAGTTAAATAGTGTGTCAGTTTACATTAATAAGAAGTATGAATTTTATACATTGTAAATAGAGACACATGTAACGAGACCATGATATGTATATATATATATATATATATATTTATAAAATAATATGAACATAAAAGGTGTTTAATTCCTTAAAAGTGAAACAATTAATTCTAAATGAGATACCAATTATAAATTAATGGTGTTTTACTCTATACGTTGCAATTGAAATTCTATAAAATGGATCCTCTATTGTCTAATATGAGACCTAGACCCAGACCCGGTCTTATTAGCAGGTACATGGGGAGTGTCTCTAATTTTCACATGACCTGTTGTGGTTTTCCCTACCACGTAGATCAATAATTTTGGAGTAGGTATAGAGGTGTGGTATTTTCTATTGGAAGACAGTATACATGTCCTAAATATATATCTATGCTATTTAAACTTTCCAATACCTTTTTAAGGTGTGTGTTTGGAATTGTAGAATAATTCTACTAAATCATCATTGAGTTGTATTCAAAGAATGAGGTGATGACTCCTTAAGTGCATCCAGAAGACCCAACATAAAATCCAGGATGAGGATAATTTCTGGGACTGTAGGATTATTGTAGCAGTACTGTAGCTGTCACTATGTAGTATTGTAGCCGTTACTATAGAGGGAACTGTAGCAAGTACTATTTGGCACTATAAGAGCTGGGAATATTCCTCTGTTTGGGCTTTCGGGCCACCAATTTGGTCCACAAGTCCTTTAAGGCCATCGGGCCACCCATGCCTTCGGGTTAGTAAGGCCTTCGGCCCACCTTAACGCCTTTGGGCCACCTTAAGTGCAGATGAAACACAAGAGAACCTATATTAAAAAACTTTAGAAGGAGGATGAGAAATCATATTTCACTATAGTAGAAGCTAAAATGGATTACAAGAATGAGAGGGTATGGCACCTTCCATCGGGACAAGCCTGTGCATGCACAAGAAAGCCTAGTTCAACAGCCATGTGAAGGTGGAGAGCTGATTTCATGATGAAGATGCTGGGGAGGATCAGTTCCATGTATTTAGTCTGGGTTGTATGTAATGTTTGAAGCCAATGGGAAATGATTCCTCTAAGGCCTATGGTCCATGTAATACTTATGCCCATGGTCCTTGTATGGTTTCCACCTCACCCCTTGAAAGGTGGATTATCAAAAATCAATAAAAAATAAAGGCCTTCAGGCCATTGGAGGAGGTGATGACCATGCACTTGAGGTTTCAGGACCTAAGCTATTATTTATTACTCTTATAGTGAAACCTATGGAACCACATTTTATTCCTAATATGGGACTAGATTCTTAGTTTCAAAAGGGTTTATTCCATATGATATAGTCTATTTTAGGTGTTTCTTGACCAGCCTCAACTATGGAAGAGTTGACTTTGGGGTTTCAATAGGAGAATCCTCCCACCATTTTAGGGTTGTTAGACTGCATGTTGTAATGTCATGGATATAGGTAATGCTATCTATTTTTTATCATCTAGAGACACCTCCAAATAAGAGGTACAAAATTACAGCTTATATGTTATGTGATTATTCCAATTGATGGTGGGATATAATTACACAGGTAGACCAACACTGATATTTTATCTGTACAAACTTCCAAACAATCTTATATGACTACTTCTTTCCACATACTCTGAGGTATAGCCTTCTTGCAAGTGACAGATTGCTGAGCAACCATGCTTTGGTGGAGTTGTGCCTTAATGTTGTTGATGCTAGGTTGAAATACTTCTTTGTAGTTTTTCCGGGTTGCAACCCTTTATTTTCTCATTCTTTGTTAATGTCTTGATGTCTTTGAAGTCTTGCCCCCCCCCCCCTTTACCCTTAAAAGGGGGCTTATCCAAAAATCAATAAAAATTTCGGCCTTTAGGCCATTCAGTCAATCTAAGGTATGTCCAAGAGAGAGATTTTATGAAGGGATTCATGTTTTTCAAGGATTATTTTTCTCATTTTACTGAGATATAGAATTTATCTCTAACTCTATCTAGTGATGACCTGATGACTATGTGGAAATTATAGGATGGGCTGGTATACACCATTCGATCTTAGGTCAATGTTTTTCTGCTGAAAAATATTTTTGATATTTTCAAACAATCCCTAAGTACTGATCAAAATCTAAGGGAATTCCAATGGAAGGAACCTGGATAGTTAAACACCTAGATCTATTAGTGTTTCTTCTATATGACTAAAGAATTGTTTCCATAATTCTCATGGGGGTATCAATATTAATCCATCTCATATTTACTACTTCATAGTATCTCACCGATGTGGGAAACTCAAGCATACAAAACCCCCAAAGAATGTGGGATCTCGTGGGATGCAGAGGTTATGGAATTATGGGGAATATATATCACATTTTTAGGACCATTGCATCAATGCCTGGAGAGTGGTGATCTATACCAACCCTATGTTCTAAATAAGTTCCAATAGTATCTATCCAGGAAGGTATTTGGAATACCATCTGCAACTATAGAAGAGGTACCAATTAAGGTAGAGGTAATTAGACTTGTGATTTGAAGCACCAGTAATGTGAGCCTAGTCAGGGTAGTTAGTTTGTAACATAGGGGCACGATATGGGGAGAGTTACATGAATTGAAACATATGTCAGATGAGAAGAGTTTCATACCTTCTACTATTTTAGGCACCATTCTAGTATCCTTTACCTTGGAGTCTTCTTTTTCTGATATAGGTCTCTCCCAATGTTTTATATCCGAGCAAATTATTTAGGTTTTGGGCCTTGATATTGGACACTTCTATGGATTTGTGACACTTTAAACCCATTTGGGTATCCGATCATAGAGTGCTCACTGATGTAAAGATTGTTCCATGGAGATAGGTGGATATCTCTTCATACAGAATATTTTCATCCTTAACATCATAGTGTTTGATGAAATTATCATGATGGACTTTTTAGTTCTTTATCAATCAAATATTTATTTTTATCATTGTAGAGTAACGTTTACATCACCATAGAGTGGTAGACATGTACACAAGGGGGAATTGGATAATCATGTGACTTGATCAGGACCAAAGTAGAAAATAAAGGGTTGAGTGACAACTCAGAACTCCAGTCACCACTTGGGTGAATAGGGATTATGAACAACTATTTTACCTCTTGTGGTGGATCATTTAAAGTAAATATTCCCTAAAAATTTTCATAGATGTATCTTGTGGGAGTTCTATAATTTACTATTGATATAGTGCTAGTAGTAGTACCTGTGAACATTTTTCATTGTAGCATGGAACCTATGTAGGGTCTAGATCTTGAGAAACAGTTATAAGACCTGGAGGATAATGTATTTATACACCCCATTACATCTCCTTTGGTTTCAATGCCCTTTTTTCCACAATGAAAGATGACACCCTCATGATTTGCATGGATTACCAGTAGTTGAACTATCTTATGATAAAGAACCAGTATCAATTACCTCAAATAGATAACCTCTTTGTTTAGCTCTGGAGAGTGATGGTATTCCCAAAGATTTATTTAAGGTCATTCCATTATCTAGAACTTTTTAGATATTCATACATACTCGATAAAAATTTATAAATTAGGTATATTCTTTACGAGTACCTTATAATGTTGTTCGGTCTCACAAATGCACCATCTATTTTCATGGATATGATGAATCATGTTTTCCCCCCATATCTGGATTCATTCATGGTAGTTTTGTGAATGAAATATTAGTTTATTCAAGTTCTTGACGTGGCCATTACAAACATCTAGATATAATGTTGAATACATTTAGATAGCCTCATCTATATACCATGTTTAGTAAATAACACATTTGGATCAACAATTTCCACTTCTTAGATTATATTATCTCATAGTCAGAAGTTTCAATAGGCTTAGAGAAAGTGAGAGTTTTTTTCATGGGAGAATCCTAAGAACGTATTTTTTATATGGTTTTTCATGGGGATATCATGATATTATAGATAATTCATCTAGGATTTCTTACACCTAGAAATTCCTCTTACATACTCAATAAAAAAGGGTGTGAATTTAATATGGTCAAAATATTATGAAGAAGCCTTTTTAGAGTTGAAGGGTAGACTAAATTCTGCACTGATCTTGATTTTCTCAAATCCAATAATGAGTTATACTGTTTAGTATGATTCATTAGGTATCAAGGTGGGATCAGTTCTAATGCATGATGAGCGAGTTGTAGCACACAATTCTCATCTGTTATGACCTCATTAGCAGAATTACCCTATGAACGACATTGAGCTAGAAACTATTATGCATTCATTATATAGTTGGAGACATTATTTACATGGAGATCATTTTATAGTATTCACTGATAAAAAAATACCCACGTACATATTTAAAAAGTGTGATACCAATCTTAGGAATTGTTGATGAGTTGAGCACCTATAATTTTCTGATTTTGATCCTTCCTATACACCTAGGAAAGTTAATTTTATATCATATAATCTAATCTATAATACTAAAAAATAGGTGGTTTAGGAATCCAATGGTAATAGTATCTTATGAATTTATTTTTAGAGATGTATGTTGAGGTTCATGAGGATAATTGGAAAACAATCTTCACAAACATAGCATTGAACTCTATTCTTATGAAATGGGTGATAATGACACAACTCTCAGATATCAAAGGCTTGGTCTTAAGGGATAGTATCTCATAGGATGATTCATCTTCTGGTTGGACCATGAAAGAGGATGAAACTATACACTTTCATTGGAGTGTCTAGGTCCCTATAAAAATTAGAGAGGTGATGATTTGGAAATTTCATCCCTTAGTTTGGGTAGTAAATCCATGTGTCACTAATATTTATCAAGACTTAAATCTTCAGTAATGGTGTCCTTTTATGAAACTAGAGATATCTTGTTTTATAACTTGATGTTCAATCTATCATTAATTGATGGTGTAACATCAACGACTAGAAGGACTCTTACAGCCATTATCCATTCCTGAGTAGAAATGAGAAGATTTTTTATAGACTTCATGACTGTATTTTCAATATCACTTTCTATAAATGATATAGTTTTGGTTTTCATTGATCATTTGATGAAGTTCACAACCTTCCTGCCTATTTGAGAGGCCATCTTGGTAGACTATCAGGGGATACTATATATCCGGGAGGTCATACATCTTCATGGATATCCATGTTATATCATATCAAATAAGGGTTCTAACTTCACATCTCTATTTTGGAAGAGGTTACATAAGTCCTTTGGTATACAAGTTCTTTTAAGCATATCTTTCCACCCATAGACTAATGGGAAGATAGATCATGCAATTTAGGTGTTAGAGTACATGCTTTTTCCATGTGTCCTTGACTTTAGGGGTTCATGGGATAAACAAATACCCATTGTTGAGTTCTCTTACAATAACATCTTTCCAGATACCATTTAGATTGATCTTTATGAAGCCTTTTATGGTAGGCCTTATTGATCACATCTGTGTTGTCTAGAGGTAGGAGAGACATCTTTACTTGGACAAAATCTCTTCCAGGATACTATAGAGCAGGTCCAATTGATCAGAAAGTTCATGTTGATAGCTCATTCCAGAAGGAAGACATATGACAACAATCCCTATATACCTGTTGATATAAAGGTCATTGATTGGGTTTTCTTATGAGTTTCTCCCAGGTTGGGCCTTCAACGAATATGGAGGTAGGGTAAGCTAGCTCTTAGATTTATTGGACACTTTTAGGTTTTTAAATGAATAATACTAGTGTTTTATTGGATATAACATCATTAGAGATACTAATATATACATGGTTTATTTAATGTATCTTACCTTCACCAGTATTATCCATATCTACCGCATGTTTTCCCATCATAATATATTGAGTAAGATATTGATGATTCTTTAGAGGATTTACCAGTGTGTATTGTGGATCAAAGTTTGAAGACACTCTGAGGTAGGTTAGTCCTTTTAGTATAGGTTTTATTGTAGAAAAGATGAGTAAAAGTATAGAATTGGGAATTTGAAGCTAATATACATGCCCAATGGCTATAGATATTAATAGATTATATCTCTTTAAAATCAAAAGGCCAACTTAATTACAATTTTCTTTAAGGATGGGCGGTTGAAAGGACCAATATTTTCTCAAAGGTGTGGCTCATTTTTTCGGTTTAAATTCCTTAATTTGGAACTTGTAATGTTACCTAATAGAGTCGCATAGGTCCTGAAGATATTTTAGGCCTATTCAGAGCCTAGAACCTTGTTTTTGGAAAAATAGAATGGGTCACACAGATATCATAAGTCGTGCAGGCTAGCTCGCATGGTTGTCTGGAACTATGTGATCTCAAGCACATGTATGTGTGAGTTTTAGAGGGGTTTTTGATAGTGGCTAGTGCACTATCGGTGCATGATAAGGAAAATTGTGTGCCTATCTCATGTGGGTTCCCTTCATAGGTAGTGGTGTGGTGTACGGTAAGCACACAATTTTCCCAACTGTTCATCCAAAATATGCGACCCTATCAATATGGGTGATTTATTTTCATTTTACCCTTATTGAACTTAACCACTAAATCATCCTTTACTCCTACTCATTTCTATAGGATGAATCCTTCTCCTTCTCCCATGGGTTCCTCCCTATACAATCCTAGGATCCTGATTACTCACTCATCAATAATTCAAATTGAATATTTCCAGAAGTGTGGGATAACTCTTGGTAAGATCTTGAATCCCCTTTCTTTTAATATAATCTTATCTTAACATATATATATATATTTTTCTGTGAGTTCATTCACCCTATTTTCAGGGGGTTGGACCATTTTTTTTATTTCTTTTGTTCTAATTAAAATATGAAGCTGTTATTGGATGAGGAGTCATTTATGAACATAAGGTAGGTGGTCATGAAATCTTTCCCAAAATTTTACTATTTTCATAGCTTCTACTGTTGTGTGGAATGATGGACATTTCTACACATCACCATAAAAAGTGATCTTCTATTCTAAGTTAATATACACAATTTTTTCACTCTCTATGACCCATGTTAGCTTCATATATGATGTCTACCCAATTCATTGTAACCCCTTTGGGTGTGATAAATTTATTTCCTTTTTTATATAAATAATTATATTGACCAAAGACCTTTTATGTGTTTAGATTGGGTTGTATATGGAATTCTCCCATTGTGTGTAATTTCCCAGTTGATTAAAGTGCCTTCTATGTGCTTGGTTTTACTTAATTGTGAATATTAATTCCTTGATTAATGATAATAATTGTTTAAATATAATGGAAATTGGTGGCAAGGTGACTCCTCATGATATGTATTTATAAAATTTGAAATGTATGATATGTGACGCCCTTGGTTATTAGGTATTGATGATTATAATTATTTAGAGTTGATTCCTCGTATTATTATTATTATTATTATTATTACATTACTAGTGGTTATTGAATGATGGATAGGGGACTTGTTGAGCTTGATGTTTCATGTTCCCTTACATCGGGTGTTGAGCATGATGTCTCTCCCCTTTATATTTGCGTGATGGTCATGATATTCCATGTTCCCCCATATCAGGTGTTCAGAATGACTTATTACCCTACCTATATAAATTGATGGGAAAATGTATCTCATTCATTGTGATATTCAAGTATTTTACTCCTGTTCATGATCCTATAATCTTATTAGACTAGTTATGGATGTTGGAGTTATGCCAGAGATCTAGTTAGCTCGTAGTATCTATATATATGAAAAATTTATTCCTCATCTACTTAGTGTATATAAATGTTTATAGTATATGCCTATATATATCATTATTAATATTATATATATGTGGTTATCATTTACACATATTTTAGACTATACAAAGAAAGGAAAGATCAAGACATGTGTCTTGTAGGAACCTAAGCTGAATATTCGTTATTTAATCAGCATTGTTCATTATTAATTTATATCTACACACTGCATAGCTATAAACACTGCTTGGATTATTTATAAACATCATTGGTGGTGGCCTAATGGTATTTTATCTCACACCCTACTCAAACCATCTTTGGAACTCGAGTAGATATTATATATTTAAGTATGTGTAAGGAAAAGTTCTCTTCTACAAATTTTTTATTTATTTCACTTATATAATACAACATGATAGCATAGGGATAAGCATATACTCATGTTTCTAGTATATCAGTATGTTTTCCTTTTTATTTTTGTATATAATGTTGTGTATGTTGTCCAATATATCCCATGTTTCCCATTCAGTATATCAGCATGCCATGAAATCATTGTATATGACTCTCCCTTTGGTAATCTATTTATTATTGCAGATGATGGTTATTTATGATTCTTAGTTTATTGTATATTTTATTTTCATTATATTGTTCAATCAGTTATATTATGCCTCTAATATTGTCTTTTAATCTATCTTATATACTATGCCACTCTGACATGAGGGCACAGTTTCCCCACTATAACACCATAGACCTTTTCTACTAGTCGGCGGCCTCTACTGTATGGGGAGGCTCCCTTTGGGACATTTGACCAACTAGCTCAGGGCACCAGTTTAAGGAGGATCTTGGGTTGGGATGTTACACTTTTTTATTATATTGATGTGAAAGTGAAAGAAGTTTCTAATTAGAGGGTCTCGCAGTCACCCATAGGTTTAAATTTAATTTGAGATGAATTTGTTTATATTAAAAAATATAATATGTTTTTTGACATAAGTGACAATATAGATTCTGTATAAGATGAAGATATCAGTTCGACTATTTCTCATGATGTGGGATAATTTCATTCATCTCATCCAAGGCTAAGGAATAAATTGGTGATCAAAATATCATTAGAGATCAATGTAAAAAGGTTCAAACCTGAAAAAATTGAGGATAGAACATACCTCTTTATTTTTGTAGGTTGGTCCATGATATGTTGAAGATTCATTGGAGAAACATTAGTGTATTAATTCCATGAATTAAGAATTGTATTATATTGAAAAAAATGAGACATAGGATCTAACACCGAAAACTAAATATGAAAATGTGATTGAAAAAAGTGGGTTTTCTAGAATATGTGAAATGAAAAGTGAAGTTGTAATAAAAAAGGAAATATTGGTATGTAAGCGCTACTCATCGGTTAAATTCATTGATTTTTATTAATCTATTTCTCCAGTTACAATACTTCCAGCCATCAAAATCGATCTTTCTATTTTTTAAAAGGGAATATAAGATATTCAAAATTGATTTCAAGTATTCTTTTATAAATGAAAATATATAAAAAGTAGTATATTTTGGACAAAATAGTAGTTTATTTCTCTGAAAAGAATAAAATTATGTATGTAAACTGAATAATGATTTATATGGGTTGAGGAAATCCCCAAGAACTTGGTATTTTGAGTTGTATTTATGTTTAAAGAAGTTTTACAACAAGAAGGGAAGAAAGGATAGTAACCTATATATATAATAAAGTAAATTAGTTTTTCTCATTATTATTAGTTATGTTGATGGTATCATATTTGATGGTAATAATGAATAAGACTATGAAAATTTTTCCAAAGAGATGAAGTTTGTGTTTAAGATTTCTATGTTGAGATGAATGAGGTATTTTTTTGTATTGAAAATATTCCAAGAGAATGATAATATTTTTCTATCATAAAAAATATTTACAATTTAGTTACTAAGAAATTTGAAATAAACGAATTAAAACATGTTTATACACCTGTCTTAGTGGGAAAAAATTTGTTTAAGGATAATATAGAAATTATATTGATCCTAAATAATTTAGGAAATTGATTGTAAGCTGACTGTATTTGACAACCTATAGACCCAACCTAGTTTATATTGTTACCCTATATGCTAGATTTCAAAGTATCATAAAAATGTCACATATTTTGGTTTTAAAAAGAATTATATGATACATTAAGAGCACTAAAATTTATGGGTTAAATTATTATAGTAATTTTGAGGTGAATCTATTTGGATATACAAATGTAGACTATTTCGGTTGTGTTGATGAATGAATATGAACATATAGTGAAGTCTTAATTCATGGAAAAAGATGTGTTGTCTAGCATACAAAGAAGAAAAATATAGTAACTCTCAAATATATTGAAGTTGAGTATATCACTTCCAATCAATCAACAACATAATTTATATGGATGATGACTCTGTTAGAAGAATTATAGGTTTTTGTGAAAATACCTCTTCACTTGGCCTATGATAATAAAAGTACGATCAATATCACAACATATATAGTGCATAATTATAGATCAAATGAAGTTTATAATATGTATTACTTCACCAAGGATATTATTTAAGGAATTGAACTAAAACTTTATTTTGTTCCTATAGATGAAAAAGTGTGATATATTTTTTAAAAAACCACTTCCAAATTGTGCATTAGAAAAATTGAGGTTGATAATGGGAGTTGTAGTGACTAGGTTTTTAATTATAATACTTTGGAATATTTTTGAAAATATTACCAAATCCGTACACTAATTTGGAATAGGATTATGGCACCTAGAGAGGTTCGGTGTAGTGATATTAAAAATATTAAATGTATTGTGTCACATGTGTGTAATTTCTTTGTAAAATTGAAAAACTCTCATAAAGATTCCTAGATAATAAACCTTATATTGAGGCTGAGTTCATAATATGGTTTTTCCCGAATGAGTGATATAAAATTTAACAAATCTAGGTTCTAGGTTGAAGGCGAGTTGTCGAGGTGGTAAATGGATGATATTGATTTCATAAAAAAATTAATTTAATCAATATCTTTCCCTCCCCCCTTTGGTGCATGCATGAAAAAGATTAAGAGAGACTATAATCTCCCACCCCCACCACCCCCTATTGGAGGGAAGGGAAAACCAAGTAAAATACAAGGAGAAGAGGTGCCTACGATCTATGATCTTGATGGAGATCACTTCTGGATTGTGGTGGAGTGGCTTTAGAGCTTGGATCTACACACGAAGCATTGATGTTTCACCAAGAGGTGGGTTTATTTGATTTTTAATTCCTAATACCAATTTTATGCATTTTTTAATGGTTTAGATCCCTATTATGACTTTTAGTGATCCCATGGGGGTCAATCTATAGGTTTTGAAGTAAACCAGGGTGATTCGGGCGAATCATAGGGAATTATCATTTGGAATTCGAGATCACATGATGTATAGTGAAGGGTCACACAATGTTTTTTCTCTCATTAAAGGAAGATGAACTTTTGGGAAAACATGTCTTGTTTCATGGTTACACGTTGTGTAGTGATCATGAGTTGTGTGGCCAAGGGACATGGCCAAGGAATCTATTGCAAGGGAACTAGATATGTGGAAGTACACGACTAAAGACATAGAAATGGGTTGAATTACATGGAAATAGGAATATGAAATATAAAATAGGTTAGGTAGCTTAGAAAAACTATCTATGAGTGGTACACGTCATGTGAAGGACACCGCTAGCTGAGCCATGTGGGGAAGAACATAGTTGGAGGTTTGGGTTGGGTGAGACACACTATGTAAAACATGTAAACACTGGGTAAGCTCACGTTTATAACCAATACATATAGAATAGGAAACATATAAGAGTTTAGGTGGGGTCACACACCGTGTGTAACCACATACACTCCACATACATTTCTCATGTATTTCTGCCTAAAATTTCTTCTTCTTCAAGGATCAAATTCAAGATTGTGAGTAGCCTACCCAGGGCAGTTTTCCATGTAAAATGGGATGGTATCCTTCATTTTGACTTTATAGATACAATTTGGAATTATTTTTTCATGAATCTATAGTAAGAGGTGTTGTATCATAGGATGTGATCAGGGTGGATCACTAGGTAGACATCAGGGTCAGTAACCTTCCCTATCACATTACGATGTAAGTATCCTAAACAGTAGGCCTATAGTACAATGATAACCTATAGAAATAGGGTGTGGTTTCCCTACTTATTGTTGTGTTTTAGTATGAGAAATTATGAGTAGGATGATTCCTTGAGCGATGCTTGGCCACAAAAATGTTCAGTTGGGTTTACTAGAGATATGATAGGACAAGTAATCACATACTATACCAAGGTGTTGGTTTCCCCTTACTTATTATATTGATAGAGAAGAGAATCCTCTTTACATAGATTGTGGGTCCTCTAACTTCATAGTATAAATCTCTGGGATAGAACTCCCCTTTATGATGGTTGTTGGTCCCTCGTGTTGTTCATGTAGTTGGAGATAGAGCTCCCCTAACGTATCAGGGTGCAGGCCCTCTATACTCTTCAAAAAGATAGAGTATGTACACCATTGTCGTACCATGGGGAGGTTATTCTCTCTGTGGAGTCAGTACTCCCTTATGACACCATGGTGTGGGTCCTTCATATGTTTTGTATATCTAGATTGGTACTCATCTTTTGTATCATAGTGGCGGACCTCTACCCTTTGAGTTATAACTCCCATGTCGTTCTAGGGTGTGGGTTCTCTATATTTTATGTTTAGGCAGAGTCATTACTCCCCTGTCATATCAGGGTGCGGGTAGCATAGCTCGGGGATGGTACTCCCCCAAAAATTCAAGTTGAATGTCCCACATAGCAATTCTAATGGTAAATATGGAGTCCTACTCCCCTATCATGTTATGATACGGGTCCTCTATCTATGAAGTTATACTACCCCATCTTCGAGTAGTGGTGGGGAGTGGTTACTCCACTGGAGTTGGATCTCCCTTGTCAATGGAGCACATTTTATGAAGATTGGGCCCCTACACATGTTATGATCAATCCCAGGTTAGGAGTTAGTTCTCCCTCTACATAGTGAGGTGCGGGCCTCACTACAAAAAATAGTAGATTATTAGTGGTTTTTTAGAGGGGGTTATACAAAAACCCCTCTAAATTCAATTTGGTCGTGTTATAAAAAACAAACACTAATCATCAAATTTAGAGGGGGTTCACAACCCCATATAATTTTTGTAGAATTATTTGTTTAATATTTTGTTATATTTTTTAGGCGGTTATATCAAAACCCCCACTAATTTAATAATTAGTGGCGCTATATATTTGGTTGGATTATAGAGGCACTATATATATATATATTATTTTTTATATTAGAGTATATATATATAACATGGGATTTATATTTTGAAAATTAAATAGTGGGTGTTATTAAACACCGTTAATCCATTATATTAGAGGGGGTTTTGAACTCCATCTAATTTAAGAAATTGGAGGAGGGTGTGAACCACCTCTAATTTAAAAAATCAGTAGGGTTTGTGAACCCCTATAATTTATGAAATTGGAGGGGGTTTTGAACCCCCTATAATTTATGAAATTATAGGGGTTTCATAAACTATGGCTAATCACTTTAATTAGAGGGGTTTTTTAACCCCCGCAAATTTTTCATTTATTTTTTAAATTTAATATCATATAAATTGAAATGTTATAATATATATATGTGTGTTAAAATGTGTGTTTCTGTGTGTATTACATAAACACTTTATATAAATGTATTTAAATGCGTTATAAACACACACACACACATATATATATATAAAGGCATTATATAAATACTTTAAATAATTAATTATAAATAAAAAAAATGTATGAATATATAAATATTTATATACATAATATTAATGCAATTATAAATATATTTATTCATATGAAATTTATATATGCTTTTGTAAATACTTTACAATTATATTATGATATATATTATACATTTATTATATTAAATACAATTGTATGGAATATTTATATATAAATACATGTGTACTATATTATGTATACAAATAAATATAGTATAGGCAGAATTGATTATACATATATATATATATATATATTATTATATATATATATATATATTGTTATATATATATATATTATAAATATTTTTTTATATAAAAATGTTTATATATTATATAATTATTTAATATATATTTTAGTATTCCATATTAATTATAAATTAATTTAGTAAATATATATACCATATAATTATATTATAAATTTTCAGTTATAAGAGTGTTTTTAATTTTGTACATGTATGTGTGTGTGTGTGTGTGTACATGGTATAATATAAATGTATTTAATATAATATATATATATTGTAAATAATAAATAAGTATATATAGTAATTATAAAACCAAAATATAATTTTTATAGTTTAAAAATAGATTTAATAATAATAATTAACAATATTATTGTTAAACACACACATTCACACACATATATATATTATAATTATTTTATATCAATAAATATTATATAAATACATAAACACATAGACATAAATATAACTGTATTTAAAAATATATGTATAAACATATATTCAAATAGGAAAATATAATTATTTATATATATAATATATAATATATATAATATATATATATATATTATACACAAATACATATTATATATATAAATATAAACAAATATGTTATATATAAATAAATATATTATATATAAATAAATATATTATACATAAATAGATAAATATTTTTGTATAAATAAATATAAATAGATAAACAAATATATTATAAATAAATATACATACATAAATATATATATAAAATTTATTATAAACAAATAAACATATTTATTTCAGTATCTAAATAAATATATTAATAATATATTGTATTATATATAAACAAATAAATAAATTTATTTCAGTATCAAAATAAATATATTTTATTGTACATAATATACATATAGGAACTTGGAATAATCGTTCAGGCGTTCCTTGTTCGACATGTGATTCTGGTTCGATTCCTTGAGAGATAGATTTTTCTGACTTAATTAATGGCATGGTGAACATGGGCTTATTACGCGCATGATTGGGTTTAGTGGTGGTAGGTTGTTTATGGTTACGCCTTGGTGAAGAAGGCTCGTCCATGGGTTTTTGGGTGTCTAGGTTGTATCTGTGTGTTATCTGAGGGTGTCAGGTGGTTTTTTATGGTGTGTCTCATGGGTTTTTGAGTGGTTGTCAGGGGTTAGTCATGGGGGTTATTGGGTGGGTGACTGGGGTGTGTTTTTGGGTTGTCTGATTGGTTTTAAAGGGTTATTTAAGGTTGTCTGAAGGGTGTGGGATAAAAAAAATAAAAATAAATAAACTTTAGGGGAGATTAAAAGATAACCGCCCCTAAAATTGAGGTTTGGATGTAATTTAGAGAAAATTATAGTAGCAAAATGTGGGTTCGAATTAGGGGCATTCAAAACATCCCCTAATTCAAAATTTTTTGTTGAATTTAGGTTGAATTTAAAGTAGGTTTTAATCCCCTCTAAATTAACCGTCTCTAAATCATGTTCTATTTTACCAACACTTTTCCAAAATCCACCTCTAATCAAAGTAGGTGGGAACTTTAGCGACGGTTATTGGTAACCACTACTAAAGTGATTAGAAGGGGTTATAACAACTTCAAAATTAAAAAACATACCTTTAATAATTATGTGTTTTTATTTCACTCCATATAGGTTCTTTAGTGGTTTTTTGGGATGGTAAAGAGAAAGTACTCTCTCTACTATGGGGAAGTGTAAAGGTGAAAGTACATCCTCTCTCTCTCTCTCTCTAGAGAGTATGCACGTAGTGTGTGGTCTGGAGAATATCTCCCTCATCTGTATAAAGTTGAAATGGGTAGGCCTCTCCACTTGGGTTTCTACGACCTTGCACATGGTGAAAGTTAGTGATGATAGGACCACTGGTGCTGGGAACTAGATTTTTACCAATAGTGTTATTCTCAATAGAGAAAGTTCTCTCAGACTTACCATAACGTTTGCTAATAATGTTCCCAAAGGGTAGTATTTTTCAAAACAGTTTCATATGGGATTGCTACGCTCATGGATTTTTCCCCCTGAATGAGAATTACCTTTAATCTACAACTAGAAAACTATAGCCAGCTATGAGGTCAAAACCTCTTGATACTTGGCGTCTGAGATGAGTATATATATTTGATTCTGGTATTCCTTGTGAAGTTTTCACATGACTTGGTTAATGCCTCATATGGATACATCTGACTAGTCATTTATATGAAAGGATGGGTACGATATGGCGCTTTTCTCTCATTTGGGTTCCCTCTATCAGGGTTGTGCAGACTATTTCATTTCAGTTTCTCCCATTTTCTTTTGGATTTTGTGGTGCCAACTAAGTATTGTTATACTCACCCCGACATGAGATTTTTTCAAACATGTTGGGTATTTTTCATATTGAAGGATTTTTGATGGAGTCGCCAAAGGACCCAAAGAAGGATGATTTTAGTGATATAGACCAACTGAGGCATTTTTCGATACTTATCAAAGGAAATTTCCAATAATTTCATTTGACAGCAATCTCATACTTTTGGGAAGTTTGGAAACTTCTTTAGTTTTTGGTGGTCTTGTATTTATTCACTTTATGCCTTTAGTACTTCTGTAGTACTCTGGTAGTGGGATATATATATGCATACATTTTTTTTCCAATTTATATTATCTCTACAATATTGTATGGAGATATTTTCAAGTTCATTCATATATAAACCTTAGTATAAGGCCTAAAATTTCTTCATATGACTACTCACTGCAAAACACCATCCCTATCCTATTGGAGGTTGAATTTTGGTTTTCATGGATCTATCCCTATTGGTTTGGGTCATGAAATAGTTGTATCAAAGTGGGTTCTAGTTTGGGACCATAGTATCGTGAGCTTGGTTTGGGTATTATAGTGATAGAGTTAACATGTTTCAGGATCATAGTTTAGGTCGGGGATTTTAGTTTTGGTATGGTGGTTGATGTGTCCATTCATTAGTAATATAATAACCTACTTGTTGACTTGGTAAATTAGGGAACTAGCCATAGGGAAATTTTGGTACATGCATCATATAGGGATGGGTTGTGGGTTCCATGTCATTTTTGAGTTATCTCTCTATATATACTCTTTGACATTGGAATATATTGATTCTATTTTAGGATTCCACCATGACAGCATCCAAACAAGATTCCATGATATGATTTTGATAATGATATTCCATGTGATGAGGCTTCAATGTAGGGAATTGGTCCTAAGGTAGTAACTTTGGGTGGTATTTCAGTTGACCCACTACCCATTGAGAATGAGGTTATACTAGTAGTGTAGGCAAAGGATGCCCATATGTTGAGTGCACTACATTATTTCTAGACGCATCAACCTTTAAGGTATTTGTGTGATCTAGAACACCAGGTAGCTGATGAGTTGATTGAGGTAGCCATGTGCATTTTACACCTTATGATGACACCTCCCAATGAAACGGTGGTCCTAGCGGCGAGCCTTCTACTACGTTTTTAAGGGTGATAGTGTTGTATGGTGATGAAAACTGATTAATATGTGACACTCAGTTTGGTGGAGTTTCTATGTCTCTTTAGGGATGTTTTCTATCCATCCATGCTAAGATCAGTTTGGATCTAAGAGCTTCTATAACTTTCACAAGATATAATTATCATGGAAAATTACTTTTCGAGATTCATAGTCTTGTCATGACACTCCATGGATATGGTCCAAGATCTATTTTTCAATAAAGGGACTTCTATTAGGGCCTTTTTAGAGACATCTGATCATGTGCGGTCTCCTTATGCCTTCCCCCGTATATGGGAGTACTGGAGCGAGGTCTGGTGGTAGATAGATTCATAGAAGAGGGTAGGGAAGATGTGTCTAGTAATGATGATAATGAGGTTGACCCATGTACAATAGTTGGTAGACAGAATTTGATGGGATCACAACATAGGAGGGAAACTCATGCCCAAATTCTATCACATGGGTTAGCAGTATGGGAGATGAACCAGGGATTTTTTCAGCCACATGATAGGTTGTGTTATAATTTCAGGGGATAGTGACATCATGCAAGATATTGTATGACCTGTCAAACTACTCAAATGGATTTGTTCGATGAAGCACCATGTAAGAGACAATGTTTGGATAAAGGAGTTCTTCTTGATGGTGGATGTGGTAGAGGAGCGAGGAGAGAAATAGGAAGTGGTAGACGATTCGATATATTTCCATCACCACCCCCATAAGGTATGTTCCAGATTTAAGGAGCTGGAGGATGGGTAACGTAAAGCTACATTCCACATAGGCCTATGACCTAGAGAATCTAAGGATAATTATAGGTATACTTTGTGTCCATTCTACTTTCTGCAGTATTATTTTTAAACACTTTTTTATTGTACCCTTTTATTACCACATATTTCTTGAGGTCTATATATGGTGAAACGTGGTGTCATTAGAACCCCATGTTGGTGTTATTTGATGTAGCTTTAGTCTCACTAATAAGAGACATGTTTTCCCCACTTGAGATGCATTTTTGTGTTGAAATAAAATCTTTCTAGGTGATTCATTTTCACCCAATGTGGGTAGCATTGAGGCATGGTGGATGAGTTCATTTTACTTGGGTGTTTGGGGTGTGGTTTCTTGCTTGAGTGTTGGAGAAATCCCAATAATTGGAAGTAGATCCTCTTTGCTCTACCTTTATGATTGGAGGCCCTAGTGGGGGGATATCCTTTAATATAATTGTTATGTATTGGTAGGGACAGGTCTTATGATGTTTCCTCTACATGGATTTACTTTTCATCATCCATGCTTAAGTGGTTTTCCACCAGTAGGTTGGAGGTTCATAGAAGGAGTCCCTAGTAAGAACCAGTGTGTACACATTGGTATCCCTTTGTTGTTCATTGTTTTCCTTCTATTCATAGTGTTAGTTTTTTTTGTGATATTCTAACAGAGTTCATGGTGTATCTCATCCAGGGGTGGATGAGAACTATTGGGTTATTTCAATATCTTTGTTAGGTTAGCAAGGTTGTGAACTACTATAATATATGACTAAAGATAGAATGGTTGTTCGGTGTTGTCCACATGTCGTAGATGAGGAGACATGTGTTACTTTTTTTCATGATATCAACCAGGTTTAAGCTAAACAGGAATTTGGTTTGGCCTTTTTGGTTCTCCTTAGTGCTTTATTCTATGTAACACAGTAACCTCTTGGTTAGTTAACCTGTGGGGGAGTCATAGTGGGGAGCTCAGGTTTGATCCTTAATCCTAGGATTTTTCATTTCTGGGAAGAAATAAATTAATGTGGGGAGGATGTAGTTACTCATGTTTTGACCTATACGACTTTGAAATATTTAAGAGAATTTTTCTAAATATAGGAGCTATGTTTTCATAGGATTCTAAGGCCTGGAAAGCCTAATTACAGTGACATTAAAAATATTGAATATATTATATCACCCTCAGTATGTTTCTTTAGAAATGTGGAATAACTCTCTATTGAAGTCTCATATCAGAAATATGAGTTCGTAGGTGAGTTTAGAATGTGGTGTTTTCCAAATGTGTGGTATAAAATTTATTAGTGTCAGGTGTTGGGTTGAAGGAAAGTTAGAGGGGTGTTAAATAGTGGATATTGATATAATAAAAAAAATTAAACAAATATACATTCCCTTTAAATTTTTTAACACATGATAGATAGGAGTAGATTCCCCCCACCCCTGGAGTGATGGAAGAACTGAGGTGAGTCCAATGAGAGGAGGTCTTGCTGATCTCCGATCTTGGTGGTGGTTACTACTGGATCATGGTGTAGTATCTTTATAGTGTTGATCTGCAACTGAAGATTCTACATTTCACCATAAGGTACTTGGATTTTATTTTTATGTCCCTTTTCCCTTTATAATGTATTTTATTATGGTTTTAGAGCCCTATTTCGACTGCTAGATATCCCTCAGTGGTTGATCTATTACTTTCAGGTAAAACCAAGGTGATTCAGGCAGCTTGCAAGGAATTCTCATTTGTAATTCTCGATCACACAACATTTAGTGTAGGGTCACATGCCATGTTTTCTTCCTATTCGGGGAAGATGAAATTTTGGGACTACACTCCATGTAGTGATCCCATGTTGTGTGGTCGAGGGACATAGTCAGGGTAGTCATGTCAAGGGACCTGGCCTTGTGGAAGTATAAATCCAAAGACACAGACACAAGGTGAATTACACAGACATGGATAGATGATACAACCAATAGCTTTATTATCATAGACACACTATGTACCAGGGGGTACACACCATGTGTAATACATATTTGGACAAGATGCGTGGGGAAGAACATGGTCGGAGGCACGAGTGAAGTGAGACAAGCCATATACAGCATATACATACCGTGTATGCTCACATGGAAAACAAAGAAATCCAGTATAGGAGACATCTAGGTGTTTAGTTCGGCCACATTCCCTGTGGACCCACATGCACACCATTTAATTTTCATGGAGATTTAATCCTACTGTATCTCCTTCTTTAGGGCGTATATTGATGCTTGCGAGTAGGCCATCTTGAGAAGTTTTCCATGTTGAACATGATGGTGTCCTTCATTGTATCTTGAGAGATATTATATGGTGTGATTCAATAATTATGTTTTACTAGGTTTTTTATATCTTATTTAGTGATTAGTTTGGATCATTAGATTGATTTCGGGGTCAGTACCCTTCCATGTCATCATAGGATATAGTTTCCCTATAATCTAGAACAGTAGTGTGGTGCTCTCATATCCTAAAATGGTACATGTTCACTACTTGTGGTTATTCTATGATGTGGGACATGACATGTGTGATGCTCCCTTGAGTGATGCTTGACCAACGTTTGAGTTAGGTTGGGCTGACTATAGAGATGATTGGACTAGTACTCCCCTACTATAATAGGTTTTGGGTTTCCTCTTACCTCTCTGGTTAGTAGAGAAAATACTCCCATTTATATAGGGTTAGGTTCTTATACCTATGAAGTATCAATCCCGGGGTAGAAACTCCCCTTTACGTAGGGTGTAGGTCTTGTGTGTTGTCTTTGTAGTTAGAGAGAGAGATCCCCTGATGTATCACAATGTAGTCCCTCTATACTCTTTGTACATATAGAATATGTACTCCATTGTCATACTAGGGTGTTGGTCCTCTATGCAAGGAGTGGGTGCCCCCATTTCCCACCAAGGTGTGAGTCCTCCATATGTGTTGTATATATGGAGTGGGTGGTCCTCTTTCATACCAAGTTCTGGGTACTTTCTCCTTAGATTCAGAACTCCCCTATCATTCTAGGTTGTGGGTCCTCCATAAAATATTTTCAAGTAGAGTCTGCACTCCCCTATCATACTAGGGTGTAGTTCCTCTAGCACAGGGTTGTTAATCTCTTATTAAGTCAGGGTGTGGGCACCCCGTAGTGGTTATACTGGTACAAATGTATTCATGCTCTCTTTCCTTTCTAGGGTGTGATCCCTCTATCTATGAAGTTGTACTCTCATGTCTTTAAGTAGAGGAAGGGAGTGGGTCCTCCACTGGATTCGAAGCTCCCTCAGCTTTGGAAAGCAGTTATAATGAGTGGGCCCCTACAATAGTTATTCTCAATGCATGCTTAGGAGTGGGTACTCCCTCATCATAGTGAGATGTGGGGCTCTACCTATGTGTACTTATGTGGTTTTGCAGGATAGTTAGTACCTAGTACTCCCTTGGATGTGTGGTATAGGTGAGGTCCAGGTCCCCCCTCTCTATCTCTCTCTCTCTCTCTAGAGAGGATTTTTGTGGTAAACATTATAGTGAAGAAATTCCTCATCTGTATGCAATGGTGAGGTGAGGGCCTCTTCACATGGGTTTTATGACCTTACATAGGGTGAAAGTCAGTAATGATAGGAACTCTGGTTCTAGGAGCTAATGTTTCACCTAGTTCATTGTTCCTAATGGAGTGTGTTTTCATGAATGAGTTCCATCTACGATGGTTGAGATCATGGAGTGTGTTATCATAGATGACTATTACCTTTGAGAATTGAGTATAAAACTATATCTAGATATGAGGTCGAAACCTCATGATACTTGGGGTATGAGATGTGTATATTTTGGTGATTTTGGGAGTCCTTACAGTGTAGTCATGTACCTTGGTTGACACCCCATGTGGACTGATCTGACTAGTCATGTATAGATGAGGATGGGTGAAAGATACAGTTTCTCTCAAATTTGGGATCCCTTTGGCAAGGTCTAACGGATTGTTGCCTTTTAATTTCATCATTTGTATTTTTGGTTTTGGGGTTCCTATTTAGTGTTATTATACTAAACCATGTGTGGTATTTTCCTACAGATTTCTTTTCTTGTAAAGACCACATGCCTGTCAACAGAGTCCTTGGAGGACCCAGAGTAGGTGGAGCTTAGTGAGCTAGACTGACCAAGGAATCTTTTAGTGCATTGTAGAGGTGATTTCAAGAAGTTTCTTTTGAGTGTGATATCATCCTTCCGAGAAGGTTGGATTTTTTTATAGTTTTTTGGGGCATTTTATTTTCCCCTTTTATGATTTAAGTAATTCTATTATACTCTAGTTGTGGGATACATGTATGGATTAATTTTTATCAGTTTATATTAGCTTTTTACTATTTCATGGAGACATTTTTTGGTGAATGTATATATGTTTCATATGTTAAGGCCTCCCATATGTGTGATATAGCTATTTGGTGTTATATGTTATCCCCTACCCTACTAATGGTAGGCTTTCGGTGGTTGTAGCTCGATCACTATTGGAACGCATCATGAGAGAGTGGTATCATAGAGGGTTCCACTTTGGGTCCATATTGGTGTGAGTTTGGTTTAGGTTTAATGATAATAGAGTTAAAGTGTTTCGAGTTCTACTTTCTGGCCATGGAATCTGGTGTTGGTGCACTGATCGACGTATCAATTCATATGGACATTGATAAAATTATTTTTTACTCATTACGTTTGGGAATTGGTCACAGGGAATGTTGGTAAATGCTTCATATAGGACTGCATTGTGGATTTCATTACATTTTTAAGTCAAATACATAAATATACTCTTTGAATTTGGAAAATCATGTTTCTTTTTTAGGATTCCACTATGATTGTTGCTAAAAAGAATTCCATGGAGGGACTGTGATGATGATTTTTCCATTGATGAGGCTTCAGTGTATGTCATTATTCCTAGGGTAGTAGCTCTGAGTAGTCTTCTAGCTGAGCCACCACCCATTGATCAGTAGGTTGTAGTGTAAGTGCAGACAAATGACATGCATATGATGAGTGTATTTCTTAAGTTCTATAGGTAGTTACCTCTAAGGTATTGAGGTGATCTATAACCCTTGGTGTTTGGTGACTATCTTGAGGCATTTATGCACATTTTACACATTGTGAAGAAACCTTTTGATCAGATAGTGGTCCTAGTGGAAAGCATTCTGCAAGGTTCATCCGAGTGATGGTGGAGTCTAGTGACATAGACCCATGACAAAGACACACTCACTTGGGTAGATTCTGACCAGCTCTTCAGGTAAGAGTTTTATCTAGTATCACTGAGATCAATGAGGATCTGGGAACTTCTTCAACTTTAATGGGATAGAATAACCATGGAATATTACTCAACGAGGCTTGCATAAATTTCATGATACTCTCAAGATATGGTTTGAGATCTATTTTTCTAAGAATAGATCATTAATAAGGGCCTCCACATAGACATAAGATCCAGAGTGTTCTCCTTGTGACTTACCTCATATCTGGTAATACTAGAGCAAGATCTGGTGGTAGATATCTTCCTAATATAGGGTCAGAAAGATGTGGATGGCATTGGTGATCATAGGTCTGAGTCATATGTAGTAGTTGGAAGACTAAATTGAGTAAGATCGTTCCCCATGAGGCATAACCATGCCCAGACATAGGTATGTGGGTCTTCAACATCAGAGTTTTTATGGAGATTTGGTCATCCATATGAGAGGCAATGTTATTCTTACTATGTTCAAGGATATCTTTCTAGATATTTTTTTACACATCCAACAATTAAGAGGGATCCAGTCAATGAACCACCCTGGCAGATGAAATGTTTCGATCAAAGAGTTTCATATGATGTCATATGTGGAGTAGCAGTTGTTAGATCAGTAAGAAGTGGAATAGGTTTTATGATGTTTCCACCACCACCCCCAAGTGTTCTACACTAGGATCGGGGAGCTAGAGGATGAGGGTAAGGATAGCTACAGGACACAATGACTAATAACCCATAGTATTTAAAGATTATTATAGGTATTGTTTGAGTCTTTTTAGCTTTTTTGGATAATTATTGTTAGAAATTTGGTGAGGTACCATTTTCATTCCACTTCAACCATGAGGTCTATTCAGGGTGATGTGGGGAATCAGTAGAACCTTGTGTTGGTGTTATTTTACGTATCTTCTAGATCATGAGGAAGAGGGAAATTTTTTCCAACCAATACACATTTTTTTGATGTGGTTAAAACCTTGAAGGTTAGTTATTCCTACCTAATGTGGATAGTGTCGAGGTTTGATGGGAAATTTCCTTTAACTTGTGTGTTTAGGTCGTAGTTGCATGCTTGAGTGTTGGAGTAGGCCTTGAAATTACCAGTGGACCCTCTTTTCTTTACCCATATTCTTGGAGTCCCTAGTTGAGAGAGATAATTTCATGGAACCATTACATATTGTATGGATAGGCCCTATGACATTTCATTAGAGTGGATTGATTGTCTACCATCCATTATTAGTTGGTTTTCCACTAGTGGGTATGGCAGTTAGAAGTTCTCAAATGGATAGCATGATAAGATCCATTATATACCCTTATGCAGTGCTTATTGTTCGTTGGTACCCTCATGTGATTGGTGTCAGTTTTTTATGTGAGATTCATAAGGGCATCATGGTGTAGTTCATCTAGTGGTGGATGATAACTATTGGATTATGTCAATAACTATGTCAGGTTAGTGAGGTGGTGTACTGCTAGACCCTATGATTGTAGATGGATCGGGTGGATAGTGTTTTCAATCTACTACATCTTAAGGGACATATTCCACTTCTTTTCATGATTTTTACCTAGTTTGAGGTAGATTTGGGTGTGGTTTTGCCTTCTTGGTTCCCCTGAGTGTGAGATTGTAAGAAGCAAGGGAACCTCTCGGGGATCTTAATGGCATGGGAGTCCAAATAAAGAGGTAATATTTCTTCCTTATACCTATAATTTTTCTTTTCTAGGATGAAAAAACTTAATATGGGGAGGATTTAGTGACTTGGGTTTTGAAATTTTAGAATTCGGAATATTTTTATGAATATTTCTAAAGTTAGGAACTGAGTCGGTGTGGGATTCTGGGGCTCAGAGAGCCTCGGTGTGGTTCTATTAAAAGTATAAAATATATTATATCATGTTTTCATTGTTTCTTTGTAAATGTGTAATAAATCATGATATGAATTTTGGTTTAAAAATATGAGGCCAATATTGAGATCATAACATGGTGTTTTCTATAGGCATGATATTAATTTTATCAGCACCTGGTGTTGGGTCATAGGTGAATTAGAGGAATGTTAAATGGAGGATATTGATTTAATAAAAAAAATTAATTAAACCAATATCCCTTCCCTAAAGCTTTGGTGCATGCATGAAAGATATTATTAGTGCACACCCCCCCCCCCCCTTGATTGATGAATGAATCGAGGAAAACCCAAGGGTAGGAGGCACTACTGATCTCCGATCTTAACAGCAATTATTGCTGAATCGTGGTGTAGTTGATTTAAAGTGTGGATCTGCACATAAAGATTTTTCATTTCACCACAAGGTAGGATTATTTGAGTTTTAATTCAATATGTCCTTATTATGCATTATTTAATGGTTTTAGAGCCCTATTATAATTTCTAGAGATCCCATGGGGGTCAATCTATAGTTTTTAAGTAAAACCTAGGTGATTCAGGTGGCTTGTGGGGAATTCCAATTTGGAATTATTAATCACATGGTTTGTTGCATAGGGTCATAGATAATTTTTAAATACCATTACATGAAGATTATATTTTGGAACAACACACTATTTACCTTGGTTACACATCGTCTAATGATAGTGGGTCATGTGGCCAAGGGACATGGCTATGGTAGCCGTGTCGAGGGGCCTATCCATGTGAAAGAATATGGATTGAGACACAGAAAAGAGGTTAATTAAATGAACATGAACATATGGAATATCCAAGAGGCCTGGTATTTGAGACACACAATGTACCATGGATTTCATTTAGTGTGTGAGACACGATTGGTCGAGCTATGTGTGAGAAATGATTGGTCGATCCATGTGGGGATGAACATTACTGGAGGCTCATGTGAAGAGAGAAACATCATGTACAGCACATACACATTGTATAAGGTCACATGAATAGACAAGATTTATAGAAAATGACACATCCAAGATTTTAGTTGGGTTCACATGCTGTGTAGACCCACATACATTCAATGTAATTTTCATGGATATTTCCAGCAAGCATATTTCATTCTTTGGGGGTTTGATTTTGGATTGAGAGTAGCCTATCCTGAGAATTTTTCCACGTAGAACATGATGAAATACATAATTATGGATTTATAGATACAATGATTCATGATTCAAGCATGAATATATAGTAAAATTTTTTAGATCTTATATAGTGATCAAGGTGGATCACTAGGTTAAGGTCAGGGTTGATACACTTCCCTATCATCTTAGGATGCAGGTCCCTGATACTCTAGGATGGTAGTGCAGTGATACCATGATGTAATAGTGCGTGGTTTCCTTACATGTGGTAGTGTTTCAACATGAGACATGACAAGTGTGACACTCCCTTGAGCAACACTTGATCAACTCAGGAGTTCAGTTGGGTTTTTTAGAGAGATGTTGGTGAAAGTACTCACTTATTTTTCTAGGTTGTGGGTTTACCCTTCCCTCTCATATATAAAGAGACATGACTAATCTTTATGTAGGTTTTAGGTCCCCTAACTGCGGAGTATCTCTCCCAGTTTTGTAACTCCCCTTTACATAGTGTGTGAGTCCCCCATATTGTTCATGTAGTTAGAGAAATAGATCTCCCGGCATATTCGGGTTCAGTCCCTCCTTACTCTTTCGTTAGATTGAGTATGTAATCCTCTATAATACTAGGGATAGTTTACTCTATTTTTGGAGTTGATACTCTTATATCACACCAGGGTGTGGGTCCTCTATAAGTTTTTTATTGATATAGTGGCTACTCCCCTATCGTATGAGGGTAAAAATCCTCTATCCTAGGATTCGTAAATCCCATGTCACTTCCAGGTGCAAACCATCCATAAACAATGTTTTGGAAGATTTGGTACTCCCCTATCATACCAGGGTGTGGGTCATCTAGCATGGGGTTGGTACTCCACTGTTGAGTCAGGGTGTGGGTACCACATTGCAGTTATATTGATATATATGGGGTTGTACACCCCTCTTGTTCTAGAGTGTGGGTACTATATCTATGGAGTGGTACTCCCACGTGTACGAGTAGAGGTAGTGAGAATCTCCTTCACTAGAGTTGGATATCCCTTGGTTATGGAACATAGTTACATGGAGTAGGCCCAACCACTTTTTACAAGGTGTGGGTTTCCCCTTACCTCTTGGATCTATAGAGACAGGACTCCCGTTTACGTAGGGTGAAAGTCATCTAGAAACATAGTATCTCTCCCTAGGGTAGAAACTCCCCTTTTCATAAGGTGAGAGTCCCCCATGTTGTTCATGTACTTGGAGATAGATCTCCCCTAATATATCAGGGTGCAGGCTCTCCAAACTCTTTGGATATATAGAGTTGGCACTCCCCTATCATACTAGGGAGTGAGTCCTATATTCATGGAGTCGGTAATCCCCTATCACACAAGGGTGTAGGTCCTCCATATGTGTTTTATAGATAGAGTGGGTACTCCCCTATTGTACAAGGGTGTGATTCCTCTATCCTTAGAGTCAAAACTCTCATGTAATTCTAGGGTGTGGATCATCCATACACAATGTTCAGGAATAGTCAGTACTCCCCTGTCATATGGGGGTGTAATTCCACTAGCCCGGTGTTAGAACTCCCCTATTGAGTCAGGGTTTCAATCCCCCATATCATTTATACTATTAGAGATGGGTTTTTACTCCCCTATCATGCTAAGGTGTGGGTCCTCTATCTACATAGTTTTACTCCCCTATCATCAAGTAGCGGTAAGAAGTAGATCTTCTACTAGAGTTAGAGATTCCTTGGTTGTGGAGAACAGTAACAAAGAGTAGGCCCTTAAAATCATTATTCTCTATGCCTAGTTATGATTTAGTTCTCCCATGATGCAATGAGGGTGGCCCTCTCCCTATCGGTACATTAGTGGTTTCATGAGATTTTTTGGAGCTAGTACTCCCTAAACTACGAGTAAATGGTGAGGTGCATGTCTCTCCTCTCTATCTATTTCTCTCTCTATGTAGAGTATATATATGGTGCATGGTGTAGAGTATAGATCCCTTGTTTGTATGTACTATTGAGGTGCAAGACACTCTTCATTGGTTTCTATAACCTTGAACAAGGTGAAATTATGTGATGATAGAACTCTTGTGTTGGGAACTATAGGATGACCTATAGAATTTTCTCTGATGGATCATGTTCCCTCATTGATACCATCAGTGATGGTATGGATTTTCTCTATGGATTTTATCTCTTAGATGAGTTCCATTGGGATGGATTTTATCATTGAGTGTGTTCTCCTAGATGATTGTTACCTTTGATCCTCAAGTATAAACTTGTAGTTGTCTATGAGGTTGAAACCTTATGATACTCAGAATCCGAGATAGTTATATATGGGTGATTCTGGGATTACTTGTGGTGTTTTCATGTTCCATGGTTGAAACCCCATGAAGACTGATCATACTATTCATTTATCGCAGAGGTTGGGTGCAAGATGTATTTTCTCTATCATTTGGGTTCACTCTGGCTGGGTTGAGTGAACTATTGTTTTTTTAGTTTCTCCCTTTTTATTTTTTGTTTTTGAGAATCTACTAAGTAATTTTATACTCACTTCTGCATGTGATATTCCCATACATGTTGTGTCTTGTGTAGACCAAATTCCTTTTTATGGATTCCACAGAGCAGGCAGAGCTAAGTGAGCTAGAAATACTGAGACATTTCATGGTTCTTTACTGAGGAGCTTTCTAGAAGATTTATTTGATAGTGATACCCTCATACTGATACTTTTAGATGATTTTATTCTTTTTTGTGGCCTTTTATTTTTCCCTTTTATGCTTCTATTACTTCTATTGTACTCTGGTTTTGGGATAGATGCATTCATGAATTTATTTTTTCATTATATTATCTTTTTGTTGTTACACGTAGATGTTTTGAGGTGATTGTGTATAGGTACATTAGGATAAGGTCTCCCATTTGTGTGATATGCCTACTCAGTACTAGATGACATCCCCTAACCTATAGGAGGTGGTCATGGGGTGTTCAAGGATTGAACCCTGTTGGGTCAATTTGTGAGTGGTGTTTAAGCTCACCCTCTTTAATGATATATTATGTGATTTTAAGTCCCCTCCATCTTATTTTATTTGGATATTTTTTTCAAAGGGGTTAAATATGATAACATAAAGTTATTCATTTATATTTTCTTTAGCAATTTAGGGACATTATATATTTAGGGGGTTTAAATGGGATAATCAGTTATGTTAGTATGTGTGAACTATTTTAATAGTTTGTTGAAGTTGATATAGGAACTATTTATTAAAATTAAAAGTTACTTTCTATTTTGAAGATATAATGAAGAAATAATGATTATAAATTTATGATTTATAGGAAACATGTTATTATTATTCAATTATTCTTATTTCCTACACTAAAAATCCCACAGAGACTTTGAATTTTTGGATTGAAACAACTTATTTGGTTTTATAGATTCATTGATTTTTGTTACTTGGTTGAAAGAAAAAATAAAAGGGGGGATTTTTGAGATCAAGTGGTTTTGAATTTTTTTTAAATTAATGAAGAAAGTAATGAATAGGAAGTGGAATTGATTATGGTGTTTTATTTTGTTTTCAACAAATAAATTAGTAAGTTATGATGGGAAGTGATCACTGACCTTCTATGATATAAAGGAATTCAACCATGAGTAATAATAAGCTTCAGTGAGAATGATCATAGACCTTCTATGAGTGAAGAAAGATAAATCATGATTTATTCAGTTGGAGGAGATTTCATGGGTGTTATATAGAAGGTTTCTTGGATATATAAAAAAGAATAGGGGTCATGAAATTTTTATGATGAAAATTATAGTGTTCTTTTAAAGTAAAAATATCATGATATTATTTAGCATGATTCCTGTAAAAAAATTCTTATATTAAGAGTGAAACAAGGGAGAAGGAATAATAGAGAATAAGATGTTTGGGAATTTTATTAAATAAGTATAGAACCACATATGTGAATTTTCACATGTTCTCTATGTAAGGGAATATCCATATATGGGTTTTCTTGTGTATGTTGTTCAACACAGATGAATGTTATATTATATATCAGAATTTTTATGGAATCAAAATTGGATATGTGATTGGTTGAATATGAAAATATGCATACCTGAATGACCTATATATATGAATTGGACATGGAATTAAATTATTTATTCATGAATGAAAAATTTTCACCATATAAAATTTATTACATACATAAGTAGACCATTTATGTGAATGATTCATTAATGTGTTTTTTCTACGGATTTTAATTGGATGGATTGGCCATGAATTTTTCATATCATGATCATCCTATAACTGTGAATGAAGGATGAAACATCTTACAACATGATTTTTTATACAAATTTTAATTTCATTTGTAAATTATGCATTTATAGTGGAAAAAGAAGGTTAAATTTCAATGGTATTTATGAGGAATTGTTCCAGTATTAATGTTTGGAAGATCTCATCACTATGAAATGCATGTATTGATTCATACATGAGGATTTAAAGTTGAATATATATAGGTTTAAAGGATAGTAAATATTCAATGATATATCTATATATTTCAATGCTATTAAAATCAGTTATGGAAGTGGTTTATTATAGAAGTTATTATAAACACCACATCCCAGAATTCTATAGTTTTGAATTTTAATGTATTTATGAGGTGTTTTAAATATTTAAATAAATTGAAAAAAAGTAAATAATGCCCCATGAAATATAATTTACATTTTTATAGGTCATAGTTATGTTTTCACATTGTGTGGGAGAATAATAGGGAGAAAAAAAGATAGTAAGAGGTACATGCTCACTATTGAGTAGGAAACTGAAGAAGAAGAAGAATAATATTTAACTTGTAAAAAAGAATATTTGAATAAATGCAGAAGAAAATTGATGACGTGTGGAAGCATATTTGTGAAGTTCTCTTCCATTATTTCAAAATTTATTTTATCATTTTATATATGTGATGAGAACATGTAATATTAAAGGACTATTGTAAAATACAAGTGATAGATATACACTACTTTATATAACCCAAAAATGATTGTTTTTAAGTGGACAATGGGATCTTATATTATTTACATAACATTAAAAGGATTAGATACTCTTATTGAGTAGTGAAACTTGTAAAATCCTATATCCTTTTGGTGTGTCTCTTTGTTATATTTTAGAAAATTAATTTCTGTCTAATTTATAGTAAAGATTTTTTTAAATAAAAATGCATAAAATGTTTTTATAAATAACATTCCCCTAGTTGAAACAAGTTATTGAATATTCCTTAGAGATTTCATGAATGACATTTATGATTGTATGTAATAAATGCAATAATTTCTCATGATAGGGGGAGCTACACATGTAATCCAAAACTAGGTGAATAAAACACGGTTTTTTGAGACCTGGACACACACTATGCTCCTGATCATTAATTGTATCCACCTAAAACATTCCCCAAATGTTACTTCTAAAAAATCCCCCCACCTATCATCATTTTAATTGAGATCAAATTCTGAGGATCATACCACTCTTGTGTGAACATTTCATCAAGACAGTGTCTATACACTTAGGCTGGGAGATCAATGATTCATGGGAACTAGTACCTAGGTGTTTTGATGTATAATAGAAAATCATTATGGGGTGAAAATTCTCTAAATATAGTGGGTGATTATTTATATTTTTATATAATTATAACTTAGGAAAAACCTGCATCTTTTCACTCTCTTTTTTCTCAAGTTATTAAATTTATTTAGGGTGATCAGGTCATTCTTCTTCACTAAAACCTCAATGCATCAGATTAGAAATGTTGATCTCAGAATGGAACACACACATAGGTAAAAGACCATAATTTAAAGGGGATAATCAATAATATCTGAGAAAATCTAATTGATCGAAGTAACCTAGGTGAATTTTTTTCCTTTTTCAAATTTTCAAATAGTTTTATTCGTTCTTTAATGAATTCATTATTCAGGTGATTCCATTTTTAGTCCATAAAACTGAAATTGTTAATTATTTTCTTTGAAGAAAATAATTCCCCCCACTTAATACATGATTCCCAAAAATAAGGACACCACCAAAATCAACTTGTAGATCCAAGATGTCTATCATAGATATACCAACCAGTGAAAACCACACATGTTAACTCTTAAACAATTCATAAATGATAATCAAAATAAATATCTGTTATTTGATTTCCTTATATTGTATGTTCATGGAAATTTGAATGACTTGGGTGTCCCAAGACCCATTACTAATCTTCTGTACTCTTGGGTCATAGGGTACACACATATGGGGAGTGACATACATTATAATAGGGCCAATGTATCATTGAGGGGGAGTTAACCCCTGTATATATACTACACCACTCAAAAGATTCCCAAGATAATCATGAATATACATCAGAGCCCCAAACACACTGATACTCCTCAATCATTCATTTATAAACCCCAAACCTACTTTGAGGTTGATTATAGGATTTGGACCTGCATCTAAAAGGTGTTTTTAAACTATAGTAGATCTGACCATACTGATATAATGCATCATACCTTAAACAATCCATAATCACATGATTTATGATGGGGTTAAACTTTATTATATTTCAAGGAAATTATAGGTTTATCGTTTTATAAAATTAAGAAAAGTATTACATTAAATAGGATATAATGAAACACATTTACCATTTTTTCATAAAAAATGATTCTGAAATTCATACACTTTCTTCATTCAAAAAACTTATTTAAAATTTAGTACGGGTCACCATAGTGTAAATATTAATCTTTATATAGTTTTTACACATCCTTAAATCATGTTCAAAACATTTGAAAATGTTGTATGAGGAAACAAATCTTGTTAAGGTGTATAAAAATAATTTAATACCTTTAGTCTAGTGGAAAACATGAAAACCCCTAAAAATGTTTATGTTTTTAAAAATAAAACTTTAAACACATAAATAAAATATATCCAATGATAAAATAAAAATTATATAAATTAAAAACATTAAAAACGAATATAAAGGATAGTAAAACCATGAAAGAAACATTAAAACTTTTCATTGAAAAACAAACCTTTCACCTTTAAAAGTTCACAAATTATCCTTATATTTCAAAATCAGAATATTTATATAAAAAACCCTTTTTACATGGATAATATTGGTTTCTTAGAGCGTTATATTCATATCCAATTTTAACTCAAGATTAAACCAAATCAAAATAATTGAATCTCATTTAATTACATTTTATTAACCTCTCTAGTAATCTCTTTTATGTTTCACCTTTTAAGACTACACATTCCCTAATGAAATATTGATCAATATTGGGCTCAACAATCATGATTAGATATATTGGGCTCACCCATCATAATATATAATTCTCAATAAATGTATCATGAAAAACTAATTTTTAATATTTTACCTTTTCACTATGAAACACATTAATAAATCATTTGAATCCACCAAAAAATCACATTCCATTATCATATTAAATGCAGAGAAATATCCTTTTCTTTTGAAGGATATTTATATTGAAAAATTAACCAAAAAATGGGAATTAAATTTACTTTATAAGAAAAAACCATGAATTGTAATATTTATAACAAATAAAGTGGATTATTAAGGTAAATTTCAATAATTCCATATTTGTCAAAAAATATTTTCTTTTGTACTTTGGTAAAAAAAGATTCAAAAGTAACACGTATGAAAAATGATAAAAACATTATTTTTTAAAACTTTGTAAGGAAATTAAAAACTTTTTAAAAAATAAATTTAACAACCTTTTAGTTATAAATGGGAACATTATTGAAACATTTTAAATAATATGGAAATTTAGGAAAAATATTTGAAATGAATACTTTAAAAAGGGTTTTAAAGAAAAATCCATTGTGGCTTTCAGAACTTTTGAAAAAAAAAGTAAATTGAAGAAGAGAACATGAAATGGATTTATAAACCAATATAATTTCTAAAAATGAATCATAAAATATATCTATAATGAAATTCATACACTATAAAAAATATGTCTTAAAAATAGAATAAGTCACAACTAAAGGAAATTGAGATAAGAAATCCCTTACCTCATCTCTCAACTTTCCATGTACATTATTTAACTCACGTATAATGAAATTATAATAATTATTTAATTATATAATCATTTTTTTAGGATTATCCCCTCATTTTAATCTATTTTATATCATTTATTAGCATATATTATATAGTTACTAAATTTATTAACTTCATGTAAGAGGTTTTGGGGATTTTAAGTTCATAATACCCAAAACAACTTTTTTAGGTTTTTCAATCTCAAAGGAGAGATTATAAAATTATCTCTATAATATTAAAAATTATATAATTATATTGTTTATACATTAAATACAATTTTAAAATCATCCATGAGTAGTGTACTTGAAAAACAAATGTCATCACTTCGTGGAGGTGATATTCTACATGTACGCACGAGAAACATTATCATATTTTAATGATTGGAATGGTAAGAAGGTAATTAATACATTATATTAACATAACCACAATAATGTGATGAATATGTTATATATTTATTAAATATATTATAATAACAATCCTTGTGATGTGGTTATGAAAAGTTAAACACATCACTTCGTGGAGGTGGAAGTCCACACATATGTGTGAATGATGTTTTTGTTCCACATAGGATGCAAAATAGAACATTCTCATATTTAAATATATATATATATATTATTTTATTTTGTAAAAGTCTAATTCTATTATATTTCATTAGATGAATTAAAAATATGGCTTTGATTACTTAGTAAATTAATTTAATCATCTTTGAAATATTATTATGATAACATATAATATATCTATATATGATATAAAACATTAAAATTATATAAATTATAAAAATTGTAAGAAATAATGTTAGAAACACTTAATGTTTAAGAATGTGTTTTTTAATAAAAATAGTTTATCATTATATTTTTTATTTTCTATTAAAAGTTTTATAAATAATTTTTAAAAATATAATTAGATAAAATTAACTTTATTTTTTAATTTATAAAACCAATATAATCTTAGTATAAATTTTTGTGATTTTTATGAAATATTTAATTGTAAGGTGAATAGGGAAGAATCTCAATCTTGGATAATTTTATAACTAATTATAATATTATTGTAACATAGGAATGACTTAAATTTTTGGAAACAATTTTTTATCTACAATTTTATATATTTTCCGAATATATCATGATTATAAACCAATGATTGAAAATTGTTAACATAATAATATTTTTATTATAAAAAATATTTTTTAATATATTTTATGTTTTAATTTAAAAAGTAAATTTTAGATTATTTATAAATTTAATTAGAATAAATATACCCAAAATTTATATTCAACATGTTGAATTTTTAAGGGAAGGTTCCTCTTAAATTTTTTTAATAAATTAATTATCATGTATAATATTTATTTATGACTAATTATTGTTTAAGAGAGTAATATAATGTGGTATGAATTATCTTAAGTATACATGAACTATATACCATTTTGAAGTCTTTTAGGATTTAAATTTATACCTTCATGTATTTCCAACCTTTTATCACCTACCTCACCTAACTTTCTTGTCATTCCATTCTTACCCCTTATATCACAAACCGAATCGGCTCGCCACCCAATCGACACCCGACCCAACCCAGAGCAAGGCCCAAAGGGCGTTCTTGATCCCCAATGGCTGGCACAAGTTCCCAGGTATCAAAATAAATCTTCGAAATGATTTTCGCGAATCAAAAGTTATAAATAAAACAACCAACCATTAGAAATAGACTAATTATGAAGGTCACATCCAAAAAATCATTTAACCAAGACCAAAATTTGAGTTGCATGTCTAAATTGAAAAAAAACAAGAACCACCAATTGGTAGGGGGACTAAAAAACCAAAAAAAATCCTCCTAGTGAGAGGACACCCCCGTCAATCCATCACCAAAAAATGACATGCCAAGAAGTCTGCTAAAAAACTAAACCACCACTCCCAAAATCTGGACACTGACCTGTATCAGACATAAACAAAACTACTTACACCCAAAAGTTTAAGTAGGGTGTGAGAAATCATCCAGTAGGATGTCACCAAGAAAATATTCCATGCACAAGAATTAAAATACAAATATAGTTTCAATGATAAATAAAGGAAGTAAATAAATTCAATAACAACTTTAATGAAAAATAGTTTTCAAGAAAACAACATTAAAGAAAATCAGTTTTAAAAAAAAGTTTTCTAGTGTAGTATCTCAAGTGACACATCATGTGTCAGCGGTGTGAGAAAAGTAAATGAGAGCACACAAATATGAGAGAGGCCCTATAAGACTAGAAACAAATGGGACCCTAGAACACCATGTCTTGGTGAAACATGGCTTAGAAACAACTACCCTCAGAAACTATGGCTTAGAAACCATGAACCTGAAAAAACATGGTTAGAAAACATGAACCTCAGTAACCATGGATTTGAAACCACAACCCTCACTCACTCATTTATTTAGTTAGTGTTTCAATCCTCAATGCTTCATGTCAAACTAGACCAAATCCTCCTCTAGGACACTATCCCACTAGTCCTAGCCCCCCCCCCCCCCACCTAATACCCCTAGATTCCCTCTTTATGATAATTTAAATTCCAAGTTCACATCATATGTCATATTAATTCAAAAGATACAAACAATGTTATTACACCGTAAAACACACCATTTTCACACTAAAACCCTCTTTTTAAACCATACACACACTATAATCTTTTTAAAACTTAATCTATGCTGCTTGAACATTAAATTAAACCAAATGAATAGTTAAAAAACTTTTATATTTAATCAAAACACTAAGAAAATTTATTAAGAAGTTTCCAAACATGTCACAAAATTTGAAAAGGAATAAGCTCACTCAAAACCTTTTAAAAAAACACATTTTGACACCATGAAAAAACATAAAATGCATCATCTTCACTTTTTAACACAATCATTGTACAATTTACAAAGTACTAATAAAAAGTTCAAAGTGGGTTTAAAAAATAAAAATGTACTAACATAACTTAAACATAATTCTAAAAAATTAATTGCACAATAAACCTCTTCCAAAAATAGTTTCTCAGCATGTAAAATAATTGAAAAAACTGCTAAATTAATTAAATAAACAAGAAAATGATCGTTTGTTAATATTTTTGTGTGGAATCACCTACCAATGTGTAGAAACATTGTGAAACAATTCGCAAACTTACACTGCATTCCACACGCACCTCAAGAATACCAAAAACAAACCCTAAAAACAAATCACTGCACAAATGTATCAAAATTATACCAACTACAAATGAATCCTAACCAAAAAAGGAAGAAAAATTGTTCAGAGGAAAGTGCACCTACGGCGAGGGTGTAGAAGGTCATCCGAAGTTCAGAGAAGGTTGTCTGGCTTGCACGGCTCCAAAAAAAATAGATTAAGGTCCTCGGATGTTCTTCCGAACCAGGGCAGACTTGTGGATTGTGGATGAACCATGAATAAGCATGATGTACCTACTCGATGAGGGTTGTCCAGACCGCCAATGTGGAAACCGACTGAGGAGGATCCAGAAAAGTGGTCTAGAAATAGGAAGATCAAACTGGCACCTAGGTTTTGTTGGATTCCACACGTGAAATGGGTATGTAGATTGAAGAGTGCACCATGGGGGGAGAGATAGTGAGGGAGAGAAGAAAAATAAAAGAAAATAAAAGGGAAAGATAAATAAATAAAAAAAACAAAAAAATGTAGACCAATAAATAATTGAGAAATAAATTTTATGACATATATATTAATATCATCCACCATAAAAAATGTAAATACAATAATTTTAAAAAAAGAAAAATTTCTTATTTAAAACATTAATAAAAAAAGGGGTTAATGATGTTATAAAATAAAGTTAGTAATTCAATTAAGGTATTAATAAGAATAATAATACTAATAATGATAATGATAGAGATAAGAATTATTATTATAATAATAATTTTATTTTCATTAGGTAAGTTAATCGCTCGCGCACCCGACAGGCTACGCGTTAAACTAGTGAAGCCCCATAGCTTTTCTTGTGCCCTGCCTGTGCATCGTGCATTGTCAATCCAACACCCATTTATCAAAACAAAAGAAAAAAATTCATGTTCGGATCATACCTCATTTCAAAAAACAATTATTAAAAAGGGAAGATAAAATCATGAGATAAAAATTAAAATTAAAAAAATACCTCAATGTGAAGTCCAAGTGTGATAATTCTCCCCACAATGAAAACATTCCACCCTTAGAAAGTCAATTCAATGCCTGACCATAGAATGAAAATGGGTAGTCCTTCACAACCAGTGACTTCTATTCCCATGTTTCATTTACATCATTCTCATTCCTCCAATGAATAAAACCCAAGGGAATTCACTTCCGAGGAAGAACCTTCTCCCAAGAATCCACTATCTACACTGGCCGCTCAAATACTTATAAGTCAAGCTCTATCTCTAACTCCTCCCAATTCAATATGTTATACAGATCCGGATTGTACTTTTTCAGTTAGTAGACATGGAATATGTCATGAATCATTGTAAACTAAGATGGTAAAGCAAACCTTTATTCCACCTTTCTAATTTTCTCAGTAATCTCAAAAGTCCCAACATTGATCGACATTAGGTTCCCCTACATTCAGAAGTTTCGGTGACCCAAGCAAGGTTCTACCTTCAAGAACACCTTGTAACCCATTAAAACTCAATATCCTAACACCTCTAATTGACATAAGATTTGTGGAGACACTAAGATGTTAGTAATCATTGTCTTTTCAAATTAACTTTTTAATATATCTCTTGCTCAATAATCAGTCCCCAAAGTGAGGTCTCACCTACCTCAGCCCAACATAAAGGAGACCGACATGGCCAACTACAGATCACTTAAAAAGGTTCCATTCTAATAGAATATTGGTAACTTTCACTGTAAGAGAACTCAACCAATCCCAAATGGCTATCCCATGAACCTCTGAAATCTAACCAACATGCTTGAAACATGTCCTCTAGAATATGATTTTCCTACCCTTTATGACCATCCATTTGAGGTTGGTATGCCATGATCATTTTGATATGCAATCCTAATTCCCTTTTAAGGCCTTCCCAAAACCAAGAGTTAAAGCAGGGGTCCCTATTAGAAATGACTGATGATGGCACACCATGATGTCTGACCACATCCTAAACATACAATATCCCCAAATCATCCACCATAGTTATATCTATGATCATAATAAAATGATATGACATGGTCAAATGGTCAATAACTACTGAATATATTATTCCTTCCCCGAGATGTATAAGGAAATCCAATAATGAAGTCCATGTTGACCTCATCACACTTCTAGTTAAGAATGGGTCATGGATGAATCAAAATAGATGGTATTTGATTCTCTGCTTTCACCTACTGACAAGTGTAGGGTCACGATAAAAATTTGTCTATGTCTTCTCTCATACCTGGAAACTAAAACTGGCAGTGAACAACATAATAAATGTTGGTAGTACCAGGATGGATGGCCCACTGATACTGGTGGCTATCCTGTATCACCACCTTCCATAGAGATGACAACACCATTGCACCGCCCCTAAAGCAAGAAATTCACCTGGGAGACAAGGAGCAATTAGGATAAATCTCCCCACCATGAAGATAATTCATAGACCACTGACAAATCTCATCATCGAGATGCTCCCACTGAATCAATTCCATAAGAGAAGGAGTCACCTGAATACTGGAAAATAATGTACGCTCGTTGTACTCTTTGGTCTCCAAGTGTATCTGGGAAAAGAGACCCATCAAAGTCCACTGATCACTGGAATTACCTAACTCCTGCATAGGTACCTTCCTACTAAATGAATCAGCCACCAAATTACCCTTTCCTAGGGTATAGACAATGTCAAAGTTAAATACCTATAGACACTCAATCCAACAGCACTACCTCAGATTGAGATCCTTTTGAGGGAAGATGTAGGCTAGGATCCTATGGTTATAAAAGACCAAAAATTTCTCCCCAAATAGGTAGTGACACCAAATCATTAAGGCATGCATAACTACTATAAAATCCATGTAGTGAGTTGGATAATTCTTCTCATGCAATCAAAGCTGCCGAGAACCATAAGACACCACATGGTTACCCTGCATGTGTACACACCCCATACATGTACCTAAATCATCAAAATAGACCATTTAGCCCTTCCAAGATTCTGGTAAGATCAATACAGGTTCATTTTTCAACCGATACTTCAAATACTCAAATTATTCCTAGAATTGTGGTCTCCATTAAAACTTCACCCCTTTCTAGGTTAGTGTGGTCATGGAGGAGGCAAGCCAGAAGAAATCCTGGACAAAATGCTTCTAATAACTGGACAAGACAAAAACAATTTTTATCTTAAACTAATTCATCAGCTTTTCCCATGAAATAACTACGGTGGCCTTATCAGGGTCCACTAAAAGTCATTGTTCTGAGACCACATGCCCCAAAAACTTCACTTCTTTGATCCAGAATGTGCACTTTGAAAGTTTTGAATACATGTTGTAATCTCACAAGGTTCCCAAAAAAATCCATAGGTGATTCTCATATTACTCCTCAGATCCAGAATAAACCAGGATGTCATCCAAAAATACCACAATAAAGGATTCTAGATATTGGTGGAACACAATATTCATTGTTCCATGAAAACTGCTAGAAAATTATTCAATCCAAAAGGCATGACCAAGTACTCTATGTGGACATACCTACTTCGTAAAGCCGTATTTGGGATGTATTTCTCTCTCAACCTGACCTGGTGGTATACTGAGTGAAATTATATATTGTAGAACCACCTCACCCCTTTCAGTTGGTTGAACAAGTCATCAATCCATGGAAAAGTTTATTTATTTTTTATGGTTACCTTATTCAATTTAAGGTAATCAATTCACAACTGGAGGGTTTTGTCAGCCTTCTTCGTGAAAAAAACTGAGTTTTCCCAAGGATATATGCTCTGGAAAATGAATCCTGTGGATTACAAATTGTCAAGATGTATCTTTAATTCCCTTAATTCGATGGGGGTCCATGTGATATGAGGGAAGAGATATATGATGTGTTCTGAGTGACAATTTAATTGAGAACTCCACATCCCACTTTGGGGGTAATCTTGAAACATCGTTAGGGAATACCTCTGGGAACTCATCCACTACAAAAGGAAATCCACTCTAAGAAGCTTCACTATCTTCCTCTAGTGAGAGCGATGATAACTGATAAGAAATATTCCCAAACAGAAGAAGTGGAGGTCTCACGTGACCCGATCGAGGATCTCATTGTCTAAGAAATACCTAGGGGATCCCATTAGGTTCCATAAAAAAACTCACCACCGATAAAAATCAATACGTTATTGGAAGCTCACTAGCCAATACATGCCAAGGATCACATCAAAAAATTTCATACTCAGGACTAAAAAATCCCACTCGATCTCGACTCTTGACACGAAACGTTCGCACGATTGACACCTGAGGTCCTGCTCCATTTTCGTACCCAGTAGTGTTACTAACTCCATTGAAATAGGTAAAAACTCCATTGGTAGGATTAAAAATTCCAAAATATGGGAAGATATAAAATATGAAAACTCGCTAGTATAAAAAATAATTACACCTAAAGAAGATTAAATCAGAATGGTACCTTGTAGAGTCAAATGTCCTATATCATATCCCGCTAGTGCCTGATCCATAGCATGTAGATGTCTATTACCTACATGAGAATAACCGATCACCTATGGCTATGACCAGATCTAGATCTTCCCAAAAGTCAATCTGGTCCTACCACATTGACCACCAAACTGAGCTCTTGTCGTCCTAGTCACCTCCGACTGAACTGATACTCTTCTAGAAGCCATAGATCAAGTCCCACTTTGGTAATGGCATACAGTCTTACAAAATAATTTTAGATTCCCCATGACTCCAAACCTATGGAAAGGATTGGGAGTTTGTGGAAATGTAGGTTGTATGTTACCTACTTTTCTATACTAATGGAACACCACAGACCATGTATCAGAAGCTATAGATGAAGTCTTCCTGAAGGGATGGCCTAATTTTCCACCCCTCCCCCTCTTCCCTTACTCATCATGCTTCCTCTTCTTCACAGATGAAATACAAATGCCAAAAACTAAAACTACTCTAGGACTCCCCTACTTTCCTCTCTAAACAATATCGACCATACAAGCATGATCAGCCACATCATCATAAGTTCTGATCTTGAACAAGATAACCTGATAGTAAATTTCTGGTTGAATCCCCTTCTTGAATATCCATGATTTCTAAGATTAATTTGAAATAATATAATGCATGTACTGCACTAGCTTAGCAAAGTGGATTGCATACTCCATCAATGTCTAATCCCCTTTTGAAAGATCCATCAACTCCGGAGGTCTGGCATACGATAGGACCTCAGGACAATAAAACTCATTAAATATATCCTTGAAATCCTTCCAACTCATCTACTTATCATTCCCCACTTGAAGCCCCAATTCACACAATTTGCGATTGGGACCCTCTAGCTAAAAGGAGGCAAGATTAACCCTGGTCTCCTCAGGCGTGTCAAGGAACTTGAACATTTGATCTCTCTTTTCAAGACATTACATTACCTCTTCAGGTCTTAATATACCTCGGAATGAAGGAGGTTTATTTTTCAGAAACTCCTATGCATTATCCTTCTTGGAGCCAGACTCATCTCCTCTCATAGAATAGGAGTAGGAGTAGGAGTCACCCTTCGTCCTAAACCCTGAATATCTTAGACCACAACTTCTACAAACCTCTTATCAAGTGGTATCATAGAACTTTCCCTGACATCGTCCCGTGTATGCAAGAGATCTGTTTGGGGAGGCATTCTGCTTCAAAAAGCAATAGTCACCTTAGAACATAATAAATACATTAAACTCGAAAAAATAAAATTACACCATGAATAATTGACATCAATAAAAAAACATACCGAATTAATATAATAACCAAACCACTTCTCCCACTATCGATGCCCATGTACAATCTAGATCCTACATGTTATACCTGGGGGAGAATTTAAACAAGAATCCTGACATCCCATGGTGACTTGAGGTTTGTCACGAGGTGTGCTGGTCAGGCACCCTACAACTAGAACACCGGGTCCCAACATTCCTATCTCTTGTCTAACCCGACTCATCCCAAATAAAATTACCCAAAGATATAATCCTCCTTTGATACCATTTTTTCACAAAAAAATCAGGTCACTACCCAATCAATGCCTGATCCAACATGAAACAGGGTACAAAGGTCATTCCCTGTCCCCACGGGCTGGCACAAGTGCTCGAGTATCAAAATACTATTTGGGAATGATTTTTTCGAATAAACAATTATAAATAAAACAACCAACTATATGAAATAGACCAAAGCTGAAGGTTAGAACCAAATGACCCTTTAACCAAAACCAGAATTTGAGTTTCATGTTTAAATGGAAAACCAAACAAGAACCACCACTTGGTTGGGTGACCAAAAACCAACAAAAAATACCACCTGGTGAGAGGAAACCACCCCCAATCCATCACCACAATTCCATGCCAAGAAGTTCACTATCAACCTTAACCAATACTCCAAAAATCTGGACCCTTACCCACATCATAAATAAAAAAATATACTTACACACATAGGTTTAAGTAGGGTGTGAGAAATTTCCTAGTATGATGCCACTAAGAAAATATTCCACCCACAATCATTAAAAGACAAATACAGTTGCAATGGTTAATAATGGAAATATTGAAATGCTTGAAGAACTTTAATGAAAAATAGTTTTTAGGAAAACAACATTAAAGAAAATCAGTTTTAAACAAAAACATGTTTTCTTGTGTAGTATCTCAAGTGACACATCATGTGTCATATGTGTTCTCGAGGTAACTGAGAGCACCCAAAGATGGGAGATGCCATATAGGTACTAGAAAAAAGTGGGACCCTAGAACGTCATGCCTCGGTGAAATGTGGCTTATAAACCACAACCCTCCAAAATTGTGGATTAGAAACCACGATCCTCAGAAAACATGGCTTAGAAACCACGACCCTCAATAACGGTGGCTTAGAAACCATGACCCTCAGTCATTCAAATGTTTTGTTAGTTTTTCAATCATCAATTCTACTAGTGAAACTGGGCCAAATCCACCTCTAGAACACTATCCCACAAGTCCTAGTCCCCCCACGCAACACCCCAGGCTTCCCTCTATGTGCTCATATAAATTAAAAGTTCACATCATATGTCACATTAATATAAAATATCCAAACAAGGTCTTACACACAAAAACACACCATTCACGCACCTAAACCCTCTTTAAAAACCATACGAACAGGAAAATCTTTTTAGAACTAAATCTATGCCACTTGTGCATTAACTTAAACCATCTGTATATTTTAAAAAACATTTATAATTAAGAAAACCACTAAGAAAATTTATTATTTATTTTCCAAACATGTCACAAAATTTTTAAATGCAAAATCTCACTCAAAAACTTTTTCAACAAAAAACACATTTTGAAACAATGCGAACACATAAACTACATCATCAGAACTTCCTAACACACTCACTGCATAGTTTAAAAAACACTAAAAAATGTTTCAAAGTTGGTTTTCATAATGAAAATGGACTAAAATAACTTAAACGTACTTCTACAAAATTAAATACACAATAAAACTCCATCAAAAATAGTTTCACAGTATGTAAAATAATTGAAAAAAGTGCTAAATTAATTAAATAAACAATCCAATTCTCATGAGTTATTATTTTTATGTGGAATCACGTATCTGTGTGTAGAAACTTTTTGAAACATTTTGCAAGCTTCCACCACATGAAATAGGTACATCAAGAATTCCAAAAAAAACCCTAAAAACAAATCACCACACAAATTCATATAAATTAAACCAACCACAGACTAAACCATAACCACAAACTATACAAAAATAAAGAACAACCAGCTTGACAGAAGCGCACCTATAGTAAGGGTGTGAAAGGTCGGCCGGAGCTCAGAGGAGTTTGTCCGACTTGCGTGGAATTGAAAAAAAAATAGATAAAGGTTGTCGGATGTTTAACTAAACTACGGGATACATACAAACTACATCCAAACAAATAAGATCTGTGTTGGACCTATTGGATGAGGTTAGGATGGACCGCCTATGTGGAACTAGCTGAGGAGGATATGGAAAAGTGTTTTGGTGAGGAAGAGTGAACTGACACCTAGGGTTGGCTAGAGATCTCTCATGAATCAGGTAAGGGGAATGAACAGTGATCCACGCAGGGGGGAGAGATAGTGATAGAGAGAAGAAAAATAATATAATAAAAATGGAAATATAAAGAAAAAATAAAAAAACCTAAACCAATCAAAAAAAGATAAATAAATTTGATGACACGTATATTAATAGTAGACACCATAAAAATAATAATACTATTGATGTTAAAAAAAATAAAAAATTACCTACTGAAAATATTAATAATAAAAGGGGTTAATAACATTATAAAATAATGTTAGCAATTGAATTGAGTTATTGTCAATAATAATAATAATAATAATACTGAAAATAATAATAATTAGTAGAATTTTTTTATTTTCTTTAGGTTAGTTAACCACCCATGCACCGGACATGCTACGTCTTAAACTGGTGAAGCCACACGGATTTTCCCATGCCCTGCCCACACATCAGGCATTGTCAATCCAACGCTAATTTATCAGTGCAAAACTGAAAAACTCATGTCGGGCTCAGACCACATTTCAAAAAAATTATTAAAAATGGTAGATGAAATCATGATAAAAAAACTAAAAATAGAAACATATCTCAATGTGAAGTCTGGGTGTGACACCTTACTTAACATTCTTTTCCATGGAAAGTTCCCTTTTCTTCACTTACAAATGGTAACACTTAAATCCTTTCATTACACACCATTTCATTTGAATTTCATTATGAAACTCTGTCCATTTTTTCATATTATAACCCTATCTCATGAACCCTATCCTTTTTCAACCCTTAATTAGACGAATCCCTTCATTTACAAGTATAATTCCAAGGAAAATAAAAGTTCCCAACATGTAGGTTACTCTACTATTAGTCTTTTTTTAATTTTTTTCTACCTAATATTTCGTATATTTTTTAATATAATTATCTTAATATCATACATATATTGAATATTTTTTATAATGATGAGACCTAGTTCAAATGTAAAAGTCTCTTTTTTAAACAAAAACGAAGTTAAAAAAGTTTAAAGTATCAAAATTTACAAAAACTTATTTTACATAGAGTAAAAAAACTCATCTGGTAAGTAATTGTATTAAATATGGCCATTATAAAACATCCATTTATTCGAAAAATTGTAATCCATGAATTTGGATTCATGGTATGCATGTGTGATGATGTATTTCATGGATGAATGAAATTACAATCACCTGATACCCCTAAAAGTTAGATTCCATGAGTTATAAATGTAACTATTGTTGATTTATTGAATAATGTAATTAGAGTCACACTCTAGACACATAGTGTTCCAACATCATTGTCTTAATATTTAAACCAAGTTTTCCATGTTAATAATTTCAACATCAAGAGATTAGGAAACTCCACTTGGCCATTATAGAAATCCCATGAAGTCACCATTATAATTTCTGAAGAATGATCCAAAATCCTGGAAATATAAAATTTCAACTTGGTGCCCCATATATGTTGAATTTGATCTATTTATGGAATGTTATAATCCATATAACTTCAAAAGTCCAAGGAGGTTGGAAATTACCTAAGATGTTTAGGCACTTAAGAACTGAAAAAAATCCTAAATAAAGTTCATGTAGTGACTATTTTAATAGAATTTCTTATTTTTAATCACATCCATAATATGTACAAGGGACTCTTGTGAATTAAATGAATCATTCTCATGAATAATCTTGTTTTATATATTTCATATTACAATTATCACTTCTTTATTTTCCACTTTAAGTAGATTGAGTAGTTATTGAAAGATATATATATTAAGAAAGGCTTTGAGATACTTTTAAATTGTCATTATATGATGAGGTTTCACTTAAAAATGTCAAATACAATACTACACAGTGTTGATGAGATATCACAACTCAAAAATGGATGATTTAATTCCTCCTTCTGTTGATTCAAAAGAAAACACTTTGAGAGAAAAATAATGCCTACATATTGAAGGAATGAATCAATAAGGAGATAATAATGAACCATCCTTTATATGATAATATATATATGGATGAGTATATTATCATTTATTCAAACTTCTAGTCAAATAGTAATATTTTTAGGTGATCATCCCATTGGCTACTAGTTAAAAAATCATTATGTAATCTCTATTAATAAAGTATTAATTTCTAACTATGAGAATTGTCTCATCAGGGAGAATATCCAAAGTGGATTACATTTTATAATTAATTAATTAATTAATATCCAATAGTGGATTAGCAGAGTTTAAGAGGTCCAAGAGGGATGTACATTTCCATTTATCCAAAAAACATTAGGTAAGAGTTCTGATTGAGCAGCCAATGCGATTATGCTGGAATACTAGAGAAAGTTGGCTTGAGATCAGGACACATAATTGATTCCACATAATTTAAATTTTCTCTATTTGAGATTTCTTAGAAATATAGATATATGAAATCCAAGTGTTTCTGATTTTACCTTGATGATCCTCTATATAAAATTTTCTAAATGATATTGATTGAACTTTAAAATATTTTAAATTATGAGGCCTCTAAGAGCATAAGGTTGATGACATTTCTTCCAAGGGATAATGATGAGATTTAATTGTAGGATTATCTCAATATAGATGAACTTTTTAGTGGAAATATTAATGATCTAATGTTTGTAATAAAACCATTTGTAAACCATGAAATAACAAACATATTTAGAGATAATAATTGTTTTAATTTGAATGATCTTGCGAACCGTCAACCAATATTTTCCTTTCCAAGAATCCAATTTTTTTCTAATCTATCCCAAAATGTGATTGAGATGACAATCATGAGGCCTTTCTTAAAACATCTGGATACCAGTATTGTTAACATGAATCACACTTTATCTAATTCATAACTCATTGATGATGGACAATTTTGGATACAAGAATTTTCATTACAAAATACAAAAAGTATTTTTTTTCAAACTAATATTTTGAACTGAAATCCTATCATAATTAAGAAGGCCATGTTATGTATTCTTAATGTTTTCATTATCGACATTAAATAAGAAAAAGATATAATTTTATATAGTTAGAGTGAAGGACCATCTAATCCACTATAATCTTTGAGAGGATTCATCTTATCATTCTCGACCATGATGAGTGGAATTCTACTTAGATAATCCTCTATGATAGAGGTGACAATGGATGAGAGAGTATCACTTTTTTTCCTCTTGAACATGTAAACTATATCCCAAGAGATCCATTTATAATCAATGAAATATAGTTTGAGCTTAGAATTATTTTGACCTACTTAATGAAAGTCTCATAAAAACAAAATATTTCTAAGACCTTGTAAATGAAATCTAAGTCTATTGTATCAATGATGTTTTTAACCTTGAATTTCAAATCAATGCTACCTCCTCTAGTGATTTTATTGGGATGGTTATCACATCTTGATACACTGATGAAGAAATATTTGATAGTCTTTCATTCGATAAATCTAAACTAATTTGAGGATACATTTTTATTAGAAATAGTGGAACAAATTTTGTCTATAATTTTAATAATGATTTTATGGATTATGTTAATAATATCCATAGACCTAAAAATATTAGTTTTATTTTCATTATACACCTTTTCAATAAGGGGAAAATAAATCATTGATCACATGAGTATGATGATCAACTTTAATGAAATGTGTTGAAATTCAGATGACATCCTGTTGAATGACTGCCCTAAAGGTTTTGAAGAAGGAGTTAGTAAAACTATATAGGCTAGGAGATTATTCATAATTAAGTCCAAATATAGAGTCTTTGGTATCAAAATTAAAATTAATTGAAGTAATAATATTATTATCATTATGGTTGACCAATATGGGAATGATACCATACAATAGATCAGAGTTATTAGAGGGACCATTTAAAAGGTTCATGCAGAAAGAGAATACATGATCTATAACAGATTCCCCATTGTCAAAAAAACTGCCTATCACCATTGAGAATGGATAATTTCCTACTGAATATTCTATATCTTTAAAGATAATTAAATAACATAATTCCTAGCAGCATCTGTAAGGAACTTAGCTTTAAATATTTCATTCTAAATTCTTTCCTTTGGATTTTGAAGGCTGTTAATTTCATGGGAAACTATTGTTTCATGATGAATATCACTAGAAATATCACATGAAGTGATGTTTTATTGCCTGAGATTAAGGGAGTATTCAAGATGAGTAATATCTTTGTCAATGAAGCTAAATATATCTCTGCTACATTATTTTAATTTCTTATTAAGAATATTATTCTTGAGGATATGAGACAAGGCATCATCTTTGTAATCAAAAGAACCCCAAATATCCCAAACGAACAATCTACATTTATGGTTCTAGTCCCAACTATTATTAAATATAAATGGAAAATGAGGTTTCAAATATCTTATAGAAAGATTTTCTATAATTTAATGAATATCATAATTGATTCTTTAAAGAGTGTAATAGGACTTGTAATCCCAAACAACTAGGGATTCCTCATTGAAAAAAATATTATCATGTTTTTTTGCTACCATTTTCTTAAGGTATTTTCTATAAAAAGATTATTTTGTACCCAGAAGATTTATTTCATAAAAAAATATTCCATGAAATATGATTTGAATTCCCAAGATGATTTAGAAATGTTAACCATACCCAGCCACAAATCTAGATTGAGAATTATATTAATTTCCCCTAGTAAATTTTATGGGCCAATGATTGACCCACACAAGGATTGAATTTCCTTCCATAGTTCCTTCCATTATTGATATCTATTATATTAATTAATGAAGGAATAAAAAATTTTAACTCCCATGGATTTAAAACTATATGTGAAAATTTATTCACTAGTACTAATTGTATAAAGATGTTATATATTCGAGTGGAATAACACCCAAATCATCTTAATCTCTATCGAAGACTAATTTTTTAAAATCAATAAGTATCCCAAACATTAAAAATAATAAACCCTTATAGAAGATATACTTTTAGGTTCAGATATATCAAAAATATTAGGCTTGTTCTTTTGAATAAAAAAACTATAATATTTGACTGGTTCTGGTTTGTCCAGACACAAAAAATTACGAAAGAAAATCCTCATTTAGATTTGTGTTTGGGGTTGGAACCCCATTTTTATTACCATCTTAGTTTCTTATTCCTATATGTTTTATTAATTTCTCTATCATTTTTTCATTAGGTACTGTGATTTCTCTAGTTTACTTATGCTCAGCATTCAAAATAAGCTCATTGTTTGGATTCCCAACATCCTTTGAAGATGGAGTATAATCAAATATAGTGTTTTTCATGTCATGATAGCAGAGTTTACCCTTTTAACATCCATCATCCACCATTTCACTATAAAAATTAATAGGATCAATGGTGTTAATAAGTTTGTTTTACTTTAAAGATACTTCTATGGTCTTTAGAACATTCTCAAAGGGTACAATCTCACACAATTTTTAGAGTTTGGGATATCTTCTAATATAGAATCACTAAACACCACATTGGAATTGAGATAAATATGAGGCATTTTATATTTATCTGATTAAGTAAATATATAAAAATTGATATGATTAGAGATATCAATCTCAGTCTCATTTTCTAGAGAGCTTACTAGATTTCTGATGTCCTAGGAAATTTCCATTCCTTTGAAGGTATCATCCTTTCACTCTGAGGAGTTTTCTCCCACATCATTTCCATTAAAAATATTATCATTGTTCGTATATAAGGGATGAGTATATGGGTTATTATATTTTTCCACTTCATCAAAAATCTCAGCCTAGGAATTTCTGGGCCAAACATTTGAATCATGATTAGAATAATTATTGATTTTCACCTATTTTTTAAATTCATCTTTTTCAAGGGTTTACCTTTCACCAAGACAATGCCTTGTAATTTTTTATTCCTGTGGACTTCATTTTAGGTAACAGTATCCTATGTAGGATTCATCTATTTTTAACCATCTTAAAATTAGTAATTAAATGTACCACAATTTTACTTGTAATTTTGAAAGGAGGAATGTATTGATAGTCCTCCTTTACATTGATTGTGTGAACATTACCAATGACATTGATAACATATGAAATCTTTGATTAAAATTTAGAATTTTTTAAAGGATATTAGTATAGGTTTCTGGTTCTCTATTCCAGGTGCACTGGTCTAGTTTAAATGAAATTACCATTCAAGTGGCGATATCATTGAGAATATTCTGGCACTAGAATACCCAACCCAAACCAAAGACCATCACATAAATTTAACCCATGGATTACCTCTAATTAAAATGATTTAATTTGAGATCCCATTTAGAGATTTAAAAAAACTATAGGTTATAAGTGAAGGTTCCCAATTTTCCAGAATGAATTTAGATCCTATTTTATTCCCATAATATTATGGAAGAATTCTTTTTTAATTGGAATCCATTTCTAATAACTATTACTCCAACAATGTGAGATCCCATATTTAAGATCCATGTTAGACTAGGGCTTATCACCCTTTGAGTAAGTGATACAACCAAGGATAAAATCTGTCACATATCAAGTCATTATTGGAGAGCTTCTTAGTCAATTACCTTTAAGAAGAAATCATATTCTAATTTTTAATTGTTGGTGGATCGGGATGGTTATCCTTGGAGAGATCTGACCCATGGAGTGCTTCCACAAAATATATTCCTTTACTTCTTAGTTTCAAGGATTTTTCTGAATCCCCCATATGATCTAGGGATTCCACAATATTTTTTCCCTTTTGGTGACTTTAACACCACATCCTTAAATAGTCATTCCCAGTAGGTTGTAAAGAATAAATAAATCAGTAGAAAACATAGAAGATTGAAAAATAACCATTTCAAAACACCATGTAAGATTATAATCATTCTTGTTTATGTGTCTCTTATAAAGTATAAGGGTAGGCCATACAAATGTGCGAGTGGTAAACACTCAACTCCCTACAGGGGATAAACTAACCCCAATGTTCACTGAATGTCTCCCAAGTCACTTAAATTTCATTATATTAATATAATATCAATTATTAATTCATTTCATATCATCCTCTAATAAAAAATGATTCGATCATACTATGTTCGGACTATCACCCCCATGAATGAAAATTTTCAATTTTCAACACCACCCATAATTAATGGTTATAAGAAGAAATTTTATAAATATGTATAATATACATAAATATATAATCTTCTTTAAATGATATATTAACATTATGTTATACTAAATTCTTATTCATTCGATCATTATGATATGCATATATTTTTATCAATTTAACACCTACTTAGTTGATAATGTGATTTTTATATTATGAATGACTAAGGAATGTTATATACTATTAATGAAATTTAATGAAAATATATTAAATATATTTTATAGGTTCGGGAGTTTTTATATTAATATCTAAACATATTAAAAATCATTTTTATTCATTAAAAACTTCCCAAAAAAGTTGTCTCAAAAACCATCTTCAAGATAGATAAATAAAACACTAATGGGATGAAAGTGAAAAATTATAAATAATCATGGGATATATATTAAAAATTAATAGGTAATATGGGAACAATTAAATTAGTATCAAATATCAAGGATCAATATTAACATTACAAACCATGTACAAGACAATAAAAAGTGTTAACACCCAATGTTAAAAATAAGCTATAATGAACCACTGTAATAATAATAAATAACTATAAATTATGTATAAAAAGATTTATATTGATTAATAAGGTTATTAAATATATGACTAAGATATTTATGTTCATTTTATAGGAAGTTCGAGTGTGATAAACTAAGCGGGGAAATAAGGTAATGGATTTCTGTCTCAAACTCTCTTCATTGATACACATTTTACTTTATTCAAAAATTTACTTTTATGTGGTATATATTACACCCAATTTTTATATTATCCTTAAATATATTTTATTCAAGCTATTTGAGGTTCATTTCTATACTACTACACCTTCAAGGGTTTTTATAAAAATGTTACTTTAGTCATAATTGTTTTCTCAACTCAAGTAATATTTCGCTTGAGTTGTGAAATATCCTCTGGATTTTGATCCTACAAGTATATTATTTCTACCATTATCTCTTAAAATGGTATTTTTTTATTTTTATATGGGTATATTAATTATTTTCATCAATATTATCCCATTTGAGAAAAAACTTCTTCAAATTAAATCATGATGCTGAATGGAGTAACTCATATACTTTACAATGGATATTTTTCTTTAATGTTTAGGTTTTACCTATTATATTATGATTTTTATCCCAAATATGTTTAATCTAAACTGAAAATAATGTCTCCATTAAACTAATTTTTAAACAAATTTTTTTATCATTTTTATGATTTGGGTTTCATAAAAGGTTTATAATATATTTTTAACATTTTATACATGGATAGATTTCAAAAACGTTTTCCTTTAAATTAATGTAATAAATATTTTTAATATTATTACATACATATTTTTTAGACCTAAGAATATATTTTTTTTAATTTAATGAAATCAACTTTGTGGTTATTAGTAAGTGCATAATTCAAGATTCAACTACTAAAAGATTCCACACTTCAAAAACAAAGTCTTCAGAAGACATAATGCAAAATAACCAGATTAAAAAAATAGTAGAAAAATACCAACCCTTCATCATAACCTCATAAACATCACCCCAAAAAAACCATAGAACCATTGTGAAAAATATTTGAAATTTTAATTTAAAAATTTCAACTTCAAACAGCCACCACCATTACCACCTCGATTGACGGAGCACCTCATGCCACACATCCTGACCACTATACCTGTCTCACACCATTACATGAGAAATTATCATAGGAACCCACATATCACCACTATCATCCACATCATCATTGTCATTGTAGAGACACCATAACCAGATCTCAAGGGACATAGTAAATAATAACATGAGTTTAAGAAACTTCACAATAAAGTACAACAAGCCTAGAGTGAAACCATAGACCGAGAGGAATCCAATGCAAGAGTTGTCTCCTACAACGATGATGACCTAACCACTCAAACCTCATATCACAAGACCCATTGGAAACCACCGTGTGAGTATGATTGGGATAAGAGTGGTGGAATCCTAGAGAAAGAGTGGAGAAAGGATCCTGAAAAGGCTATGATAAGGAGTTTCGATCGTCGCCATGACCATAGAAAATGACCATCCAAGCCACCACTAAGCAAACCGCAAAAAGAGGGCCAAATAGGATGGAAACAAACTTCAAGAGATAGAACACAACCAAGAAGTTAGACTACAAACAAGAAAGGTAAAGGACAATGTAAAGAAGTAAAATGGGTAAAATAGAGTAATCTAGAAGGGAAAGGCATTGGACCTACCACCTTCACCATCCCAAATAAACCTCAAACGTTATAGATCTTGACCAAAAGTGGGGCCTTGTATAATGGGTGAGTCAATAAGAGAATAGGGAGGTCATACAGGCATGATTATTTTCTAGAGACACATTCTTCATTAGAAAAGGATCCCAGATGAGAAATGAGAGGAAGAATCTTTCCATAAGACACCACCATGATAATCCCAAATCGCCAGGATGCATCGATTCAAACCGAGATGGGGCTTGTTCATGATTTTACCAGCAACAACATAGACTTTTGTAGTGAAAAAAAGTCGAAAAGAGCGTAAGGAGATAATAATGAAAGAATGGGATGAATTCCGAAGAAGGACCTCTCACTGCAAGGGGGAGACAAGAGAGATAAAGCAGTGACACTGGGAAACCCAAGCGCAAGGAGAGAGTGGAGACCTGGGGAGTGGGGGCCATCCCAAATAATGTTACACATACATATTTTTTAAATTCATTTTAAACTACATTGACTATATATAAATAAAATTAAAATAATAAACTTTTAAAATTTTCCATAGGGTTCATTTTCAATGGAAGGAATCACATTTACATGCTTCTCTACAATGTACCTTTCTGTCATCTTTAATATTTTCTAAGAAACTTCATCTCTACAATTTAAAGTTTTCAAAAGAGGAAATTATTATTATAATGGTATAATAATATATTGTTTCTATTTTTTTAAGGGCATTTAAATTAATATTTTTGATAAAAAAATCTTTATGCTTCTAGGAGTGTTCTTTATCTATGTCGTATGATTAATATTGGGTTTTATTGGAATAATACCATCCAATTTATTTATCTTGATGGAATATGAATTTATATTTTACATATATGGTATGACCCATCACTATTTTTTCTTTACTAATAATCCACCTGTAAATACATGAATTACCTCCTATGCTTATCGTCTTGAATTCCCATTGATCCCTTACTTGATATATGTTTGTTCACCTAGATTCCAACTACATTGATTGATTGGGGAAATTATTATTTAATGCATATATAAATTTCATAAATAGTGTAAATACCATATGTTTAATAATATTTATTGAGTGGTATTTACTTATAATTATTCTTAAACTCATTGTATAGCCATTTATTTTACATTTTTTTTATCATTTCACTTTTATTGATAAAATCATGACTGCTTCCTTAGGGCTTGAAAATAATATAAAACCAATTTTATATCCTTGAGTTTTTATGATATTCTAATTTAAACCATGTGTCGTACATATTATTTATTTTCATTTTGATATGGGTTGTCCAAGAATTATATATCCCTCTAATTAATTAGGTAATGTTTCCATCTCATTAGATATCATGGTGTGTGGGAAGTAATATTAGGAAAATATCATGTGTGGGTAGTTAGCCTAGCCAACTATATTATGTTAACAAGGCATGGAGCCTTGACTTATGATTTCATGTTTATTTAGTTTCCACATTTCCTTTTATCCCATGATATTATTTAATGATAATTATTTATAACATTTTAATATGATATCATTTCTTTATTACATTCTTTCAGGATTATAATCATACCTATTATGATATCATATTATGTCGTACATATCTCATACTTCGATTTGTTATTGTATTTACACTTACTTATTACTTGATATTACCTCTTATTTTGTATCCCTTTCCTAGGGTTATGAAATAAAGTATTAAATATTATCATACTTGAATAGTATCTTGTGTGGAGAATTTATAAGTGGCATTGAAGACTCATTATGGATTTATTAGCTTCATATATAGTGGGAAAAAAGAGACCATTAGATGATAAGTTCATGGGTTTTATTAGTTTTTAATTTGTAATAATTATCAAAAACTCCAAACTAATGGATCCTTGGGTAGTAAATGTGAGAAATATATTGCAACCATATATGAGTATCAAATATAGTGTTGTAATTTATATGTTGTCAACACTATATCTTGGAGCGTGAGTCCTTGGGTGCCATAGAAAAGGAGATAATAAAGGGATATTACATCATAATAATAACATTTATGTACAATTAAGATACCAATGCTATCATATCATTGTGGTTATAGAATATTTGAAAGAGGTGTAAGAAATATAAACATGAAAACACATAGATAAGAGTTATACTTATTCTTTAGAAATCCTCCCTTTTCTTACATCTTAATCATTATTAGGTTTTTATTTTGATGATAATAGACCTCTCGAATATGGTAAGGAATGTTGGGAAGGGATTTAGGTAGGTATTGGAGAAACAAAATGGCTCATTAAGTTTAAAGAAGAGTTGCTATGTGGCCACCTTTTATAAGTGAGGGAAAGGATACACATGGTATTACTTAAATGTTTTAAATATAATATATATCATCATCTTGTAATGTGGCATAAAATGACCATATTTTTTAATTTAGGTAATTATAATTAAAAAATATATTCATAAAATAAAATTTATAATGGTTTTGGAGTCATTTTAAACCTTATCTTTTTGTTCAATCCCTTCGTGAACCCTTTTTAACCATAATTGTGGTAACACATTCTTTAGCATTTAAGGGTACTTATAAGGTGAAAATTTACTCAAAATGGGTTTCAGATGAAATTATTGACCATTTACCATCTCAATATCACTCTTTCAATATTGTTTTTTATTTGTAAATGATTTAATAAAATATTTTTCATCAAAAAATATAATTAAAGTCATTTTTTGAATTATTCATTTAATTTTATTATAAAGACAACAAGACAAAAATTGAATTAGAACCTAAACAGACTTTCCATAATTTATATTTTATAATTACCTATTAAATTTATTTAATACCACAATTAATCCCAATAATCTTAATTTTATTTTTTTTAAATCATTTACCACGATTTTTATACTACTTGCATAGGCACTATATTAGAGTTGCATAAGAGTTTAAAAAAATTATATCATTTCTAAAACATAAAAATAAACTACTAAAAAAATTAATTCTTTGTGTTCATTATAACCTTTTATATTCATTCGTAACTTCTTTTTAGCCCTATAAAAGTATATAATGAAAAATAAGATCAAGAAATTGAAATTTTGTATTTATTATGTTCCTAAAATAATATAAATTTTATAATAAAAGGATTGTGGAAAGAAATCATCATAATTTTATATCTAAGATTTATTTCACTGAACAAGACTCATAAAATAGGATAAATAAATTTTTTTGAGATATTTTAAAGCCTTAACTCATATATTTAACCATGTTTACCGTTTTTACCCTTGCTAAGGTGACAAATATTTACCACAATCACTATTTATAATGAAAAAAAAATAAAAGGGACCAATTTATGATATTTGAACTTCAAAATACAAATATGGAATCCATTTTTTAGTATCCAATTTATATAAGTGTTAGAAATTAATTTTAATATAAATGTGTAAAACTCAATGAAAAGCATTTTTTATAAATTACGTTTTAAAGCATAAAAATGACCATATACAAAAATAAAATATAATGTTGATTCCTGTGTAATTATTTATATTAGGTTTAATAAAATTAAAATTATGATACTTTTAAACTAAATTCAAAAAAATAGGAATTTAAAATTAATTTATTTACAGAAAATAAATAATGGTTTTACAAAAAATAGTATTTTCACTATTCACTGAAAAATAAATATTGTATGAAAAAAACCCAAAAAATAATAATAATACTATTATGAATTGATAATTTAAAAAATTATATCTATTTTTCAAATAATGTTTTTTAATTTGATTGAAATTAATGGTTATATTAGTGTAGAAAATGCAATAAAACCCATTTTTAAAGAAAATGTATTTTTTAAGCATAAAATGACTTTTATCTTAGTACTTATATAATAAACAAAATTAATAAAATGTTAATTCATTAAATTGGGTATATCATCTAATTATCATTATAATTTATCAATAATGATTAATTTAATATATTAATAAAAAATACATTGCACGTATAAAAATAGTTCTATAAAAAATCCTTTTACCATTAAAAGATTTTATCTTCATATCCAAAAAATTAATAATAAATGTCCGATTTATTATTAATTTTATTAAAGAAAAGCATTATATATATAGTTTATAATAGGTTTATTTAAATTCATATGCCCTAAACCAACTGCTTGATCATAATGGTCATATTTAAGTAATAATATTTTAATATTATGTTGAAAACGTTATAATCTTTGAATTGAATATACAACACACTATCAAACATATTACGTAATGAAAATAAATTATAAGATCGTGTGGTGTCACAAATATGTTTATTGACATGTTCTAAGTCTGACAATTATTCATAGGTGATAGTAATATATGAAGCAGTTTCGAATTCATAGACATATATATATATATAAGAACAACGACCTATTTCATGAGATGCTCAGTCATTGAAGTCTATAAATGAATATATTTCAATTATTTAACAAGGAATTTGAGGTAAAATTGTGGGATATATACAAGGTCTTCGGACCACCTATACTCAGATCCATTTGCAATGAATTCATTCCCTAAAATTTCAGTTGGGGATATATCTGATGAACACCCTCATTGGAATCTATGTTATTAAAAGAATACTCCAATACAATAGGGAATGAGTCCCACCAATAGATGGGAATTGAAATTGAAACTTGGATTAAGAACTTTATATTTTCATAAAGAAAAGGTACAACTTCATATGTGCAGTGTGATTCCCATATATATAATAAAGGGAATCCTTAGCATATATTTGATATAATTAGAGTGAGGTAGACATAAGAAATGGGGTTATGATGCCAACCCAGCAATCTCGCCTCAGAATTGGTTATTCAACTTCCTCTCTATGTATTTAATCAAGTACCTACATCTAGTCCACAATCTCATAATAGAGTATGGTATATTACCTTTTTAGTAGGGTCCCATTGATTAAAGGGAGTCTTGTAGTTCTTTAAATACTAGTTATTGCTAAAATCCACCATTTCATACTACATATATATAAGAATAAGTACATGTTATATATCTCTATGACCTTTCAAATGTATTATTTATAGGTATTAGTACACTTCAACACATATGAGATCCTCAGTGAAGTTCATATCCTAATGTACATATTCATGACATTTATAAATGATATAATGATATCTAAAAAGTTATCTTGTAATATTTAGTTATAAGAGACTACATTTTGGTGGCTTGAATTATCTTTGGTGTCATTTCTGAGGATCACACACCATATTTATTTTCACATTGATTTTGATGTTTTGAAAAAACAAATAATTGAATAACTGATGGATGTTAAAATAGAGAAGAAACCAATGGTAGCATGATAATTTTGGGTAATGATGGATCAAGAAAAAACATAGGGTAAGATCAAGTTGACTTCCTCAAATGTCTTCATCATGTTGACACTTGATTATGCCCATGCCTATAAATCTTTATATCCGAACATGATAATGGTGAATAGAATTCTTATAGTTACAACATCCTTATCCCCAGAGAGGTGGAAAAGGGCCTTTAAGAAGTCCTATAATAAATGGAAAATTAGAGAAGAATCTATAGACCTATATAAATATCTACCACATGACTCCCAAAATATTCACATTGAATATATTCCATAATAGAATTCGAAACCTTGATGTTCTAGCTGATGATAACATGGTAATGTTCAAACTGAAAAATGTGTGTCTTAGGAAGTAATTGATTTCGAGGGAACTTGAGTATTTTTCAAGGCTGGTTAATACTTCCAAATATTACTTATACACTGATATCATCCTATTCTATTTAGTTTGGTCACTAGATACTAATGTTTTGGGTTTGTTTACCTCCCTATAGAATGGTATCCATATCCCAAAGCTCACAGAATTTAAGGTACCTCTAAAAGATGAATTGAAAACCAACACTAATGAAGCTAACAAATACCTTAAAGAGTTGGTGATAATTTTATATGTGACTGATAAAAAATTTATAATCTTAATTTTGGTGAAATATATGATGGATAGAGTCATAACCAAATAGGCATTCAATTAATCCATTAATGAGGATTGGGATGACCCGTTTAACCTTAAGGATGTATAATGTAGGGCCTATTTAACAATATTATCATTAAATTTCACACCGCTCTTTAAAATATTCACTTTTTTCCTTCATTGAGAGAATAGAGGAGACATGTGAAACTATATATTATTCTTAGAACACCATGGTTAGAACCCAAAATGGTATTTTAGAGTGGGTGTCACCCCAGAAGACGATTAAATTTCATCCTTCTATAGGGTGATGTGAGAAGAAGATGGGCTAGATCCACATTCCATTATACCACCTAAGGGGACTTTTACTCTATAAAATATGATAGATGCCCACCTTTTAATTATCATATATTTTTATAATGTCAAAATATTAGAAAAGCATTTATAAATGGTGAATATGGTTGGTCTTTGATCTTAGAAACTACTTCCTCTTTGTGTGTGTGTGTGCATCCAAATTTTGATGTCATGATTATTTGATCACAAAATCTCACTTCTCTGAATGATATCCTCATATGGATGTCCTAGAGTACATTAAAGTGGAATATATATGTAATCCCACCTCCTCATATAGAATTAGATTCACTTATAGTGGGGGAATGTTAGTATAACCACCCCAAACAACCCTATTCATACTGGGGTGTTTATTCCAGGTAAAACCACTAAGTTTGATGGTTACATTTTGAATAACCTTACCCATTATCCCTCTTATGATAGATATTTTAACACATAACAAGGATTAGAATAGTATAAGGATCATTTCATAGTGATAAATGTACAATCCTCCTTTTATAAGTTCAGATACTTCAACAAGGATCTAGATGGGTGTAAGACTTCCTTTCTCAGTATTTTATAATTATTTACATGAATGGAAGGCTAATTTTAACCCACATCTCTATATATATAAAAAAATATCCAATTTGGTTTTTCTAATGGGATACTAGAACCATATAACCTCTTTAGGTCGAGGTATCCACTATTTGGGATTTGATGATTCTAATATCACTTATTAGAATTAGTATAAGTGGTTAAATACGTTTCCCAATATCTCTTATTCATGAAATATAAAATAAGTCTAAAACTAGAAATTTAAAAATACTATAAATGAATTAGCCTACAACAATTATGCTTTACAACATATTAATCATTATCAGATGTGTTTGATGAAGATCGCTAAATTGGTTGACAAAGGCCTCCATCTTTTGAAGGTATCCACAAGCTAAACTGAATCGCAAACCATATGTGTGGGACTCTTAATCCTCTATGATATTCTAATATCTCATGATGAAAAGGATGTTGGATACATATTGCTTTGGGTGATTGTGATTTTTTCTAAAGCATCTTACAGTCATGCACACACATCGCCATCATATGTTGGTGTTTCTATATAGAAATGACAATAATTTTTAATTCTATTCCATTTGTTCATGAATTTATAATGGATAAATAAATTCCATATCCAAAAAATGAATTCATCACTTGAATAGATTTCCTCTCTCAAGCTTTATCTCATTAAATAGTTTATTAAATGAAATCTTAGGTGAAGGGTTTCTCAAGTTCCCATCCATTACTATCATGGGCTATATGTAACGATAAACCCATTATGCAAGAAAATCATAATTTACATGTAATACAATATATCTTATATATATACATCATATGCATATAATTCATAAGGTTATATCTCTTTCAATCTCCTACTTTCACTGAAGTATCATAAACTTTGAGGTTTTTCACCTTATATTGTATCATATAAAACAACTAGTGAATTCCAAATTAAATTCATTTTTGGATATCTTCGAAAAAATAAAAAGATAACATTAACATCGCCTTATATTATATCATATACAATACCTTGTGAATAACCATAAAATATATTTTATAATTAACTCTAATAAACTTTTAGACAATATCTTTAATTCAAACTCAATCCCTATTCATTCAGCCTCAAAGTGTGACCCCATGTTCATTTATTTCATTGAAAACAAATACAAATCCATAAATCCATAAATGTGAGGAAAGTAAAACCTCTAGAAAATCAGCAATGTTACTCAAGATATAAAGGGGTCAGGTATGATCTATATCAAACATGTGTTTCTCTATACCTTTGTCCACTAGAATGCATCATATGAAAACATTAACTCTAATATTTTCCCTATTTCGAAGGAATTTATTTCACATGGTATAGAGATAATGTTAAACCCATATACACTACTCATACATTATCAATTCTAAGAGTATATACTAAATTAATCTATGAATACATCACATTTCATTAATCTTTATGGATAATAACACCACATTCCACTTATCTAAATAGATAATCACACCATATGTGCTTTCTAGGTGTGGTTACACACTCTACAGTCTATCTCAATTGACGTCTCTGATGTCATAATTGTCATATGATATGATAAATCTCATCTTGGTTAATCTCTAACTGACAACATGATTAGTAATATAACTAGCCATAATCATACTAGCTGACTGAAAATGTTGTCTTTCTTCATTAGGTTCTCTAATTATTAAGGTTCTCATTCTAGATATCATGAAAAAATCTAACAATGGGGCCCAAATTTTATCCATACATCTTTAGTATACCAAATAAATTTTTATATGAAACTCCATATGGTATACTTAGTGTGTCATTCGTTACAAAAAAAATTTTATACCTCATGATTATATTTTTAATCTTAATATAATAATAATATTCACAATAACCTTAACATGTTATCATATCTTATAACACTATATGAGTAATGTTTTTTAGGGATAACTAAAAGTCTTAGTTTGAGAGGTCAATTATCATTACACTTCACAAAATATATATCTGTGTATACACTTATGTTTCCATCGTGAAATAAAGATAAATTAGATATTTCCTATAATATGATACATTTTATATTCTTAAAACACCTTTAAGAATATTTAACAAACCCAACATAAATACCTATCTATCATACCATATATTATAAATTTCTAGATCAGCCTTATGTATGCTATACCTTCCTGTGTTATTTTAAACCCTTACATCATATAAAATTCCGATCACATATCTATGTGACCATATAATAAAACCCTCCCAATAACACTTTAGTGAGTAATATCTATTAATAAATAAAGTATTAATAATTTTGAGGCTTAGGAATCATATTGGAAATATTCAACTCTTTGAAGATATCAAAACTACTTATTTTCACAGTATAATATGTTCTAATGTATAATTTTTATTTCTATCATCCATGGAACTAATTCCATCAAACTCTATTGTAAATAATGTAGTAACCTATATTTTTTATTTACCGGTACATCCTAAACACTTTTAGAATAAAATTATATTCACTCTATTACGAAAACTAATGTAACTATTTACATTCACATTACCACCAAACCTGAAACTATTATAAAAGACTAATCTTAACTCAATATTTAAGTAAACTGGTAAAATCCTTCTACAAATAGTGATATTTTTTAATACCTGAGACAAAACTAGAGTGGGTAAACACTATATCCAAAAAATTATCACATAATATGCACTATATAAAAAATGAAGGAGCATTTATTCATGTTTATAAGTTAAATTTATAATTCCTATATTTCATATTTATTAAAAAAATAAGTTATTTTTTAAATAAACATGAAAAAAAACTTATGGTGAATTATTGAGATTTTTCTAAAATATTTTATTTTTAGGTGAATAGTCATAATACAATTTTTACTTAAACTATATCATTTATGAATATACAAAGAACTAAGTATGACATAAATACTTATAAAACATCTTAAATGATCAAATATATATCTAAGGATTGAAACTATATATCTAAAAATACTATTATTAATTTTTTAAAACCTATGATTAACATGTTAAGGACTTAAGTAATATTTACTAGTAAAAAGAAATTTTTGGTTTTTCAATTAATTAATTATTATTTTTTGTAGAATTTGGATTTTTATTTGTTTTAAAGTGATATATTATTTATTTATTTTATAAATAATACAATTTATATTATTAAAATTAAATATTTTGGTATTTTTTCCTTATACATAAATTTAAATTTTAAAGATACGCTTTTTCCAAAAATGTATTTTTATGTGTTACATGTGATAATGTTGAAATTGACTTTATTATATAAATAAATTTTATCTAATTATATTTATTTAATATTTGGAATAAGTGGGAACAAATAATCCAATAATACCCATTTTATTTTTGGTCATTAAATTTAAATTACATTGGTAAAATTTTAGTTGCCACAATAAAAACAAAAAATTATACAAGTAAAAACTCAAAGAGTAAAGAACTTATAAAAATGTTTAAAACATATTTGAAAATTAAATTTTGAGGTATCATCTATCTTATATCATCCCCCACTCTATTATTTTATATTTTTTTGTTTTTTTGACACGTAAAACATGACCTATCATTTTATTAACATGAAATATTTATAAAACATTCATTCTCACCACTTATAAAAGGAGCCTCTCATAACCCCTTAATTACCACACTAAAAATTCCATTTACTCTATAATACATTCCCTTTTTACTTATCATATAATATTATTTCTTTTCCTTGAGCTCTGGTCATAATTTATTGGCCTAATACTTCCATTTCTATGGAGTCTTCGAAGTGAAAGCCCGAGTCCCCAACATGATTGTTTTCATTCCCAACATATTTTATTTTCTTTAATAGATTAAAAAATATAATATTATAATTAATATATATTGAAATAAATAATTTTTTTATACTTAATTTTATTATTATTATAGGATCACTATAAACCACATTTTCCAATTTCTTTTAAGAAAAACGAAACTTTTATTCGTGTGTTGAGCGGGATACCACTTCCCCAAAGAGACAACTTTTGTTTATTCACCAATTCCCCTATTCAATTTTATAAGGGTAGAATTAAAGAATAAAAGTGACATATGTAATATAATTTTTTATTTTTAAGATATAAATTATAACCAAAATTCTTTCCCCCGTAATCTTTGAAAATTGCAAATATTAACTATGTATTGTGAAAACTACCGCCTCCACAACGTAACATGTCTCATTTTTTCAGCTGGATTATTTATTTTTTATTTAACTATATTACAAAATAATTCACCATATTAATAATATCAAAATAATATAATTACTATTTTTTAAAAATTATGTTATGAAAAAATAATCTAATTTCATAATCATAATCCTCCATTAATTATGTTATATTCATTTTTGGGTCAATCTAACTACCTACTTCAAAAATTATATAAAATAATATCATGGAAGAATATGAGAACATAAATAATTATAATATATGTTATAAATATTTGAATAATTATTTTGTTTTGTTTTTTAAATGTTAATAGTAATATTCAATTCATTAATTAAGATACCAACATTCGTTCATTAAAAACACTAAAACATGGTCATCGTCAATTTTATCATTATGTATTGTAATAAAAACATCAATAGAATAAAATTATAACATTATAAATAATTATAAAAAATAAATTTCAGTACCTTTTATGATATGGTAATAATTAACATTGAACTAATAAGTTAGAATCAAGATCATCTATATGGTACTTGTATGAAACAAACAATTTAAATATCTTAAGGCACAGTTATGGAAATAAAATATTTCGATGTAATATATTTGTAAAATATGTTAATAATAGAAGTGTATAAAAGGTTATAGATTTGAATATTATTCATAAGTAAGTTATTTTTTAGTTATTTTTTTTTATATTGTAGATTCAATCACATTTATGAAAGTTGTGAATTAATGTAAGGGTTTTTGTATCTCAATTATGATTCATTGAGATATAATTTGTATTCACCACTTGTTTACTCTGAGTGGTTCATAAATTGATATGGAATTAATTTTATCATATTCCACATGAATATTAATTGATTTATAATCCTATATAATTATCCCTCCTTAATATCCTATTGAATCAACAGTTACCAAAAACATTATAAAACTTATACTTTTATATTGTAACATCCAAAAGTATTATAAATGTAAAATTGTGGGTACCTTCATAGTTATTTCATCCCTCTCAAGACACTTTAAATATGATTCAGCTATTATATTAATTAACATAGGGGTAATAACCATAAAAACGTCTTGTTGGGTATCAATGGAATCTTCACTTAATGCATGATTAGTGGGCCTAAGACTACACACATGTCTAGACACTCCCAAGGGATATGATTTGGATAATATGAACAAACTTACACACCATACTGAAGGATTTACCAACCATTTATATGGTATCCTACCATTTAAAAATATTATTATCTTTTATTAATAACACATACCTTTTTAGGTACCCTTTACCACTACTTTATCTTTATTACTTAGTTAATGTTACTTTCCATTGCAATGTGGATGTTCCTATGGTTGTATAATCAACTAGGGAGAAATATTATTTGTTTTGAAATGGAAATATTGATAATTATTATATGTAATATTTCGATATGGGTAACTATTGATTACTCATTCATGATTATGGATGATTTTCCTTAGGTAACATCAAGATATATGTTGTTTAATCATCAACCTTATTTATCTGGATAGGTTATGACTATGTTAACCATTTTATTTTCTTAGAGAAAATTTTCAAAATATCATATGTTTTATTTTACAATATGTACTTTAATAAAGTTTAAATGATAATTTATATCTTTTATATGCTGAATTAATTTGACTTAATGAAGTGACATGTGGTTCTTGGGATTATATATCCCCCCAATGCATCAGTTTGTCTCATAAGACAAAAGATTTGGGTATTTGGTGTATACCTAACCAATGCAAGAATAATTTATTTTTGTGAAATTGATAATAAAAATAATTTACTATTTGAGGCCTTTATGGTAAATATAAATATGTTTATCATTATGTATTTTGTCACAATGAATTTGGTTATTGTTATCCTTATGATTATTTTCATTTCTATGTTATCCATGTATATTATTTATGCTCAAGATATTTATTAGATGGAATATTTATTGATTATTCACCCTACCATTTTCTTTTTTCTTTTTATGATATATTTAGTTATACGTGAACCCTTAATGAGAATTTTTTCTCAACCTTCTTATGTTTTTATTTCCATAGGGTACCAAAAAAGTGAACTATGAATAAAGTTAGGATTTCTCTAAAATAAAGTAGAATATTTCAAGATGTTTTTATATTGTATTTTGATATTTTAATGTAATATAAAAATAATATATATACCTAGTATTCCAAGACTACTAATCCATTTGGTTATTTGTATTGTGAATCATTGTATATTGTACCAATGTAATAAAATAACTTTAGACATTGGGTTACTGAAGTTGGGGTGTTACATTGGTGACAAATGATGTTTAGTAGGACGCATGGGAACTAGATGTTAGATGAACATAGCTGTCATGATCATTATGATAAACTATTTATATGGGTAATAATTTTTACTTGTATAAGGATTTATTTATGTCTCAATATTCATAATGATATAATAAAATTAAGTATATAGAATTTTTTATTGTTGGATCATAATGGGAGGAAGTGAAATCATATCAATAACTGTAATGAATTTAGGGATTTCATTCTAAGAAAGTCAACATGGATATGTTAGAAAAAAGAAAAAAATTTCTATATTAGGTAAATTGAATCAATTTATGACTAATAACCTTTTAAATGTGGAGAAACCTTCTGATCCATAACATAGTGCAATAATGTTGATCACTTCATGAGACAACAACCTCCTCCCCTCAATGGGGCCACTAATCCATTAATAGCTAAAAATGGATAATGTTCATAGATAAGATATTTCTCATTTTGTGGAATTATTGAAAGGTATAATGTTTTCATGGTAGTTTATCATCTAAGGGGGTGTTGATGAATAATATTCATTGATTCAAAATACAGATTAAGAGAAGATAAAAAACATGTAATGGAATAAATTCAAGGTAATATTCTTTAAGATATAATTGCATTAATAGAAATGGGATAATATGGGGAAAATTAATTAATATGATGAATAAGTAATGGGAGAGTATTTATGAGTATAAGTTTAATTTTATAATACTTTTTATACAGGTCATATACTAATTACATAAACCAGAAAGCATGATTAGTTATTTATTTTATTGTATTAAGTCAATCCTCTTAAGGGCACTGAAATCTCAAAAAAAATTAATCATATAATGATATAGTATCAAGTTGCATCAATATTGAAAAATAATTCTCCAAGTCATCCTTTTTCCAAGGAAGTAAAGATAAGAAGAGGATGATTGAGCACCATGGTCAAAGAAATATGGTAATGAAGAAGAAGTAAAATATGGTACATCAAACATGTAATAATTATGGAAATAAATACCCTAATACTATATTAAAATGAATGGGGGTTTGTTACAAGGAAATTGATAAGATCCATCAGGCTCATGAATGAAATGGAAAGTTGGAAGCCACTAAAATCTTGTAATAATACGTATATTATAGATGATATTTTTTCCATGAATAAATGTGTGTTATATTATATTATGTAGTGTTATACACTTGAAACACATAGTGAAACCAATGGTACTTTACTTAATTAATAAATATCATTACATTATTTAGTGACTAAAACCATGAAAATTCTAATTATTAAACTCAGAAAATATTAATTTAAAAAATTAGTATAGTAAAGCTTGGATATTCCCAATATTCTAGAAATATCACCCCCACAAACAACAATATATAAAAAAATATAATATTATTAAACTAATAGAAATATTAGAAAATTAAAATACATAAACTTGGGAGTAATTGTAGTGAATGTTTAATAATGGAATTATGTGGTACTTATAGAAGGTAATGTGACCTTTGGAATAGTAATGCACAGCTTGAATAGTAATGCGTTCATTGGAATAGTAACCTAGTTCTTAGGAATAATAACCTAAATATTTGGAATTGTAACATGACCATTGGAATTGTAATTTTTCCTCAAATTTATCAAATATAATATAAATATTATTTATAATTATTAATTTAATAAAATATAAATATTATAAGTCCATAAAATAAATAATAATATTAAAAGACATAAAGAAATTATAACCACTTTTTAGTCAACTATATTTTAATGTATTTCGTGAAATTCACAATTTATATTCTAATAATTATAATTATCTATACAAGAAATTTATTTTGATAAAATTATTTTCATTTATAGAATCAGCGTTTTAAAATTTCTCAGTGGTGAATTTTTTAAAATTTTATGAGAAAACTTCATTTCTTACATGAATAGTAAAAAATACTATTTTTCAATTACCATGTGTTTTACGACATAATGATGATGTAATATTGAAATACTAAATTTTAAATTATTTATTTATTCCAAAGATCAATTTAATAAGATAATGGGTCATTTACAAAAAAACGTAATTTACAAACATAAAAAGTATTTTTCAAAGAATAAAATCAAAAGTATCCCTTTGAATAATATTTTTTATTTTTTCTCCATTCCATTGATTAAACTAATAAATTAGAATTATAAAGAGAATAAAATTCCTAAAATAATTACATTCTATTCAAATATAGTTTATAATGTAAAAAATATTACTATTGATAGTCTTACCTTGGATATAATAATTTATTCAATATTCTATTCTTAAAATGCACCTCACGTCAAGTACAAATAACCCATCACCCCTCCCTTTGAAAATAACTTACCATCCACTTAAAAAATCCTAATATATATAAAAAATCACTATTTTAATTCAAATATAATCCTAAAGGATTTTTTGGAATCCACTCAACTCCAATCACTCAAAGAGTTTAGTGTCATAGAAAAGAAGCAATGCCGATAAGAGGGTAAGTTTTCATCAACTTCTCTTCTCATTTTCATCTTCTTATTCTTTTTTCTCTATTAAATTCAAACCCAAATATTATTATATTAATTTATAATTATGTTAACAGTATATTAATGATGTTAAACTACTTTAATGATTATATATATGATGTATTTATATTTCATACTTATCTTTCTTCTTCTTTGGAATTAGTCCCGCTAATAGTCAGTTAACCATCCATGAGGACATTACCAAATATATATTTATCAACAATTTTGGATGATCATAATAAATTATTTATAACATATTAATGTATTAATATAATTATTTCTATATTTATAGAGTTAATCTTAATAATTTATAAATAGAAATTATGCAAGATAATTAAATTGAAGTAAGGTTGTATATTTTAAGGTAAATATGATATTAAAAAAAATTAAATTAATAAATGTAATTATGGAATATAATTCCATGATTAAAATTGATCAAAATTTAAACTAATTAAAATAAATCAATTTTTTACATGTTTTAATAAACCTAATTTTATTATTTTGGAGGGAAAAGTGATGAAATAAAATTGGATTTTAGGTAAGGGTATTCTTGAACCCAATTCCTTATTTTTAGGTTATATTATCTTTCACATTATTATTTTTATGAATATTCCTCTATTTTTATTAAAGTTTCATTTAAAAATAAATTCCCTAATATTAATGGGGATATACATGTTCTTATCCTTTCGAAATGGTTTCTAATCCAATTACAAAGTTTCTTGAAGGGGACTTTATTTTTTAAAACATATCTGTGACACTTTTGGAGTTGTTTCTTATTTAAATAAAAAACTATTTTATTCCAAAATATGATATCCCTTTTTATTTTGGATACCCCAAAGGTTATTCCTTAAAATATGATTTATGAAACCTTTATAAAACTCATTCCTTTACATAAGTATATTTCATGACTGTGATTGTTATATATTCTCTTTCCATGTGGCATATATGATTATGATAATTTTATGATGTGATGGGTGGGAATAGAATTATATTTATGTTTAATGCATTAGTTAATGTGATATATCTCATGAGATTATATGTATTATGTGTGAAAATGATTCTATCTTTGTTCTCAATTATGATGTTATGATATATACACATATATTATGAAAGAACATGATGTTAAATTTGTTCACAACTATGTATGGTATTTAACCACTATGTTATGATGTTTCATTATTATGTATATGACACATTCCATGAAATTATCATATGTTTTCCTCATTATTACGATTATTATCTTATGCTTATGATATGATGATTATGATTATTCTCACCCATGTACTATTGATTTATATCCCTTATTCGTCACAAGATATTCCTCCCCTTATTAGGATTTTAGTTCATCCGTTTCATTGATGTACAGCCTCTGGTGATTACATGTAATAAATATAACATGAGATATTTTGGGAGGATAAATAAGAAGTATTTAAATAATGTTTCGGTTTTATTATGTATAAGTGATGTTAAAGCCAAATTTTCCAATGATACTAAACATTTCAATCCATGAATTTATTAATATTAGGTTTTTAACTTAAAGATGATGTAATATTAATATAAGAAAGATTTACCCATTATAGTTGGTGTCAAAGGTACAATTTAGTTAATTTGGTAATTAAGACCAAAAAAATAGCAAAACCCCTGGGGAAAAGTTTGATCTTAAAGGGAAACATCCTGAAATTTTTTATAAGTATAAGAGCATCTGTTTTCTAAGAAATAAAATCCATGTTTGGTTACTATAAGTGGATTTGGATCTCAAATAAATATACATCGAGTTAATAACCTAGAAAGGGTGGATTGGGTATTAACTCCATCGTCACTTGGTCTAGGACAAAGAGGCCTTGTTTCACACCTAGTTTGGAACTCCTAGGTGATATGCTTTGGTTAACCACAAGATATATACAAATAGTTATAAAGGATATAAAGCTAATGTAATTATTCCTCTTTAAGATATTAAAATTCTAAAATATATGATATAAAAATAATCCTTCGAGGTAAAGGATAAACATACGGATCCCATAAGAGTCGAACATGTGTAACGCCCCAACCCCAAAATCATGGAGTTTGCGCCTTAATTTATTACATTAGAATAAGTTACAATAAATCAATTCAAAAAGGACTAAATGTTTTATTAGCCTTATTAAACTAGATATATATTTGAAATTAAAATTTCATTTTAAACAAATAATAAAAATGGTATGTTCTTTTATAACACCATTATTCTCCTAGCTTAACCCTCCATATCAGTTATAATAATCTTCTTGGAAACCTAGTGAAAATAAAATATAAGAAAGTGGTGTGCTCAAATTCTCAGTAAGGGTAATTTATAGTGGATTCTAATTTGAATCAATGATCATAATCAATATATAAAGGTCAATAACAGAACAAACATGTCAGATAATAAATAAAATGAGAATGAAAATGCATCCATAGATTTTTTCACATTGAAAATCCTTTGCACAGTGATTACTGGAATGAAGAGAATTCTGAATTTTTGATATTTTAACTATCAATATATATCAAGTACTTAGTTACTATCAAGATCAATACTCCATCCAGTTTATGTCTGGGGGTATAAAACTATCTAATTATTCATGGAAAGTAACAAGAAGGGTTTGTTACCAACTAATTTCATCTCAAGGTACTTCCAATGCATCAAAAGGATTTCATTAATTGGTTTCCAACCCATATCTTTAATATCTAAATCATTCCTCACATATAAAATCATCTATTTAAAAATATATTTTTAAATCAAAGCGTCCCATAGAACATTAAAATATTTGAATCATAAGCCCCATTAAAGTAAATAATTTTCCAATGAAACATTGAAAATGATTAATATAAAGATATTCAAGATATTATATATAAAATATTAAGTACACTACACAAAATAAATATGTTTTGAATAAGTCATACCTCATAGAAATAAAAGTTAGACAAGAAAAACTCATACCTTACACTTTATTTAGAAAAAACTGATTTAACCTCTTGTATAATGGTTTTATGATTGTAATTGTCTTATATAATAAATTTATTCATATTTATTATATCATATTATCATATCATAACCTGTTTGTTAATAATATTTCATTATTACCCTTGTTTTGTGTGTTAACTGCTTCATTTTCTTATGCTATTTTTTTCATGAATGTCTCACTTATTTTTTATAGGATATAGATCCAAGATATTAAGAATGTTATTAATGTTATAAATATAATATTTTATCATTAAATATAACTTTATATCCTTTATTTTATCTTTTATATGGAAAATTAATCACATTGCGTCATTGAGATGGTAGGTCGTACATACCCACAAGCGACGTTATCATTCCCTTAATGAGTGAAAGGATAAGGAAGTGTAGGGTGTCTTGATTTTTATAGAATAAATATCAGGTAATATTTATTATATATATCCATTATATTCATCATTATACCCATCCAAGTAATGTGGTTATGAAAACAATTACACCACATCGTGGAGATGGTAAATCGTACATATGTGCAAGCAGTGCTTTCATTTTTCATACGATGGATAAAAGGTGTAATATGGATGTAAAATAATCATAATAAAATCTCATAATGTATTTTATACTGGATTTATTAATTTATCCAGAAAAAAACACATATAAAGGAAGTGGAATAAGAAACAAACTGGAAAGAGTCCATAAAGATGATTACCACTTCATCGGCTGGCTTCCTTTAGATCTATTTTTAAGGGTTATAGGGTTGGTATTTTGGAAGGAAAATAACCTATAGAAATTAACTATGTATATTATAAAGAGAATTGGGTTTGTTTTTCTTGAGATAGACTGCTCAAATTGCTATGAGGAGGTGAGGGAGGAGGTTCCCTTTTATAATTGAGGTGAGGGGCACTTTCAGAAATCCTCAAAATAAAAAATATAATAATGGTTATTATAGATCCAAATACTTAAAAATGGTACATAAATGAATATAATAAGACCCATTATACCATATATTATCTCTTTGGTGATTATTTAACATTTTTATATTTTTAAATAAATTAATAAAATATTAATTCAATAAAATATCATTATTATCAAATTTGATATTATTCTTTTAAATAAAGTTCAAATACATAAAGACAAAGTATTAATTAAAATATAGTTATTTAAAAATATATGATTTATCTTATAGATATATATAATTAATTATACACATTAAATATTTCAAAATATACCAATATTAATAATTCTAAAATGAATTATTTTAGGTTTCTATTAACTAAATAAATATTTTTTAGCATTGAAGAATAATTTTAGGTAATTATATAATATATAAAAATTAAAAACATATTTCTATAATGTAAATAATTTCATTAATATCAAAATATACATTTATTTTCTTTCATATCTTGATTTTTTCACCATATGGACAAATAATTTATATTAAATATGAAGAGAGTGCCATGTTGTAACTATCTTTGATTAAAATAATACATAATTTATTTTCATAGAAACTTTTCTATTAAATAAATCTAATTATATCTTATGTTGATATGGGTCCAATATCATTTATCCAAAAAGAAATAGACAAGTTTAGGTCTCATTCTTACCCTTGTCATTGGGCATTAACCCTTATTTAATAACTTTAACTCTTACCGTGACAACATGTATTTTTATTCATTAAACGTTAATATAGTTAATATAAAATACAAAAATAAATATAAATGTATAATTGATGAAATTTTAAACAATATACCAACAATTTAGAATAATTTTATATTTTTAGGAATATTATATAATTTAAAAAAATATTATTTATTTTTAAATATTATTAATGTCAATTTTGACATTACTCGTTAGTTTGATTTTTAAAAAATATCAATACACAAGATAAATTCAAAAAAACATTTAATGAATCCCTAATATTTCAAGGTAATTCATAAAATATTTGGAGAACATTAATTATATTATATTACAATTAATGTACAAAATTTAATAACATTTATTTGATATGTCCATTAATTAAACAATTATTTCATCACCATTAATCAAGGATTTAATTTAAATAATTGATCCCAACAAAATTAAAAAAAATTATGAAGATAAATATAAAAAAAATATTTCAAATGTCTATTTATATTTGAATATATCTTCTAAATAACCATATATGTAATTCCCCGACCCCAGTTACCTAGAATCGGTGCATTATTTTAATACATTGGCATGATTACAAGGAATCAAGTCTCAAAGGACCGATCGGTTTAGCAGTCTTGGAAAATAGATTACATACATGAATGTTACATTATAATTTATAACATACAAAACAACATAAATAATCCTTTATGAACACCATTATTCCCCTAGCTTAACCCTGCATATCAATTATAATACACTTCTTGGAATCCGGGGAAAATAAAACATAGAAAGGGGTGAGCTCAAATGCTCAGTGAGGGTAAGAAATACAGAGGAAACTTTCAAAAATAAGCATAAACATTTAAGGTGATGTATAAAACTAAAACAAAAGCCTTTTAAACATGAACATTAGCATAATATGGTAGAAATAAAATGAAATAATTTCATTTACTTATTCACATGGATATTCTACTAATCGAATAATCACATGGAATATCAATAACCACTTTCATAACAATGGAATGCATAATGCCAGACTATCATAACCATGTAGCCAGAGCCTCATGCCAAGACTACAGATAGATTTTTTTCAAGGCCTCACTCCAAGACACTAGTTTGTCTCATGAGACCTATCGATGCATCGATGAGCTATAGTGTGCTCCACCCGTAACATACTAATTCCAATGCATTCCTCATATGAAAAGGTCTAAACATAACATAAACATTCATATTAAAACTAGCATACGAAATGTCAATACATTACCCATAAAGCATGAATGGTATAAAAATAACACATCCATAGTCAAACATATCACAAAACCTTCAACCCAATATGGAAGATTTGTATCATGATAAATCAACTTCAAAACAAGTTTAAAATCCATTAAACGATTTTGACGTTGATGAGTATGATTTGTAAAACTCTTTGAGAGAAATACCCATTTTTCATGAAAACATTTAAAAGTTACAAAATTTGGAAAAGAAGTAATTTAAAGAAATTTTTGAATAAAAGTGTCCCATACCACTTTGAAACTTTTTAAATTAATTAACATTTTAAAAACATTCATGTCCATATAAATAAATCCTTAAAAACCATTTTGAAGACATGGACATTTATGAGAAAGATTTAGAAGAATAAATATTTAAAACATTTGAAATGATGTTTTAGTAAAAATTACATTAAAATAATCCCTTTGAAAACTCTTTTATAAAACATGAACATGGATAATAAATATTTCCCAGTAGATACTTATGCAAAACAACCTCGGATAATAATGAGATTGTGAAATTAACCCTTACCAATTTGGTAACTTATGAAACATACACCCCATCAAAGAATTATCATACAATAAATATTTAAGTATACATATATTAAAGTATATTACATAAGTAATACAATTATGGGCAGTAAATACACCTCACAAAAGGTAATAGTAGCAATATGGAATGAATCTCACGGAAATATGGAGTGAGATGAAGACCCCTTACCTTGCACTTTCCTTTATTCAAGGGTACGTTTAGCCTCCTGTATGAACACTATAGTATGTTATTAAATTATACCAGAACCATATTAATATTTAGGTAATCGTACATTATTAATTTATGACTTTATACTACCCATTTAATAATAATTTCCTTGTTATATTAATATTTCGGGTAATAATCACTTTCTTTATCGTACGGGTTTTAACATGTTACTCTTAATTGTATCACATAGATCGTGATTTAAGTACTTACAGAATATAATAGATTATTTATTTATCATATATATTTAGAATATAAAAAATTTATAATAGACGTATATATGAAATGGAGAACAACGTTTATGGAGACGGTGGTCCGTACGTACTCATAAATGTTGTTTCCGTTTTCATATAGTATTGAACGGAAGTAAGTGAATAAGATATGTGTAAGTACATAAATACTAATATATATAAATATATATATCTCCAATAGAATTATTATGTCATATATTACATACTTATTAGTAATATATATTTTTATAATCATCGATGAATGGTGAACTTGGAAATGAATCTCATCACGTCGTGGAGACGGTAATCCGTACGTACGCTCGAGCGAAAATATCATACTTTTGATATTAATATAATATATAATTGGATGATATATAATATATAAAGAATCCTTATAATGTTATATTTATTATTTACATCAAATACACATCATTATTATACCCATACAAATAATAATGTATTGAATCACAATTACACCACGATGTGGAGGCGGTAAGCCGTACGTACGCACGTGTAGTGACATGTCATTCAAAGGGTGGATGGAATAAGGAATTTGGTTTTAACATGTTAATAATAACCTTACAGTATATAGAATATACAGGATTTGTTATTTTAGAATGGAAACAACAAAGAAAAAGGAAGTGGAAGAATAAAGGAACTTGAAAGAGGGTGGTGAAATCATTACCTCTTCTTCGTGTTCTTCCTTTTGATTTGATCAAAAGGGAACCTTATGTTAGATTTATGATCAAACTAAGGCCTATAGGATTAAGGTATGATATTTAAAAGGGTATTTGGGCAGGTTTTGGCCGAGCCAAATGGCTTAGAAGGTGTGAATTAGAGAGAAGGGGGAGTTCCCTTTTATAAGAGGGGTGAGGGGCACCTTAAGAAAAACTTAAAATATTATTTTATAATAAATTAATATTTGGTTTTTAATGGCTCCAAAGTTGATTATTTAAAGTCTATGGTGAGTATAGGTCTAAAACAACTCAACCAATAGGTTTTTGACAAGTTTATGTTTCCATTTTATACTTATCATTTAAATTTAACTCTAAGTTAAATAATTTATCTTTTACCATGTCTTTTTGTATTCTTACAATATATGGTTAATAAACATACTATATACTACCAATATAACCCCAATTGGTTCATTAATGTCATATATATTATTATATAAGTCTTTTTACAGAACCTTATATTTTTAGGACTATTATATCAATTAATAATATAATATTCTTTTAAAAAACTATTTTATGTCAATTTTGACACTATTTGGAATTTGTTTTTTTTAAGTAATAAAAACATGATTACTTCAAAAAAAATACATTTAATCAATAATAAAATGTCATATTAACCTAAAAAATTCTTGGATGTCATAGAAACGTTTAAATTATATTTATTTTAATATTTATAATACCATTTATTTGATTCTTGCATGAATAAGGTAATTACTGCATCATCATTGTGTCATAAATAAAAATATTTATATAATGTCTAAAAATTATAAATAAAATACCATGATTTAGTAAATCGTTTTATCTTTCTAATGAATATTTATAATAGAATTTATCTTATGAAAAACCCTATATTAAAAATGTTTTAGTTATTAAACTTTGATTTTAACTCTTTTAAATCTTCTTTGAATTAAATAATAATAAATGTACTAATCTAATAAAAGTAGACCTAAATGATACTATTTTATTCCTAAGGTTTATTTTGGTCGAGATAAACTTTTACAATACAATTAGGACATGTGTGAGGGAAATATTAATATCATTTTTACACTTTATTACCCTGTTTACTTTTAACCGTGGTAAATAAAAGTAAAAAGTTAATATTCACCAAAAATTATTATCATATCATTGAACCACATTTTACACTATGATATTAACTGTGTCTCTCGGATTTTTGAAATTCATCTCTCATAAGTGGTAAAATTAAGTTTTATGTGAATTTGCAAAAGCTCCTAGGAGGTTGGTAAAAGACGGTGAAAAGTTCAATAAAATTTTTATATATCTAAAATTATTATATACTGAATCCAATGAATTAAATTTAACTTATATAGGTATTAAGTATCTATTTTGAAATTAAATAATTTAAATAAAATAAATAATTATTTAAATAAAAATTCGGTTTTAAACTATAACTCAGTGTTTTCCCTATTCATCAAAAATTAAATGTTTTTAGAAAAATACCAAAAATTTACCCTAAGATAATTTTGATATTCCAAATTCAATAATGAAGTCTATTTTACCAAATTCAAAGCATAGAAGTTGCATTTATTAATTTAAAATTAATTCCCTCTGTCAAAACAAAAAGCGTGTTTCTAAGAAACAATAACTATCAAAAGATTGACACTTGTTTATGTATGGTTTAAATGTAAAATTTTTTCCAATGAACAAAATTGGATTAAATTGTAAAAATATATTCTAAATATAATTTAAAACCACTCAAATTCATAATTTATCACTATTAATTATTTCGATTAAAAAATTTGATTTAATTAATATTTAGTGATTTTCGTTGTTCATACAAATATGAAAGTTATCAGAAAAGTACCAAAAATTCACCCTAAGCTAATTTCGGTATTCTAAATCCAAAAATGAAGTCCATTTTGAAAGATAAAATGTATATAATTTCAAAAAGTGGGTATTACTATTCATAACTGCTGGTTTGATTGGTTGTGGTGTGTGTTAGAACTCGAAGTTGCGTACAACACACGCTATTGTATTATTCAAAGAGAAGCGTACTATGGAATCTTGGGGTGTTACATTCTCCCATACTTTAATAAATTACATCCTCGCAATTTATTCTCGGTATTGGAAACTTGGGGTTGACATTTCAAATTATCTTATTTGAAATCCCACATCGAAAAATGGATTAATGAGGCCTCTATTTAAAATAAGGAGTGGTAAGTATGAAGGTTACCGAAAATAACACATACTAGGGTTCCATGTAGGAAAATATGGATATAGAAGATAAATGCAACCATAAATATCTAATGGAGAGTGGTAGAGAATATGGCTATGAAAAGGCCAATAATCCCAAAGCCATAAATTTGTGATGATCTAAGGTACCATCTAGGACAAGATTTTTGTTCTAAGTTAATTTTCCTAATGTTGAGGAATTTATTTATGAGATTGTATAAGATCATAAGGAGATATACTTACGTTATAATTAGAGTTTTATCCATTAATAAATTTCTACCACAAACTCATCTTTCAATACAAAACATAATACAAGTCAAAAATACTCTATTTAACCTAATCGTATAGGGTTTCAAATATGATGAATGTATAATTCACATATCAGAACCATTAAAAATAGAAACTACATTATACAATCCCAGGACATCACGTAGTCTAGTGGTAGGTGACAAATCCCAATCACAATATGTTTGTGGGTTCGATTCCCACAGCTTTGTCCGATGCGACGGGTTGTCACACGGTCTGCGTGTTTTCCTATTATAAAAATCAAAAAATAACCTTTAAAACTTTATCCATTCCAACCTTTAGACATATTCAAAATAATACTATCCAAACACACAGTACAAAATTTATAAGGATTTTAAATGCAATGAAGATATTTTTTCCATGTAATAACATGTTAACACCTTCACCATGTATTATTTTAAAACATGGTAACATCCTAAATTACCATAAAACCTTATTTATTACATTCATGCTCCCTAATTCATTATAGAATACTGGATATACTCCTTCTTTCAAAAATATTGTAAACTCCAATGATGAAAAATCATTAATCAGTTTCAAGGTAGTCAAGAATATAAAATATAATTTATCCAAATGAATCATGTATTATTCCAAAATCACTACCTCGGTATCAGAACCATATTATGTTTTATCTTTCTCTCAACCATATATTTTTTCAAAAATGTAACCTGCTATTGAGTCACTTTTCTTGGTTCCACACAATCTGAAGTCCTTAATGAAATAGTACTGCAGTACAATCCTTATATACTCCATAATTATTATAACTAGTACATTATTGATACAACACTCAAATAACATAATTATTTAATAACAACATAAGAACTATAATCATTCCTCCTCATTTCTGGTAGTATCATAAGTTGATTATTATCCAATAGCATCATTTGGGGATTACTCCGATGATTTGGACATTGTTTCACATAGTGTCCCAAATACTTGAAAATAACGCATTGTACATTTGAAACATTTTTCTTAACCTTACAATCTCGTATATGGTGTCCTTTTTCTCCACACTTATAACAAACTCCCATTCCCTTTAGGCATGTTCTAGGGTGTTTCCTCCCATAGTTATCACATATGGAAAAATTCTTCTTTTCCCTCTTCCCTTTATCCATCTTTCTCTCTTCTATCCTTCCCTTCTCTTGCTTCCCATCAAAGCCATAGGACTTAGAGAATTTTTTACTTATATTTTTAACACATGATACTATTTCTTCATATGTTGTGAATACATGGGAGATAATTTCCCTTCTAAATGTTGTCTTAATACCATGAAAGATATGATCCTTCTTACTCTTTGGATCATACGTATTACTGGATTTCACATTCCTTTTACTGGGCGCCATTTCTATACAATAGCCTAAACTAGGTCAGTTTATGAATTACAATTAATAATTCCAAACATGTAAAATACCTAATGTAAATTGAACTGTTTATGAATATGATCCATATTCATAAATATGTTGTCATTGAGTAAGTCTATACACATAAACCCTTCATAATGGTTTGTAAATAAAATGAGAATTATCCTAAGCATATCCCATGGGAGTGTTGTAACCAATAGTGCAGCAAGGCCCGTTATCGTGCACGAGTTTCGGTTTGAGTCTAGATCAAAGTAGTGTTTTTGGTTTTTACCCCTAGGTACATCTGTGTCAGATCCGCCTCTACCTGCTCATATCCAGTCATGGATGTATTGCTCAGAAAACTCACAAAATCTCTACAATACCAAAATTCTAGTAAATTCTTCTATACTAGAACATAATGTCTATCTTAGGTATATGTGCTCTAATCAGAGTTTATCTAAATCTAGCTTCCAAGGTTATTGCTAAACTTCCTCTGATACCAACTGTAACACCCCGAACCTAGTTACCAAGATTCGGTGGATTATTTTAATACATTGGAATGATTACAAGGAATCAAGTCTCGAAGGACCGATTGGTTTTGCAGTCTTGGAAAATAGATTACATACAAGAATGTTACATTACAATTTATAACATACATAACAACATAAACAATTATTTATGAACACCATTATTTCCCTAGCTTAACCCTTCATATCAATCATAACAAACTTCTTGGAATCCTGGGAAAATAAAACATAGAAAGGGGTGAGCTCAAATGCTCAGTAAGGGTAAGCAATACAGCGGAAAATTTCAAAAATAAGCATAAACATTTAAGGAAATGTATAAAACTAAAACAAAAGCCATTTAAACATGAACTTCAGCATAATATGGAAGAAATAAAATGAAATAATTTGATTTAATTATTCACATGGATATTCTATAATCGAATAATCACATAAAATATCAATAACCACTTTCATAATGATAGAATGCATAATGCCCGAATATCATAACCATGTATCCAAGGCCTCATGCCAAAACTACAAATAATATTTTGTCAAGGCCTCGTGCCAAGACACTAGTTTGTCTCATGCGACCTACCGATGCATCGAGGAGCTATAGCGGGCCCCACACATCACTTACTAAGTCCAATGCATTCCTTATATGAAAAGGTAAAAACATAACATAAACATTCGTATTAAAACTAGCATATGAAATGTCAATAATTTACCCATAAACCATGAATGGTATAAAAATAACACATCTATAGTCAAACATATCACAAAACCTTCAACACAATATGGAGGATTTGTATCATGATAAATAAACTTCAAAACAAGTTTAAAATCCATTAAATTATTTTTACGTTGATGAAATTGATTTGTAAAACTCTTTGAGAGAAATACACCTTTTTCATGAAAACATTTAAAAGTCACACAATTTGGAAAATAAGTCATTTAAAGAAATTTTTGAATCAAAGTGTCTCATACCACTTTGAAACTTTTTAAAGGAATTAACATTTTAAAAATATTCATGTTTATATAAATAAATCCTTAAAACCCATTTTGAAGACATGGACATTTATGGGAATAATTTAGAAGAATAAATATTTAAAACATTTGAAATGATGTTTTAGTAAAAATTCCATTAAAATAATCCCTTTGAAAACTCTTTCATAAAATATGAACATGGATAATAAATATGTATCAGTAGATACTTACGCAAAACAACCTTAGATAATAATGAGATTGTGAAATTAACCCTTACCAATTTGGTTACTTACGAAACATACACCCCATTAAAAAAGTATCATACAATTAATATGTGAATACACATATATTAAATTGTGTTACACCAGTAATAAAATTATGGGTAGTGCATACACCACACAAAAGGTAATAGTGGCAATATGGAATGAATCTCACGGGAATAAAGAGTGAGATGAAAACCCCTTACCTTACACTTTCCTTTAGTCGAGGGTAAGTTTAGCCTCCTGTATGAAGACTATAGTATGTAATTAAATTATTACAGAACCATATTAATATTTATGATAGCATACATTATTCATTTATGACTTTATACTACCCATTTATTAATAATTTCCATGTTATATTAATATTTCGGGTAATAATTTCTTTCTTTATCGTACGTGTTTTAACTTGTTACTCTTGATTGTATCACTTAGATCATGCTTCAAATACTTCCAGAATATAAAACATGATTTATTTATCATATATATTTATAATATAAAAAAATTCTAATAGACTTATATATGAAATGGAAAACACTGTTTATGGAGACAGTAGTCCGTACGTATGCATAAACGCTATTTCAGTTTTCATATAGTATTAAACGGAAGTAAGTGAATAAAATATATGTAAGTACATAAATAATTATATATATATATATATCTACAGTAGAATTATTATTTCATATATTACATACTTATTAGTAATATATATTTTTATAATCGTCGATGAATGGTGAACATGGAAATGAATCTCATCGCATCATGGAGATGGTAATCCGTACATACGCACGAGTGAAAAAATCATTCTTTTGATATTAATATAATGTATAATTGGATGGTATATAATATATAAAGAATCCTTATCATGTTATATGAATTATTTACGTCAAATACACATCATTATTATACCCATCCAAATAATAATGTGTTGAATAACAATTACCCCACGACGTGGAGACGGTAAGCCGTACGTATGCACATATGGTGACATGTCATTCAAAGGAGGATAGAATAATGAATTTGGTTGTACCATAATTATAATAACATCACAGTATATAGAATATATTTGAGTTATTATTTTATAAAGGAAACAACAAAGAAAAAGGAAGTGGAAAATGAAAGGAACTTGAAAGAGGGTGCTGAAATCATTACCACTTCTTCAGGTTATTCCTTTTGATTTGATCAAAAGGGATACTTAGGTTGGATTTATAATCAAACTAAGGCCTCTAGGATTAAGGGAGGATATTTTAGAGGGTATTTGGGTAGGGTTTGTCCGATACAAATGGTGTATAAGGTGTGAATTAGAGAGAAGGGGGAGTGCCCTTTTATAAGAGGGGTGAGGGGAACCTTAGGAAAAACTTAAAATATTATTTTATAATAAATTCATATTCGGTTTCTAATGGCTCCAAAGTTGATTATTTAAAGTCTAAAGTGGGGATAGGTCGAAAAAAACTCAACCAATAGGTTTTATAAAAGTTTATGTTACCATTTTTACCTTATCATTTAGATTTAACTATAAGTTAAATAATTTAACTTTTACTGTGTCTTCTTGTATTCTTACACTATATGGTTAATAAACGTACTATATACTTCCAATCGAACCCCAATTGGTTCATTAATGTCATATATATTAGTATATAAGTCTTTTGGAAGTGAATTATATTTTTAGGACCATTATATCAATTAATAATATAATATTTTTTAAAAAAACTATTTTATGTCAATTTTGACACTATTTGGTATATTTTTTGTTAAAATACTAACAACAAGATTACTACAAAAAAATAAATTTAATCAATCCCAACATGTCATATTCACATAAAAAATTAGTGGATTTAATAAAAACTTTTCAATTATATTAATTTTAATATTTATAATACCATTTATTTAATTCTTTAATTAATAAGGTAATTACTGCATAATCATTGTGTCATAAATAAATTTATTTATATAATGTCTAAAAATTATAAATAAAATACCAATATGTAGGAAATATTTTTAGCTTTATAATTAATATTTATAATCGAATTTATCTTATTCAAAACCCTATATTAAAAGTGTTTTAGTTATTAAACATTAATTTTAACTCTTTGAACTCTTCTTTGAATTAAATAATAATAATTGTCCAAATCTAATCCAAGTGGACCTAAATGATAGTATTTTATTCATAAGGTTGTTTTTGGTTGTGATAAACTTGTCCAATAGAATTAGGACTTGTGTGAAGTTAATATTAATATCATTTTTACCCTTAATTACCATGTTTACTTTTAACCGTGGAAAATAAAAGTAAAAAGTTACTATTCACAAAAAATTATTTTCATCTCATTGAACCACATTTTACTCCTTGATATTAACCATGTCTCTCGGATTTTCTAAATTTAGCTCACAGAAGCGGTAAAATTATGTTTTATGTGAATTTGCAAAAGCTCCTAAGAGGTGGGTAAAAGCCGGTGAAAAGTTCAATAAACTATTTATATATCAAAAATTATTATAAACCGACTCCAATGAATTAAATTGAACTTATATAGGTATTATGTATCTATTTTCAAATTAAATAATTTGAATAAAATAAATAATTATTAAAATAAAAATTCGGTTTTAAACTATAACTCAATGTTTTTCACTATTCATCAAAAATTTAAAAAAATTAGAAAAATACCAAAAATTTACATCAAGATAATTTTGATATTCCAAATTCAATAATTAAGTCTATTTTACCAAATTCATAACATATAATTTTCATTTATTAATTTAAAATTAATTCCCGTGGTCAAAAACAAAAAGCGTGTTTTTAAGAAATAATAACTATCAAAAGATTGACACTTGTTTATGCCCGGTTTAAATGTGAAATTATTTCCAATGAAAAAAATTGGATTAAATTGTAAAAATATATTATAAATATAATTTAAAACCACTCAAATTCATAATTTATCACTGTTAATTATTTTGATTAAAAGGTTTCTTTTAATTAAAATTTAGTGATTTTCACTATTCATCAAAATATAAAAGTTATCAGAAACGTACCAAACATTCATCCTATGCTAATTTCGATATTCCGAATCCAAAAATGAAGTCCATTTTGAAAGATAAAATGTATAAAATTTCAAAAAGTGGGTATTACTATTCTATAACGGCTAGTTTGATTGGTTGTGGTGTGTGTTAGAACTCGAAGTTGCGTACAACACACGCTACTATATTATTCAAAGAGAAGCGTACTGTGGAAGCTTGGGGTGTTACAATATATTAAAAAATGTAACTATTATTAAAAACATGAGTATGACATATTTTTCATTCCTTAAAAACTATTATAAAAGGATTAAAGTCATCCAAGTGTCTCGAAGAGGCCATAAAATCATCCCAAGGACGATTTCAGTTGAAAATAACTCATATAATAAAATTATGATAAGTGTTATGGTAATTTTATAACATTTATAATATTATTTTTCTTTTAATTACCTGATTTACCCTTAATTGTGATAATTTTTAGAAAATAATGTTTTTATTTATATTTCCCAAAAATAAAATGGGCATATTTAATAAATGTTTACCCTATTATTACTAATATGTAATCCATTTTTCAAAATTCAAAATAAATAATTGCATAAAATTAACATAAAATTAATCTCGTTGACGGAAAGAAAAAATGAGTTCTTTAAGTGAAAAATTTCAAAATATTGAAGTGTTTTAATATTCAAATTCAATGTGAAATTTATTAAAATGTCCTAAATTGCATTAAATAATAAAAATTGATCTAATTATACCATTAAACCAAAAGAAATATAATTTAATACTATAAATTATTTAGATGAAAAAGTTGTTTTCAATTGAAATGTAATATTTTTCACTATTTATCAAAACATGAAACTTATTAAAAAAATTAAAAAAATCAACCAAAGTAACTTTTTATATAATGATTTAAATTAATAATTTTATTTTTCCAAATATAATTTTTAAAGGTGTTAAAAATATATTTTAAACAATTGCACCATTAATAGAAGAAAAAACTATCTTTTTAGAAAAATGCTTCTTTTTCGCGTAAAATTGGATTTATTCTTATCTTATGCCTGTAAAATCTATTGTATGAATATAAAAACATATGAATATATATATATTTAATAATTTGGTTAATACTATTCATTCTATCCAATTTAACAACTAGGTTATAAGAATATTTTATTATACGGTTAAGCAGGGTGTTGTGTGCAACATAAGAAATCAAATAAATTGAGTTTATTTAAGAAGATACGTACCATAAAATCTTGGGGTGTTACATTCTCACATACTTCAACAAATTTCATCCTATAAATTTGAAATTTCACCTCAAAAATCAAAGGTTGATACTTGAAAATTACTTTTTTGCAAACCCACATTGTAAATTGGGTGAATAAAAGATCCCCTTTATAATAGGGAAAGGAAAATGCAATGGTCACCAAAAAAACTAGGCTTTCTAATATGATATAATTATTGGAAAGTGAAAATTAATTCATAAAATAGAAATAAATATTTCATGTTTTGAGGGATAATGATAGATAACATGGTCATCAGACAGCGTACCATCCCAAAACTGTAACTCTATGATGGGCTAAATATGCCTTTAATTTCTCAACAAGGTAAATAATTGAATTACATTTTCACTCCAAACTCCTTTCCTATAGTTTTGGGTTTATTTTACTATCTAGATAGGAATTTGACAAAAAAACATACTTTATTTATTTTCTTGTCATAAGAATAATCTTATCCTTTTGTTTTGCAAATCCTACACTAGAAAAAGGATATTCAGGTTGACTTTTTCATACCTGAATCACTTTAATGAATCATATGACCCACTAGTCATTAATTCAGCCTTTACTAAAACTAAATTTTTTAGCACATGATTTGAAATAAGATAAATCATACTTTAACATCAAAAAATAATATCCAATATTGAACATAATTCATTCCAACCTTAAAACATCCTTACTTTAATTTTTCTTTTGTAGTATCTTCTTTATCCGTATTATAACCATTAATTGTATAACCTTACTGATTCTAACCATTTTCCAAAACACAAAGCACAATGTGAGCAACACTAACCATAATGATATAGTGAGGAATAATCATTTATACGATGTCTAAATCATGAACCCTTCTCAATATATGAATCCATTAGTTTAACCTATGTTACTAATTATCATTACCAAATCTATTGGATGTTATAATATACTTATACTTTTCCCCAAATTTAGTCATAGAGTTATGTTTTCTAATCCATGATTTTCTAAATATGATTCCCATGGTTTCTACTAAGCTTTCTCTGATAATAGCTATAATTCCCTGACCCCAAAAACAATGATTTTGTGCCTTACTTTATTACATTGGAATAAGATATAAGAAATTTAATCCCAATGGAATAATTAGTTTAGTAGTCATGGTAAATTGGATACATGTTTTAAATTCAAATTACATTTTAAAAATAATAATAATAAAGTATTATATTTGATAACACCATTATTCTCCTAGCTTATCCCTATATATAATTCATAATTTACTTATTATAAACCATTGGAAAATATAAAATAATAAATGGGAGGGATAAAATTCTCAGTAAGGGTAAATTATATTTCAATATAACTTGAATAAATTATCATAATCAACATATGAAGGAAAATAACTGAATGAACATTCCATGTAATCAATAAACTAAAAATAGAAATGCATCCATAGATTCTGTCACAGTGAAAACCTATAGATATTAATAATATAAATAAAGGAAATTTTTAATTTTGTACATCTAAACTATCACTATATATCCTCTAGATAGTTACGGTCAAGATCAATCCACTTTCTAGCTTTATTTTTTGGGTAGAAACTCTTCTAATTGTTCTTCAAAAGAAATGTGAATGGTTTCTTGACAAAATATTTCATCTCAAGAGACTTTTTATGCATCGAGGGGATTTCATTAACCATTCCTTAACTTGTATCTTTCACATTCAAATCATTCCTCATATATCAAATAATTGATTTGAAAAGATATTTTTAAATCAATGTGTCCCATACCACTTTACAATATTTGAATCATAATCCCTATATAAGATAATAACAATAAAATGAAACATTTAAAAACATCAAGGTAAATAGATTCATGATATTATATATCTAAGAGGTGGTACACCACCCAAAATAAATATGTGTTGAATATGGTATATCTCCTAGAAATAAAAGTGAGATAAGAACAATTATTACCTTATGTTTCCTTCAGTAAAATGTTATTTAACCTCATATATAATGGTTTTAAGCATATTATTATCTTGTATAATATCCTTATTTTTATTTATTATATCATATATGATCATCTTATCACCCTTATATTAATAATAATTTATTATTACCCTTGTTTCAGGTGTTAACAACTTCATTTTCCTATACATGTTTTGTCATGAATATCTCAGTTATTTTATATAGTATATTGATAAAACATATCCATAAAAATATTAATGTTATAAATAAAATATTTAATAATTAAATACTTTTTGAGTTATTCATTAATGTTGGATATGTAATATGAATCGCATCATGTTGTGGAGACTGTAGGCCATCCGTACACACGAGTGATGGTATCATTCCGTTATTGAGTGAAATGATAATTTTGTTTATGGTATATTAATTTTTACTAGATCAATATCATGTCATATTTATTATAAATATCAATTATTTCCATAATTATACCTATCTTGGTAAATTTTTGATGAAAAATAAATTACATCATGATGTGGAGATGGTATGTCGTGTGTACGCACACGCGATGCTTTCATTTTTGATAGGATCGATAAAAGGTGGAATATTGTTGTCTAATAATCATAATAACATCTATGAATATATATGATACTAGATTAATTATTTTATAATATAAAAAACACATGGATAGGAATTGTAAGATGAAAAAAATATGGAAGAGCGGATAAATACAATTACCTATTCTTCGGCGGACTTTCTTTATATCTATAATTATGGATATAGGGTAGGTATTTTGGAAGGAAAATAAACTATATAACATAAGTATATATTTTTTTAATATAAATTGGTTGTGTTTGGCCAATATAGATGGATTAAATTGGAGTGAGGAAGCGAGTCAGAAGGCTCCCTTTTATAATTTTGGTGAGGCGCACATTCATAATTCCTCAAAATACTAAAATATAATAAGAATATTATTGTGCCAAAGACCTTAAACGGTCTATAAATGAATAGGGGAAGAACTTTAGGACCTTATATTAAAACATTTGTGATTAGTTATGAAAAATTTTATTTATAAATAATTTAATAAAATATCATTATTGTCCAGTTTGATACTATTCATTTAATTTGACTTCAAATACATCAATAAAAAGTGTGAATTAAAATATAATGGTTTCTATAATCTATAATATTTCTTATAGATCTATAAAAAATGTATACACATTAAATAATCCAAAATATATAAAAATTAATATTTTTAAAATCAATTATTTTATTTTTATGTTAATTAAACAAATATTATTTTAGCATTGAAGAATAATTTAAAATAATTATATAATTTATAAAAATTAAAAATAAATTTCTATGATGAAACTAATTTCATTAATATCAAAATTGACTTTTATTTTTGTTCATATAATGATTTTTTCACCATGTGGACACATAAATGACATAAAATATGAAGAGAGTGACATTTCGTAGTTATCATTAATTTAAATAATATATGTGTTTTTTTCTTTAAAATGTGTCCAATTAACAACTCCAATTCAATATTAATGTTATAATTTTATAACTATATTAATACATTAATTCTTAGAAAATTATAGGTCACATTTTCACCCTTATCTTTTGGATTTAACCCTTATTTATTCTCATTATCTCTTTCAGTGACAATATGTGTTTTTAATACTTAAGAGTTAATATAGTTTCTAAATATGAAAAAACAAACCATAAATGGATATTTTAAGAAATTATAAAAATTATCACAATCATTGTGATAAATTTATTATTTTTATGAATATTATATCATTTAATAAATTATAAATTATTTAAAAATATTATTAATGTCAATTTTGAAACTATTCATTCATTTGACTTTTACAAAATATGAATCCTTAAGATAAATTCAAAAAAACCTTTAATAAATCCCTAATATGTCTAGATAATCCATAAAATTTTTGTGCTACATTAATTATATGAAATTTCATTTATTTTAATATTTTATATAACATTTATTTCATGTCCATTAATTAAAAAAGAATTGCATCATAATTGTGCAAACCATTAATTTAATTAATTATTCCCTAAAAATTAAAAATAAATTATCATCATGAAGATAATCACTTAAAATATAAAATTAATATTTATATTTAAATATATATTCTGAATAACCATATATAAAAAATTAACACTTATTAAAAACATAAGTATGACATATTTGACTTTCCATAAAATAAAATACTACAGAAGTCTAAAAGTCATCCAAGTGTCTCCAAGAGACCATAAAATCGGCCCAAGGATTATTTAATTAAAAATTAACTCATAAAATAAAATTATGGCAAGTTTTAGGGTAATTTAATAATATTAATAATATTATTTTTACCCTTAATTAACAAATTTACCCTTAACCATGGTAATTTTAAAAAATTACTAAAGTTACTATTCATATTGTTCAAAATAAAATACGAATATTTACAAAATTTTAAAATTATGATTCAAAATATTTAATACATTTTTCAAAATTCAAAAAAAATTATAAAATTAATTTAAAATTAATTCTGTTGAAAGAACAATAAAACAGTTTTTTAAGTGATAATGTTAAAAAGATTGAAATGTTTTTATATCTAAATTCAATATGAAATTGATTACAATGACCTAAATTTGGTTAAATGATAAAATATTAATCTAATTATAATTTAAAACGAAAAAAAATAATTTAATACTATAAATTATTTAAACTAAAAAGTTGTTTTCAATTAAAATGAAATATTTTTCACTATTCATCAAAACACGAATCGTATCTGAAAAAAATAAACAATATTAAAATTTTATATAAATATTTAAAATAATAAGTTTTTTTAAAATATAATTTATTTATGTTTCAAAAGCTATATTTAAAACAAGTGCTCCAACAAAATGCAGAAAACTGCATTTTTAGAAAAAGACTTTTTTATAGATAAATTTTTTTATTTTTATATTATGGAAATAAAATCTATTGGATGGATTTAAAACAATTTTAATATTTATAAATTTAATAATGTGGTTAATACTATTCATTATTTCCAATTTAGTTTCTAGGTTATAATAATATTTCATTGTACGGTTAAGCTGGGTGTTGTTTGCAACGAAAGATATCAACATAATTGAATTTATTTAAGAATATACATACTAAAAAATGTTGGTGTGTTACAATATGTATGAAAAAAATGGTAATACATGATTGTGGAATATGATTTATCTATTCAATGCCATCATGTGAAGGTGAATAATGTATCTATTTCTCTTAGAAAAAGAGAGCCTACTACCATATCCATGATGAAAATTGAGAAAAACTTTATCTTTATAGATATACCAATTATGGATCTGGAAATCATAACAGCATAAATTACATCCTCCTAAAAAAATTTATCAACCATTTATCCCATAGAATATAAAGGTGGTACAAAGGGATGATTTAGAGTTTCAAAAGAAGGTGGAAGCGGTAAAGGAGGGGGATAATTATAAATTCCACAATAACAAAGATGGTGTCATTTATTTTGGAAATAGATTTTTTTTATTCCTACATAAACGAAGAAAAATAATTAGGTATTGGATACTACACATAACTCATATTTCTCTATCTATATTTGAAGGATAGAGATATTTCATGATCTTTGAGAGCACTTCTCATGGGACAACATAAAGAAGGATATCACTGAGTAAACCTCAAAGTGCTTGGTATATTAGCAAATTAAAGGAAAGTCATATAATTCCAAGAGGATTATACATCCATTTCCAATAACATTATTAAAATAAAATAACATTTCCCTGTATTTTATCACTATTCTCCCAAATACATCCATAGGAAAAAAATGTGATATGGGTTTTGGTGGATTGACTCATTATGAATTCCCACTTCATTACTATTCAGGATGATTTCTCACTGGAATGAATTTCTAATGTATACATAAATGGATTAATGATGCCATATGGGGTACCACATTTGATCATCTATAATTATGATCCAAGGTTTACTTCAAAATTCTAGATAATTATTTAACGTGCTCTGAATACTGAATTGATTTTCAGTATGACCTATCACCCTCAAACTAATCTATAATATGAAAAGCCCATTTAGACACTTAGGTACATGCTCAGATCTTAATTAATGTAACTTAATGGTATATGGTATCAATATATCCATTTATTTAAGTTATCATGCAATAAAAACATCTTCTCGAGTATTAAAATGGAACCATATAAATATTTGTATGTGAAGTGATGTAGAAATCCTTTTTATTGTGATGAATTTGGTGAACAAAAGTTACTTGGATATAATCATTGGAAAGATATAATATATAAGGTTTAATACATCTAACATCACATTCAATATGGTCAATATAGATAGAATATCTATACTGAAAACTGTAAAAGAGACTTAGAGTTTGAAGTTAGAGAAAATGTATTCCTATAAGTATCACCATGGAAGAGAGTCATGTGGTTTGGAAAGAAATAGAATCTTATCACTGGGTAAATTGTCCCCTTTGATATCCTTTATCACATAGTATCATTGGCATATCAGCTATAACTTCCACCAAACATGGATCAATTTCATAATTTTTTCCATGTATCTCTCCTAAGAACGTATATACCTAATCCCTCACATGTACTAAATATGGGGGTGGTATAATTGGATCATTAACATTCTTATAAGGATAATATGTTAGAGTTAATAGACCATATAGAATTACTTATATGTGTCAATACAACTCTCTTGATCAAAGTGTTGTGGTACAACAATAAATATAATGAGGTTATGTGTGAATGAGAAGAAATGATGGAAAAAGTATTGTAAACTATTTTCAACTGATAATATCGATAGAAATTTGATGGATTAAGTTTATAAATAGGGGAAGATGTAACTGGATAGACGTCATAGATTTTATTTTTTTCTAGTGAAATGTGTGTCATATTATATTATATAGTATTATACACATACAGAATATGGAGAAATAAACAATAGTTTATTTTATTAATAAAGATCATTACATTAGTTACCAACAAAACCCATAAAAATTTCAAATATCACAATGAAAAAAATATCAAATAGAAAAGTATAATAGTAAAACTTTGATCATTCTAATCAATAATAATTATCTCCCACATGAACAATGCTATAGAAAATAAATATAATATTAGTAAAAGAATCAAAATTTTATAAATGGAAAATATAGATCCTTGGGAGGAATTGTAGTGTATAAAAATTAAAGGAATTAAGTGTTATTTATAGGAGGTGATGCAATCATTAAAAAATTAATGTATAAATTAGAATTGTAATGTGATTGTTGAAATAATAACCTTACCATTTGGATTAGTAACCTATCCATTTGGAATAGTAACTTGGCTGTTAGAATAGATATTTGACCTAAAAATTTTAAAATGTAATATAAATAATATTTATAATATGTAATTTAAGAAAATAAAAATATTATTATACCATAAAATAAAAAAAATAAAAAATTCAAAGAAATTATAAACACTTTTTAATAAACTGTATTTTAATGTCTTTTATAAAAATCAAAAAATTTATGTTAATAATTATAAATAACTATGATAGAAAATTTGTTTGAAAAAAATTAATGGTTTTTTAAAATAACATAATTATATCAATAAATTTAAAATGTAATAATGACTTAACAAATTTTAAATTTTATATTTCGGTCCAAGATCAATTTAATAATATAAATTTGGTATTTCAAAACAATAAGCCTAATTTTCAAATATTATAAGTATTTTACAAACCCTAAAAGTATAAAGTGTCCCCTAAATATATTTGTTTCCATTATTTACATTTAATACTGAATAAAATAAAATTTTAATTTCAAATAGTTGTTAAAATTCTTTAAATTATTTAATTTTATTCAATATTGTATCCATAAAATACCCATCTCCTCATGTATAAATAACTCATCACCCCTCCCTTGGAAAACCACTTTCCATCCACTTACCTAATCCAAGGCTCTGTGAAAATAAACTCTATTAAGACCATTCTAATAATTAAGTATTTTCTTAATCCACTCAACTCTAAGAACATAAGGATTTTTATATCATAGAAAATAAGAAAAAATGAGAAGAGGGAAATTTTTCATCTACTTATCTTCTCATTTTCCTCCTCTTCCATTTTTCTCTATTCATTTCATACAAAAATATTTTAAAATTAATGGAGTATTCCATTAAAATTATAATAGTTATGTTAACCTACTTTAATTATTATATTTATTATGTATTTATATTTCATAATTCTCTTTCTTTTCTTTGGACAAAGTCTCATTAACGTTCAGTTAACCACCCACGAGGATGTTTCCAACTCTCTAATTATCACAACCATTATGAATGATCATAATAAACTATTTATAATATAAAATGTATAAATATAATTGTTTTTATGTTTTTATATTCAATCCTAATAATTTATAAATATCAATTAATAATGGTCATTTAATCGAATCAAGGTAGTAAATTTTAAGGAAAATGTGATATCAAAACATTTCACCTCTAACAAAGGAAGCTAAAAAATAGAATCTGGTGATTATAATTGATCAAGAGTGAAAAAATAACATAATTCACTTATTTTTCCATGTTTTAATATATAAAAATTTATTATTTTTAAGGCGTAAAAATGATGAAATAAAGTAGGATTTAAGGTAAGGGGCCCTTGAACCCAATTCCTTCACTTTGGGTTATCTTCACTTTCACATTATTCTAAGTATATAAATTCATCTATTGTGTATTGTCTTCATCATTAGTAATATAACCATTAATTCTATAACCTTACTGATTCTAACCATTGCCCAAAACCCAAAGCATAATGTGAGAAACAATAATCGTATTGATATAGTCAGGAAGAATCATTTATAGGATGTTTAAATCATGAAACTTTCTCAATCTATGAATACTTATGTTTAACTAATGTTAACAATTTTCATTACCAAATATATAGGATTTTATTCTATACTTATAATTATCCTCAAATTCAGTCATAGGTTTATGTTTTCTAATCCATGATTTCGTGAATCTTATTCCCAATGTTTCTACTAAACATGCTCTAATAGAAACTATCACACCCTCACCCCAAAAAAAGTAGTTGGTGTCGTGATTTATAACATTGTCATAATATGCAAGCAATAGAATCCCAAATAACTAAATATTTTATTGGTCTTATTAAACTAGATACATGTTTTATATTCAAATTACATTTTATGAAAATAAAAATTATTATATGATAACACCATTATTCTTTAAGATTAATCTTGTATATAGGTCATAATGAACTTCTTGAAAACTTGTGTAAAATATAACATAATAATGTGGTGGTATAAAATGCTCAGTAATGGTAAATTATAGAGGAATCTAACTTTAATCAATGAGCATAATCAACATATAAAGGTAAATAACTGAAAATACATGACATGTAATCAATTAACTGAGAATGGAAATGCATCCATATATTTGGTCATGGTGAAAAAATATGGATATTAATAACTAAAATAAATTAAATTATTAATGTTTTACATCTAAAATATCAATATATATCCTCTAGATATATATGTTCAAGATTAATCCTCTTTCCTGGTTATGTCTATGGGTAGAAACTCTTCTAGTTCTTCTTCGAAACAAACAAAAATTGTATTTTGACAACTTATTTCATCTCAAGAGACTTATAATGCATATATGGGATTTCAATAACCATTCCTAAACCCATGTATTTCTTATACAAATAATTTCTCATATATCAAATAATTTATTTGAAAATATATTTTTAAATCAAAGTGTCCCATTCCACATTTTAATAATTGAATCATAATCCACGTAAAAGGAAATAATTATCAAATTAAACATTTAATAACATAAAAGTAAATATATTCATGATATGATATATAAAAATTTAAGTACATCAAACAAAATAAATAAGTTGCGAATATGGTATATCTCATATAAATAAAAGTGAGATGAGATAAATTTTTTACTTTACAATTCCTTTAGTCAAATGTTCTTTAAGATAATGTATAATAGTTTTAAGCATGTTATTATGTTATATCAAAACCTTATTCTTATTTATTATATCATATATGATCATCTTATCACCCTTCTATTACTAATATTTCATTATTACCCTTGTTTTGGGCGTTAACAACTTTATTTTCCTATACATGTTTTGTCATGATTGTCTCTGTTATTTTACATAGGATATAGATAAAACATATCCAGAATAATATTAATTTTATAAATATAATATTTAATCATCAAATAAATTTTTTAGTCCTTAATTAATGTTTTATATGGAAAATGAATCGCCTCACGTCGTGGGGACAATAGGCGAAACAAACGCACGAGCAATGATATCATTCCCTTAATGAATGAAAGGATAAGAAATTTTATGGTATATTAATTTTAAGGAATAAATATCATTTAATATTTATTATATATATCCATTATTTCCATAATTATACCTATCCAGGTAAATTTGGGTTGAAAAACAAATTATATCATGACGTAGAGACGGTAAGCCCTGCATGTGCACGCGCGGTGCTTTCATTTTTCATAGGATGGATAAAAGGTGAAATACTGTTGTATAATAATCATAATAACAACTATGAATATATATTATACTATATTTATTACTATATAATTGAAAAAACACATGGAGAGGAAGTGTAAGATGAAACAAACTTCAAGGAGTCGATAAATATGATTACCTCTTCTTCGACAAACTTCATTTAGATCTATTATTAAGGGATATAAGAATGATATTTTGAAAGTAAAATAACCTATATAACATAAATAAATAATTTTTTAAGATAAATGGGTTGGTTTGGGTCAATATAGATCGATCAAATTCGTGTGAGGAAGTGAGGCAGAAGATTCTCTTTTATAATAATGGTGAGGGGACTTTCAGAATTACTCAAAATACTAAAATAGAATAAGGATATTATACATCCAAAGACATTGAAATAGTATATAAAATAATAGGGGAATATATTTTGGACCATATCTTATCATATTTATTATTTTTTAATATTTTCATGATTTTCATATAATTCAATAAAATATTAATTCAATAAAATATCATTGTTATCAAATTTGAAACTATTCAATTAATTTGACGCCAAATACATCAATAAAAAGTGTGAATTAAAATATAATGGTTTTAAACATATATAATATATCTTATAGATCTAAAAAAAATTTATACATAATAAATCTTCCAAAATATATCAAAATTATTATTTTTAAAATCGATTATTTTGTTTTTATGTTAATTAAATAAATATTGTTTTAGCATTGAAGAAGCATTTAAGATAATTATATAATTTATAAAAATTAAAAATAAATTTCTACAATGAAAATAATTTCATTAATATCAAAATATACCTTTAGCTTCATTCATATATTTATTTCTTCACCATGTGGACACAAAAATGATATTAAATATAAAGAGAGTGACATTTTGTAACTGTCCTAGATTTAAATAATATATAAGTTATTTTATTTAAAAATCTTCAAATAAAAAACTCCAATTCAATATTAATGTTATAAGGGTAGAAACCTATAAATTCAATAATTTTTAGACAATTATATGTCATATTCTGACCCTTATCTTTTGGATTTATCCCTTATTTAATCTCTTTCACTCTTTTTGTGCCAACATGTGTTTTTAATACATAAGAGTTAATATAGTTACTAAAAATTATAAAAGAATAATAATTGGAACTTTTAGGAAATTTTAAAAATTATCCCAATCAGTTTTATGAATTTTATATTTTTATGAATTTTATATCATCTAATAAATTATTATTTATTTGAAAATATCATTAATGACAACTTTGAAACTATTCCTTTGTTTGACTTTTAAAAACAAATAATACATGAGATAACTTCAAACCAAAAACTTTAATACATCCCTAATATATAAAGGTAATATATGCTAGTTTTTTATGATATTAATTATATCAAATTATATTTATTTTAATATTTTTTATAACATTTATTTGATATGTCCATTAATTCAAAAAAGTATTCCATTATTAGGGTGAAAGCCTTTAATTTAATTAATTATTCCCTAAATATTAAAAAAAATATCATTATGAATATAAAAAAATTTAAATTTCAAATTAATATTTATATTTGAATATATATTCTGAATAACCATATATAAAAAAATTAACACTTATTAAAAACATGAGTATGCCATATTTGACTTTCTATTAAATAAAATAGTATAAAAGTCTTAAAGACATCTAATTGGCTACAAGGGATCATAAAATAACCCCAATGATGTGTTTATTCTTAAATAACTCATACAATAAAATTAGGACAGGTTTTAGGGAAATTGTATAATATTTATAATATTATTTTTACCATTAATTTACAGATTTACCCTTAACTGTGGTAATTAAAAAAATTCAAATGTTAATATTCATATTTTCCATAATAAAATAGAACTATTTACTAAATTTTAATATTATGATTCAAAATATTTAATACATTTTTAAAAATTCAAAAAAATTAATTGTAAAAAATTAATTTAAAATTAAATTTGTTGAAATAACGAGAAAACGTTTTTTTAAAGTGAAAATGTTCACAAGATTGAAATTTTTTTATATCTATATTCAATGTGGAATATATTAAAATGACTTAAATTTGGTTAAATTATAGAATTTTAATCTAATTATACTATAAAAACAATAAGAAATAAAATTTAATACTATTAATTATTTAAACTAAAAAGTTTTTTTCAATTGAAATGAAATATTTTTCACTATTTATCAAAACTTAAAACGTATCTAAAAAATAACCAAAATTAAAAAAAATTATATTATGATTTAAAATAAGAGGTTTAATTTTTAAAATATAATTTATAAAAGTTTAAAAATAGTATTTAAAACAAGTGTTCCAACAAAAGGCAGAAAAACTTCCTTTTTAGAAAAATAATTTTTATATACATAAAATTGGATTTATTTTTATCTTATGACAATAAAATATATTTTATGAGTTTAAACCCATTTTAATATATATAAATTTAGTAATTTGGTTAATACTATTCATTATTTTCAATTTAGCATATAGGTTATAATAGTATTTCATTATACTGTTAAGCTAGGTGTTGTGTGCAATATAAGATATCAAAAAAAGTGAATTTATTTAAGAAGAGGCATACTATAAAATATTGGAGTGTTATAATAAGTATCAAAAAAATGGTTATATATGATCCTGGAATATTATTTCTCTATTCATAACCATCATGTAAAGTTGAATAAGGTATCTATTACTCTTAGAAAAAAGAATCTACTACCCTATCCATGATGCAAATTGTGAAAACCCTATCTTTATGGATATAAAAATGATGTATTTGGAAATCATACCAGAATAGAATACATCCTATTTAATCAAATTGTTTCTGAACCATTTATCCAATAGAAAATAGAGGTGGTACAAAGGGATGATTTAGAGCTTCAAAAGAATGTGGAAGCAGTAAAGGAGGGTGTAATTATAAATTCCAAATTGATAAAGATAGTTCCATTTAATTAGGAACTATATTTTTTATTCCAACATCACCTATGATAAAGAGTTATATATTGGAAAATACACATAACTCATCATTCCCTATCCATCTTGGATGTAGCATGATACACCATGATATTTGAGATCACTTGTTGTGGGAGAACATGAAGAAGGATATCATTGAGTACACCTCAAAGTGCTTTGTATGTTAGAAAATTAAAGAAAAGTGATAGAAATATGAGAATATTATACAACCATTTCCCATAACATTATGTAAATAGGTGAACATTTACATATACTTTATTACTAGTCCCACAAATACATCCAATGGAAGAAATTTGATATGGGTTTTGGTGAATTTAATCACCATGACTTCCCACTTTATCTCTATTCAGGATGATTTCTCACTAGAACAACTTTCTAATGTACACATAAAGGGAGTATTGAAGCATTATGGGGTACCAAATTCGATCATCTCTAATCATAATCCAATGTTTACTTCAAAATTGGGGATAAGTCTTTAATTTGATCTGAATAATGAATTGAATTTCAGTATGGTCTATCACCCTCAAACTAATTTTTAATATGAGAGGACCATTAAAACACTAGAATACATTATCATATTAAATTTAATGTTACTTAATGGTCTATGATGTCAAAATAACAAATTATTTTAGTTCTCATACAAAAAATACTTCAACTCGGGTATTAAAATTGCTATATATAAATCTTTGTATCTAAAGTGATGTAGAAATCGTACTTGTTGGGATGAAGTTGGTGGAAAAAAGTTACATAGATCTGATCTTGGGAAAGATATGATATATAAAGTTCAATACATCCAACTTGACATTAAATATGCTCAAAGTAGATAGAATATATATAATGAAACCTATCCAACGTACTTAGAGTTTGAAGTTAGAGAAAACAATTTCCTCTGAATATCACCATGGAAGAGAGTCATGTGGCTTGGAAAGAAAAGGAAGCTTATACATAGGTACATTGTACCCTTTAATATCATTTATCACATAATAGAAATGGTCTATCATATATAAATTCCACCAAACATGGATCAAGTTCATAATGTGTTCCACATATCTCTCCTCTGAAAGTTATTACCAAATCCCTCACATGTACTAAATCTATTGGTGGTATAATTGGATAATGACCTCTCTTATAAGAAGATTCCAGTAAAGATAATAGACCATATATACTAAGATATATGAAATAGAAAAATTCACCTTATCATAGTGTTGTGGTAGAACCATAAATATAATGAGGTGATGTGGGAACCATAAGAAAAGATTCTACAAAAGTACCCTATACTATTATCAACTGATAATTTGAGTATAAATTTTAGGGATGAAATTTATAAATGGGGGGAGAATTTAACTCAATAGAATATATAAATTTTATTTTTTTACTAAATAAGTTTGTGTCATATTATATTTTATAGTATTATACACATACAAAACATAGAGAAATAAACAACAGTTTATTTTATTAATAAATTCCATTACATTGGTTACCAATTAAAAACATGACAATTCCAAATATCTCAGTGGGAAAAATATTAAATAAAAAATAATAATAGTAAAACATGGATCACTTCAATCTAAAATAATTATCACCACATTAACAACACTATAGAAAAGAAAACGATTATTAGAAAACCAATCAAAAAATTATAAATGGAAAATATAGAACCTTTGGAGGAATTGTGGTGAATAAAAAAATTGATGAATTAAGTGGTATTTATAGGAGGTAATTCAATCATTGGAAAAGTAATATGGAAATTGGAATTGAAATGTGATCGTTTAAATAATAACCATACCATTAGTAATAGTAATCTGACCATTGGGAATAGTAACTTGGCTATTAGAATAGTAATTTGACCTAAAAATATTAAAATGTAATATAAATATTATTTATAATAAGTAATTTAAGAAAATATAAATATTATTATTCCATAAAACAAAGAAAAATATCTAAAAACTCAAATAAATTATAAGCACATTTTAATAAACTGTATTTTATTTTCTTTTAAAAAAATAAAAAGAATTATGTTAATAATTATCAATAACTATGATTTAAAATAATTTTGATAAAATTAATGGTTATTTATTAATTAAATTTTTTTCATATTAAATTGATAATGTAATAATTAATTAATAAATTTTATACTTTATATTTCGGTCTAATATTAATTTAATATGATAAATTGGCCGTTTAAAAACAATAAGCCTAATTTTCAAACATGATAATTATTTTCCATAACCAAAAAGATTTAAGTTTCCCTTAAATAAACATTTTGTTTAATTTTTTCCTTTAATATTTATTAAAATAATAAATTAAATTTATAGAGTGATTAAAATTCCTCAAAAAAATTTATTTTATCGAATATTTTATCCATTAAATACCCCTCTCCTCAAGTATAAATAACTCATCACCCCTCCCTTGGAAAACAACTTAACTTCAACATACCAAATCCAATGATATGTAGAAATCCACTATATTAATCCCATTATAATCCTTAGGGATTTTCATTATCCACTCAACTCCATGAAATCAAGGATTTTTTTGTCATAGAAAATAAGCAATACTAAGAAGAGGGGAATTTTTCATCTATCTCTTATCATTTTCCTCCTCTTCCTTTTTTCTGAATTAATTTAAATCCCAAATATTTTAACATCAATTGAGTAGTTCATTAACATTATTATAGTTTTGTTAACCTACATAAATTATTATATTTATTATGTATTTATATTTCATACTTCTCTTTCTTTTTCTTTGGACAATGTCTCATTAACGGTTAGTTAACTGCCCACGAACTCACTAATTATCACAACCATTATGGATTATCAGAATAAATTATTTATAATATATAAATATATAAATATAATTATTTTTTTTCTAGATATAATTTTAATAATTTATAAATATCCATTAATCAAGTTCAATTAATCGATCCAAGATGGTAAATTTTAAGGAAAATATGATATCAAAACATTTCTCCATTAATAAAGGGGATTAAGGAATAGAATCCAGTGATTATAATTGATCAAGAGTGAAAAAGTTAACATAATTCACTTATATTTTCATGTTTTAATATAAAAAAATTATTATTTTGACGGTGTAAAAGTGATGAAATAATGTAGGATTTAAGGTAGGGGACCATTGAACCCAATTCCTTCACTTTGGGTAATCTTCTATTTTACATTATTCCTAGTATGGATATTCCTCTTCTGTTCTTAAAATGTCATTTAATAATTATTTCCCATTTATATTAGGTTATATACATGTGTTTACATTGTTTAACGGGTTTTTAATCCAATTACAATGATTTTTCTAAAATGAATACATTTTTTAAAACATCTATTTGACTCTTATTGAGTTGTTTCTTCTTCAAAGAAAAATAGTCGTTTATGGAAAAATATGACCTCCCTTGTTAATTTGGGAATCCCAAAGGGTTTTTATTAAAATATGATTTATGAAACCCTTATTAAGACCATTCCTTTATATGGTTCTATTTTGTAACTAAAATTTTTATATGTTCTCTTTTGAGTGGCATACATGATTAGGAATATTTTATTATGTGATGGTTAGGATTAGAATTATATAACCCTTTAATTCATTATTTAATTTGATATATATCATGATACTATGTGTATTATGCATAGACGTGATCCTATATTTGTTCTAAATTATGATGTTATGATATATCCACTTATGTTATGCATGAACATGATGGTATATTTGTTTACAAATATGTGTGGTATTTGACAAATATATAGTTATGTTTCATTATTATATATATTCCACATTCCATGACTTTATCAAATTATCCCCTCATGATTATGATTATGATCTGATTATTATGATATGATTATATTGTTTATGCTAACCCATGAACTATTGATTCATGTCCCTTATTCCTCCCACGATATTCCTCCCCTTATTGGGTTTTTATCTCCCCATTTATTTGATGTATATACTTTGGTTATTACATGTAATAAAGATAAAGTGATAGATTTTATGAGTAATAGAAGAAAAATTTAAATATTTTTTATGATTTATTATGTAAAAATGATGTATGATCCTAATTTTCCTAAGATACTAAACCTTTATATCCTTGAATGTATTACTATTGTGTTTTCTATCATAAAAATAGAGTAATATCCACCTAATAAAATGTTGTTTCACTATTTATTTGGTTCTTAAACATTAAAGATATGTTTAATTACTCAAACCAATTCCCTAAGTGTCAAGGGATTCCCCCACAAAGTAAGCATGGGGTAAAGTCCAAGATTATGCAATTTCTACAACAGAAGTCTTAATTTCTAATGATGTGATATCAGGTATATTATTCATAAACTCAAATCTAGTTAATGAATTATTATATTATAGATCTTACAACACTTTTATATATTACTTATTTTTTGATAATAATGAAAAATTACCTATCACCATAAGAAAATGATTTTTCAGATAAGAAACCCATTGGAAATATTATTGCAACAAGGTTATTTCAGTCATTCCCCATTATGATTCATAGACATAGCTTACTTGGAAACATGATTACCATACCTATGGTTCAATTTGAAGTAATATTGGGTGTGGATGTTATTTTATAGTATAATGAAAAAAAATATTATTATGAGAAGGATATTAAGATTTATGGCGGGGATTGGAGTTCTTTATATTTAGAAGTGGGGCCTTATTATTTTAGTCACACCTAAATCCTCCTTCAATATCCCACCTTAATGAAATTGATGTAGAATAAAAGAAGATATAGTATATGGTTGGTTTGAAAAACATAAGAATAGATGATGTACCTGTTTTTCAATAAAACACTGATTTGTTTCTTGAATAATTATTTAAATATCCAGCTAATTATGAATTATATTTTTTAATTAAAATCATACCAAAATAAATACCTATATCTAATACTCACTATATAATGGAACCAATGGAATTATTGGATTTTAGGAAACAATAATGGGATTTGTGTGATAAGGAATTTTTCCACCCTAGTGTATCACATTGTGGATCCCCTATTATTTTTTTAAAAATATGGATATATTTATGAGTTCATGTGTCAATTATAGAGAGATAAATTCCATTAAAATTAATAATAAGTATATTCTCTCAAGAATTTATGACTTATTTGATCAACTATTGAGAGCTAATTATTCTTAAAATATATATCTTCATTCTTTTTATCCCCAATTAAGGGTAAATAAGGATGATAAATAAGGATGATATTACAAAGACCTAATTTCTTATGAGGTATAGACATTTTGATTTTACATTAAATCCATATGGATTGACTAATGCACCCTATGTATTTATTGATTTGATGAATATAGTATTCAAGTATTATCTTAAATATTTACTAGTTGTATTCATTGACTATATATTCATATAATATAAAAGATATGGGGAGTATAATAATCATTTATGAATTATTATTGATACTCTCTAGGAAAAGGAATTGTATATAAAATTTAGTCAGTGTGGATTTTGGAACCAGTAATTTATTTTCTTGTCCATATTATCTCTAAGGATAGAATATGTGTTGATCCTTTAAATATGAATGTAGTCAAGTATGGTCCAGACATAAGAATATAATTTATATATGTAGATTCCTTCAATTATCATGTTACTATTAATGATTTGTTCAAAAAAATGTAAATTATATAACTTTTTAACTAAGTTGATAAGTAAAGGGATAAAATTTTCATGATAAATGGAATGTGATGAGGTTTCAAGATCTAAATATAAGACTGGTCAATGCACCGGTGTTGAATATATCATCAAGAAAAGATTTTTAATATATAGTGATGCATAAAAAAAGTATTGGTCTATTTCCTTATTAAAAGTGATAAATTGGTTTCTTATCCAACATGAAAATTGAAGATCCATAAATAGAACTATCCAACTCATGATCTTGAATTTGTATTTGAAATAGTTTCCATGATGATATTTAAGCACTCTCCATGGTGAGTTATGTGAGAGATACATATATCACAAGAGTTTAAAATACATTTGTTCATAGCAGGAGCTCAACATGAGACAATGGGGATGGATAGAACTATTCAAGGACTTGATTGATCGATACACTACCAACATGGGAAAGAAAATAAGGTTCTTGATGTCTTATGTAGGAAATATCATAGATTTTTGACCAAGATAGGGATAGACAAGTATCTTATATTCATTGATTTATCAATGCTGGATATGGTAATCATTAAGGAAAAGGAAACATCACACCTTTTCTAAATGATTTTTAAACCAATTTTACTAGAGAACATAACAATATTACAACATAAATATAAGGGTTTTAAAAAGATATATAAATCCAAGAATTATTGGAGATTAACATAATTATACTATGAATATGGTGTGTTAGATATTGGAAAGAGACTATATGTTTCATCCATACCTAAGATAAAAATAGAATTACTAGATGAGTCACATAGATCAAAATTATCTATACACCCTGGTAGCTTAAATATGTATAAATATTTAAGAGATAATTTATAGTGGTTCAGTATGAAGAGAGAAATTGTAGATTATATTTCTAGATAATTGGTATGCTATAAGTTAAAGGATGAAATACAAAATCTTAAAGGATTTATAAAATATATCCCCATACTATGTGTAATTGGGATAATGTAACAATGGACTTTTTCACTAGACTTATAAATAATCCTAAAATGAATAATGTTATATGGGTTATTGTGTATTTCCTTATCCAATTTTCACATTTAATATAAATATGGGAGGATGTTCCCCATAAACATCTTATACGACTATATATCAATGAAGTGATGATATATCATGGTACACCACAATCAATTATATCTAATCATGATTCTAAATTTACATCAAAATTTAGGAGCTTCCATTAAAAGGTTCTCAACACTGAGATATATTTGAGAACCACCTATCACCCTCAAAATTATGGGTAAGATAAAAGGACTATTTAGACATTAGAATACATGTTATAGTCATTCAATATTTCCTTTAAAGGAAAATGGGATCAATATCTATATTCGGAATAATTTCCATACAATAATATCTTCTATTTAAGTATTAAGATGGCACCATATAAAGCGTTGTATAGGAAGATATTTCATATGCCAACTTATTGGGATGGGTTTGGAGAGAGGATGATAATAGACTAAAAACTAAATGATTAGAAAATATTGAATGTGATAACTATATAGAATCACATTAAAATAACTTAAAGTACACAAAAGAGCTACACGAATAATCAGAGAAAGGATATGGAATTTCAAGTGGGGGTCATGTCTTCATAAAGGTAAATACATGGAAGGGATAAATAATGTTTGGTAATAAGGGTAAATTAAATCATATGTACATCATTTATTTCGAAATTTTGGAATGAATTGGAGTCATAGCCTACCATCATGCAATGCCACCAAACCTCTCTAAAGTTCATGATATTTTCCTTGTTTCTTTTTTGTTTATGTAAATGATAGACCCAAAATGTGTTATCCCCACTAAGGTAATATAATTTTATCCTAGCATTTCATATTTTAAGATGTTTTCAAAATTATTGACATTGGAGAGAAATTTTTGTTGAATCAGACAACTTGCCTCATGAAAGTACTTCGGAGAAACCACAATTTAGAGGGGGTGACATGGGAACTGAAAGATAGAATGAAGAAAAATAACCCAAATTTTCTATCATCTAACATAATTAAAATTTGATGTAAAATATAATTTAGGGGTGGGGTAATGTAATACTTGACAACCAACTAGAGTAGGAAACACTAAATCCTAAAAATTACTGCACAATGCAAACTCTATAATTATACAAAGATCCCTTATTCTTGTTTATAAGAAAAATTTATTAAATATAGAATTTATATTTTAAAAAAAATCATTTTTTTATTTACCAGGGAAAAATATCTCTTGTTTATTTTTTTTAGATTTTTCTAAAATAATTGATTTTTAGGTGAATAGTGATGAATATAGTTTTCTCCTAAAACTCTAATGTTTATGAATGCACCAAAAATTAATTATAACATAAATAATTTCAAAACATATTCCATGATCAAAGATAGATTTAATGTTTAAAAATATACATCTCTTGATATGATTATGAATTTATAAAACCTATGATTTACATTTTATGTACCTAAGTACTGTTTTCCAATAAAATTTGTTTTTGGGATTTCTTTTAATTAATATATTATTTAGGTAAAATTTGAATTTTGGTTTAATTTTAAAGCTAAATGAAAATTATTTTTTTATAAATAACCAAATTTATATCATGAAAATCAAATTAATTGATAATTTTACTCTATATATAAATTTTAATCTAACAAATACACTTTTTCTAAGAATGGGTTTTTAAATGTTACATACGCTAATATTATACTTGATTTTATTACACCAAGAAATTTAATCTATTTAAATTTATTTCATATTTTGAATCATTAGTTATAAATTATTTAATAATTTTCATTTTATTTTTAGACTTTAAATGTGAATTACTTAGGTAAAAATTAGCTATCATGGTACAACCAAAAATGGTAAAAGTTAAAATTCTATGACTAAATGACTTATAAAAATGTTTAAAAAATGTGTGAAAATGATTTTATGAGATATTTTATAACTTATAACATTAAAAAATACATTATTATCCATTTTACAGTCTTATTTACATGTGAAACATGTTCTATCATTGTATTGAGTTAAAATATTTACAAAAATACCATTCTCACCACTTATAAAAGGAGCCTTTATCCACCCCTCAAATACATCCATAAAAATTTGATTTATTATTGAAAATATTACCTTTTTCATTACCCTATAATCCTATTCCTTTTCACGGTGTCTCTTCTCACAAGATATTGTCCTAAAACCACCATTTCCATAGAATCCTCCAAGGGAAATCCCCCGTTCTCAATGTGAGTCCTTTTTTCCTAACTTCCTTTATTTTATCTCTTACTTTAAAAAATATAATTTTTTAATTCTAAAATAATGAAATCCATATTATTTTTATACATAATTTTATTATTATAGGTGGATAACTATTATACTTCTTTCCCATTTTCTATTAAGTAAAATGAAACCATCATTCGTGCAATGTGCAGACTACTGCCTCCCTGAAGCGACAACTTTGGTTTTCTTCACCAACAACCCTATTTAATGGTTATAAGTGTGAAATTTAAGAATAAAAAATGAAATATATATTATTATTATTAGATAAATTATAACCCAAATTATTTCCCTTTTACTCTTTGTAAAATTAAAATGTTAATCATGTGTGGTGTAAACTACCACCTCTATGAATTGTTGTGTATAATATTTCATCTATATTCTTTATTATTTATTTAAATATCATAAAATATGATTAACAAAATTAAAATAATATAAATAATATCATTATTATTCTGTAATAATGATATCAAGTCAAAATAATCCACTTTCATAATAATAATCTTCTATTAATTAATATGTGTTCATGTATGGGTCTGTCTAACCACCTACTTATGAAATGGTATAAAATAATATCATGGATTACTATGAAAAAATTAATAATGATAACATATTATATAAATAATTAAATAGTGATTTTTTTGAATGATAACTTAAATATTAACCTCATTAATTAAGATACCAACATCTATTTGTAAAAATCATTGAAACACACTCATCGTCAATTTTATCTTTAAGTATCATAACCAAAAATATCATATAATGAAATTATAACATCATAATTAATTATAAAACATAAATATTAGTACCTTTTATGACCATATAATGATGAAATATGAACCAATAAGTAAAAAATATTCCTCATCCCTATAGTAATTGTATGAAACAAACAATCTAAATACCCTAAGGCCCGATGATGGAAATAAACTAAAATTGAATAATATATTTATAATGGATGATTATAAAATAATTCTATAATGTTTTTATATATTAATTTTTTTATAAATTAAGTGAATCATATTTTATTATTATACAGGAGATTAAATCACATTCATGGAAGTTGAGAATTAAGGTAATGGTTTTATCAATTCTGATTCATAGAGATGTGATTTATATTCACCAATTCTTTTCTTTTGTGAGATATATTTATTTATTTATTTATATGGATGAAATTTTTATCATATTCTTCATGAATTTAAAGGGATTTATTAGTATATATAATTATCCCTCCCTCGTACACTGTTGACTCAAGATTTACCAAATTCATTATAAAACTGAAACTCTTTCAGAATAACATCATATGGTTTTGGTAAAGAAAACGTGTGTAAATACCCAGAAATTCCATGTAATTTTTTTTAAATTATACGGGAATTTACGAGTTCGTGAAAATTTATGGAGCATGATTCTGAGCCCCGGTGTGCCCAGAATAGATTTATGCACTTTTTTTGGGTACGTTCAGTAAACTTATGAGTGGGTTTTTTAAACTTATTAATGGGTTCTCGGAATTGAAATCTGAGGGCAGTGTTAAACTCGCAGTGCCGGTATTCACTTAAGGAAGCCTTCAACTTGACCACAATAGGTCGAGGGTGAAAGATAGTTTTTCACTTTTTCGTGGAAAAAGAAAAATAAAATTGTTTAACATTTTTTTTTATTTTTTGTAACCTCCTTTTTAAATGCTCGGTGGTGGGGACCACCCGAGCTAAAAAAACCCCAATTTAAATCCATGGTGGTGGGGACCACCCAAACCCCTCTCAATGGGGGTCAAACCCCTTAACTCCCCATTAATTGATTCTGTCATTTATTATTCCAATTAATTGTGCCAAAATTTAAATTGATAAACGTAATTGAATTTGTGTTGGTTACTCACTTGTTTTTGGTTAGGGGAAATCGTTGACGGAAGGGAGAAATTTGGGGGATCATTCTCTCCCAATGAAGAACGTTCCATCTTCTCCAACAAAGAACACACCATCTTCTCTAATGAATAACGTGCCACCTCCAACATGGGACGTCTTCAACGACGATGAACTGATGTCCGTCCTAACCTCCTCATCGAAGTCAACAAACTTCCGAGGTAGGGGTGTGTTTTCAATTGTTCCTCGTTAATTTTTTATTCTCATGTTGAATCACCTCCCTTGAGTCGCTTGCTACCACTATAATGCAGAGGGTACGGGCCAAACGAACATGGCTCGACCACTCCACAAATCTTGTGGTTCGTTTTGAGTTCTTCGCAGTAGTGGATGGAGACCGACACTGGTGCGGCTCGGGGAAGTTGGTTAGCACCACAGCCAGCTGCGAAGACAGCAGCGGCGCAATCGTACTGTCGGAGAAGGTTCGTGGCCCATCGGCTGTGGCGGAGGAAGGGCAACGACCAGCAAAGGTTAGTCGCACAACAGGGTGGAGGTGTGTGTCTGTGCTGCCCGGTGAGAAAGGGTCACGGCTTGTGGTGTGGCGGTGAAGAGAGGCCGGCTAGTGTTCGACCATCCGCTGAGGGATGACGCACGACGCACTACCAGGAGTAAAGGTCCTGGCCATTTCAGTCTACCGAGTTGAACCAATCTGAACCCGCAGGTCTCACGTGATGGCTGGCAAACGAATGGTTTCAGCCATTTGGTGAGTGAAGGTAGGGGGCGCGTGACTCCCCCCCACATGCGGTCAGGTCATGCCACCATGTCGGGCCGCCCAGCATGGGGCAGGCCGAACCCCGTGGGCCAGGTCGAACCGAACCGAGTTGGGTCGGGCTAGGCCGGGTTAGACCAGACCCTAACTAGTTTCAACCCTATACATTATTTCAGTTATATATTGAGCTATGGGCATCCGTTTGATGAACTGTCTATGATGCCAGAAAACTTGGAGTGAGACGATCCTTTTAGTATACCCCCCTTGAGATTTGGATAAAGTTGGGGTACATTCAAGTTGATTGAGCATGAATCCAACCGGGCCATCGGGGCTAAAAGGCTAATAACTTACAGACTGAGCATTCATTTGACGCACCGTCTGTTGCGTTGAGACCCTTCTGATGTGGAGGTTATTTTGGATACTTCTTCGTGGGAATTTGTGGAAGTTGAATTATCGACCATTGGCTTGAGGAGTGGACCCTCCTGGAAACAAGCGAGCTTAGTGTGAGAACCCTGTAGCTTGCTGTAACATGAGAAAGGGATCCTTCGGGGGTATGTATTTGAGGATCCCACATGGATATTCTCTAGGAATCCATGTGGGAATACTCTAGGATCATGTGTGGGTCTGATGATGTACTAGGATCATGTGTGGGTCTGATGATGTACTAGGATCTTGTGTGGGTCTGAAGCTATACTAGGATCATATGTGGGTCAAATGATGTACTACGATCCTCTTTGGGTCTGATGATGATTTATGATCCTACGTGGCTCTTCCTCTTAAAGGATTAAGATGATTTAGTAGTTACATCTAATCATCTCTAATACTGTACATAAGATATACCTAGAATGAGTTGATTCCATACCTTTATGGTGATACCTTTGTGGTATTCTTCTATGTGGCTTACCTGTGTGGTAATTACCTTCGTGGTGATACCTTGGTGGTATTCTTCTATGTGGTGTATTTGTGTGGTACCTACCTTTATGGTATTCTTCACTTTTTGGAACAGTTGAGCTCTAGGCTAATGAGTTGGGCCTTGTGTTTCCTCATGATTGAGATTGGTATACTTGATAACATAGGTATATGTATGGGAATATACCTAAGTATGGTTGTTAGTTGTTATCATGATTTTTAGTTTATCCTTTGTGGATTTTGTGAGACCTTGAGGGTCTCGGGGTCCCTACTGAGTATCATTGTACTCACCCATGCATGGTCTATGCCCGTACCTTGTCATGTTTGGTGCAGACGATAGACATCACTGATTTGAGGACGAGAGTACGAGGACAAGAGATAGCTCAACGGTCGACCTTAGACATGGAATACCGCAGATATGACTTTTTGAGAGTTGTACCTACCCTTCAGGTAGGATCCTTGGCAGTTATTCACAAGAGTTGTTCAGTTTACTTGAACCCTTCAGTTGGGCTTGTATTCTTGACCCTTTTTCTTTCGGTACTCACACTTTTTACTATACAGTTTTCTTGAGTTTGTATCTTGTTGTGTGCTTGGTTGAGTGTGTTTACAGGTTATAAAGCCAATGTCGTCCTGATTTTACGGAATACGCCTTTCGGTGCTAGTCGTCATCCCTTGGCCTATGGAAGGCGGGCTTGGGGTAGTCACGGCATGGGCCCCGGGGGACAGGTCGTGACAAATTGGTATCAGAGGAGGAACCCATCCTTAAGTGTGGTTTACTGCCTAGGTTGAGATTTAGGGCCCACAATGAGGATGTTGAGCTCTAGGGGGGTGAATATAACACCCCAGAATGATAAAAGGTTAAATGACTAAATTATATGATTCATGTCAATAAGGTGTACCTTCCTTTTCGGGACCCTACATAATTAGAACTCCACAGTTAAGCGTACTTGTCATGGAGTAGTGATCAAGATGGGTGACCTTTTGGAAAGTTTCCTAGGGTGTGTGTATGTGAGGAAAAAGCACACTGGAAAGGACACATGTTGGCTTATGGGGACCATCATTAGTCTGTAAATGAGGAAAACAAACACTGTAAAGGACACATATTGGCCCGTGGGGACTTTCATTAGTCATATGACCCATTCAGGAACGTGGGTGGGCCCTAGGGTGGAGACCACATGTCTACAGGGAAACTGGTGGACCTGGACCCGACGACCATGTTAAAGTAGGGTGTTTGTGCTGTCACTGGGACCCAGTTGTCACAATTGATATTAGAGGATTCATTTCTACTGTAGAACATTAGACTCTGATCTTTTTAACGGCAATAGTGTTAAGTATAGTGAGTGTGGTTATCAGTTTAGGGAATCCAGTGTTTGTGTGGCGGCTGACGTATCCATACACTTGGACCCTGACTTCTGATTTTCGACTCAGTGAACGAAAACACTAATTGTGTGTGTGTTTTCAAGAGTGTTTTATGTGATCTCTTTGAGTTATCTCACCAGGTATAACTTATTGACCGAGGCGCACCTGTTCATTTTTAGGTTTCCTCCACGCAGATACCCAGCTAGGGTTCCGAGTATAGTATGCACTGATTGCCCACCGAGCGACGAGGCCTTGGTGCAGGGCCCTCTTCTAGTTGATGCACCAGTAGTACCATTACCCATTGGCCCACCGATTCCACCAACCCCAGCAAAAGAGAGTGCACACTTCTTGAGTGCATTGCACGAGTTCCTGTTCCAGAGGCCACCTAGGTTTCTGGGAGAGACGAACCCACAGGTGGATGATGATTGGCTGGAGCCCTTGGTGAGAGTTTTTAACTGGTAGGGACACCAGCTGATCTCATGGTGATCCTTGTCACTATTCTTCTATAGGAAGCAATAAGTAGATGGTGGAGCTTGATGATCTAGGTTCACGACGAGGTGACGCTTCTCTAGACAGACTTTGAGAGCTTGTTTTGGGTAGATTTTGTCCTAGTGACCCTTTTCATAGTGCGCATATAAGAGCTACTTCATCTTCAGTAGAGCAGCATTAATGTGGACCAGTACACAGTGAGGTTCACTGACCTCTCATGCTACTCCACTGATATGGTGTGGGACCCATTCTTCAGGGCCCAGACCTTTGAGTAGGGACTCAGGTAGGAGATCAGTTCTTCGATGATTTATCTCAAAATCCCGACGTTGGTGGGGGTGTTAGAGTGAGCCCCCTTATTGGAGAGTTTTATTTCTGAGTAGTCCCTAGCAGCGAGACCCACCACTGGATGTCACGTAGTGGAGTCTTCAGCAGCTGGCAACAGACAGATGTCACAGAGGTCCAAGAGGACTAGACCTACAGGTGGATGACCACATGACTCAGGATCGATTGTGCGGGGTACCGGAGACAGATCCAATCATGCGATGACCAGGCAGTTTTTCACTTGTGGCGGGCAGGGACACATGGCTTGTGACTGCCCGACTCGCCGTACATATGATCAGCAGACAGTCGACGGACCACACAGACAGAGACAGAGGTTCAATCGAGGAGGTCCACAGAGAGTAGGCGGATGTGGCAGAGGATTCAGTCGTGTAGTTGACGGTGGGATATGATTCGATATGTTACTTCCACCACCACCAGGAGGTCCACCCTGACCTTAGGGAGAAGGTGGATAGGGGTGATCTCAGCTCTAGGCAGCTGAGGCCTACGATCATGGTGCTCTAGAGATGATACGAGATATGATATGTGTCTGCTCCACCTTAGCTTCAGTACTTAGAGACACAGGTCCCAGTAATTCTTTTATTTCCATTACCCTCATTTGGAGCTCGGAGATTTTGATGGAGTCATTGGTTGATCCTTATGGCTAGAGACTCCTACGGGAGCGTATTTTATGATTACGCACTGGTTCCGGTAGTGTGAGCTTACTCTTGAAGGCGAGATATTTGGATGGGATCTCCTAGTAATGATGTTGAGGCCTTACGACGTCATCTTGGGTATGAACTAGTTTTCTACAGCCCAGACTCAGACTGACTATATTAGGTGAAAAGTGTGGTGTGTGCGCACGAATGGAACCAGGTTTACTTTCACCGGTGAGAAGGGAGACTTTGCAGCATATTATGTACTTACCTAGAGGAGAGTGCAGTCGATTACTCATCATTTGGATAGCCTTTTCCTCGGAGCGGTTGATGTGGAGAGTCTGAGCTATCCTATAGTGGTGGACCACTACGCAGATGTTTTCCCCGATGTTGTTATGGGTCTACCTCCTCGTAGAGAGGTGGAATTTGACATTAACTTGTACCTTGGGGTGACACCGATATCTACACCAGAATATCGAATGGATCTTATGGAGCTTCATGAGCTGCAGGTACAGCTGGAGGACTTACAGGGGAAGGGATTCATTCAGTCCAGCGTTTCTCCTTAGGCAGCCCCGATTTTGTTCACCAAGAAGGAGGATGGGAACTTGAGGCTTCGTGTTTACTATCGGTGCCAGAACTAGGTGACCGTGAAGATCAAGTACTGACTCCCAAGGATTGACGACCTCTTTGGTCAGCTGAATGGAGCACGGTGATTCTCAGAGATTGACCTCAGATCATGCTATCACCAACTTATAGTGTAAGATGAGGATGTGCAGAAGATAGATTTCCGATGTCAGTACGGCAGTTACGAGTTCTCGGTTATTCCCTTTGGTGTAACCTACTATCCAACAGTGTTCATGGGACTCATGAATAGGTGCTTTCAGCCATACTTGGTCACTTTTTAGTAGTCTTCATCAGTGACATTTTGATATACACGGCTACCGAGGAGGAGTATGCCTATCATTTGAAGATAGTTATGGACACACTCCGAGAGCCCCAGCTCTATGGTAGGCTCTCAATGTTCTAGTTTTGGATCTGAGGGGTTCACTTTCTGGGATACGTCATCTCAGAGGTTGGAGTTTTTTTGGATCCAGCAATGATTGAGGTTGTACTTTCTTGGGAGCCACCCAGGAGTGTGATGGAGGTATAGAGTTTCCTGGGTTTGGCTGGATACTATAAGAGATTTGTACCAGATTTCTCTAGATTTTCTGCACCTTTGTCAGCATTTATGAAGAAGGGGAAACCCTTCGTGTGGTAGGATAGATGCTAGCTGAGTTTTCAGGAGCTGAGGCATAGGCTGACTAGTGCCCCCATCTTAAGGCTACCGGAGGAGGGCGTAGGGTATGTATTCTACTGCAATGCATCAGGGACCAGGCTTAGATGTGTCCAAATGAATTAGATATCAGTGATCACATATGGTACTCAACAACTGAGATAACATGAGTAGAACTATGCTACCAATGACCTGGAGTTAGAAGTAGTGGTCTTCACCTTGAATATGTGGCGACATTACTTGACGGGCGAACATTTTACAGTGTACTCTGATCACAAGGGTCTTGGGTATATCTTCTCTCAGAAGGACCTGAACCTGTGACTGTGATGTTGTCTTGAGTTCCTCTAGTACTATGACTTTGATATAGTCTATACTTCTGGGAAGGGGAATGTTGTAGCAGATTCACTCAGTAGGAGATCTGGAATAAAGCTGATAGGTGAGGTGACGAAGTAGCTAACCGCCTTGTAGATATCCTTTGTGGATCGAGATGTATCAGCTTTTCTTCAGTCTCTTACAGTCACTCCCCCACTTCTTTAGCGAGTCAATGAGGCTCAATGTGGGGACGTAGACTTCGAGGATCGACATGCTCATATATCCATAGGATAAGCACCTGATAGATTTTATGAAGGTGGGGAGCACATCATTCATTTCATAGGACATACCATAGTACCAGTCTCGCTTCAGGATGAAGTGTTGAGGGTGTTCCACACATCCACTCTAGTGGTACATCCAGGAGTGGTGAAGATGTACCAGGATCTCCGACAGCAACACCGGTGGCCGAGAATGAAGATAGCAGTTGCAGATTTTATCTCTCGATGCCTCACTTGTCAGAAAGTGAAGGAGGATCATTAGGTACCATCAGACTTAGTTCAGTCTTTAGAGGTCCCAGAGTGTAAGTGGGATGGGATATCCATGTACTTCGTTACAATACTTTCACATACATCCAATGGTCATGATTCTATCTGGGTGATCGTCGACTGATTCACCAAGTCGACCCACTTCCTACTGATCAGAGATCAGGGTTCAGTAGAGAGATTGGGGTGCCTCTATGTGCAGAAGATTGTGTGCCTACATGGAGTACCCTCGATGATTGTCTCTGATCGTGATACACATTTCACTTCCAGGCTATGGAATGGGTTTCAGGAGGCTTTCAGGACGTATCTTTGTTTAAGCACCGCTTTCTATCCTCAGATGGATGGTCATACTGAGCGGACCATTCAGACCCTTGAGGACATGCTGCATGATTGCGTCCTCGACTTTGGTCATAGCTAGGAGGATCACTTTCCCTTGGTGGAGTTTTCATAAAACAATAGTTATCACTCCACGATTGGGATGGAATCTTTTGAGGGGTTGTACGGATGACCTTTCAGATCACCTTTGTGTTGGACTGACCCAAGAAATCCGGCACTCGTTAGACCAGAGATGGTACTAGATACCAAGGAGAAGTTGCAGATCATCTAGGAGTGGATGAAGACAGCATAGAGTAGGTAGAATTCATATGCTGATAGGAGACGGAGACCTCTGGAGTTCGAGTATGGTGACCATGTCTTTCCATGGGTCTCAACTCGATGAGGATTGCGGAGATTTGGCTGGGGCGGAAAGTTATATCTGAGGTTTATCATACCCTTTTAGGTCTGTAGCAGAGTTTCCGAGGTATCTTACCGCGTAGATCTTCCCCCTCAGTTTCATCGGGTGCACGACGTATTCCACATATCCCAGCTAAGGAGAAATGTTCATGACCCATCTCACATCATCGACCACAGCAAGATGGACGTCGATGATGGGGATACGTTTAGAGAGGTTCCATTAGAGATTGAAGATCGATAGGAGTGGGTCCTTTGTAAGTGGTCAATACCTCTATTGCGCGTTCGTTGGCAGCATGGGAGCATCGAGGAGAGCACATGGGAGCATGAGGCCTAGATTCGTGCTTAGTACCCCCACTTGTTTTCTTTGTTTTTGTGATGTGGCTTTAGAGGACACAAAGTCCTGAGGTGGAAATAATGTAAAGTCCTGTAAATTCCATGTAATGTTTTTTTAAATTATATTTGAATTTTATGAGTCCAGGAAAATTTACGGCGCTTGATTCTGAGGCCCTATGTGCCCGGAATGAATTTCTAAACATTTTTTTGGGTACGTTCAGTAAACGTACGAGCGGGTTATTGTAACTTTTGAACATGTGCTCAGAATTGAAATATGAGGGCACTTTTGAACTCGTTGTGCTGATATTCACTTAAGTAGACCTTCACCTCAACCATAGTAGGTCAAGGTTGAAAGATAGTTTTTCACTTTTTCGTGGAAAAAGAAAAATAAAATTGTTTATCATTTTATTTTTATTTTTTATAACCTCATTTTTGAATGCTTGGTGGTGGGGACCACCCGATCTAGAAAAACCACCAATTTAAATCCATGGTGGTGGGGACCACCCTAACCCCTCTTAATGGGGGGTGAAAACTCTCAACTCTCCATTAATTGATTCTTCTATTTATTATGCCAATTACTTGTGCAAACAAATTAAATTGATAAAAATAATTTAATTTGTGTTGGATCCTCACTTTTTTTTGGTTGGGGGAAATCATAAGCGGAAGGGAGAACATTGGGGGATCATTGTATCCCAATGAATAACGCTCCATCTTCTCCAACAAAGAATGTTCCATCTTCTCTAACAAAGAATGTGCCACCTCCAACCTGGGACATCTTCAATGATGGTGAACCGACGTTCGTGCTACCCTAATCATCGGCGTCAAAAAACCTCCAAGGTAGGGGGTGTGTTTTCAATTGTTCATCATTAAGTTTTTCCTCTCATAATGAATCACCTCCCTTGAGCCACTTGCTACCACTCTAACATGGAGGGTACGGTCCAAACGAACATGGCCCGACCCCTCCGCAAATGTTGTGGTTCTTTTTGTGTTCTTCTCGGTAGTGGAGGACGGTGACCAAAACTGGTGGGGCTCTGGGACAACGACTGTCACCAAAAATGGATGTGAAGATGGCGACGGCGAAACTACGCCAATGGAGAAGGGTCGCGGCGGAGCATGGGTGGTGGCCAGTGGAGGCCGACTGCACAACGGGGTGGCGACGCTCATCTGCGCTGCCCAACAAGCAAGGGTTGTGGTTTGTGCCGCGGCGGCGAAGGGAGGGTGGTCGGCATTCGACTAGTTGTAGAGGGGCGGTGCATGATGCACCACTGGGAGGAAAGGGGTCGGCCATTTAGGCCGGATGAGTTGAACTGAGTGGGACCCATAAGTCCTGCGTGTTGGCTGGCGACCGAACAGTTTCAGCCATTTGGTGAGTGAAGGTGGGGGGCGGGTGACTCCCCCCCCCCCACCCCACATGCGACCAGGACAGGACGCCAGGCTGGGCTGCCCAGCATGGGCTAGGTTGACCCAAACTGGGTTGGGTCAGGTGAGGTCGGGTCGGGTCGGGTCTGTCTGACCGGGTCGGACCATTACCAAACCAGTTTCAACCATATACACTCTTTCGGTCATATCTTGAGCTACGGGTGTCCGTTTGACGAACAGTCTGTGGAATTGGAAACCTTGGAGTGAGGAGTTCCTTTTGGTATATTCCATTTGAGATTTGGATAATTTTGGGGTATGGTCGGGTTAGATCGAGCATGAATCCAACTGGGCCCTCCGGACTAAAAGGCCAATAACTTATACCCTGGGTGTCCATTTGACGCATTGTCTGTTGCATTGAGACCCCTATGACATGGTGATAAATTTGTATACATCTTCTTGGGACTTTGTAGAAGTTGGAGTATCGACCAGTGGCTTGAGGAGCGTACCCTCCTTGAGACAAGCGAGCCTATTGCAAGAACACTATAGCTGGATGTAACATGAGAAAGGGATCCATTGTGGGTCTGTATTTAAGGATACCACATATATAAGATATAGGAATCCATATGGGAATACTCTATAATCCTCTCTGGGTCTTCTTTACTAGAATATTGTGTGGGTTTGATGATGTCCTAGGATCATGTTTGGGTCTGAGGATGTACTTGGATCCTTTGTGGGTCTGATGTTGTACTAGGATCCTGTGTGGTTTTGACGATGTACTATGATCCTCTATGGGTTTGATGATGATTTAGGATCCTACATGGATATTCATATTAACATAGTAAGATGATTCAATAGCTACATCTAATCATCTCTACTACTGTACCTATGTTATACCTGGAATGAGCTAATTCCTTACCTTCGTGGTGATACATTTATGGTATTCTTCTGTGTGGTGTACTTGTGTGTTACTTACCTTCGTGCTGATAAATTGGTGGTATTCTTATCTGTGGTGTATCTGTGTGGTAACTACCTTTTTTATATTCTTTCCTTTGTGGAAACGTTTAGCTTGGGGCTAATGAGTTGGGCCTTGTGTTTCCTCATGATTGAGATGGGTATACTTGATAACTTTGGTATATGTATAGGTATCCACCTAATTGTGGTTGTGTGTTGTTTTCATGCATTGTGGTTTATCCTTTTTGGATTTTGTGAGAACTTGAGGGTATTGGGGTCCCTACTGAGTGTCGTTATACTCACCCTTGCATGGGCTACACCCGCACCTTGTTGTGTTTGGTGCAGACGATGGAGAGCGCTGACTGAGGACGAGAGTACCAGGACTAGAGACAGCTCAGGGGTGGACCTTGGATATGGCATACCACAGATAATACCATTCAAGATTTTTACCTACCCTTCACATATGATCCTAGGCGGGTGTTCATAGGATCAATTCAGTTTACTTGAACTTTCCAGTTTTCTTGTACTTTCTAATTGGGTTTGTATTATGGCCCCTTTTTCTTACTGTACTCACACTTTTTACTATATAGTTTTCTTGAGTTCGTATCTTTATGGGTTCTTAGTTGAGTGTTTTTATGGGTTATAAATGAAATGCCTTCTCAGTTTTAGGGAATACGCTTTTCGGTTCTAGTCTCTATCCCCTGGCCTATGGAAGGCGGGCTTGGGGTAGTCACGGCATGGGCCCCGGGGGACGGGTCGTGACAATGTGTGTGTAGTTTAAATTATATTACATCCCTTTATGGATAATATAAATTATATTTGGCTATGAAACTAATTCACTTAGTAGTGATCACCCTAAAAAAATACTAGTTGATTATCAACTCAATATTCACTCGGTGCATAAAGAGTGGGTCTAAGACTACACACCTAGATAGAAGATCCCATGGAATATGGTTTATATAATATTCATGATCTTACAAACCATAATGAAGGATCTTCCTACCATTTATATGAGATCCTATGATTTAAAATTATTGAATTATTTTATTGACAACCCAGTACTTTGAAAGTATCCTTCACCACTAACTTATCTTTATTTATTTGATAAGTGTACTTTACAATCCATCAGAAGTGTTCCTTTGGTTGGATATTCATCTAGTGAGTCATATTATTTCACGGAAAAGATAAATATTGATAATATGTATATCTACTATTTCTATATGGATAACTTCTTATTAATTATCCATGATTATGAATTAGGTTCCTTAGGGAACATCAAGATATATATTGTTAAACTATCCATCTTCTTTCTCTAGATGGGTTATGACTATGTTATCCCTTTTATTAACATGGTGAAAAGTATTTATGTTTCATATCTTGTATTTTCCAATAAATATTTTTATAAAGGAAGGTTTATTATTTTTATATTTCACATGTTGAATGAATTATACATAAATAAGTGAAACTTGGGACTAATATTATATATCCCATTGTTGCATCGGTTGGTCCCTTGAGATAAAAGGTTTGGGTATTTAGTGTATGCCTACATAAGGAAAGAATAATTATTTGGTTGTGACATTGATGATAAGAATACTGTCATTTTTTAGTCCTTAATGGTAATGATTAATATGTTATAAATTATACATTCCATCACCATAAATTAGTTTATTGTTATTCGTGTGATTATTTTCATTGATATGTTATCCATTGATATTTTTCATCCTCAAGATATTCATTATAAGGAATATTTATTGATTATTCACCATTCCATAATGTGTATTCCTATTATGATTGCCTCTAAATTACTTGTTCCCTTACCGAGAATCTAATACCGCCCTTATTATATTTCTATTTTCCCTGGGTACCATGAAGTGAACTACGAATAAATTCATGGGTTATTTAAATGGAATAAGAATGTTTTGAGAATTTTTATGCTTTGTTTTTATATTTTAATGTAATATGAAAATAATTTAATTATATATTCTCCTAATATAAGTAAAATTTACTATCCTTTCGGATATGAATCTTTATATCTTAGAACAGTTCAATAAATTCACTTCCGACTCTAGGTTACTATATATGGTGTGTTAAAATATTTAATTTTCATAAGAATTAAATATAACTAGTTATATTTTTCTTCATCACCATATATCCTAAAATATTTATGATATTAAGTGAAAAATAAATTTAATTTTACTTTTTTTTAATGGTAACTAAATTTAACTACATTCATTATTCTTTATTTTCATGTTTCCTAACCTTTTTTAGGACATAAAGTGTAAATTACATAACATTTAGAATGATAAAATCATTTATTCATTAATTGTTTATTTCTATAAGTTCAACCATAATCCCACTAGTATATTAGACATTGTATTAATTTTATAATATCTAATTAATATACAAAAACCCATTTTTGTTAGTAATTAAAATTTATTACCTTTTAGTATGAAAATTTAACAAATAAACTATTTTTTACATATCATATATTGCATGTTATGTGTTTGGAAAAATTAATTTTGAAATTAAAATACTAAAATATATCACATATGGGTAGAAGAAACACATTCCCTCATATTTTAACAAATATATAGATAAAAACTTCATCCTAGTTAAAACATTTTTATCCCTACATCCTTTTTCAAAAATATGTTATTAAATTTGATGAATCACAAATCATGTGTATAAAATTAATCATATCATGTTGCTCATAAAAAATCTTTATTAGATAAAAATTTATCATATCATATAAGAGAAATAAGATGAAGATTCACATAATTTACTAAGATTCATATGATCTTAACGTATTCCTTTAAATTCAAATCTTTGTTATGGAAAATATTTGTTGTGGAAAATATTTACTTTATTATTTAATAAAAAAATTAATATATTAATTTTGATCTTATGTATATTCACAACACTTGTAAGATATAACCTTAGTATCACACACACTTTAAAATTAAAAAATTTATTTCTATAACACATATACTTGGCATGGAAATTCCATAGAGTAACCTAAACTCCTTAAAGATAACACTAAACTTCAATGACCTTTATGGAATTCTTGAAAATCATTGTTTAACATTTCAATTATCCTTTCTTCTTCTAGTTTAAACTTTTACCCACTTTCACATTCAATAAATTACCAAAACATAGACATCATATACCTAGTTAATATATTCTCAATAGTTTGAGAATAAAAAATAAAATTTCCTTAAACTCAGTCATCTTTTTAGAACATTTCCATAGATAATAGTAGAGTAAATTCATTAACCAGAATAATCCATAAGGAATATTTTTGTCTCAGTAAATCACTAACACACATAATAGTATTGAATATAATTTGGTATAACAATCATATTGATTATATGAAACTAAAATTCCTTAGTTTATTTAGTATAAAACTCATTTTAATCCTTAAGTGAATAAGTTTAGGCTTTCATAAGAATATAAGTTCACCTAATTAACAACTTCAACATTTGGTTACTCAATAAGGGTATTCCACCAATATAAATAATTTTACATAAGAAATCTAATTAATTTATCAGTCTAAGTCATTTCTTACATTAATATCCTCATTTAAAGAATTAATCTTAAATTTTTTTTGTGATGATGATAATTTTATTTATCTATAATAGAATCTTTTGGTAACTTCCCACATTCGGAATCCGCCCAAAGGTGCCTCATACCCAGATGGTCACATGGCCTCAAGCGCATTTCCCTAAATGCCAGAGGTTGCTGACTATCTATAAGGGCCTTGGGTGTGATAGTGGGGAAACTATACCCTCATTGGTAGAGTAACAAAGCAGAAGTAAAACAGATAAAAAATAGTAGAAGCAGTAATAAAACCATACAACAGTAAACAGTGGAAGACTGAAGAAATAAACAACTGGAGCATATATATATATATATATATATATATATGATGTATGATACATATTTCTAGGAAATTATACAAACATGTCACAATTCTGCAAAACAGAATAGCCAAAGTACATGAGAAAACAGATAAACTCCTCAGCATCGCAAGCCTCATCATGGTCCCATGTTCTCCAGCTCCACAGTAGTCAAGAACCTGAAGTAGAAGGGTGATTTCCATTATCTATACCTACAACAATATAATCAGTTGGGGCCCAAAAACATGACCCAAACATGATGTGAGATGAATCCCAATAGGCAACCACCCAAAGATTTGTGCCTAACAGTCAGTGAATATATATGACAGGTAATAATTCAGTAAGCAGTAAAAAAAGAAATTACTCAATGTAAATAGTCCAACATTTCCAATGAATTCAATTATATATGTTAAGAAATCAGCTAATCACAATAAGTAACCCTCTAGGAAGTACACAGAGCCTATCCCCTCTGGTTTAAATTACAAGGATATAACAAAGACTCTACGAGGAAGCACGCAACATCAATTCCCCCAATAGTCAAGTATATCAAATACTCTCTGAGGAAACACTCACTGTCAATTACCCCTATAGTCTTTAGCGGTAAACTACAAACACTCTGAGGAAACACTCATTGTCAATTCCTCTTATGGTCTCGTAATGTATCTATAGACACTTTAAGGTATCACTCAACATCAATCCCTCATATGGTCTCGCAACATTATACTTATAACAGACACTCTTGGAAATCCCTCAATGTCAATTTCCCCTATGGTCTTACTATATAAGTTCCCACAACCCCATATAAAACAAACGAGCATAGAAAAGTTATAGTTTCCAAAGTAAACCTTAAGAACTACTTGGCTAATCAGTCTATAGCATAACATCATGTCAGAAAAAAAAATCACTACATCCTATAGTACTATCCATGGAAAGCAAACAGTAGTATCCTAATAGGCGAAGGTATAACAAATGGTCATAAATGGTATAAGCATGGGAAAACACATCCATAAAATGGAAAAAATCATATCCATAAAAATTAACCTTTATTCAATAATTCTAAGCATATAAGGCATTAACTGGGTCAAAAACCCTAAACACATGGTACCTCGATCAAGGGTTTTGGACACTTTTGCACATATAACTCAAAGACTATCTAAGGAAAGTCACAAAAAATCTTCCTCGGTGTTGTAGGATCGTTATACATGAACCTATATCCTTGAAATGCCCAAGAACACCGTTGATATATGAAAACTCTAAAAACACATAACCTATGATAACATGAGAAATATGAGGAATCAGGAAATGAATCTCAAGAAGAAGGAATAGATTATCGTGGCGATCCCAACACAATCAATATAGGTCGATTCAGAGAATGGATGCTCGATCCGGGGCTCAGGGAAAGATCGCGGTCGTATAGACACTCCAGAATGCACTAGGTTGAGAAGAAGGGTGTTTTTTCTATCAGACGCAACCCCGGTACATTTAATGAAATAAAAATAAAGTACACAGTGTGTAATTTGTAAGTAAACCGCATGTACTTGCCTTACCTATCCCCGCTTTAGGAAGCCTACAAGTCACCGCACACAGTCGTGTGCATGGCTGTTACATGACCCGCACCCAGCTTCCCATGGTAACTGAGTACACGACGTGTACTCATAAAGTACATGGAATGTACTTAATAAATTTCTAGAAACTCCAATTTTTCCTCAAAAACAACAAAAAATAAAATCATACCTGAAAATAAGATATGGGTTCTTAAAAACTTCCCCCTTAGATAAAAATTTTTCCTTGAATTTCCCTAGTAAGGAGGCGTAGAACAGGAAACCCTGAACAGCTCTGACCATTGAAATCATACATCATCCTCCCTCTCCTAAGTCTCGTCATGTACACACTTGTGCTGACATAACACCCATACCAAAGGAACAAATTGTCCATGGAGAACCTTCATTCCTTGATCAATAATCTGGATAGGATGTTCCTTGAACGAGGAATCCACCTCTAACTCAATCTACTTAGGTTGAAAAACATGAGACTGGTCTGAGAAGTAACATCAGAGCTGAGAAATGTGGAAGACAGCATGCATAGCCCAGTACCTCTGAGGTAACTGCAACAGATAGGAAACCAATCCAACTCTCTCCAAAACCTTAAACGGCCCGACATACCTCAGCGAAAGATTACCCTGTCTCCTAATCCTCCTATTTCTCAACCTTAGTGTGACATGTAGAAAAACCTGATCTTCAACCTCGAACTCAATAGGTTGTCTCCATCGATCCTCATAACACTTCTGATGAGACTTTACAATAGCTATACTCTTCTGAATCAACTCTATTTGCTTTGTGGCCTCCTGGATGAGATGAGGTCTGAGCATAGCTACCTCTCTTGCCTCCATCCAACATAAGGGTGATTGGCTTGGCCTACCGTACAAAGCCTCATAAGGTTCCATCTAAATATTTACTTGAAAATATTATTGTATGAAAACTCCACAAGAGGTATATTCTTCTCCAAAGAACCTCAAAATTATAGGTTTCATGCTTGGAGCATGTCCTCAATCACCAGAATCATATGCTCGGACTGGAAATCTATCTGGGGGTGGTAAGATATACTCAAAAGCACCTATGTACCGCCCAATATTTCTAAATCACCTTCTAGAACTGTGAAGTAAAACTTGTGTCCCTATCTAAAATAATGGAGTGAGGAACTCCATATAGACGTACAATCTCATGGATGTACAACTATCCGAGATCATCAACACTGAATGTCTCCTTGATCATCAAGAAGAGAGAAACCTTCATGAGTCTGTCAATGACAACCCATACTGCATCATTTCCTCAAGGAGATCTCAGTAAAACTATCATAAAATTCTTTGTGACATCACTCCATTTCAACTCAGGGATGGGTAACTGCTGTGAAATCCCTGTTGGTCACTGATGCTCTGCCTTCACATGGTAATAGGTCGAAAACCTCATAACGAAACCAGAAACATCTCTCTTCATACCTGAACACTAATACTAACGATGTAGATCATGATACTTCTTAGTGACATCTGGATGAACTGCCCAAACTGAGGAATGAAAGTCCGGCATCAGTTCCTTGTGTATGTCTGCTGACACCCATACGTGCCCTTGAAAATTCAAGATCTCATCCTTGCCTGTTGTCCATCCAGGAATAGGGTCCTCTCCTAACATGCTTTCCCATAAGACTAGGCCTTAAAAATCTAATAGTTTCCTCATTCACACTCGATCAAGAAGAGTAGAGGTAAGAGCTATAGAAGAAGAAAAATAATGCCCATGTCTATCATTCAACTCCAAATGCATCTCAGAGAACAGAGCCTTAAGCTTACACTCACTAATTTCCTCCTAAACTACCTATATCTAGGTTATCCTTCTTAGTGCATCATCCACTACGTTTCCTTTCTCAGGCATATAGTCAAGATCAAAGTCGAAGGACTGAATATAGTCAACCCAACTTTGTTGTCTCAAATTCAGATCATGCTGAGTGAAGTTATACTTGAGAATTTTGTGGTCGGTGAAAAACACAAAATTATCTCCCAGAAGATAATATCCCCAACAGTGTAAGGCATGACCAACTATTTCCAACTCGAAATTGTGTGTCGGGTAATTCCTCTCAGGTGGCCCCAGCTACCGAGACCCGTACGCAACGACTCCTCCCCCCTGCATAAGCACAACTCCCAACCCGATACATGAAGAATCAGAGTAAACAATATATCTCTTTCTCAGAAATGTAAATACTAATGTCAGTGCTGAATTCAAACTCCCTTTCAACTCCGGAAAGGCTGACTCACAAGAATATGACCACAAGAAAATTTCATCTTTCTTAGTCAATTCCGTTAGTGGCACTGCCAAGCATGAAAAGTCCGGTATGAAATGTATGTAGTACCCTACTAGCCCTAGAAAACTCCATACCTCAAAGATGTTCTTCGGATTATCCCAAGAAACTATTTATCTCACATTCTATGTGTCTACTAATACTCTTGACTCTGAGATAACAAGACCCAAGAAGTGAATTCGGTCCATCCAAAAGTGGAATTTTGAGAGCTTAGCATATAACTGATGCTCTCTTAGTGTACTAAGAACGATCTCAAGATGTGTGGCATGGTCATGTTGAGTATGAGAGTATACCAAGATATCATCCACAAATACTACCACAAAAGAATCCATGTATGTATAGAACACTCAGTTCATCAATTCCATGAAAACTGCAGACGCATTCAGGAGACCGAACGACACAACTACGTACTCATATGGACCATACCTTCTCTAAAAGGCTATAATAGGTATATCAGATTCTATAACACACAAATGATGGTAACTGGATATCAAGTCAATCTTCAAGAACACTCGAGCTCTTCAAAGCTGATCAAAGAGATCATCAATCCTCGTCAAGGGATATCGGTTCATGAACTTGAACTGGTTCAGCTTTCGATAATCCACACAAAGTCTGAGATTACTGTCTGCCTTCTTTGCAAAAAGGACAGGCAAACCCCAAGGAGAAGTACTGGGTCAAATGAAACCCTTTTCCTGCAACTCCTCCAACTACTTCTTAAGATCCTGCAACTCAAGTATGTCCATCCTATAAGGAAGAATGGACACTAATTCCTCTCCTGGAACAAGCTCAATCAAAAAGTACACCTCTCGCTTCGGAGGTAAACCAGAAATTTCCTCTAGAAAGATATCCCTGAAATGATCCACCACTGAAGTAAAGTCCATCTGTGAAGTCCCTTGGTCATCCAGATATAGACTAGCAATCTGGGAAGTAACTCCTCCTAACCCATGATGCTCGGGTCCCTCTCTTCTTGCCTAGAAATTCCATTTTACCTTATGTAAAAAGGATCTACCCTCTGGTGATGTAAAACTCACCCTATGGTGATAGTAATAGACAACATCCTATAAGGGAACTGAAAATTCTATTCCAATAATGAAATCATATCCAATCGTCTCTAATACATAGAGGTCCCCAAAAGAAGTGACACCCACCAACCTCAAGAGGGAACTTCATGCACTGATGTACAGTAGCCATTATTGTCCCCAATGGATTGTCTCACGTCAGGATATCAGAAGAAGAAAAGATATAGAGTTGAAGGATCTCCACAATAGAAAAAGATATAAATCTATTGGAAGCCCCAGTATCGAAAAGAGAAGAAGATAAAAATACTAGGATCGTACCTCAAACTGTAGAGGGTTCAGGATCCTGCTCCGGCTTGGTCTGCTACACTGCAAAAGTATGTCCTGTACTGCGGACCTATGACCCTACCTAACCACTCTGGGATGATCCACCCTATTATTGCTGAAATCCTGGAGACTTACTATCATGGTCATGACCTCCCCCTCGACATGAACTACTGGAAGAACTCTAATTCCTAGACTGGTGAAAAACTGGTGGAGCTTCTCCTAAATGAGGAGTCATAGAAGAACCCATGTCACCAGATTCTGGTGAGATAATCTGAAAAAAGAGCTGAATATGACCCATATTTCCTCAATATTGACACTCCACTAGGTCTCTCGGGAAATGTGGCCTCATATTCCTAACATTTCCACACTGTTAGCATACCACCTGGCTACCTGAAGGTGCATCCCTCCAACTCAGATCCCCACTTGTATTCTCCCTGTGGTGCTTCCTACTATTAGCCAGCGATGAACTAACTCTAGATGCTAAACCTCCCTAGTTCATAGATCCAAAATCCCTCATATTATGTTCTTTAATCAGCGCCTAGTTGACTATATGTGATATCAAAGTCAACCTGAATATGTTCACCTGTGCTTGAATGTCCTTTATGAGACCATCCTCAAACTCCTTTCTAGGAACAACCCATATCCCCCTAGAAAGGGTGGATATCACTACAGCTCGATGAAGCGAGAAGAATAATCCATAATATAAAGAGTACCCTTCTCATAACTCATGAAATCTCGGGCTCGATTGGCTCTCAAAGTCTTCGGGTAGAAGTAGATGTTGAAAGCATGTTGGAACTCATCCCAAGCCATAACCTGTTGGTGTCTGGCCTGTGAGATCACATCCCACCATCTCTTGGTGGAATCCTGAACCATATAAGTAGCGAGATTTACCCTACTATCCTGAGGCGTCTCCAGATGATTGAAAATCGTTAGCATGGATTCTAGCCATGACTCTTTAGCCAGGGGTTCTCTATCCTCTGAGAAGGTGGGAGGATGATGATGCTGAAAAAACTGATTCAATTCTTCCATGAATGGGGAACGAGGTGGTGCTCCCTGGAATGTCTGCGTCATCCTCATAAATCCCTCTATGAACTGTACATCGACACTTGTATTAGGTATAACTGTTGGTGCCAAGACTGGCACAACAGGAGGATCTGCTGGTAGTCCCTAATCAGCCATATCCAATGTCTGATAATTTCCCTACAACTTGTGGACAACTGGAGGACATCTCGGTGGCATGACTCTTCAAGGAAAAGCACACACCTTAGATCATTATTATCTAGAACTGAAAACTGGAAGTGTAAGAATGGAACAGGATAAATAAAACATTCATTTTTTTCAAAAACATGGATACACATTGTGTATAATGCCTACACGGTGTGTTCCCTTAAGCCTTTCACATGGTCGTGTACTCCTGCCACAACTGGTTGTGTAACACCCCACACACATAGCGTGTTATCCTAACACACGGTGTATACTTGAATTCTCTTACCCTGCCCAAGTCCCCTTACACATCTAACCCACACGGTAATTTGAAAACAGGACTACAAGGTGTGTTCGTTCCAGACACGGTGTGTACTAGATGATCTTCACCGACCCGAGTTGTTAGTGACACAGCCAGATACACGGCTCATACTACACACCGTGTTTCATATGGACACAACATGTATCACAGAAGACTCCACCAACCCGTGTTGTTAGTGACACAGCTGGTTTCACGGATGACTCTACATGGCATGTTCAACTTCAAACTACGTGTATAACCTAAGTTTTCATCCATATGTGTCGTTAGTCACACGGGAGGACACAAGGTCTCAACACATGGAGTGTACGTCCAGTACACGACATGTCCCTCTGAAGTTTTCTCAACCCCATGTCTCATCCCACATAGTCTGTGACACGGTAAGAGACTGCACAACATGTACATATAGTACATGTCATGTACTTAAGAAAAATAGTTCCTTATCGAACAGAAAGACACACGGAATGTGCTCATCATTACACGTCGTGTATTCTGGGTTTTTTCAAACTGTAAGCCTCCGAAACTACTCTGGAAGCCCAGAAAACACAAAAATTAATATTCATGTGCCAAATTCTGATCTGTGAGGGCTCATACAAGTCTTGAATCAAATATTTTCATCTTATACATGTCATAAACAAGGATATCAGTACAATGATCCACCAAATTCTGGTTAATGAGGGCTATAACACCTCAAGAACCTAATTTTCTAATTTATAAAACAAAACCTTACACAATCAATACCCTATCAAACATAAGGTATTTTATTAAGGCATATATCACAACATCATGCATATATAGCACAACATCTATCACAACAACATGCAATCACTAATGTACCCTAAATGTCATGGCAAGAATGCATGACTAGTGATTTCAAGAAAGTGCATATATGATGCATGAGATGGAATACCCTCTTCTCATCGGGTTTCAACAGAAATAGAACCTCAATAATATCAATGATAACATCAAAAATCATGTGATCCACCCAATGGTGAAAATAAAATCAGCCGTAAAATTGAAAAACCAGAAGAATCACAATAAACGAGGTAAATTGGCTTTTCCCTGTACATGGGTTAGCTACTCCTAGGAATAGTTTATTACCAAGAACCTATTCCAGCCTATCCATAACTATAGGCTCCAAACATTAAGTTAAGAAGAAATAATTCCTCTGATACAACTTTGTAACGTCCCGAATCCGGAAGACGCCCAGAGGCGCCCCGTACCTGGTTGGTCAAATAGCCTCAAGCGCATTTCTCCGAACACTAGAGGCTGTCGACTAGCAGTGAGGGCATAGGGTGTGATAGTGGGGAAACTATTTCCTCATTGGCAGAGTAACACAGTGAAAGTAAAACAAATAAACAATAGTGGAAGCAGTAATAATACCATATAATAACAAACAGTGGAAGACTAATGCAATAAACAATTGGAGCACATATATATATATGATGCATGATACATATGTCTTGGAAAGTATCTAAACAAGTCACAATTCGGGAAAATAGAATAGATAAAATATAAAAGAAAATAGATAATCTCAGCATCGCAAGCCTCGTCTTGGTCCCATGCTCTCTATCTCCACAGCAGTCAATAACCTAAAGTAGAAAGGAGCTTTCCCTTAATGATACCTACAACAATATAATCTATTGGGGCCCAAAAGCATGACCCAAACCGGGTGTGCGATAAATCCCAGTAGGCAACCACACAAATATTTGTGACTAATAATTAGTGAATATATATGGAAGGTAATAATTAAGGAATTAGTAAAACAAGGAAGTACTCAAAGTAAATAGTCCTACAATTCTGATGCATTCAATGATATATGTCAAGAAATCAGCTAATCACAACAGTTAACCCTCTAATAAGTACACACAACCTATCCCCTCTAGTTTAAATTACAAGGATATAAAAAAGACTCTCTAAGGAAGAACTCAACATAAATTCCCCCTATAGTCAAGTATATCAAGGACTCTCTGAGGAATCACTCACCATCAATTCCCCCTATAGTCTTTTAGTGATTAACTAAAAACAGTCTGAGGAAGAACTCAACATCAATTCCTCCTATGGTCTCATAACGTATCTATAGACACTCTGAGGTAGCATCCAACGTCAATCCCCCATATGGTCTCACTACATGATATTTATAATAGACACTCTAGGAAAGCCCTCAATGTCAATTTCCCCAATGGTCTTACTACACAGGTTCTCGTAGCCCCGTGTAAAACAAACAAGCACAGAAAATGCATGGTGGCCAAAGTAAAACTTTAGAACTACTTGGATAATCAGTCTATATCATAACAACTTGTCATAAAAACAATCACTCCATCCTACAGTACTTGGCATGGAATGAAAATAGAAGTATCTTAATAGGCGAAGCTAGACCAAATGGTCATAAATGGTACAAGCATTGGAAAAAGCATCCATAACATGGAAAACAACCATATCCATAATAATTAACCTCTATTTAAGAATTCTAAGAATAGAAGGCATTAACTGGGTCAAAAACCCTAAACACGCAATACCCCGATCAAGGGTATTGGGAAATTTTTCACATATAACTCAAAGACTATCTACGAAAAGGCACAAACCACCTATATTAGTGTTGTAGGATCGTTATACATGAACCGCAAGACTTGAAACGCCCAAGAATACTATAGATATAGAAAAACTCTCATTTGATGATAACTTGATAAAGAAGAGGAATCAGGAAACAAAGCTCTAGTTGAAGGAAGATCTTACTATGTCAATCCCAATGCATTTGACGGCGTTCGATTCGGATAACAGATTCTCGATTGGGATCTCAGGGAAAGATCGCAATCATATGGATGCTCCTAGATGAACTAGGTCGAGAAGAAGGTTGTTTTGTCCATCAGACATGACCCCAGTATGTTTAATGAATTAAAAAGAAAGTACACCGTGTGTACTTTGTAAGTAAACGGCGTGTACTTTCCTTACTAATCCCCGCTTTAGGCGGCCACTAAGTCACCACAAATTTTCATGTGCATGACCGTTACACGGATAGTACTCAGCTACCCATGGTAACTGAGTATAGGGCTTGTACTCATAAAGTACATGACATGTACTAATGAAATTTCTAGAAACTCTTCTTTTCCCTCAAAAACCCCAAAAAAGAGAAAAACATACCTGAAAAGATGATCTGTTTTCTTACACTTTTAATAGATGAGTATTATTTTTGGAAATATATAATTATTACTTTTATTATATATTCTCCCACTAAAATGATGACCCATTTTTTTAAATTCATCATATCCATTAGTGGGCTAAGATAAATATTTCACTAAAAAATAAGTCCAATATGAAGTTAATCTCGCTACTAAGTTATTTATGAAGGGAATCATCCAAATAATTTCATATATGAGTGTATCCCAGAGAAAACACCAAGAAAATGCTAACAAAGGACAATCCAGAGGCACACAACTATTACATGACATGCCAAAATCTATTCCACTATCACCCATCACTTTATTGACTTATGCAACATAATCCATGGGAACCCAGATATAGCATTACCTAACCAATTGAATGATCAAGATCCTGAAAACTTCTTATTTAGAATAGATCTAACACATTGTATTTATGACAAAAAAATATTTTAAGACACCTTATTTCCTAATTTATTACATAACGGTACACATAATACAATCCCAAAAGATTTTGAGTCCTAGTTTCTTTATGGAATTAGTTACATAGCATATTACCTTGAAACATGGGTATAAAACATTTTTTAAAAATTCCATAACATGCCCATAAAATTCCTTTTTCTTTTCAAAAACAGCATGGGATAACCTGGAGACATACATAAGAATGTGGTGAGCTATAAAACCCTATAAGGGAATAATAAAATCATAGAATATGGTAAAGTAGTACATGTGAACCAAGATTCATGTTAAGGTAACATTAGTGGGTGGGAATAATAAACATGAACTTAAAATCATGATATAAGCTGATAATATAATTTCAATGTGTACACAGGATAACCTCTCGTGCTCTATACATTGTATCTCATGAGATAAAAACATTACATAATGCATTGGAGGGATATATAATTCTTGTCCCACACATCACATTCATATCATGTACATGCATAAGTGTTTCACATATATCATAAAACATAAGGATGTATTTAATCACTTTTATTCCAAAAATTAAGAAGTTTGTGTTATATAAATATAATTACTTAATAAATGAAGGATAGGTAAATCACGTTTAATATTGTTGAGTGAAAATGGGAATGGGTATTGACTATACAAATTTTTTTCAGGGAAAATCATAGGATAATTTTGGTAGCTTAATGGGGGTACATAAAGAATCATGAGAGGGATTCATGTTAGTGAAAGGGGTATAAAATCACTTAGAAATTATAAATAATGAAATAAGTATGTGTAAAAAAATATCACAATATGGAAAATTATAAATTAAATGGCATAATATAAATAAGGTGTTTGAATAAAGAGAAGAAGGATATGATCTCTTACCTTGAGAGGGTGCTTCTGAAATCTTGGTAAAATATTATTAAGAGCTTGGGGAACCTTGGGAAGGATCTATAGAGGTATAGGTAGAGTAAATTTATTATCAAAGGGTTTTGAGTAATGGGGAATGGGGGTCAGGTGGGTTTTTGTATAAAAATATTGGGGAATTATTTATTGATTTCCAAATATAGGTTTTGGATTCTATATAATAAAACATTAAAAAACAAAAACTATACAATGGTTTTTTTCATTACCTCATTCCACCAAATATGTCACAATTAAATAAGAGAGATAATGAGCCCTCAAGTCATACCCCGAGTATGCCCTAGGTTGGAGACTAGAATGGAGGGTAAAAAACTCATAGTATGGTAGGTATTTCCCTCTATAAATTAAAGAGAAATGGGATATAGGATAAATAATCACCAAAAACACCAAAAGAAAAAATAATGGTAAACAAAAAACCATACCACAATGCATGAATAAAGTAAAACTAATACACATAAAATTATCCAATGTAAATACAAAAAATAAAATTCTATGCATGTGAATCAATAGGAGAACAAACTCATCTAGTAATGTCTTGTTTAGTCTCAAATGTCCTCTAGGAAACTTGAAAACAGTTTATATATTCAGGGTTATCATAGTAGGTTTACTCAATAGGGACATAACCATGGCATTAAGTGCACTTGTGGAAAGATAATGATAAAGTTTCAATGAATAAATAGTAAAACCAAAAAGTGACAATACATTTCATCTAACCAAACCCATCCTCCCCATATCTCACTCACCAAAACACCCATCAATTATAATAATATTCCATCGAGATCAAAACAAATAAATACACCCCTATACTACTTCTCAACAGATTTTATGCCCGCATACCCCAACGTAGAACATCATATTCTCCCATCCCTTTAACACATATCACATCACATAACACCACACCACATACCACCCGTATACACCTAGACCACATATAACATCAATTCACATCACATCCTACATATAGACACCTAGGATACACATCACATCAAAACCAAAACTAGAGAAATAGGGTATCGTGAACATTAAGGACATCATCCATTTGCCCTGATCTTACCACGCATTACCCCCACCACATGACACATCACACGACATCATGTCTCACTCGTAAGGAAATGGGAAAAGATCAAATCACATTACATCTCATCCATAGATACATGGTAAATCACATCATTATTGAAGGAAGATTATGGGAGAGGGGGTAGCTAGCCATCTGTATCACTACTATCTTGGATATTTGGGAAAAAAGTAGGGACTCAACACCTCTAAGCACTAGTAAGGTAATCTAACTCGGGTAGGGTGCATATAAAATAACATAAACATGCATGATATTTAGATAGAACACAATACCCAGAAAATGGGTTCACATAAAAAACACTAGTATACACCACATCAGCACCATGTACCACACATAAACCATCTCAACCACTTACACCACTATATGACACACCACACAACCGCCACACAAGCCCCACAACATTTTTCACTTTCAGTTACAGGTTTCACAATATTTATTCATTAGTTACGAATTTCCCATTTCACTACATATTCATTGATTCCATGCATTTTAATCCATTAATCACATATTTCTTTCCAATACACATGGTTTATTTACCAACCTACTTTGTTTCATTTATCATAAAATTTCATCCAACGGCTAACCAACAAACTATCTTAACCATGCCACAAAAAAAACCGTTCCAACTCACACAACCACTACCATAACACCAAAAACCCACCACCATCATCATGTAACATAAACCTAGACATCTCACAACATAACCATTGTATAATTCCATCACCACATAACACAACAACAACCTATGTTCCACAACAATTGCACTACAACCACTACACCACAAACATTACACCACAACCTCTTTTACAAAAACATTTCACCACAACCTCTATTCTATAACCACTATGCCATAACCTCTATGCCATAACCACTCTTCCACAGTCTCGGTGTCACGACCATGATGCCATAACCTCTATTCTAGGACCACATAACACCACATCATACAACTTCCCACATAACTTAAATTCTAACCAACCACCCCATCACTACCCCTTACACCACATATACCAGTCGACCACATATATAATCACACTACAACCCAAGCCACATAGAGAAAAAACCACAATAAAAACTTTACAAAAACAACACAAACCTAATTACACAATTTTTCAGTGTCATTATCACATATAATTTATTTAGTATGGGTATAATCACACAAACCCGATATCTTAGGGAAACAAATTATTATCCAAATATACATTCTTTGGCCTTTTATTTAGGTGAAATAACATAAAACATAGCAAGGGTCATCACAGTATATCAACTACAGTGAAAAAAGGATTCCAATAGTCATTATTTTCATAATTTTAAATAGGCATGCATAATAACATCAAAAAAATATACCAAATTAGTAAATAATGTGATAAATCCCCATACCAATTGATTTTACACATGATAATTAATTATTTAATTAAGATAACCCCAATTGTCCTCCCAAATGTATTAAAAATCAGGAAAATCCTACAAATCTCTTATAAAAGGGTGAGAATGAGAATACCCTACCTAAAATATGCTTTTCTAACTTGTTATACACTATAGAAAGAAAAATAATCTACCTAGAAACCGTTGTTGCATAAGGAACTCATGGATCAACCAACACTCCCAAAAAATGTTATAAAAATCATCCCTAAATCCCACCCCAAACCAAAGAAACGTCATTTTTGTGATTCCCCAAGACAAGAAAGAAAAACATAAGGAAATAAGAATCACTCCCCGAAGATCACCAATAAACAACCACCAGAACCAATGGATCAAATTATGGGTGAAGAGGGTTATAAGGTCTCCTTAGGGAACCTAGTGTTTGTTTATAATGAGAGGAAAATAGGTGTATCCTAATGAATGATAATAAGTTGAGAAAAGAACTTAAAACCCAGAATCCCACTAGTTTCACATTTTGTAAACATTACATGGTTTGTAAACCACAGGTTTTCTAAAAATTACATATTTTTATAAAAAACTGTGTCACATTGGCCTTTAATTACTACATATTGTAATTTCTATTTACATGATGTGTACTCATTTCATAGGCTACCCCTTAGCCACATACAATCCATGAACCATCTGACTTCACAAGTCATAAAAAACCTTTACACATTTTGTAAACATTACATGATGTGGATCCCCTTATGTAACACCCATATATCTCACGCCTCTATGTATTCTCCTCAAGACTCCATTGAAACCCCTCCAAAACCCAAAAATATGAAATTAACGAGATAGGAAGGCCCCTACCATTACAATTTTTTCCCATGGTTCCTACCAAAGTGGTGAAATTTTAAATACTTTATAACTTTAAGAACCAAAATCATTAAAATATTGTCCTTTGTTATGTAGAAGTGATTCGTGTTTATAAATAATTAATTTTAAAACCTTAACATATAATATTGGTATTTGAGGATTGATTAAGGGTTTAAAAAATTAATCATATAACTTTAAAAATGAATTATTTTAAAGGGGAAACATAATTTTGGTCATGCATACTATTTATAGTATTTATTACAACACTTTTTGTATTTTATGATGTCATAATAAATACCATATATTTATACAATATTTAATGTATACAAAAAATTTGACTGCTCAGAAAAATTATGAAAAGTTAACCATTGGATAATTTCAACAAGATTACTTCAATAATAATATATATTATCAAAATAAATATCTAAATATGTTAATTTATTCCTTTAAATAAAATATCCCATTTATTGAAAATATTTTTTTTTACAACGATAACAGTTTTTGACCCTTATAAAAATTACATTTGACTTAATAAAATTATATTATCAATTGTATTTTAAAAAAATTATCTAATAATAATATTTTAATAAAATATCATTTATTTCTAAAATTGTTGGATTCATCAAAAAGAGTGTCCTGGTTGAAGCTATAAGATTCCCCAAAAATAATTTGCACTTCATCATAAAAAACATTATTTTTATCAAACTATTTATTTAATCATTTAGAAAAGAATAATAAAAAAAGAAATATGTGATCATTGTTTTATTAAAAATAAAAAAATAAAAAATCATACAATTGGGGTTTATATAAAAAAACCCTTATTACACTAATGTATGCCTTTATGATAAGGTGAGAAATGGTGACACTTTATTGGGTTAGTTCGGCAAATATGGGTTGGTTCATGATCTCAATAAGATTTATCTTCTCTCTTAAATAGTTTCACTCGTTCTTTAATTGTTGAATCTCATATTGGGATTTTTAAAGGTAAAATCCTAATGATTCTATATCCCTTGGAAGCACTAATAAATGTGTTTTGGTGGTATGATCCTAATAGTCTAGGTCATCACTTCTTATATTTATGTCAATTGGACTTTATAATAACCCTTAATATATACTAATATTAAAGGTCATTGTACAAGAGCAATATTACCAATAGTTATGATCATTAATGTAATTTTAAATCTAAAAGGATATAACTAATAAATTTCTAAAATAACCAAAGTAATTCATGTGTTTTGTATAACTACATTGCCTAATAAGGAATTTATTCATTTAAAATGGAATTTAATTTGTAAAATATCAAGTCATTAAATTATTACCCATTCATAAATGTCACCCTTAAAATTTCATTTCATATACTAAAATAGATGAGGGGTCTTCTCTTTCATGACCTCAATCAACTCCAAAATTTCATCCTCAAAATTTTGTTTCTGCCACCGTACTTTGACCAAGTGATTTGTCTTGTTTTATATAGCATTGTATCTTTGATCCGATATCTTCACCAGATACTCCTCATAAGAAATATCATTATCCGATGATATCACCTCTGGATTTAGCATAACTGAGGGGTCTTGTATATACTTTCTCAAGGGGGATACATGAAATGCATCAGGTTTTTATATAGGTTCAGTGGGAGTAATGGATTATAGACCATAGATCTGATGTGATCAAGGATATCAAAGGGGGTGATGAATCATTGACTAAGTTTTTCATTCTTCTAAAACATCATGACATTCATCCAGGGTGATATATGAAGTAACACTTCATCTCTCACCTCAAACTCTAGGTTACATCGATGATTTTCTGTATTGATTTTATATAGACTATTTATGGATTTTATATGACATTGGATGGTTTTAACCTTCTATTTTGTCTCTTGGAAAATATCAGGTCTCGTTACCTTTAATTCTCCAACTTCACCCTGCCATATTAGAGTATGTCACCTCTTCCCATACATATCCTAATAAGGTGCCATTTTTATTCTAGAATGGAACATTTTCTTATAAGAAAACATTAATAGGTGAAGGTGATGATCCCAATATCCTTGTAAATCCATCAAACATGATCTCAGCATATCCTCTAGAGTTTTAATGGTTCTCTCAAACTAAAAATTCTTCTGAGGTTGATACGTATTACTGAAACATAACTCTATATCCAAGGATTAATTAAGGATTCTCCAATCCCTCAAGGTAAACCTCATATCTCGATCGAATATAATTGAGAGTGGAACTCCATGTAGTCTTACCACTTCACGTATGTATATCTTGGTGAGTTGGTCAAGATATAAATCTTACTTAATAGCATTGGAATCTACTAACTTTGTAAGATTATTAAATACCATCCAAATGAAATTATTTCCTTTATATATCCTATGGATTCCTACGATTAAATTTATTGTTATGTTTTAACATTTATATACTGGTATGAGAAATGGTTGCATTATACCGCTAGACTTCTATCATTCAGACATGATGTGTTGGCATACTAAGCATTAAAATACAAATTTTTTCAATCTCCCTCTTCATGTTATCCCACCATAAGTTTTTCTTTAGATAATTGTACATATTACAGATTCCAATATGAATAGAAAAGGATAATCTATAGGAATCATCAAGAAGTTCCCTTTTCATCTATTTTTTATGGGCACATATTCGAGTTCCAAGAATTAGAACTCCATATTTAGAAAAGTTGAACTTTGGAATATTCGCTACATTTTTTTATAACTTAATAATTGTTTTGGGCCTCCTTAAACCTCTCAAAAATGGATAGTTGAGTCGATATTTGAGTAAGGTAGGATGAATATCCTTTTATCATTCCCACTTCCATCCTCTATGTGTACAATAAGATTGGATCCCTTAAAATCCTTGTCATGGATAGGGTTGTGGTTTCATTTATATACAGAGTATATTCCACTTTGTTTGTATTCCTAGGATGGTAATAGATTGAATTATCATAATCCTTGATTAAATCTTTCTATATTTTTCATGTATATAAATCTCAATTTGTGTGAATATATACTCTAGGATTTTATGATCTAGATATATGTCACACTTCTCTCTATAGACATAATGTCATCAAATCATCAATGGGAAGATCACTTCAGAAAATTATATATCATTAATTGGGTATTTATACTCATGGATCTTTAATTGTTTGGAGGAATATGATGTCACTTTTTTATATTTCCTGAGTACACAACCCAATCCATTATGGATGCATCACTATAGATCATAAATTCTACCCCACTACTGGGTAATGTGAGTATAAGTGTGGTGATTAGCCTCTTATTTAAATATTCAATTATCTATTTTTATTCATTATTCCAAAAAAATGTAAAACCCTTATGATTTACCTTGGTTATTGGGTTTTAAAATCATGATAAGTTTCTGAAAAATTGATCATGTTACCCATCTAATCCATGAAAACTATGTATTTCTATCATATTTATTAGTTTATACCACCCTTAAAATGCCTCTATTTTTAAACAGATAAATAGATATCCCTTTCATGTTTATAACATTCCCTTAGAATATTAATTTATCCATCCAAAACATAAATTTATTATACTTTTCATAAAACATTCACTTCCTAAAGGTATTCAGTATAGAATTAAAATTCTCCTCATGTTCCTCCTTAATTTTTTAGTAGATAAGAATATAATATATAAATACTAACACAAATATATTGAGTTAATCCCTAAATACTATATTAATTAAGTATTTAATGATAAATGTAGTATTAGTGAGTCCAAATGGAATCACTATGAACTCATAGTTCCCATTCCTTATATGAAATGGAGTCTTTGAGATATCCTCATCCTTCTTCTTTACTTGATAATATCCCAACCAAAGATACACCTTGCAGAATTATTGAGCACCAAGTAACTCATTGAACAATAAATTAATCCATGAGAGATGATACATTTTATTTATCATGGTCTTATTGAGATTAATATAATCAATGTATAGGTTCATTGACCCATCCTTATTTTTAATGAAAAGGACTGATGCACCCCATTGTGAAGAACTTGGGTGTATAATCCCTTTATCAAAATTATCATGTAGTTTCTTCTTCATATATTTATGTTTGATATGTTATATTATATTTGGATTCCTATATATTGGAAAATATTTGGGTATAATTTTGATTGACCACCCAACATCTCTACTATGAGTAAGACTAAGAAATTATCCAAGAAACACATTGGTGAATTATCTTATAATAGACATGTCACCAAGGGTGATATTTTCATCAATCTCAATAATTTGAGATAGATATGATTTATAAAAAGGTATTAATATCCATGATTGATAAGATTATTCTAAAATAGATTAACCCCCCTCCTTTCACTTGTATAGAATCAGAGGGTGGTTTCTGATATAGAGGGTGATTTTCTTCGCTTAGAAATTTATGTCGGATCTATATAATTAAACTCAATAAATTCCCATAATAGCATAAAATTGCACTGAAGGGATTATCATAGGTTTTTATAAGAAATTAGTCCCATAAATTTTGATAGAGTATGATTTATATGCTTGGGATGAAAAAATTGACCCATTTTTTATCTTAACTAATAACTCAACTTCCATGTTTTGAGGTGGTGTTTAAATACTTCTATGAAACTCATGTGATATAAAAGAATGAATAGAACCAGAATCAAATAGTATTCTCGTTATCCTTGAATGAATAAATAATTTACCTGTCACCACATTGTTGTTGGTATCAACCTCAATAGTTGTGATGGGATTAGATCACTCTTCCTCTCTGGGCCTTATAATTTTTTTATCAGTTTTCATCGACAAACCTTGTCATAGTGCATTGATTTGCATAGTTTCCTTATCCCTTGTAGTTGAAAAATTATAAAATAGGTTGATGTTTGACTATATAATTAATTTATTTCATAAAATTGGATGGTTTCTCTTATCAATAATAACTAGTTTTGTGCCCTTCCTTCCATCACCAAAATCATTTCCTTGTCTCCTTCAATAAAATTCCAAGATGATTCTTCCCACACATTATACAAGTGAGAGATTGTAATTTCTTTCCCCCTTGATATTTCTCCATCATTCCACTATAATTAAAATCCATAATTCACTTCATATCTGAAGACCCATGAGACCCTTAAGATTCATTGATTTCTATTTTGAATTTGAGGGAATATCATAAAATTTTATCATAGATGTAAAATTATCAAATAGAAAAAGATTTATATAGACTTATATATAGCCCAAAAATGAAGTGGTCAACATTACATTCGAGGTTAATAAAAAATTTGGAGGCGTATCATGCAAGTCTTGTAAATTTCTCCTAATATTCCCCAATATTATTAATTTTACTTTTTTAAATTCCAAGTAAGTCCCTATCTATTTTATATCCAAGATTTGAAGGAAATTATTTATTAAAAAACATTTTATAGAATTATTTCCACTTTATCCCTTCAATATCCTCCCTAGGATTCATATTTTTTAACCAAATCCGACCATTTATCATATTCTACTTACATGAAATAAACTACCAATACCACCTTATCCTTTTCAAATAATTTAAGGATGGTGAAGATATTTTTAGTAGAGTTTATCCATTTTTTCATGATTAACGGATCAAATTATTCATTAAATTTTAGAGGCCTTTCTTTAATAATGGTCTCGATTGACACATGTTATTTCTTAGGGGGGTATGGGTGTTCCTATTTATACATGTTTCTATTAAAAACATGATTTAGTTGAGAAAGTATTATTATGTAGTTCCCAAATCCTTCTCACATTGGTTTGTGCATCTAATTTGGGAATTCATCATATTTATTGTCTCGTTGGTTGTTGACTCATTTTCTCCTATTTCCAACCATTGACTAAAATAAATAGGAAATTAATGATGATAATTTTTGAACTATTAAAAATATAAATGGAAAGTCATGAAAATTAAAGGAATAAATCATAAATGAAATATATTACTTAACATAATAATTTTAATGTTCCAAACTATGTTATCCATGATCTACTTCCTAATATAAATTCTTATGGGTATTTTTGTACCCTTGATAATGGTTCATAAGGAGATTGTGAATTTTCTAAATTATATCCTCCAAAGTGTCAAGTCAAGTGTGTATCAAGTCCTATTTATCTTGCACCCAGTGATGATTTAATTAATCCAAATGTTCCCTTTTCATGGATATCACCCCAAAGCATAACTATGCTATTGCCACATCCACTTTTAGTATGTATATGGGGATATATATTCTTAGAAACCACATACTATATACTTTACCAAAATTTAGTGATTTTTTATTATCATTATAATTATTTTTAAGGCCATCACTATGGTTTTCTAATATTAATCACCAAAAAGAACAAGACTTTCCTCTGATACCAACTATTACAATCCATATTTTAATACACCTTAATTAATTATTTATTAAATACAGGTACAAATAATATAACAATAAAATATTTTAAGGCCAATTTTCTTTCATAAATTATGTATATATAACGATAACATGAATCATAGTTATAACAAACTTATTTTAAAGCTTCACAACATTACCTTAAAATTTCATTTCTCTTCTAAAACTGCATGGGATATACTAGGGATAGATGTAAGAAATGGTTGAGTTATAAATCCCATAATGTTAATAATAAATGAATATCATAAGGTAATGTAATACATGTGATTCAATACATATATCAATGTAACATAATATAGGTTATAATCATAAAAAAATAACATCAAATTATCATATAAGAAGATAATATTAAGTTGACAAGGGAATGTGGTAACAACATAAAACATGACATCATAATAATAAATCAAGGATAACCACAAAGATATCATAAAATAGTGTGATTAGGATAACCTATCGTGCACCAAATATGGCATCCCCTGAGATTAAAATTTAACCCAATACAATGGATGGATATATATTTTTAGGTCCACCCGTCACATACAGATCATGTACATACATAAGTGTTCCACATAGATCGTACAAAACAATTATGTACTTAATCACTTCAAATCACATTATTATGGCTTTTGGTTTAAATAGAAGTAATAACTAAATCAATTAAGTATATTTACACTTATTTTCATACCCTTGAGTGGAAATGGTGATGGGTATTCACTAAACAAATGTTTGGCATGGAAAATCGTAAGATAATTTCAGTAGATTTATGGGGGTACATGTAACACCCGAGACTTTTATGTTATATAAATCATCAAAGGAATATTTTTCTACACAACACTTTCTTGGCTTTCTTTACACGAAATCGCAACCTTCCTCGATAGCGTGCGTTGTACGCAATACCGAGTTTCACTAAACAACGATATGCTATTAAAATATTATTAAAACTAGCCATTATGAATAGTAATAACCACTTTTTGAAATTTTATAAATTTTATTTTTCAAAATGGAATTAATTTTTGGATTCGAAATACCAAAATTAGCCTAGGGTGAAATTTTGGTATTTTTCTGAAAACTTTCAATTTTTGATGAATAGTGAAACCACTAAGTGGTAGTTAAAAAACTAAATTTTTCATAAAACTTAATTTTACCGCTTCTGTGAGTGAAATTTTGAAAATCCGAGAGACACGGTTAATATCAAGGACTAAAATGTGGTTCAATGAGATGAAAATAATTTTTGGTGAATAGTAACTTTTTATTTTTTTTTTCACAGTAAAAAGTAAATAGGGTAATTAAGGGTAAAGATGATATTATTATTACCCTAACACATGTCCTAATTCTATTGGATAAGTTTAATTCGACCAAAAAAACTTAGGAATAAAATATGACCATTTAGGCTCACTTGGATTAGATTAGGATATTTATTATTAATTTATTTAAAGAAGGGTTAAAATAGTTAAAATCAAAGTTTAATAAGTAAATAATTTTTAATATGGGGTTATACATAAGATAAATTCGACTATAAATATTCATTAGAAATATAAAAATATTTTCCTACATAATGGTATTTTATTTGTAATTTTTAGACATTAAATAATTTAATTTATTTATGACACAATGATGATGCAGTAATTATCTTATTAATGAAATATTGACATAATTGATGTTATAAACACCAAAATAAATGTAATTTGAGACTTTTTATGAATACCACTAATTTTCTAGGTTAATATGACATGTTAGTATTGATTTAATTAACTTTGTTATAACTAATAATTTCGTTATGATTTTCACAAAAATAAATTACTAAATAGTGTCAAAATTGACATAAAATAGTTTTTAAAACAAATATTATTTTGGTAATTGTTATTTTATTCCTAAAAATCTAAGGTTCGGCCAAGTGACTTAGATAAGGTTATATATATTAATAATAAACAACTTGGGGTTCGTGTGGCTGCTTATAGTAAGTTTATTAACCTTATAGTATAAGAACACAAGAAGACATGGTAAAAGTAAAATTATTTAACTTAATGTTAAATCTAAATGATAAGGTTAAAATAGGAACCTAAACTTGTCTAAATTCTATTGGATAAGTGGATTTCGACCCATTCCCACCTTATCTTTGAAATATATCAATTTGGAGCTATTTAAAACCGAAATTGACTTTATAATAAAATAATAGTTTTAGTTATTCCAAAGGTGCCCCTCTCCTCCCTTATAAAAGGACACCTCCTCCCCTTCTTCCTCACACCACTTGGAGCCTTCAAGCTCGTCCAACCACTGCCACTTTATCCTCTCCACTTCTCTAGAGACATCCTAGAGGTTCTGGTCTTCTTCAAAGACCAATTTTAGTTCCCTAAAAGAAGGTCTCAAAGAAGCACTTCAAACAAGAGGTAATGTCCGTTACCGATTCTTTCATCTTTATTTCTTCTTCCACTTCATCTTCTTTAGTTGTTTCATTATGAAGTAATAAAATCAGTATCACTCATATAATGATATGTTATTATAAGTATGAAACAACCCTATTTCACCATCTATCCTTCCTATGGAAAAAGAAATCACCGCGCGTGCGTACGTACGGAATACCGTCTCCACGCCGTGGTGTAATCTATTTTCCACCACCACCTTACTTGGATGGGTATAATGGTGTAAATAATGACCATATATGACTATTATAAAGTGATATTGATTCTGAAATAGTATACATATACTCCAATACAATTCCACGATCATAGAAACGATATCATCACTCGTGCGTACGTACGGAATACCGTCTCCACGATGTGATGCGACTCGTTCTACATGATATTCATTTCATAATGATTATATAAATGAATTGAATGAATGAATATGATATATATTACAATAATACCATTGTGGAAATGAAGTATCTATAACCTAAAGAGAATAATAAGAATTTATTCGACAAAACACGCATAAAAACAAAAGGTTATAAACACCCGAATAAAAAGTAGCAATGAAATATTACTACTAAGAAGCTAAGAATATGAACATATATGATATCATAAAAATAAGTATGATTCTGTAATAAGTCAATAACATTATTTAAATCATTATACAGGAGGTTTTGACACTTACAAAGCAAGTCGAACCTAAGGTAAAGGAAATATCACAATCTCATTTTTATCCGAGATTGTTTATACTTTAGTATTTACTGGGGTGTATTTTATCATCCACATCCATGTTTCCTCAATATGTAATATTATTTCCATCCACCTACAATTGTTTAAATCCAATTTTACCCTTCGTTGAATTTTTATTAAAAGATATGAAAGGAATCTTTTGTCGTTTTTCGTACGACGTACTTTTTGACTGTTCCGACAAAAGTACGAGAAGAATGTTTTTTTAACTTATATGGAATGAATGGATTTTTAAAACATTATTTCCAAGAATATTCCTTTAAAAGTTTTCAAGTTTATTTTTAATCAACTTCTTTTAGTTTAAAGTTGTATGACATGTTAAGAAAGGAAACATTTTTTTAAGAAGAAAGGATATTTTCCTCAAGAATGGAGTTCAAGTGTTTTATCAAAATTATTTTCCATCTAACATAATAAAGGGTTCTGTTTTTGTCCCTATTATTAAATTTATTTGATTATGTTGTGATGGAATTATTTTTATGAATTCCTTTATCTTATATGAATTGTTTTATGATGTCATGATGTTTAAGATTCCCATTTGTATTACATGGGTTATGCAATGATGTATGATTTAAGATTTTGTGGAAAACATAAGAATGGTATCATTATGAGATGGGTGGGACCTATATCTCCCTCCAATGCATTGGTTAAAGATTTTATATCTCATGAGATAGACATGGCTGGAACAGTAGGTTATACCGGTTCAGTGAAACATGACTGAAACGAGGGTGACTCGGTTCAGAAAGGGACTTTGTCCACTAAGATAGTCTTGGCAGTGAGTCTTGACTGACAAGAAATGATTCTCTATGATTATGTGTGAATGCCACAAAGTTTCATGTTTTAAGTTATGATTATTGTGATTACATTTCACTTCCATGGTTTATCCCATGTTATGAAATTATGATCTCTTTTGCTGGATAAGATTTCCAAAAGTTATGTGCTTGTGTATACGATGTGATTGATATTTATTTTGTTTACCCTTACTGAGCATTTGAGCTCACCCTTTTGTATGTTTTCTTTCCCCAGGTCAGGAAGAAGGTTATTAAGTAAGATATGCCAAAAGGGAATATAGATATGATGAAATAAATGGGAGATAGTGTAGATGCATTATGAACCAGTTGTTTATGTTTCCCAGTTTCTAAAGACACTATACATATACAGTCCTTTCGTTCTTTTGTTATATGTTGTAATAAGTATGCTTCAATTTTGAAGTATTAACAATTTATGTAAAGTATGGGTCGTTATAGTTGGTATCAGAGGAAAGGTATAGTCATCCTTTGGAAACTAGGATGTGAAAGCCTTAGTAAGAACCCTAAGGATAAGTCTAAGCATAGAACACAATCTTAGTGTTTTAGAAATGGCCATGAATAACCTAGGATAAGACCTTAAGTGTGAAATTTTATTCTTGATTATGTGGATCTCCTATTATAATTTGTGTTGCTCACACTATTCTTCTTGGTTTTAGTCAATGGTTGGAACCCGAAAGAACCGTGTTAATGCGGAATGCGACGGGAAATGCAATGATTGTCCCCCTAAGAAACCAAACGTTATGGGATCTAGAATGAAAAATCTTGTAGCCATGCTCACACAACTTTCTCAAGATATGAATCATGCAGTACTTCCAAACGAGCAAAGGAAGGAGAAACATTCTATTGAATACTTCATGAGCCAGTGTCCACCTTCTTTCAGCGAGTCTACTGATCCATTAGTTGCTGAACAATGGATTAGTACTACTGAAAAGATATTTTCAGTTCTTAAATGTTCTGAACATGATAAATTCATCCTAGCAGTGTATCGTTTGGAAGGAGATGTTGATCAGTGGTGGAATCTTATTAAGAATACGAGGAAAAGGGATGAAATTGAGTCCATGGAATGGGATGAGTTCAAGAACTTATTTTTCAATAAGTACTTCCCTCATATTCTCCGAACAAAGATGGAGAAAGAGTTTCTTGAACTGAAGCAAAAGGATGATGAATCTGTTGGTACCTATGAAGCAAATTTTACAACACATTCAAGGTACGCTTCTGGTATTATTATCCAACCTGAGAGTAAGATCGATCGATTCTTTAGTGGCTTAAAACCAAGTCTTCAAAGGGCGTTAGCCATAAGGGACATCAATAGCTACGAGAAAATCGTTCGATGTTCTCTCAAAGTCGAGATGGAGATTGGAGTAACCCATCAGTCATAAGGGTTTGACAAGAAGAGGAAAATGGAATTCAAAGGAAAATCTAAAGAGCACGCTGAAAATAAGATGAGCTTTCCCTTATGATCAAAGTGTGGAAAGAAACAAGGAGGGAGTTGTCTTAAAGGGACAATTAAATGTTTCAAATGTGGAAAGGAAGGTCATCGGGCATTTGAATGCCGCGATGATGTGAATAAGATGTCTAATGATGCAAACAAAAGAAGGGATACACATAATGAACCTACTACACTTCAATGTTTCAAGTGCAAGGAGATGGGGCATTATGCCAATAAATTCCCTAATCCAAGGGCTGATGATGATGGTCGACGTCAACAAACTCTCAATGCTAAAGATAAAGGAAAGTCACATGCAATTTCTATCAGCGATGTGGAGTACGATAACGATGTGGTGAAAGGTACACTTACCATCCACTCTAAAGAAGAAAATGTTTTATTTGATTCTGGATCCACCCAATCTTTTATTTCTGAAGAATTTTATAAGGGTATCACCGTATTACCTCAACAATTAGATGTTGAGTTAGTTGTGACAACACCTAATGGCACAACAGTCACATAAAAAGTTTATAATTCTTCTCCGATCAAAGTTTGTGGGAAAGTGCTTCCTGCAAATCTTGTGATCCTTCCTATAGTGGAATTTGATGTGATTCTTGTCATGGATTGGATTTCATTATATGGAGCTCATATCAATTGACAAAGAAGGGAAGTCACATTTCATATTCCATATCAATCTATGATCATATATCAATGCAAGGATGAACATAACCTTCCAGTGGAAATTTCTTCCATTTTATGGGTATTTATTCCACTAAATGAAGTTTATTTATCTCCAATGGTTGGTGAGAAACTCACGATTAAGAATATGCCCATTGTACGGGAGTTTGATGATGTCTTTCTGGAGGAATTATCGGGTCTTCCACCAAATCGTGAAGTTGAGTTTTCAATAGAACTCGTACCGGGTGCTTTTCCTATTTCAAAGACACCTTTTATAATGGCCCCAATTGAGTTGCAAGAATTGAAGAAGCAACTCCAAGAGAATCTTGATAAGGGATTCATACGCACTAGTGAGTCACCTTGGGGAGCTCCTGTTCTATTTGTTAAGAAGAAAGATGGATCAATTAGACTCTGCATTGATTATCGAGAACTTAACAAGATCACTATCAAGAACAAATATCCTCTCCCACTCATTGATGACCTATTTGACCAACTATGTGGAGCTCAATACTTTTCCAAGATTGATCTTCGTTCAGGGTATCTTCAATTAAGGGTCAAAAGGGAGGATATACCAAAGACGGCTTTCCGTACAAGGTATGGACACTATGAATTTATAGTGATGCCATTTGGTCTTACTAATGCCCCTGCTATCTTCATGGATCTGATGAATATAGTCTTTAGAGACTATCTCGATCAATTTTTGGTAGTCTTTATAGACGATATTCTTGTCTATTCAAAGAGCAAGGAATAACATGAAGATCACTTCAGAATTATATTGAAGACCCTGAGAAAGGAGAAGCTTTATTCCAAATTTACCAAGTGTGAATTTTGGCTTCAAAAAGTTGCATTTTTGGGTCACATAATTTCAAAAGAGGGGATATATGTGGATCCAGCAAAAAAAGAGGTTATCGAAAGATGGTCGAGACCAACAACAGTAACTGAGATCTGAATTTTTCTTGGTTTGGCTGGATATTATCGACGTTTTGTGAAAGATTTTTCATGATTATCTAATCCACTCACCAAGTTGACTCAGAAAGGAGTTAAGTTTGTATGAATGGAAGAATGTGAAGAAAATTTCAAGGAGTTAAAAAGAAGGTTATCCAGTACACCTGTGCTCACACTGCCTTGTAGTGGAGAAAGGTTTGTGATCTATAGTGATGCATCCAAGAAGGGATTAGGGTGTGTTCTTATGCAAAATGATATGGTGATAGCTTATGCCTCATGACATTTGAAAATTCATGAGAAAAATTACCCAACACATGATTTGGAGTTAGCTGCGGTAATCTTTGCATTAAAGATTTGGAGGCATTACCTTTATGGTGAAAGGTGTGATATTTAAACTGATCATAAAAGTTTAAAGTATATTTTCACATAAAAGGAGCCGAATATGCGTCAAAGAATATGATTGGAGCTGATTAAGGATTACGACTGCTCAATCCATTACCACCCTGGGAAAGCAAACAAGGTGGCAGATGCATTAAGTCGACAAGACCATGCTAGTTTATCCATGATGAGGATCACAAAAGATCCAATATTTATTGATTTATAAAGGATGGATCTTGGAATTATAATGGAAGGGGAAAAATCTTATCTGTCTCAAATGAATGTTCAACCATCAATACATGTGAAGATTAAAGAGGCACAGAAAGAAGATGTCGAGTTACAAAAGAAGGTGAGAAATTTTCCTGAGTTCAGCCTTGATTGTGATTGGATAATAATGTTTAGGAATCGGTTTTGTGTTCCTACCATCCCCGAATTAAAGAAGGAGCTACTGGATAAAGCTCATAGTTCTTCATTCTCTATTCATCCTGGAAGCACGAAGATGTATAGGGACCTGAAAGAGTACTTCTGGTGGGATGGCATGAAAAGAGATGTTGCTGAATATGTCTCTCGATGCTTGGTTTGTCAACAAGTTAAAGCTGAGAGACAGAAGTCTAAGGGGATGTTACAACCATTACCCATACCCGAATGGAAATGGGAAAACATTACTATGGACTTTGTCACAGGACTTCCTAAAACATCCAAAGGCAATAATGCTATCTGGGTCATAGTTGATCATCTTACAAAGTCTGCACACTTCATTTCTATTAGAGAGGATTTCTCTCTGGATCAGCTTGCCAGGATATATGTAAAGGAAGTGGTAAGATTGCATGGAGTACCACTTTCTATTATATCTGATCGGGATCCGAGATTTACCTCGAAGTTCTGGCGAAGTCTTCAGTATACTCTGGATACAGAGTTGAGTTTCAGCACTGCTTATCATCCTCAGACAGACGGTCAGTCTGAAAGAACAATTCAAACCCTAGAAGATATGTTGAGATCTTGTTCTATGGGTTTTAAAGGAGGTTGGGATCAACACCTACCTTTGGTGGAATTTTCTTATAATAATAGCTTTCACTCCAGTATTCAGATGGCTCCTTATGAAGCTCTATATGGAAAGAAATGCAGGACTCCAACTTTCTGGGATGAAGTTGGGGAAAGAAAGCTATTAGGACCTGATCTCATTGATGAAATGGCAGAAAAGGTCAGATCTATTCTAAAACACATAAGAGCAGCCCAGAGTCGACAGAAAAGTTATGCCGACAGCCGAAGAAAAGACCTAGAGTTTGAAGTGGGCGATAAAGTGTTCTTACGGATATCTCCCTGGAAGAAAGTCATGAGATTTGGAAAGAAGGGGAAGTTAAGCCCTAGATATATCGGTCCTTTCGAAATACTGGATCGTGTAGGGAAGGTAGCTTACCGATTGGCGCTTCCACCAAATCTCTCTCAAGTTCACGATGTGTTCCATGTATCTCTCCTGAGAAAGTACATACCTGATCCATCACATGTACTCAGCTCAGAAGTTGTACCGCTGGAGCAAGATCTTTCTTATGAAGAACAACTGATAGAGATTCAGGATCGTAGCGAAAAAGTCCTACGAAACAAGACCACTCGATTGGTGAAAATTTTATGGAGGAACCACCAATTAGAAGAAGCTACATGGGAACTTCAGGATATGATGAGGGAGAGGTATCCTCATCTGTTTGTTACAAAGTGACGAATTTTGAGGGCGAAATTCATTTTAAGGGGGGTTAGAATGTAACACCCGAGACTTTTATGTTATATAAATCATCAAAGGAATCTTTTTCTACACAACACTTGCTTGGCTTTCTTTACACGAAGTCGCGACCTTCCTCGATAGCATGCGTCGTACGCAATACCGAGTTTCACTAAACAACGATATGCTATTAAAATATTATTAAAACTAGCCGTTATGAATAGTAATAACCACTTTTTGAAATTTTATAAATTTTATTTTTGAAAATGGACTTCATTTTTGCATTTGGAATACCGAAATTAGCCTAGGGTGAAATTTTGGTATTTTTCTGAAAACTTTCAATTTTTGATGAATAGTGAAACCACTAAGTGGTAGTTAAAAAACTGAATTTTTCATAAAACTTAATTTTACCGGTTCTGTGAGTGGAATTTAGAAAATACGAGAGACACGGTTAATATCAAGGACTAAAATGTGGTTCAATGAGATGAAAATAATTTTTGGTGAATAGTAACTTTTTACTTTTTTTTACCACGGTAAAAAGTAAATAGGGTAATTAAGGGTAAATATGATATTATTATTACCCTAAAACATGTCCTAATTCTATTGGATAATCGTAATTCGACCAAAAACAAACTTAGGAATAAAATATGACCATTTAGGCCCACTTGGATTAGATTAGGACATTTATTATTAATTTATTTAAAGAAGGGTTAAAATAGTTAAAATCAATGTTTAATAAGTAAATAATTTTTAATATGGGGTTATACATAAGATAAATTCGACTATAAATATTAATCAGAAAGATAAAACAATTTCCTACATAATTGTATTTTATTTGTAATTTTTAGACATTAAATAGTTTAATTTATTTATGACACAATGATGATGCATTGATTATCTAATTAATGAAATATTGACATAATTGATGTTATAAACACCAAAATAAATGTAATTTGAGACTTTTTATGAATACCACTAATTTTATAGGTTAATATGACATGTTATTATTGATTTAATTAACTTGGTTCGAACTAATAATTCTGTTATGATTTTGAAAAAAATCAATTACTAAATAGTGTCAAAATTGACATAAAATAGTTTTTAAAAAAAATATTATTTTGGTAATTGTTATTTTATTCCTAAAAATCTGAGGTTCGTCCAAGTGACTTAGATAAGGTTATATATATTAATAATAAACAACTTGGGGTTCGTTTGGCTTCTTATAGTAAGTTTATTAACATTATAGTATAAGAACACAAGAAGACATGGTAAAAGTAAAATTATTTAACTTAATGTTAAATCTAAATGATAAGGTTAAAATAGTAACCTAAACTTGTCTAAATTCTATTTGATAAGAGTCTTTCGACCCATCCCCACCTTAGCTTCGAAATATATCAATTTGGAGCTATTTAAAACCGAAATTGACTTTATAATAAAATAATAGTTTTAGTTATTCCAAAGGTGCCCCTCTCCTCCCTTATAAAAGGACACCTCCTCCCCCCTTCCTCACACCACGTGGAGCCTTAAAGCTCGGCCAACCCCTGACACTTTCTCCTCTACATTTCCCTAAAGAAATCCTATAGGTTCTGGTCTTCTTCAAAGACCAATTTTAGTGCCCTAAAAGAAGGTCTCAAAGAAGCACCTCAAAGAAGAGGTAATGTCCGTTACCGATTCTTTCATCTTTATTTCTTCTTCCACTTCTTCTTCTTTAGTTTTTTAATTATGAAGTAATAACATCAGTATCACTAATATACTGATATTTTATTATAAGTATGAAACAACCCTATTTCACCATCTATCCATCCTACGGAAAAAGAAATCATCGCGCGTGCGTACGTACGGAATACCGTCTCCACGCCGTGGTGTAATCTATTTTCCACCACCACCTTACTTGGATGGGTATAATGGTGTAAATAATGACCATATATGACTATTATAAAGTGATATTGATTCTGAAATAGTATAAATATACTCCAATACAATTCCAATATCATAGGAATGATATCATCACTCGTGCGTACATACGGAATACCGTCTCCACGATGTGATGCGACTCGTTCTACATGATCTTCATATCATAATGATTATATAAATGAATTTAATGAATGAATATGATATATATTACAGTAATACCATTCTGGAAATTAGGTATCTATAACCTAAAGATAAGAATAAGAATTTATTCGACAAAACACGCATAAAAACAAAAAGTTATAAACACCCGAATAACAAGTAGCAATGAAATATTACTACTTAGAAGCTAAGAATATGACCATATATGATATCATAAAAATAAGTATGATTCTGGAATAAGTCAATAACATTATTTAAATCATTATACAGGAGGTTCAGACACTTACAAAGAAAGTCTAACCTAAGGTAAGGGAAATATCACAATCTCATTTTTATCCGAGATTGTTTATACTTTAGTATTTACTAGGGTGTATTTTATCATCCACATCAATGTTTCCTCAATATGTAATATTATTTCCATCCACATACAATTGTTTAAATCCAATTTTACCCTTCGGTGAGTTTTTATTAAAAGATATGAAAGGAATCTTTTTTCGTTTTTCGTACAAGGTACTTTTTGACTGTTCCGACAAAAGTACGAGAAGAATGTTTTTTTTAACTTATATGGCATGAATGGATTTTTAAAAAATTATTTCTGAGAAGATTCCTTTACAAGTTTTCAAGTTTATTTTTAATCAACTTATTTTAGTTTAAATTTGTCTGACATGTTAAGAAAGGAAACATGTTTTTTAAGAAGAGAGGATATTTTCCTCAAGAATGGAGTTCAAGTGTTTTATCAAAATTATTTTCCATCTAAGATAATAAAGGGTTCTGATTTTATCCCTATTATTAAATTTATTTGATTATGTTGAGATGGAATTATTTTTATGAATTCATTTATCTTATATTAATTGTTTTATGATGTCATGATGTTTAAGATTCCCATTTGTATTACATGGGTTATGCAATGATGTATGATTTAAGATTTTGTGGCACACATAAGAATGGTATCATTATGAGATGGGTGGGACCTATATCTCCCTCCAATGCATTGGGTAAATATTTTATATCTCATGAGATAGACATGGCTAGAATGGTAGGTTATACCGGTTCAGTGAAACAGGACTGAAACGAGGGTGACTCGGTTCAGAAAGGGACTTTGTCCACTAAGATAGTCTTGGCAATGAGTCTTGACTAACAAGAAATGATTCTCTATGATTATGTGTGAATGCCACAAAGTTTCATGTTTTAAGTTATGATTATTGTGATTACATTTCACTGAAATGGTTTATCCCATGTTTTTAAATTATGATCTCTTTTGCAGGATAAGATTTCCAAAAGTTATGTGCTTGTGTATACGATGTGATTGATATTTTTTTTGTTTACCCTTCCTGAGCATTTGAGCTCACCCTTTTGTATGTTTTCTTTCCCCAGGTCAGGAAGAAGGTTATTAAGTAAGATATTCCAAAAGGGACTATAGATATGATGAAATAAATGGGAGACAGTGTAGATGCTTTATGAACTAGTTGTTTATGTTTCCCAGTTTCTAAAGACACTATACCTATATGGTCCTTTCGTGGTTTTGTTATATGTTGTAATAAGTATGCTTCAATTTTGAAGTATTAACAATGTATGTAAAGTATGGGTCGTTATAGTATATAAAGATTAATGTTAGGAATTAATGATATTGAAATGGGTATATCATCACTTATAAATCGTAGTTAAATTAAGTGGTGTGTATAAAAACATATCCCAACTTGAAAAAATCAAAATTAGAAGGCATAATATAAAGAAGGTGTTTGAATAAAAAGTAGAATGAGAGGATCCCTTACCTTGAGATGGCGCTTATATAAGCGTGGGATGAGATTATTAAGATCTTGGGGGAACCTTGGTTGGGATATAGAGTGCAAAATAAATAATAAATTCATAATAAAATGGTTTTTAGTAAAGTTTAATGAGATTTTGGGTGGGAATTATAGTAAAAAGAGGGAAATTATTTATAGATTTAAAAACATAGGTTTTGGAAACTATATAATAAAATAATAAAAACAAAAACCTTAAAAAAATTTACCATGTATTATTCCCAATAAGAGTGTTTTTAAATATTTTATAAGGCTGATAACTAAACACATTAAAATTATATTCTTGATGATGTGTAAGTGAGTCATGTTTAGATAGAATTAATTTTAAGTACTTAAAATATAATATAGGTTTCAAATAATTCAATAAGGTTTTATAAAATTAATAAAATAACTTCAAAAAACATATTATTTTAAAGGTGAAACATAATTTTTTCATTAATAATATTTATAGTACTTATTACATAACATTTTTTATTTATGGTGTTATAATACATGTGGTATATTTATAGCGTATTTAATTTATAAAAAAATTGAATGACTTGGAAAATTTTGAAAAATTAACAACTGGATAATATAGAAATTATTATTTCAGAAAAAATATTTACATTATCAAAATAATTCAATTAATATTATAATTTAATCTTTTAAATATAAAATATGAATTTATTGATAAATACTGGTTTTTATAATGATATCAGTTTCTAAGCTTTATAAAAATTAAATTTAACTTCATAAAATTATATTACCATTTATAATTAAATATTTATTATTTAATAATATTATTTTCTTAAAATACCATTTATTTTTAAAATTACTAAATACATAAAATAGAGTGTCTTGACTAAAATTATATATTTCCCAAAATAAAATTTATGTTTTATCATATCAAAATATAATTTTTATCAAAATTATTATTTAATAATTTATAGAGTAATAATAAAAAAAGATACATATAACCAATATTTTATTAAAAATAAAATATAAACATTTTTATTTTTAGGGTCTACGTACATAACTTCTTATTACACCAGTATATGCCCTAAGTGTAAAGTGTATGATTACGACGAATTTCGTTGGGGTTTTGGTGAACATGATTTGGCTAATCATCTTAATAAGATTGAAATTTTCCAGAATGGTGTTTTTCTCATACATTAGTTATTGAATATTGTATTGGGATTGGTCAAGATAAAATTCAAGTGATGCAATCTCTATCAGATTTTATGATAAATAAACTTCATAGGGTATTATCCTACTAGTAAAGGCCATCGATTCTTCTGTCTATGGAAATTGGACTTTATCATAACTGTTAATATATAAAAAAACATTATTATCATTATAAAATTTATTTATTATCACTTATTTTGATTATTAATGGTAATATTCTAAAATAACCAAAGTAGTGCATGTATTTTCTACAACTACCACACTTAATAAGGGATTTATTCATTTAAAAAGGTAATTTAATTTATACAATTTTAGGTCATTACATTCTTCCTCTTTATAAATTTTACCCTTGAAATTTATTTTCATTTACTAAAATAGATGAGGGGTCTTTTGTTTCATCACTTCATTCAATTCCCAAGTTTCTTTCTCAAAAATGTTGTTTTACCATAGTACTTTGACCAATTTAGTTGTATTGTTTCATAAAACATTATCTATATGATATAAGATCTTCACCAGCTACTCCTCATAATAATATTCATTCTCTAATGGTATCACCACTAGATTTATTACAAGTGAGGGTTCTAGTATGAACTTTCTCAAGTGGGATACATGGAATGCATCATGTTCTGGATATAGATCTGGGGGAGTGATAGTTGATATTTCATGTCTCTGATGTGATCAAGGATCTTGAAGGAGATGATGTGTCTCGGAATAATCTTTCCCTTCTTATAAAACCTTATGATAGTCTTAAATGGTGATATATGAAGGAACATTTTATCTCTGACCTCAAACTCTTGGTCATGTTGATGATTGTCTGCATAAATTTTCTATTGACTCTCTATGGATTTCATATGTCATTGAATGGTTTTAAACTTATATGTTATCTCTTGGACAATATCAGGTCTCATAACCTTTCTCTCTCCATCTTTATCCCAACATATCAGATTCTGAAAACAATTCCCATATATAGCCTCCTATGGTTCCATTTGAATTCTGGAATGGAACCTTTTATTATATGAGAACTCTACTAGGTGAAGTTATTGATCACAACATCCATGGAAATCCATTGAACATTATCTCAGCATATCCTCTATAGTTTGAATGGTTCCCTCAGACTAAAAATTCATATAATGGTGATAAGTAGTACTAAAACATAACTCTGTATCTAAGGTTTGATGAAGGATTATCCATAACCTCAAGGTAAACCTCATATCTCGATCGAATACAATAAAGTGTGGCACTTCATGAATTCTTACCACTTTGCTTATGTATATCTTGGTGGGTTGTTCAAGATAGGAATCCTTCTTAATAGAAATGGAATCTGATGAATTTTTGAGGTGATTGATTACCTCCCAAAGAGAATTATTGCCTTTAGATATCCTAGGGAGTCCTATGATGAAATCCATGGTTATGTTTTACCATTTATATACTATTGTGGGAAATGGTTGCATCATACCCCTATAATTATATCATTCAGAAGAACATGTTGTCATGAAACATCAAATTAATTATGATTTAAAGATAATTTTATATTCTATGGTAGACCCTAGGTCATCTCTCAAGGAGTTCTGAAAGGTTTAGAGTGTGTATTTTTAATAAAAAGTACTAAAAGAGGGGGTGGTTTTGAAAACATTTTGAACAAATAACTTAATTTAAAGTGTTTAATAGTTAAAAAACAAGTGTATTTTGAAACATATGAGACAAAGGGGTTGTTTCCATTTCACTACACACATTTCATGTTCATTGTTCTTAGAGATTCATTCAGGTTTTAAGTAGTTCTTTGGTTGAAGTTTATTGGAATCCTGATTAATTCCTATGATTTTATTTCAATGCTTTAAGAACCAAACCTTGACATAACAATCGTATTAACACAGTGTATAGATTATGCATAGAATAATAGATTACAAAGAATATTTAAATCTCAAAAAAAAAATTAATAAAAGGTTTCTTGTGTTGCCCAATAATAATAACACAAATCATGCACTCAAAACCTCAAACCGATCGGTTATAAATTAAGAGAAAATCAATCACATACATAAAAATAAGAATTAAAATATGAAATAATGTAAGTTACAAGTAATGAAATGTTTCAAAATAAAATTAGTCCAAACGACTTGCTAATAAATGCACCGTAACTCCCTTGACATGTGTGTATCTCCATCACAATGAACTCTCGCCGTTTAGCCCGACATTGAGAGGAGGAGAAAGCTCAGGTGGATCTACTTCTTAATCCTTGGTCCCACTATGATTATGGGGACCTCCAATGTTATTGGATGGGGAGAAGACTCCTATAAAAATCTAAATTATTATAACTTTACTCCATGGTCGAAATTTCAAATGGGGAGCCCAAGGTGCCAATTTATAGGAAATTTGGAAGTTGGTTTTAGGAACCTTGATTTAGAGAAACCACTTAGACCATGGATTTTGATTTCCATAGAGTCTTATCTCACTTTTTAAAAAAAAATTGTAACCCCACCTCATTATTATTTTTACCAAAAAAATCACTATTTATACAATTAAGTCTGGATATATGGATTAAATAAAGAACAAACTTTTTGACTTCAAATAGATTTGATACCTTGGGAAGATCCATTCAGATGGTCCCCTTAAAGAACGAATGGGGATAGGGTGTCTTAATATAAAATGTATACAATTGAATTTTAGACTAGAAACAAAATATCAGCCAATTTTTATGTATGTTTTAGTTTAAGTTTGAGACTAAGTCCACTTGTGTGCTTGGATACAGTGCAGTTTGGCCCATTTGTCTGCAACTTCATCATGGGCCCTCCAAATCACCCCCACCTAAATTCTAATTTTCAAAACAAGAATAATTCCCCTTTTTAAAAATTATAAAAAATAATTTAATCAAACATTAAGTTAAAATTTTTATTGATTTTATAATTTTCAATTCAAAACTAGTTTAGCACAGTAGTGTAAGGGTGAAAATGAAATAGTGAATCATGGTGCGATCACACCACCACACCAAAAAAATTTGAATCCTGGGAAAAGTCACATTACCAAAAACATTGAATGGATATATTCCCAAATTCATAATGATTTAACATTCAATGAAAATTTAATTCTTGACAGAAATGTGATCGAAGAAAAATTCACAGAGAGGAGTTATTATTTATGATCATGGAAAAGGACGTCTCAAAAATTGTATTAGAATCAAATTCCAAGATATTCATGATACCAATAGAATAAAATAATTCAAAAGTTAATCATTTCACTAATTCTCTAAATTTTTGTGCATGTCAACCATTTCATTCTATTCATTACACTTTCTATCAAGTAAATATAGTTTGTCTTAAAATTTGTCTTCTTACATGATCCTTCTCACCAAACCTTCCCAATAAACTTTGCAATCAAATTTCAATATCGACTCACTTATGAATTCCCATAAGTCAAAACCTAAGCTCTAGACCAAGATATCATAATATGTTGTACATTTCCTCACTCCCATCAATGTTTGTTTATTTTTTTATATTTTTAAGGGAGTACACTAGTTGATTAACAGGTACACACACATAGGTAAATCTAGTACAATAATGAAATAGATCAGATAAGGAATGAACATATGGAAAATCATTTTTGAAATTATAGAAAATTTAACTAGACTTATATTTACCTTTTATTAAGTAAATAATTTTCACACTTCATGGTTGAGTGCAAAGATGTGTGGAGAATTTAAGTGATACAATTTTCTATTAAACTATTCACACAAAGGGTTCCATTCTTATCAATGTTTTTAAAATGATACAACCATTTATATCATCAAAAAACAACCTATTTCCATGAAAAATTCACACCTCAATGTTAAATTCATACAAAAAACACACATTGAATCATTGAAACAATTTTTTTGAAAATATTAAAACAATACGAAAAAGAAAATTCCTCATTCATGTTCAATAATTAATATGATTAAGTGGGAATAATTTTCCATCATAAAGTGGGAATTAAAAATTAGCATTCTAGAACAAAATTGAGGGGGAAAATATTGGGCAAGTTATAATACAATCCAGCAAGCCAAAAAGCGGAAAAAATGATGAAAGTTACTAACTAACTTAGGAATGCACCCATCCCCCCACTTTTAGAGCATTCCGTGTCCTCACTAAAATAAAAGAGAATGTGGGAAGCAAAAATAAAACCTGGTGGGTTTCATTGGTAGGATGATTCTTGAAGTTGGAGTTCTTCTACTATGGAATCCATAATGGATTCAGGAAAGTGCTTCAATCACTTCCCATTTACAATGAAGGTTTGTTTTGTTTCATCATATTGTACCTCAACAACACCAAATGGATAAAAAAATAATGGTGTATGGTCCTAACCAGCGGAAATGATGCTTACTTGGATGCAACATTATCCTTTCATTGTAAAAGAGTACCTTATGATCGATGTGTAATTGATGAAGAATGATGAGATAGACACAGGAAACCTTGGCTCTCTCCTTATAGATCTGGGTGTTCTCATAATAATCTATACACATTTTCTCTAGTTCTTGAATTTGTAGCTTCATTTGAGCATTGGAACTATATATATTAGAATTTCATTGTTTAGTGGCATAGTAAGCCCAGTGATCTATCTCATTAGGGGGTGACAACTCTTTCTAAACACCAGCTAATATGTTGACATGCCAATGGGAGTTATTAAAGTAGTATGGTAAGCCCATAATGAATAATTGAGTCTAAGACTCCAATATTTTATGTTGGGTTGAACAATTGTTTTGAGAATCTATTTTACCTCTCTATTTGACAGCACAAATAAACTTTTGGTCTATGGGTGGTAAGCAGTAGACACTCGATGCCCCCCCCCCCACAAAGTGACAAAAAAGAGATTACATTTTCTAGTTGTAAAAATGAGAACCATGGTCACTAATGATGAACCTACGTATTCCAAACCTAAAAAAATTGGGTTCTCAAAAATTCCACAACAGTCTTGAAATAATCAATCGTTGTGGTGCATAATTCTTACCATTTTGACACATAATCCACTACCAAAAAAATGTACAAGTTTCTAAAAGAATTGGAAAATGGACCCATAAATTCAATGACCCAAACATTGAAAATGGCATGGAGGATAAAGGGTTTTTGTGGAATTTCATTTCTTTCAGATACATTTCCCATTATTTGATAGTGAGGAAAATATTTACAAAACATTTGGGCATCCTAAAATAAATTTGGACAAAAGAGACCAGAATCAAGGGCCTTGAAAGTAGTATTTGGAGTCCAAAATGGCTCCCACAAGAATGAGTGTGGATGAACCTTAGGAAATATTTAAACTCTCTCTCAGGAACACAACTCTTGAGACATTGATCACTACATGTGCACCAAAGGTAGGGGTCATCCCAAATTCACCATCGAGGCTTGTGTTTTAGACAGTCATCTTGTTTTTTGTTGAGAGCAAAAGGAATGAAATATGCTACTGAATAATTTAAAATTTAAGAAAACCAAGGAATAGCATGTGTCACTCAATACTATTAATCATCTTGAAACATGTCATTTACGGTAATATAGGGTGATGAGTCAATGCTTAAGGATGGGAGTATCTAACTAATATGGTTATCCACCATAGTCTCTGCTCATTTTTATCCATAATTTATATATTAAATTATTGTAGTAGGATCATGGAATGAAATATAAGTGGTTTGGCTTCCAGTTTCTTAAGGAGATACCAGATGGATGCATCATATGATAACACAATGGATTTAGACCATAAATGTTATAACCTGAATTTATACAAGTAAAACACAATGGAGAGAAATTATTTTTCAGTGTTGGTGTAGTTTTATTGGGTATGGTTCAATGTATGTGAGGTATAGTCTATGATATTTGGAGCTCATTCAGCCCTTTTTGATAATACTACCCTAACCACATAGTTAAATACATCACACATGAGCTCAAATGGTAAATTCCTCTAAAGTGGATGGATTACCAGGGGTAATCTGAGACTCCATTTTAACTTATTAAAATGTCTTCTTAATATTTATAAAAAATAAATTCTATTTATTTTTTTTATCAATCGAGAGAGGGTGAGTGAAATCTTACTAAATTCATGAATGAAATGATGGTGAAATCTAGAAAGACCAAATAAAGAATTCAAATCCAACACATTTTTGGTAATGGTAGGGAATAAATGGCATCCACTTTTGATTTATAAACTTAGATACCATCCCATGAAATGACATGCCTAATTACTATACCTTGTCTCACCATGAAATGGAATTTCTCAAAATTTAATATGAGATTATTTTCAATACAGTGAAGTAGGATTGAACTGATGCTACTAAATTATTTATCAAAAGTGGAACCATAAATAGTGAATTCATCTCTGAAAACTTCCATGAAATTCTCGAGGTAATACGAAAAGTACTAAACATGCATCACTGTAATGTACCTAGAGCATTGCATGGACCAAATGGAATCCTTTTATAGAAAAATTTTACAAAGAGGCAAGTGAATGTCATCTTTTCTTAATCCTCAGGGGAAATATAGATCCGAAATTATCCAGAATACATATCAAGGAAATAGTAATGTGACTTCCTTTCTAGCCTCTCTATCATTTGTTCAATGAACGAAAATGGGAATTGGTACTTCATAGTGTATTGGTTTAGTAAAAGATAGTCTATAAAGACACACAAAATATTCTATACATGGGTCATAACCAAATCATTGCTTTCATTTTCAATTACCATTAGACCGGTTTTTTAGGAACTACTTGAACTAGACTAAACCATTGGGTATTGGAGATGGAGTAAATGATTCTAGATGTCAATAATTTTGTTACCTGTATTTTAAAAACAACTAGGAGGTTTGGGATTAGTCAATATTAGGGATTCCTCACTAGTTTAGATTCATCATTTCACAATATATATGATGTGTGAAAATTGATGATATAATACCATGAATGTCTTTAAGTGTCCATCCCAAATATTTTTTATACTCTCTAAAAAGTTCAAGCAGTCACAATTCATGATCTGGGGGGAGTGAACTAGAAATGATGAAAGGAAACTTGTTTCTATTCTCAATATAGTAATATTTTAAATCATTATTTATTTTTTTTAGTTTAAATTGAGTGGTATTTTGGATTTATGGGAGTGTGTGTGAAAGATAAAGGTAACTAATCTCATCTAACTACTCAATGATACCATCCTCATATGAGGATTGAGATTTTACAATCTTAGCAGTATCATCGATGGCTATATGATCCTCAGTGTTCAAGAAATCATTAATTAACAATCATGTGTTAAGTTTTTCTATAATACTACAATAATAGATTCATGAATCATTACCTAGAATTTCAATCAAGGAAGAAAACATATAAAGGGTATTGAGGGAAAAAATATTTTTTTAGGATAAGGTAGTACATCATTTGAGTTGACAGAGAGAGGAATGTTCTTCTGAGGGGTGCATCATGGCATCAAGGATGTTGAAGTAGAAAATTTCACCACCAAACTCCATAGATAAAGTACCATTGTGAACATTAATTATGGTTTTGTCAGTTTTCAAGAAAGGCCACCCTAATATAATCTGGTCATTTCTATTCATCATATCAACTTCCATTTTAGCACAAAAAAACTTATAGGAAAATTTAAATTTTTTCCCCTCATAATAACATCCTCTAATACAGTAGTGGGGTGTTTTCTACCCTGGTTTGTGAGTTAAACAAAAATTCTTATGGGATCTAGTTATCCAACCTATAATGAAGAAAAAATTGAGTGCGACATCACATTTTTAAAAGCAACTAAATCAGGAATAGCATTTGGAAAGGAATATTGTCATATAGTTCATGGAATTGAGAATATTTTGGGATATTTTCATTTGGTGAGAAGTGATGGATCTATCAATATCAATATTTTTCTCCCCAATTTCACCATCTCATCACCTTGAAGTAACCGTAAGTGTGTACACATCTCCTTCAGAAACTCGATGTATCTTAGAATTTGTTTCATGACATCAATCAAGGGGATTCTAAACTATACTTTTTTGATAATTTCCATGATTTATTTATCAATTTAAGATTATTTTTTTTTTGTGTTGGGTGGACCTTTGGGGAAATGGAAGAGGAATGGTTTGGTTGGGAAACTCATCAATAGACACACTCTTTCCTCTAGTGGGATTTTTCTCGGAAAAAAGATTTTTCATGTTTGGATCATTTGAGATAATTGGAATGGAGGTTTCCTCGGGTAGGGATGACTCTAATGGAGGTTTCATTTGGTATTTAAGTTGATTTCCACTTATATGGTTTATGGAACTAATATTTCCTTTATCTCTAGGGTTTAATATTCTTTGAAAGGGTATTTTAACCAACCCATGACATTGAATTTCCTCCCACTAATTTGGCGATTTGGCCTAATTTGGTTTTTAGTTCTTGTATGTCTTCTTGAGTGGCTTGTTGAATTGGAGGTTATTGGAATATATTTTTTTAATCATTTATTCTTGGTTTGGATCAGGTTTGGGTGGTGGTTGGAAAGGCCTTTGTGGTATTTGGGTATTTTTGGGTGGTGGTGGTGGATGAATACTCATCCTTGGTTAGTTCCATGATTTATGAGGTTGTTTTGAATACCCCCATTACTCTAGGATTGGTTTTCTTTCCACCTAGAGTTGTATATATAATAAGTTTCTTTCCTAAAGGGTGGGTTATATGGGAGGCCTAGAAAGACTGCCTCACAACTCTCAGATGTTTCTCTTAGTTGAGGGAATTAGACAGAATAGTGGGTTTGGTAAGAACAGATACCATAATGGATGGGAGGTGGAGATTGGGATTTCCCTTAGGAAATATAAAGTTTTATAAGAAGGGTAATTACCTCTTTAAACTTTGTTTCCACCTTTTTCTCAAATTCATTACTCTACACCTCATAAACACCTCGAATGGGTATACTAGACCTTGAACCAAATTGTTGAGTGTTTTGCACCATGTTCTCAATTTTGGTTATTATAGATATTGTGGTCTTATCAACTAAAAAACCACCTATAGTATCATTAATCATATTTAAATTAGTAGGAATAAAACCTTTATAAAAATACTGAATTAAAATTTTATCACTTATTTGGTGGTGTGGGAAACTTTAATCAAACCTTTTAAACATTTCCCAGTATTCAGGAATCATTTCCACTTTAAATTTATTTATACCACATATTTCATTCATTATAGTTCTAGTTATAAAGGTTGGGAATTATTTTTCAAGAAAAATGTGTTTCATGTCCACCCAACCTATAATTGGTGAATTAACATAATAAAGCCAATATTTTGAAGAATATCCTAATGAAAATTTTATTTCCCAAATATTTACTTGTTCTTCATCCACATTAACAAGTTTTAAGGTTGAACACGCCACATAAAATTCTTTTAAATTCATATGTCAGTCTTCTCTAGTGAGTCCATGAAATCTTGGAAATAAGTGAATTAGACAGGATTTTAGTTCAAAACTGCATGTCTCACCTTACATTTAAATATAGGTGGTTTTGTTATCAACATCAAGTGAGGTTAGTTATTTTAGTGTTCTGTTATTTTCAACCATGATAAAAATAATAATTTCAATTTCTAATTTGGTTCCAAAAGAAGATGGGTTTAGAATAGTCTCTGGTGGTGGTGTATCTTCCTTCAAAGGGTTGTCGTGTGTGTCTCGGTGTCACTAAAGTTGGATCCTCTCTAGTTCAGGGTCGAAAGGGGGTGAATTTTCTAGAATAGAATGCATCAGGCATATAACCTTCATAGTAAATAAATTATAATAAAAAAGATATGCTAAGGTAGAAGATAAAATTGATATTTAAAAAATTTAAAAATAGATTATCAAAAACAAGCACGAAAAAGATAAGTAATCCCTGACAATGATGAAAAATATTGAACATGTTTTCATGACACATCAATTTTTTTATAATTTAAATATGGTTTTATAGTACAGGAAAGATCCTAGGTCATCTCTCAAAGAGTGTTTATAGGTTTAGAGAGTGTATTTTCCATAAAAAGTACTAAAAGATGTGGGTGTTTTTTATAACAATTTTAAGAAAATAACATAATTTAAAGAGTTTAATAGTTGAAAAAATTATTGTATTTTGAAAAATATGAGACAAAGGGGTTGTTGTGATTTTACTAAACACATTTAATGTTCATTGTTCTTAGATATTAATTTAGGTTTGAAGTAATTATCTGGTTAAAATTAATTAGAATCTAGATTAATTCCTAAGATTTTATTTCAATGCTTGAAGAACCAAGCCTTAATATAAAAATAATATTTCCATGGTTCATATATTATACATAGATTAATATATTTCAAATAAGATTTATATCACATGAAGGTGGGTAATAAATGGTTTCTTGTGTTGTCCAATCGGAACAACACAGGTCACACACTCAAAACCTTACACCAATTGGTTATAAATTAAGGGAAAATCAATCACACGCATCAAAGAAAGAATTTAAATATGAAATAATCTAAGATACATGGAATGAAATGCATTAACACCAAAATTAATTCAAATCAGTGTCTAAAAAATTCATTGTAACTCCCTTGACATGTATGTAGCTCCCTCACAATTAAATCCCACTATTTAGCCTAACATTTGTTGGGACCAAGTTGAATGGAGAAGGATGTTTTAATAGTTTCTCTTTGTAGAGTGTTTTATTTTATTGTCAAAGAAGATAAATCAATTCACTTTGTAGAAGAATCATAAATCATAAGATGCATTACTGGTATGTATTTCACACATATCATGAGTTAGGAGAACTTGTCATGCAAGCCTTATGAAGGAGATGGGGAGAAATGATTATGCCAGTCATATAACGTTTTTATTGGAAGGAATGATGCTGCTAGAGGATAGGGAAGTTTCAGTTCCAGTTGAAACTCTGACGATGCTAAATCTGATCTATAAAAGGATAAATATCACGATAGTGGAATTAGTGATAAGAGCAGAAGAATGGTTATGGGAAGTAGTAAAGAGAGAAAATGACAATGAAATAGACAATCTGGGGATGGCAGAAAAGCATAGTTTAAGGTGGCACCGTTTTCCAGTGTTTGCCAAATTTTAGGGCCTGAAAATCGGGAGATGAAAAAATGTGTTTGGGAATGGATGGAGCATGAAAGATTGAAGATGGTTTATATTTTTTCATGCAAGGCATGATTCAAGGTTAGAACATCGAAAAATGACAAAGGCATAGAGTGCGCAGAAATTTAGGTAGGTTGAGCGAAAAAATAAAGTGGTGCGCGAAATAGTAGCGGGTTGTGCGAAATATCTGTGGGATGCGCGAAATAGAGGAATTATGTTTTTCGGGAAAAAGATGTTTTGAGATCAGAAGCTCAAAAATTTTCAAAGGCATGATCTATGCGAAAAATTGGATCATTTCGCGAAATACGATGTCGCGTGAAAGGATGAATTTGCGCGCAATATGGAATGTGGTGTAGAATTTTGCACGCAATTGGTGCTGCATGCTTAGAAGCATGAAAAATGGAAAAGGAATCAGGTGCATGAAATATTGAAGCATGGCGTGAAATATGAAGTTTTATAAAAGAGTTTTTATGTGCATGAAGGAGGTTTTACGCGCGGATTAGTGTTTTTCACGCGGGGTCAAAAATGCCTATAAATATGAGGCTAACCCTTCTCATTTGTTAATGCTCAACACTCAGAATAAATTCCGAGTTCTGGTGCGCATAAAATCTTACGCTAAGTAAGTTGCGTGAAAAGAAATCGGTTTTCGTGAAATAAAGAAAGTTGTGCGAAAAATTGGGAAGCTGCGCGAAAAGTGAACCATTGCACGAAAAAGGGGAGTTGCATGAAAAAGGTTTTTTTGCCCCAAAAAGGGTTTTATGCGCAAGCCATTTGAATTGCGCGCAAGGGACCCTAAAGGCTGCACGAAATATTTGGGGTCTTCGCACGTATTCAGTAGTGTGTAAGAGAGTTCTTCTCGGCTTCTGGGTAAGAAAGTGAAGATTTGTACTTCAGAGAATACATCTGTTCAATTGTAAATAAGCACTGAAACATTGTGTTACCCTATTTGTGCTAAGAGGGAGCACATGCACTATTGGATTATTTTCGAAGTGTTTCACGAGTGTAAGGGTATATCCTACTTGTTGTATTCCACATAAAAGGATTTTTTTCTAGTGTATTGTGTGGTACTGGATTGTTTCCGTACCATACCAATGATGTAGCTACTCTTGTTGAGTAGTGAACCTTGTAAATCTTGTGTTCCTGTGGATGTGTGTGTTCAACAGGGAAGAAACTCTTTAATAGGAGACGAAGGTTATTTCAAAAATAGGAAACTTAAAAAGAAAAATATATCACTGATTCACCCCCTCCCCCTCTCAGTGATACTTGGATCCTGATTGGGAACTTCAACATTGGGAGGATGAGAAATATCGGGTGGATCTTCTTCTTCATACATGATCCTCCTATGAGTATAGGGTGCTCCAAAACATCTAGGATTAGGATAGGACACCTATGGAACTAAAAATGGGCAGCACATAACTTCTTTTTTTAACATTAAATTAGGGAACCCAGGGTTCCAATATAGGAAATGTGGAAGGTGGTTTTGGGAACCCTAATTTTGAGAAACCACTTGGCCCATGGTTTTTAATGGCCAAATAGTATTATATCAATTATGAAAAGAAATAAAAATTTGTAAACCCACCTCCTGAATATCTCCATCTTAAATTTGTCACCATTTGGAAAATCAGAACCAAAGATATGGATGAAATACATAACCAACTTTTTTACTTTGAGAAGATTAGATACCTTGGACAGATCAGTTTGTATGGGCCCCTTAATTGCCGAATGGGGCTTGGGTTTCTTAATATGAAATGTGTCCCATTTAATTTTGGACCATAAAAAACATCCCATTTGGAATCACATTTTAGTATAAGTGTGCGGTTTAGTCTACTATTGTTCTTGGATTCGGTGCAGTTTGGCCCATTTTTCTTGAACTTCATCATGGGCCCTAAAAATCACCTCCACCTACAATGAATGTATCAAAATAAGTAACATTTCCCTTTTTAATAGTGATAAAAAAATAATTTAACCAAACATGAACTTAAATTTGGTATTGTTTCTATAATTTTTAATTAAAAACTTTTTTATCATAGTGGTGTAAGGGTGAAAATTAAATTGCGAATCATGGTTTGATCATTATCCTTGATGTGTTGGAATACTAAGCATTGAGATGAAAATTATGCAATCTCCCTATTCATGTAATCCCATAAGAATTTTTTATTTTTACATCGATACATATTAGTGCTTATTAGATGAGTAGAGAAGGATGAGTCATGAACATAATCCAGAATTTCCCGTTTCATCACTGTTTTTGATGGGCACATATTTGAGTTTCAAACCATATAACTCTGTATTTAGAAAAGCTGAACAATGGAATATTCCCTACCCTTTTATATAGAACATCATCATTATTTTGGGCCTAATTATACCTCCCAATAATTGATGGTTGAGTATTTATTTTAGTAATTTTGGATTAATATCATTTTATCATTCCCATGTACATCCTCTATATGCCCAAGAAAACCGGATCCCTAATAATCCTCATCATGGATAGGGTTGTGTGGTCATTTATATATAGAGTATCTTACACTTTGTTTGCCTTTGTGGGATGGTAATAGATTGAACAATAATAATAATTGATCAAGTTTAACTAACTTTTATCTTATGATTAATATAATTTTGTTTGAATATATACTTAAGGATTTTATGATTCATATATAAATCACACTTCTCCCTATAGATATAGTGTTTCCAAACCTTTAATGATAAGATAACTGCAGGTAATTATAGATCATGCATTGGTTATTTCTACTCATGGATCTTTAATTGGTGGGAGGAATAGTATATGACATTGTTATCTTGCATGAGTACACAACCCAATCCCTTTTTGGACGCATCATTATAGATCAAAAATAATTCTTGACTACTGGGTTATTTTCATATTAGTGTGGTGATTTTCTTATTCTTTAACTATTTAAATCTATCTTTTCATTCATAATTCTAGAAAAATTTGGTTCCCTTAAGAGTTATCTTATTTAGTGAGATTGTAAATCCTGAGAATTTTCTAACAAATCAATTATAGTACCCAAATAATACAAGGAAACTATGTATTTTTGTCATAGATATTAGTTTATACAATCTTTAAATTTCTTTTATTTTTAAAATAATCTATAGATATTTATTTTATGGTTATAAAATTCCCTAGGAATGTTATGTGCCCCATGTAAAATTTATATTTACTATACTTTTCATACAACTTCTTTTTCCTCAAGGTATTTATTGTATAATTTAAATGCTAATCATTTTCCTCCTTTATTTTGATGTAGTTAAGAATATCATATATAAATACTTCCAAAAATTTATTGAGGTAATCCCTAAACACTTTATTCATTATGTAAACGAAGGTAAATTTAGTATTAGTGAGTCTAAATGGAATCACTATGAACATATAGTGCATGTACCTTATATGAAATGTAGCCTTAGGGATATCATCCTTGTTCACCTTTAATTGATAATATCCCAATTGAAGATACACCTTGGAGAAGTATTTTTCTCCGCATAGTTGATTAAACAAGTCATCAATACATGGTAGAAGATAATTTTTCTCTATCATGATCTTGTTGAGATCACAATATTCAATGCATAGGAACATCAACCCATCCATATTTTTAATGAAAAGGACTGGTGTACACCATTATAAAGCACTTGGGAATATAATCCCTTTATCAAAATTCTATTGTAATTACTTCTTCATATTTTGATGTTTTGTAGTGGATATTATATATGGAGTATTTGGTATTGGAAAATCTTTTTGGTATAATTATGATTTAGAACTCAACCTATCAAAAAATAGGAAGACACGACAATTCATCATGAAACACATCTATGAATTCTCTTGCAATGGGAATGCCACCAAGGATGATATTTTCTTTAATCGCAATGATTTGAGATAAATACACTTTATTAAAAGGTATTAGTATCCATTATTGATAAGATTATATAAAATGAGATTCATCCCCCTCCTTACACTTGTATATAATTGGATGGTAATTTCTGATATGTAAGGAGATTTTCTTTTCTTAGAAATTTTTGTTGGATATATATAAGGAAAGTGAATCCATGCCTATAATAGAATCAAATTTCACTAAAGGGAGTATCAAAAGGTTTTATAGAAAATTTACCCCATAAATTTGGATAGGTGATGAGTTATATGCTTAGGATGAAAAAATTGACCCATTTTTCATCTTTATAGATAACTCGATTTCCTTGTTTTGAGGTGGTACTTAAATAGTTCTATTAAAATCATGTGATATAAAAGAATTTGTAGAAATAGAATCAAGTAGTATGTTTACTATACTTTATTGAATAACTAGTTTACCTATCTCTACTTTTATTGGATTCACCTTAGAAATTTTTATAGCATATGATCTCCCTTGATCTCTATCCCTTAGACATTTTTTTGTTGGTTTTAATCAAAAATCCATAGCTTAGTGCATTGATTCGCATAGTGTCCATATTACTTTTAGTTGAAACATTGAACAATAGGTTGATGCTTGACTAGAACATTCCTTTCTTTCAAAACATTGGTGGGTTTCTCCCATAGGTAATCACTAGTTAAGTTCCCTTACTTTCGTACCTAAATAATTTCCTAATGACCTTCAATAAATTTATAAGATTCTTATTCCCACACTTTTGACAAGATATATTGGAATTTATTTCCCCCATGATATTTCTCTATTGCACCACCATAATTAAAATCCATTATATTTATCCTATCTCCAGACTGTGAGACACTTGTGATTTACTTATCTCCATTTTGACTTTGAGGGAACATAACATAATTTCATCATAGATTTCAACGTATCAAATAGAAAAATCTTTTTATATGATTATATTTATCCAATAAAAAAATCATCTTTAAAGTCAAGGTTAATGTCAAATTTTGAGGCATATCATGCAAGTCTTGTGAATTTCACTTCATGTGCCTTAATGGATTCATATTAATTTTTCTTGAGGCCTATAAAATAACTCTCCATTTTAAGTTAGAGAGTTTAATGAAAGTATTTATTAAAAAAATCTTGAGTTATTTTCACTCCATCAGTTAAATATCCCCCCATGCTTCATATTTTTTACCAACTACCACCATTTATCATACTCTCCTTCTATATGATAAAATAACAATACAAACTTATAATTTTAAAATAATTTAAGTATGGTGATTCTCTTTTCAGTGGATTTGATCCATTATTTCAGGATTAAGGGATCAGAATAATCAATGAAATTCAGAGGCCTTTATTGTATAAAGGTCTCAATTGAAACACAATCTTTCTTAGGGGGGTGTGGGTGTTCTTATTTATTCTTGTTTCTATTAAAAACATGAGTTTGGTGAGAAATTATTATTATGAAATTATCGACTCCTACTCCTATTAGGTTGGGAATCTCAACTGTCTAGTCAACATATTTCTCCTCACATTGGTTTTTGACTCAGTTTCACCAATTTCCAACCATTGAAAAAAATAAAGGGAAAATTAAGGCTGATAATTTTTAAACTATTAAAAATATAAATTAGAAATCATGAACATTAAATGGATAACTCATAAATTACATGTATTACTTAATATGTGTGAACTTTTAGGTTTCAAACTATGTTATCCATGATCTATTTTCGATTATAAAATATTATTGGTATTTTTTTTCCATTTGTAATGGTTCATAAGGAGATTTTGAATTTTCTAAATCATATCCCCTGAGGGTGTCATCCTAGGTGTGAAACAAGGCCAATTGATCAGGCACCAGGTGATGATCAATTCAATCCTAATGTTCCCTTTTCGGGTATATTACCCCTTGGTACAAGTATAACTATTATAGATCCCCATCCACTTGAAGTATTTATATGGGGGTGTATTTACATAGAAGCCACTTAAAAAATACATTACCATGAATTTAGGGATTTCCACTTTTTTTAGACTTATCCTTAAGGATCCCACTAGGGTTTTCTAATCTTAATCCCTAAAAATAACTATAAATTCCTCTAATACCAACTATAACATCCCATAGTTTAATACTACTTAATTCATGATTTTTTACATAAAGGTACGCATAATAGAATCCTAAAAAATTATGTGGCCTGATTTATTTGGGAAATTATGTATATATAACAATAACATGAAACATGGGTATAACAACATTATTTTAAAACTCCATAACATGCACTTAAAATTTCATTTCTCTTCTAAAAATTCATGTGATAACCTCAGGATGTACATAAAAAATAGGGTATTTATAAATCCAAGAAAGAGAATAATCAAATAATATCATAAGGTATTTTAGTACATGTGATTCAAGAGGCATATCAAGGTAACGTAATAAGGGTGATAATCCTAAAAATTAATATCAAAGAAATACATAATTTGATAGTATAAAGGTGACATAGAATGTCGTAACAACATAAAACATGACATCCTAAACATAAGTCAAGGATAACCAATGAGACATCATAAAATAGTGTTCTTATGATAACCTATCATTAAACATATATGGTATCTCATTAAATAAAAATATAACCCAATTAATTATAGGGCTATATAATTTTAGTCCCACTCATCAAATTCAGATCATGTTCACGTATAAGTGTTCCACATAGATCATACAACATAAGGACGTATTTTAGCACATTAAATCTCATGATTAAGGAGTATGGTTGAAATATATTTAATACAACAATTAATGAAGGATATTTACATCTATTGGAGTAACCTTGAGTAGAAATTGTGACGGGTATTCACTAAAAAAATGTTTGGCATGGAAAATCATAGGATAATTTCAGCAGCTTAATGGGGGTACATAATGATTAATGAGAGGGATTAATGAGATTGAAAGGGGTATTTCATCACTTATAAATAATAATTTATGTAATTCTTTTGTATAAAACATATCCCAACATGAAAAAATGGAAATAAAATGGAATAAAATAAAGAATTTTCTTGAATAAGAATTAGAAATAGAAGATCCCTTACCTTGATAGGGAACTTCTAAAAGCTTGGGATGAGCTTCTTAAGAGCTTGTGGGAACCTTGGGAGTGATATAGAGAGGAAAATACATATTAAATTCATAATAAAATGGTTTTTATTAAAGAGAAATTATACTTTGGGTGGGTTTTATAGAAAAAGAAAGGGATATTCGTTATCAATTTCTAAACTTAGGTTTTTGAATCAATATTAAAAAATAATAAAAACCTAAAACCTTCCCATGGTATTTTCCCATGGTTTATGCCAATGAGTATTGGTTTTAAATATTTTATAAGTCTAATAACTAAACTCATTAAAATAATATTCTTGATGATGTGTAAGTGAGATATGATCGTAAGGAATTAATTTTAAAACCTTAAAATCTAATATTTGTCCTCAAGGATTCTTGAAGTGGTTATAAAATTAATAAAATAAATATAAAAAATTATTTTAAAGGGAAAAATAATTTTGGTCATGAATACTTGTTATAGTACTTATTACATTACTTTTTTGGAATTTATGATTTCATTATACATGCCATATATTTATACAGTATATAATTTATTCTAAAAATTTTGAATGTCTCAAAATATTATGAAGAATTACACATTGTATAATTTTGATGTAATACTTTCAAAAATAATATTTATTTTATTAACATAATCCTTCAAATATGATAATTTACACTTTTAATTAAAAAATCTATATTTATTGAAAAATACTGGTTTTTATAATGATAATAGTTTACGACCCTTATAAAAATTACATTTTACTTAGTAAAATTATATTATCATTTATAATTAAACAAATATTTTTTAAAATAAAATATTTTATTAAAATAAAATTTATTAAATAAATTCATTAATTCAACGTAAAGAGTGTTTAATTGAAACTATGTATTTACAAAATAAAAATTTCTATTTTATCCTATCAATATATAATTTTTATCAAAAAATTTATTTATTCATTAATAAATTAATAATAAAAAAACGATAAATATAATCAATATTTTTAAAAAAAATAATTATAAAAATTTATAAAGTTATAGTTGACATACATAACACCTTATTACACCAGTAATTCCCTAAGGGTATGGTGTATGATGGTGACACTTTCTTGGGGTGGTTTTGTGATCATGATTTGGGTTGTGATCTCAATAAGATTCAAATTCTGTCATAAAATAAATTTCTCATGATTTGTTTTTTAATACTAACATGGTATTTGTCGAGGGAAAATCATAGTGATTCCACCTCCCATAGAAGATCTAATAAATTGACTTTATAGGGCATGATCCTACTTGTCAAGGCCATCACATCTTCTATCTGTTTCAATTGGAATTTACCATAACCCTTATTATGTAGTAATATTAATGGTCATTATACAACATATATATTATCAATGTTTATTATGATTAATGGTATTTCTAAAAATTATTGTATATAACTTAGAATGTTCCAAAATAACCAAATTAGTGTATGTATTTTCTATAACTACATTACTTAATAAAGTATTTATTCATTTAAAAAGGGAATCTCGTTTATGAAATTATAGGACATTAAATTCTTCCTACATCATAAATTTCACCCTTGAAATTTCATTTCATATACTAAAATAGATTAGGGTTCTTGGGTTTCTTAAACTCTTTAAATTACCAAGTTTCTTCCTCAAAATTGTAGTTATTCTATTGTACTTTGACCAAGTGAGTTTTCTTGTTCCATAAAACATTATCTCCATATCCTAAAATCTTCACTGGATACTCCTCATAAGAAAGATAATTATCTAATGGTATCACCTATGGATTTAGTATAAGATAGGGATCTAATGTGTACTTTCTCAAGAGGTATATAAGAATGCAACATGTTATAGATATAGGTTTAGTGGAGGTGTTGGTCAATAGGTAATATATCAAATGTGATCAAGTATCTAAAATGGTTTGATGTATCTTGGAATAAGCTTTCCATTATCCTAAAACATCATGAAATTATTACATGGTGATATATTAAGGAACACTTTATCTCTGGCCTAAAATTACTGTTCACATCGATGATTTTATGCATATATTTCATGTTGACTCTATGTATATTTAATATGAGATATAATTTTTTGAATCTTATTTGTCATCTCTTGGACAATATTAGTTCCTATTATCTTTCTCTCTATAACTTCATACCAACATATTGGAGTCTAACACCTCTTCCCATACAGAGCCTCCTAAAGAGCCATTTCAATTTTAGAATAAAAACATTTATTATATGAGAACTCTACTAAGAGAAGTTGTTGATCCCAAAATCCTTTTAAATCCATCAAACATGATCTTCACATATCCTCTAGTGTTTGAATGGTTTTCTTAGACTAAAAATCCATCTGATGGTGATAAGTAGTACTAAAACATAACTTTGTATCCAAGTATTTATTAAGGCTTCTCCAAAATCTAATGGTAAAACGCATATCTCAATCCAATACAATATACAGTGGAACTGAATTTAGTCTTATTATTTTTCTTATGTATATCATGGTGAGTTAGTAAAGAGAGAAATATTCCTTAATTATGATTGAATCAGTTGACTTTGTAATGTTATTGACTACCACCCAAATGACATAATTGTCTTTAGATATCCTGGGGAGTCCTGCAATGAAATCCATGTACATTTTTTCACATCTATATACTTGTATGGGAAATGGTAGAATCATACCCCTAAAATTCCATCATTCATCCTTGACTTTTTGGCATTCCAGGCATCATGATACAAATTCTACAGTCTCCCCCTTCGTGTTATCCCACCAGAAGTTTTGCTTTAGATCTCTATGCATATTAGTGCTACCTAGATAAATAGATAAGGATGTGTTATGCACATAACCAAGAATTTTCCTTTTCAGATATTTTTTTATTAGAACATATATGATTTCAAAACCATATAACCCCATATATAGAAAATTTGAACTATGGAATATTCACTACCTTTTTATGTAGAACTTAATCATTCTTTTAGGCCTCATTACACCTCTCAAGAATGGATGGTTGGGATGTTATTTGAGTAAGGTATGATGAATATCCTTTTTTTCATTCCCATGTACATTCTATACATGTCCTATAAGATTTTATCCCTTATAATCCTCATCATTTATAGGGTTGTGGGGTCATTTCTACATAGAGTATTTTCCACTTTTTCTGTCTGCCTAGAATGGTAATGGATTGAACAATCATAATCCTTGATCAAATATTACAAACTTATTTCAAATTACTATAATTTGGTGTGAATATACACTTAAGGATTTTATGATCCGCATATATATAATACTTCTCCTTGTAGAGATAATTTCTCTTAATCTTCAACTGGAAGATCACTACAGCTAATTCTATATCATAAATAGGGTATTTTTACTCATGGATCATTAATTTGTTGGAGAAATAGGATATCACTTTGTTATATTTCATGATTATAGTACCCAACCAATTTTTGGATTCATCAATATTGATCAAAAATTATTCCCCACTAATGGGTAATGTGATTATATGTGTAGTGATTAGCCTCTTATTTAACTCTTTAAAGATCTATTTACATTCATTAGTCCAGAGAAAACTTCACTCCATTATGAGTTACTGTAACAACCCAACTTCTCTCGAAGGTGTATATCATTATTTTTTCAAATTGAATTCTTTAAGAATCCCTAATAAAGATTATTAATCAATTAAAGTTAAATTCAGGTGTACATGGGGCTCATTCAGAGTCCAGAGCCCCAAAATTGGGACAAAAGACTAGGTCGCACGGTTTGAGGAAATCCTGCAACCTAGACTGCATGTTTTTACCTGAACTGTGCGGTTGTAGACAATGGTACCTAAAAGCCACACGGTTTATCTGCAACCGTGTGACCTGAGGTGCACGGTCATGCAGGGCTACTGACATTTGGGAGAAAATATATTTTCACATTCTGCGAATTGTTAAACAAACTGAGTGTATAAGCATGCGATGTGCCCCTATATAGTAGTGAACTAGCGCACGATTGGCACATAGTTGGAAAACCATGCACACAAACTGTATGACTCATTATTTTCAGTTTAAAATTCCAGAATTACCTTAATTTATTATTAAACCATTTTTCCTTTCTCATTCTCCCTTTTCTGGTATATTTTTTGGGTTTTCTTCACCATGATCTCCCAAAATCCCTCATGCAAGGATTTTATATAACATCCACTTCTGATGTCTAATTCTTTATCTTTTGAAGGAATTGGATTCCTTAATGTGAGATATATAATCTTATCCTTTCAAATCTATGTTTATCTTGGAATTCATTATGATATTTAACTATAAGATTTTTTTCTCTATTTTCTAGGAATTGATCTATTTCTCATATCTCTTCCAACCTACTTTGAATATAAGGATGATATCGACTAAGGCGTTGTTTTCAGCCTTGAGTTAGGTGGTCACATAGTTTTCCCCTTTAGTTTCATTGATTCATAGTTATGATATTGTTTCACATGCCATATTTTCCCGAGCACCCCCTTTAAATTGAGTACTTCATATCAAATTGATCATTGAGCCATGATACACATCCCTTGATTATTTTTTTGTGTTTTATAGGGTTTTTACCTCATATATAGACACCCCTTGGGTGTGCCAAGTAGAATTAACCCTTTTTAGTTAAATGTGTATATGTCTGATTTGACTCCTAATCATTCAGCTTAGATTTTAAATTGAATTTATCTTATAATATTGATGTTTTATTAATCCAAGGGTAAATCCCATGATATTGGCTAATCTATATTTAGAATTTCCCATATAGGAAATTCCATTAATGACCATGTCAGCTTATAAAAGACCCATTAAGCCTTATAAATGAAATTATCATGATTTAGTAAATTTAATGGGTTGGAATTAGATGAAATGTTTTTTACATGGTGGATTGCCTTTAATTAATGAAATTGTATGAATGAAATGCTTTGAATTATAAATGGTGGAAAGGTCATCCCATATAATTCATGTTATATTAAATGATCCTTGTGAATTGGGTTTCCTTAAATGAAATTGAACTTGACTAATGGGCCATATGACTGGTATTTCCTTATATTCTATATTATAAACATGAATATGCCTTATCTATATATATGTGATTGGTAAACATGACATGATATGAATTTCATTATGATAAATGATATAAATATGATTACACCTTTATACAGGTTGTGGAATGATGGAAGGGTCCAGTTGAGTATGACGGTATCATGCTCCCTTACGCCAGGTGTTGAGCATGATGTCCTACACCATTGAAACAAGTTGTATATTGGGATTTATGCGCCATGTCCCTCGTAGAGTGTTGACATGATGGCACACTCACCATCTTGAGTGATGATAATGATGTCTCCCAATCATTACGGTATGTAGGGTATGTACATTTTGTCTTCGAATTATAGGATTGTTAGACTAGTTATGGATGTCTAAGTTACACCCTAGTCCATCCATCAACTAGTATTCCAAGTATATGGTTACTTACATCAACATGTAATTGGTTCATATAGCTGGATAAAAAATATAATTATACTATATATATAGATATTCTTGTACTATTAATATAGAGTGATTGATCATACATTTATTTTCGGCCATGAGCCGAAGTAGTTAGACGTCCCAGGTGTCCTATAGGAACCTGAGCAGGCTAGTTATTTATTTCTTATTTTGATTATACTTACACACTGTTTAATCACGAGAACTACTTGGATTACATGTAGAAACTGTTTTTGGTGGCCTACTAGGATTTTTATCTACCACCTTAATCAAGCATCTCTTGGTACCTGATAAGATTATCTATCTACAGGTATTGATAATGGAAAGGGTATAGTTATAGGTTTTTGATATTCTTACCTATATTTGGAGATTAGTATAACAGTATCGACTGTGTGTTTGAGATACTAGTGGATAAACCCTTTTTTCTTTGTGTAATTTTGTATATCATGATTCTATGTTTGTTTCCTGGTTCCCATTTTTAAATATTTATTTCCATGCATCCATGTTTGACACTACCATAGAGTATTTTTATATATTAATTCAGATTCTCATTTATTTATTCTTACACTGTTTGTTTATCTATTCAGCCTATTTATTATATACATTTTTTCTAGTATGATTATTGTTATTATACATTATTCTACTCTACTAGAGGGTATAGTCTCCCCACCGTACCACCTTCACTCCCTCACTGCTAGTCAGTAACCTCCTGTATACGAGGAGGTGCACTTGAGGCCATGTGACCCACCATCTTGGGGAATAGTTTAAATGGACCCTGAGTCAGGATGATACATTTATCTTGGTTAGTGGGATTGAAAATCATGATATGTTTCTAAAAATCAATTACAGTACCCAGCTAGTCCAAGGAAACTACCAATTTTTATCATAGATATTAGTTTATGCCATGCTTCAATTTCATCTATTTTTAAAATGATGAAAAGATATATGTTTGATGGTGATAACATACCCTATTAATGTTTCATGATGTATCCCAAACTCACATTTAATATCATTTTCATGCAACTTTTCTTTCATTAAGGTCTTCCATATAACCTTAAAACTCTCCTCATGTTCCTTCTTAATTTTTGTATTAGATAATAATATCATCAATAAACACTACCAAAAATTTATTTAGTTAATCCTAAAGACTATATTCATTATTTCCATGAAGATAGTTGTAGTATTAGTGAGTCCAAATGGAATCACTATAAACTCATAGTGCCCATACCTTATATGAAATACAGTCTTGTGAATATCATACTTCTTCAATTTTACTTAATAATATCCTAACTGAAGATACACCTTGAAGAAGCATTGGGATCCACATAGATAATATCCATGCTTGAGAAGATGATACCAAAGGAGTTTCAGCTACCTCATTACACTTGAATAGAATCAGAGGGTGATTTATTATATAGAGGGTGATTTTATTCTCTTATCAGTTTATGTTGGATCTATATAAATAAAGTCAATAAATTTCCATAATATCATCTAATTGACTTAAAAGTGGGTGTCATAAGATTTTACATGAAATTCATCACCTAAATTTTTAAAATGGATGAGTTAAATGCTTGGGGTGCAACAATTGACCCATTTTTCATCTTTACTAATAACTCACCATCCATGTTTTTAGGTGTTGTTTAGATAACTCTATTAATCTCATGTGATAAAAAATAATGTCTAGAAATATAATAAAATACAATGTTTTTTATCCTTGAATTAATAACTATTTTACTTTTCACCATGTTGTTGTCAGGATCTAACTCAGCAGTTGTGATAACATAATATCTCTCTTTCTCTCTAAGAATTGGAGGATTTTTTTATTGGTTGTCATCATTAATCATTGTCTTAGTGAATCAATTCACATAGTGTCCTTGTTCATTATAGATTAAAAATTGGATAATAGGTTGATGGTTGAATCAAGAATTCATTTTTTTTCATAATATTATTGGGTTTTTACCATCAACAATTACTTACTGGGTGCCCTTCCTTACAGTACATAAATCATTTCTTTGTCCTCTTAAGGAAATTTCCTACATGATTATTACTAAAATTTTGACAAGTGATGTTTTTACTTTCTTTTCCCCATGATATTTCTCCCTTTCCCCACCATAATTTAAATTTATCATCTTCTTTCTATTTGTAGACCCGTAAGACCCTTTAAATTCATTGATCTCTATTTTGACATTGAGGGAACATCATAAAATTTAGTCATATTTTTCAAATCCTAAAATATCCAAATATTTTTATAGACTTATATTTATCCCACCAAATAAGTGGTAAACATTATGTTTGTGGTTAATGAAAAATTTGGAGGGGTATCATGCAAGTCATGTGAAGTTTTCCTCATACGCACCAATGGATTAATCTTCCTTTTTCTTGATTTCAAGTAAATAACTCTCTATTTTAATTCAAATAGTTCAAATAAATTCTTTATTGAAAGAAAATTAATATTATTTTCACTATATATCTTCAATATCCTCCTTGGGATTCATATTTTTTACCAAATCCCACCATTTATCAGCTTCTTCTTCCATAGGTTAAACTTTCAGTACAACCTTCTTCTTTTAAAATCATTTATGTATAGTGAATATATTTTTAGTGTAGTTGGTTTATTGTTACATAATTAAGGTATTGAAATATTCACTGAATGTCAGAGGTCTTTGTTGTATAAAGGCCTCAATTGCAACATTCACTTTCTTAGGGGGGTGTGGGTGTTCATTTTGATTCAAGTTTCAATTAATATATTGAGTTGGTTTGGAAAATATTGTTATGAATTTCCTGACTCCTACTCCTATTTGGTTTGGAATGTTATTTGGGATGTTTTCATATTTCTCCTCGCACTGGTTGTTGACTCAGTTTCTCTTCTATCCAACCACTGACTAAAATAAAGTGAAAATTGAGGATGATAACTTTTATACTCTTAAATATATAAATTAGAACACATGAACATTAAATGGGTAACTAATATATTACATATATTCCTAAATATTAATTTCTATGTTTCAAACTAAGTTATCCATGATATATTTCGTAATATAAAATATTATAGTTATTTTTTCCCTTAATAATGTTTCATAAAAAGAATGTGAATTTTACATATCATATCCTATGAGAGTATCAACCCAGGTGTGAAGAAATACCTATTTATCATGTATTAGGTGATGATATTTCCAATACTAATGTTCACTTTTTTGGGTTATTACACTTAGGTCCAACTATTCCAGATCCACTTCCACTTGTAGTATCTGTGGTGATGTATTTTCTTATAAACCACTTACAATATACTTTACAAAAATTTAGGTATTTTTTACTATTTTTAGACTTATACTTAAGTCCATAACTAAGATTTTGTAATCTTAATCCCTAAAAATAACTAGACATTTATTTGATACCAACTATGACAACCCATATTTTAATACATCTTAAATCATGATATATTACATAAGGGTACAAATATTTGATTCCTAAAATATTATGAGGTATATCTTATTTGTGAAATTAGGTATATATAACAATAACATGAAACATGTTCATAATAAAATTATTTTAAAAATCCATTACATACCCTTAAAATTCCATTGCACTTCTAAAACTGCATGGGATAACTTAGGGACGTACATAATAAAGGGGAGAATAATAAATCCCAGAAATAGGATAATCAAATAATATCATAGGTAAAGTAGTACATCTGATTCAATAAGAATATAAAGATAACATAATAAGGGTTATAATCATAAGAATGAACATAAATTCATGATACGAGCTTAAACATAAAGGTGACATGGGAATGTGGTAACAACATAAAACATGGCATCATAATCATAAGTCAAGGGTAACCAATGATAAATAATAAAATAGTTTTCTTTGGATAACCTAGAGTGAACCATATATGGTATATCTTGATATAAAAAATATAACCCAATGCATTGGAGGGCTATATAATTTTGGTCCCACCCATCACATCCATATTATGTACATGCATAAGTGTTCCCAATAGATCATACAACATAAGGATGTATTTCATCACATTAAATCACATAATTAAGGATTGTGGGTTAAATACATGTAATTAATAAATAAATTAAGTATATTCACATTTAGGTTAGTACCCTTGAGTGGAAATAGTTATGGGTATTCACAAAACAAATTTTTGGCATGGAAAATTGTAGGATAATTTCAAAAGGTTAATTGGGGTATATAAAGATTAATGAGAGGTATTAATGAGATTTTAAGGGTTATATCATCACATATAAATCATAATTATATTAATTTTTGTGTAGAAAAACATATCCCAACATGAAAAAAAGAAAATCAAAAGGCATAATATAAATAAGGTGCTTGAATTTAAAGGATAAAGAGAGGATCTCTTACCTTGAGAGGGTGATTCTAAAAGCTTATGATGAGATTACTAATATCTTGGAGGAACCTTGAGAGGGATATATAGTAAAAAAATTATATTAAATTCATAATCAATGGTTTTTAGTAAATAAGAAAGAGATTTAGGATAGGTTTTTATATTAAAAGAGAAGTATATTATTTATAAATTTCTAAACATATATTTTGGACTATATATAATAAAATACTAAAAACCAAAAACCTTCCAATGGATTTTTCTCATGGTATATGAAAAATAGAAGCATTTTTAAATATTTTATAAGTATAATAACTAAAATCATTAAAATAAAATTCTTAAATATTTGGAAGTGATTAATGTTCATAATTAATTAACTTTGAAACCTTAATATATAATATAGGTTTTGGAGGATTCATTAAGTGTTTATAAAATTCATAAAATAAATTTAAAAACATATTATTTTAATGTGGAAACATAATATTGGTAATTAATACTTTTTATAGTACTCATTACATCAATTTTGACCATTTATGATTTCATAATACATGCCATATGTTTATAATGTATTTAATTTATACCCAAAAATTCAAATTTATCAAAAAATTATGAAAAAATCACTATTGGATAATTTTGAAGTGATGTTTTAAAAATTAATATTTATTTAATCAATATAATTCTATAAATATTATAATTTACATTTTTAAATAAAAAATCTCTATTTATTGGGAAATAATAGTCTTTATAAGGATAACAGTTTCTGACCCTTAAAAAATTACATTTGACTTCAAAAAATTATATTTTCATTTCTATTTAAATAAATATTATTTAATAAAATAATTTTATTAAAATAATTTTTATTTCAAAAATTATTTAATTCATCATAAAGGGTGTATTGATTAAAACAATAATTTCCTAAAAATTGTGTTTTATCGTATCAAAATATAATTTTTATCAAAATCATTACATAATCATTTATAAAGTAATACTAAAACAGTTTTAATATAATGAATATTTTAATGAAAATAAAATATAAAAATTTATTATGTTAGTTTCTACATACATAACTCCATATAACATGAGCATATATCCTAAGAGTAAGGTATACAATGGTGACACTTTCTTGGGATGGTTCAGATAACACAATTTGGGTCATGATCTTAATAAGATTTAAATTATCTAATAAAATGTTTTTATTCTACTTTAGTTGATTAATATTGTCTAGGTATTGGTCATGGGAAAATACTAGTGATTCCATCTCCCATATAAGCTTTGAAAAATAGGCTTCATAGGGTACAATACTACTGGTCATAGACATTTCTTCTTCCCTCTATGTCAATTGGACTTTATCATAACCCTTAATATATACTAATATTAATGGTAATTATAAAATAGATATATTATCAAAGATTATGTTGATTAATTATATTTTTAAAACTAATATTATATAACTTATAATGGTCTAAAATAACCATATTAGTGCATGCGTTTTCTATAATAATATTACTTAATAAGTTATTTCATCCTTTAAAAGGGAATTTTGTTTATAAAATTTTAGTTCATTATAGTATTTGAAAGTGGTTTAATCTCGCCATATCTCCACATGTTATTAACTTTCTATATGCATTCTTTTAGTGATTTAGTATGGAATCATATTCCCTCCTCCTAATCAATATGTTAAAAACATATTTATCTGTAACTCATTACACAACTCACAAGTTTTGTGTTACTCACCCAAAAACATAATCCAAGTGTATTCATACATATATTAATGCCTCGTTTTCATAAGGCATATAAAAATTTCATTTAAAGTCATAAATTTTTATGAGATTGGAAAAATTCACAAGAGTAAGAACAGAGAGACAAATATCTAACTGCATTCACCTTTCTGAGATAAGGTATAAGCCTCCATTCTGATAAGTGGTTTGACCCAAATTCTATCTCCACAGTGATAATTTAATCAAGTTATAATTTAATTCAAGGTATCTCTAACACCTAATATGCATAAAAATTTCTGAATAACTAAATTCAAGATAATAACATCAATTAAAATATGAGTTCAAGTTAGATTAAGACTAAATTCATTATCAAACATTGCATGTAACCCAAGACTCTAATTCCTAAAAAAAGTTTAATATTTAAACTAAATCATACACTATCCATAATAGAAATTGTTTTTAATTACAAATAAAATAGGTAATAACCTTTATATAAATGAAAAATTTAAATATTTAAAAAAGATATAACCATTTAATAACTGTTTATTAGAAAATATAACTATAAACATTTCATAAATTAGTTAACATGTTATGAAAATTCCATAATTATAAATATAATCACTTTATATTCATTTAATTATAAAAATTTCATATTCATAATTATGTTTCATTTAATTTTAAATATATTAAATTTTATGAATTTTAAACAACATTATAATCTAATTTATATTATGTAAAAATTTTATATAATCTAAATATCATAGACATAACTTTCAAAATAAATCACCAATAATGTTTATAAATAAAAATATATAATTTTGAATAATTAAAAATTAAAATATAAATAATTGTATATTTTATCCTAATTTATGTAATTTATAAAAACTTTAAAAGGCATTATTTTTTATTATAAATTAATCCATTTTCATTATAATTGAAAAATTATTCCATATAAATTTTTAAAAATTATATTAAACATTAACTCTTAATATTTAATGAATGTTTAATAATAAATGTTATGTAATCATTTATTAATGAACAATAACCCATTTATAATTAATAAATTAATAAACTTTATTAATTAATAAATATCACAAAAATACCATTAGTTATTGTTTATAAAATTTATAAATAATTTGTAAACGTAGAAAAATAGAAAAAAATAGTTTTTTTACCCTTACCCGGGGTGGGTAACCTGCATAAAGGTAACACAGTTTTTACCTTTAAAAATCATTTCTATGAAAAGGTAAAAGATCAGTTAAATTTTAATATTCCAAATACTTAAAGTCGACCCTCATCTTTTCCAATTGGACCACAACTACCTCTATAATGTGGTATAGTTAACTCGCTGATTTTATAAGCATTAACACTTAATGTGATAGTCTGAAATGGTTTCCACTATGTTGTAGGACTCTATGTGCTTATACCAAATTGATCACCCCTTATGAACCACAACATAAAAATATCTCATTTAGTGTCTATAAGCGGGATACATGGAATGTTGATGTCTTGGCTTCATTATTATGATGGAAATCCCATGTTGTGTTTTTTTGTTCTTTATTCCCACACCTAATTTAAAAAAAGATCATTAGAATGATATGATACAACTGTTATGGATTCTATGTGTCCAATAACCATTATTAGAAGTATAATAATCAATTAAATCCATTTCCCAAGATCACCCATGCAAAAAATATAAAACCACTCTAAAACTAGAAATGAAAAGATGTTTTAAACAGCATACCTTACACTAATGATTCCTTTGAAACATCTTGATAATCATTAAATATATTTGATAAAGATCACTAAAGTGGATAAAAAATGCCTCCCACATTCAAAGGTATCCATGGGAAAATACTGAATGAATGATCATATGTGTGAGAATCTCCATCATCCATAGTGTTCTAGCATATCATGATGGAAAGGATGTAAGAGAAAGAGATATTTGGATGAAGGAGAGTTTAGCTAAAGCATCATCCAAGAATACACACACACACACTACAATCATATAAGAGTGGATTTATATTTCCATGAGTGTGCTTCTCAGTGTTAGTACATTTAGTTATGCATTTATAATGCATGAGTAAATTACATGTCCATTTCATGAATTCATTACATGAATGAATTTGCTCCCTCATGGTTTATCTCATGAAGTAGTTTATTAAATGATATCTTAGGTGGAGGACTTCTTGAGTAACCATCCATTATTATCATAGGTTTCATGGAATGATATAACTATTATGAATGAAAATCATAATTTACATGTAGTATAATATATCACATACATACATATATATATATATGTACAATTATTTTTGGGGACATATCATTCATACATGACCCAATGGGAAACCAATTTACCTCTAAAGGTATTCCTTATTAGAAAATTCTACGTATAAAAAACAATAAGGCATCCATCATGGGAGAGGTTTAAAACCCTACCCCAAGTCAATCTATTTTCAGAGTCGATGATTCCCTTAAGGAACAAAATGATGGGGAAACATCAACGAGCAAGGTACATGCCATGGCATTCAAGGAGGTTCCCACTGGAGGATAAGAACAATATCCTCCACCATAAGAGTTAACAACAACTAGGGAATCCAATGCTACTGCTAGATTAGATGAGTACCTATAATTACTCTAATTAGATTTAAAATTAGTTTATTTATGTGTGCATTCATAACATTTCTTATAGTTTTGATGCATGAGAAATGGCCAGTCAAGGAGGTTATCATCCCCACACTCCAACTGCCAAAGCATACAGAGGTTGAGGTTACTCTAGTGCCTATGATATTGAGGGTTATGAATAGATGATCTCTCTGAGTAACCTAATACCTAAGTATATTAAAGTCTATTGGAGAGACTATAAGTATGATCAGAAGTATTATAACTTCTAACACACCTCATGGTAGTGACCATGGAATGACATCTGGAATCTGATTCACAAAACTCTTATGGAGTATCTACATAATAAATTATATAGGCTATGATAAATGTTAATAGTCCTATGATATGAGGTTTTGCACTACCAAACCATCCACTCCAATATGATGGAATTAATCTATTAGTAGTAGTAGGAGTAGGTTTCCCAATTATGTTTGGTCTAAGTAGAGTCAGTTGCATGTTTAGTAAACCTCAAGGCTTTGACACTTTAAGATAAATCCTTTTATGAAAAGGTGGTTCAAGATAAAAAACACTTTTCCAATGAAGGGGTATCTCTAATAAACCATATTCATTAGGAATTTAGTTTATTTTATTTCTAAGTGGATGAAAATTAATGGTTTCTTGAATATTCCTATGATAGGGTGGAAAATATTGCTTCAATGGTGGAAAGTGCACACCCTACTGAGGAAATTGAAGATGAAGAGTTGGCCAAACATATATGAAATATTAATAAATAAAAGAGATCTTTTGATCAAATATGATCCTTGGTGGAGGGTATCTTGTAATATATCATCAATTAAAAAGAGAGACTCTAGTCTAGGTATGTTCCTATTTCCTTTAAATTAATGAATAAAAAATTCCTATTTTTATGATCCTTGCATTATTGTTTCCTTTGATATCAATTCACAACAACCTATAAATATCATGAATTATAATATCAGGATAATTGAATTCATATGAACATTAAATATGGATAGGTCAAGTAAATCATATTCTACAAATGCTTTAGTCAATAATGAAATATAGATTAACCCATTATCTCTTGTAAATGTGCCCTTGGATAAATATAGGTGGGATAGATATTGTGGTGTATACCCCATCACTATATGTCGAGGTGAGTTTGTGAGATAAAGGATTATTAAATTTAGTATCATCCAAATTATTTACACTTAGATAGATATAGTAAGTCTAGATATAGTAACATATAAATAGTAATTATAATCCATGGTTAGATCACTCAAATACAAGATATGGTTTCCTCTTAGATGATTTCTATTAAATGTGTATAAGTGGGATGAATATGGTAGAATATTTTCTTTAACAATAAGCTAAGGTTAATTCATTTGTATATAATAGTTTTTAATACCTCCAATGATTATAATCATGATGGTTTATCTTGTAATGAGTATTATAATATTTAAAAGTGTTCATACACCCTAAAATTACACCTTAAGGCAATTTTCATGGATCATTTAAACTAATATATGGGTGTAAAATAAGGTGGTTCTAATTTTTTAAAGATTTATTAATATAGATAGAATGTATTTAATTTTATCATGTTTATATTGTAAAACCCAAAGGCATTATGTATTTTTATTTCCATACATTCTACCTAAGTCTCAAATAGGGGAGGATTAGTGGGTAGAACGTGGCTTCTTCTTAGGATACCCTTTATGGGTTTTTAACAAGATATGTTTTGTGACTTTTATGTTTTCTCAAAAGCTCAAATATTACCTAGGTTATTAAAGGTGTGTACATAGTGATTAGAGGCTTGACTTTTTCCTAGGATTCCCTTTATGTATTTTTAACCTAGTTAGTACGATGTCTCTTTCCTTGGAAAATTTAAGGTCATGCAAGTTAGATCTAGAAAGATAGTGTTTAAGGTTGAACATATTTGACCAAAAGATATGGAATATGACTTAAAAACTCAAAAAAATCAATACTGACATGAATAGAAGAATAATTTCACTATTGTTGACACCCTTAATGAATGTTGAATGAAGTTTAAGGTCAAGTTCTTAGAAACAAAATTGATGATGTTTAAGTTTTAACATCTTTGACCGAAGGATGAGATGATCTATCCCAGAATGGAAAAGATAACCTGATGTGAATGGATATTCCCATGTTAATATAGATGATCCTATGGATGGGTGATACCATTATGTCATTCGATTTAGGTTTATGTGACAAGTTTCATTGTGTTGTGTGGTATAGGTTCATACAATGAGGAACATTGTTACATGAGGATTAGGTTTATGTGATGAGGACCATTGTGTCATGCAGTTTAGGTTTATACAACCACTGTGTCATGTAGTTTATAGTCATGAAATAAGGTTCATTATGCTATACGGTATAGGGATATGCAACGAGAACCAGTAATGGTTATTGAATAATATGCCATATTATATCTTTGTTAATGGGTATGATATTCATGTATGTGTTACATAAAGAGTATTCAAATCCAATTGAATAATTGAATTATAGAATGTGTAAATAATAACTCAAGACATTTAAATCAAGAAATTATGAGTTGAAATAAGTAATTAGGGGATAACTATTGTAAAAAATAAAATGATGGGTTATAAAATTATATCTTTAAGGATGTATGGGTTTAAAGGACATTCTCTTCCAGATCAAATATTCCACAAGTTGTTAGTTCCAAATATGGTGGAACATATATCATCATTGATTAGAGATTCCCCTTGGACTTGAATGTGTTAATTACCAATAACCATGAAAGGTGTGAAAAGATCAAACAATAGAGTAATAAAGTAGTCTTATGGATAAAAGGATATTAAAGAAGGGTTTTAGAACCCTAAAGGTTATGCTACAATATGTTGAACACATTCTGAAAGAAAATGGAAATAACAAGAAATCTATTGAACATGAATATAGGAGTTAGAGGTAGAAGGTCTTCTCTAACCTTTTCTTGGACCTGTGGGTCCAGTGAGTATATCGTTACTTTTACTAGGGATATATTGAGAACCCATTAATCATTTTACTTTATTTTGTTTGTGCTCTATATTTTTCCTAATTTGTGAAAGTTGATAACTTAGAAACTAGAGACATTACTTTTTCTCAAACCACACTATATAGGTCTTTGAACTGAAAAATATATGTGCCTCTTTTACATTGTTAGTATAAGGTCCTATAAGTCCAGTCATGGATTTTTTTAATTTAATGTCATGTAAACTTGAACAAAGAGTGAGACAGTCTATATAGAAATAGAAATGAAAAACCCAACATGAATAAATATCCCAATGATATAATGGAAAACCTCATGGAGAGGGGTATAAGGATTAAGGTCGTAGTTCTTGGAACAATGATGGGGGTGTTATAACTCCTTAAGAATTTAAATTATATATTTTCATTTAAAATATAATGTATCAAATATCTTTCTTCACATGCAACACCAAACCAAAATGAACCACAAAATGTTATATTACGATTAATATGTATCCAAATAATTGGTGGGTAAAAATAGAGTTAACCTAATTATGAAACATATATATATAAATCAAGATAGAGGTCATTATAAAAACTATGGAACTGATAAAAATTAAATTTTTATAGCTAACTGACAAATAAGAATGGCTTTTGTTTTAAAATGTACCCCTTCTAAAATAAGCAATGATGTGCTTTGTTTTAAGATAAAAAATATAAATTTAAGAAATATATTATTGATATTAATAATATATTAACACCAAATTTATTAGTAATTTATAATAAATAAGAATAAGAATATTTAATATATTTAAAAAAGTTATTTTCCTATGAAAATATTCCTCATTATATTTTTATGATTTTATTTAAAATTTAAATTCTTGACTTATAGAATTGAAATTTGACAAATAAATGTAATAAAAGTTCATAGGAGGGGTATTACAAAGAAAAAAATAAACTACTACACCTATAAGTACTCAGGGAGACTCGATACTGAGACCTCCCATGAGACCCCACAAAGGCATAACCACTAGGCTACTCCCCAAGAATTGTTGATTAAGATAAATTTCTGAGATTTTTATAAAATAGTTGATTTTTAATTGAATAGTGAAAGTACATTTTTTTATGAAATATTTATTTAATGAGAAAAAATATACTTTTTGAGAATCAAATTTTGAGTTTAGATAAACTATGATTAACTTGTTAATGACTTAAGTAATATTTTACAAGCAAAACTACTTTTGGTCTTTTACATTAATTAAATTTTATTTTGGTAAAATTTTATTTTGGATTGATTTGAAATCGAAATAAATTTTATTTATCTTATAATAAACAAATTTATATTACAAAAATAAAAATACATCTATATTTTTACCCTGCACATAAATTTTAAGCTTAAAACTACTTTCTAAAAACAGGTACAAGCACTAATATTAAAAAAATCATAAAAATATAAATTTTATTTAATAAAATGGATTTAATATTTGGAATGATTATTTAAAAATTATATGATAATTTTTATTTTAATTTTAGGCATTAAAATTAAATTATGTGGGTAAAAATTAGTTACCACGATAAAACCAAAAATGAAAAAAATGAAAATTATAAGAGTAAATGGCATAAAAATGGTTTAAGAAATGTTTTTAAATTATTTATTAAGGTATTATAGAAATTATATCATATATAACATTCAATATTTTCATTTTTATAGTCTTATTTACATGTAAAACATGTGATCTCTTTATATTAAGTTTAAATATTTACAAAAATTCCATTCTCACCACTTATAAAAGGAATCCTTTACCACCCCTTCAAGAAAACTCCAAAAATTCAATTTAGTCTTAAAAATCTTCCATATTTAATTTCCATATAATCCTATTCCTTTTACGTGAGCCTATGGTCACAATATATTGTCCTAACACCTCCATTTCAAAGAAGTTTTCAAGTGAAAATCTATATTTTTTCCTAACTTCTTTTCATTTCATTATTCCTTCCCCAAATATATTTTTTTAGTTTATATATAATTACATTATAATTTTTTGTATAAATACTTTTATTATTCCAATATAATAACTATTAAACACCTTTTCCAATTCCATTAAGATAAATAAAATTTCCACTCATGCATTGTGTGGAATGTCACCTCTACGAAGTAACGACTTCCATTTTTCACCAATGCCTCTCTTCACTAATTATTAGGGTGAAATAGAAGAATAAATTTGACATGTATATATATATATATATATAATAAAATCATGATTATGAATATATAAATTATAATCCACCTTTTTTCCCTCTCATTATTCAAGAAATAACAACGTTAATCATGTATTGTGCGGACTACCGCCTCCACAAAGTAATATATTTTATTTTTCATTAAAATTATTTATTATATATTAAAATCTCTCAAAATATTATTAAAATTAATATATTTATATAAATAATATCAATATAATTTTTATATAATGATATTATTTCAAAATAAACCAATTTCATAATCATAATCATCCATTAATTATGGTATGTTCATGTTTGGGTTGCTCTAACACCTACTTAAACAATTCCATAAAATAATATCATGGATTAATAAAAAGTAAATTAAAAATAATTTATTATATAAATGATTAAATAAAGATTTTATTCTGGTTCTATAATGATAACATTAACATTAAACTACTTAATTAGGATACCAGCATTCATTCATTAAAAATAATCATATCATGTTCATCTCTGATTTTATCTTTAAGTATTATAACTAAAACACTCATATAATGAAACAAAAACATTATAAATAATTGAAAATAATTGATTATAGTATCTTATATTATATTTTTATGATTAAATTTGTGATATGAATGAGTAACAACAACGCTATTACAAAACTAGTTCAAAACGATCAAGATTACTCCCACACAATATTAAAAATATATAATAACTAATATACATAAATAAAATGATTATAGATTAATCTCATAAAAGGATATGTATATAAATATGGTTCTAAAATAGGATATTATGATAGTAATTTTTTATATACATGAAATTCGAACTCTTTAGTGGAATTCAGAAATTAATATAAGGGCTTCCACTATCAAATTTTTACCCATTGTGACATATTTCTTATTATACACTGTGAATTATTTGGAATGGTGTATCTAATAACACTTAATATTTTGTAACATGATCATATAATTATTCTTTTTATTAAATTTTTTATTTGAAATCATATCCCTCAATGGGTATTGACTTGAATGTTTCTACGGTCACAGGGGTTTCTTTGTCTTATTTTCAACTCCGTGAGATATGTTTAATATTGTGAACCATAATTTTTTAATATAGTGTACTTATTTACCTATTTATTACATTTATTTAAATACTTTATACTTTATAATATTTTAATGTCCATTTCATGATCTCCCTCTTAGGGTCTTTTTATTATTATGTTACAAATATCATGAGGATTTTAATACCAATCTAATTTTCAATTAGAGACTGTTTCTTAAAGATAATTCATCTAGTGAATTTATTTAATTTTATATCTAAATACCCTATTATTTTATTCTTATTTGGTTATTATTTGGGTTTTATTTATCATATACCTATTTCATTTTCCCCTTGTATCATTATTAACCCATTGTAATGAAATAGACACTACCTTTTCTTTTCGATTGGGAACCACACTTTTTTCATGTCCATATTCATTAGATACTTTATATAATTCCCTTATCTATGACTCAATAATTTATTAATTTAATTTTCTAATAATTTACCTTTTTATAAAATTTTAAATAAATATTTAACATATTTTCTATGGTTTTATTCATCAAAGTGTGAAAATAATCACTTTTTAACTTTTTTTATGTGAACACATCTTTCTGCCAATTTTTTATTTTCCATAAATCATACTATATATGCCTTCATGGTTTCTCAAAAAAATGTTACTATTCTTTTTTTATAAAGTAATTTTTTTAAAATATCAATAATATTTCTTATTTCCAAAGTGATTTTTCTAAAACTCCAAAACTTATTTTACATCTAAGTCATATTTCTTTAAATTATCATATGTTTTGTCAAAATAAGTTATTAAAATGATACCATACACCTTATTTGTCTATATGTATTATGTAATGTTATTTTATATCAAAAAAATATCCATCACTATCATTTTCTTTCCAAATCATCCTCTTCTATAGGCATGATTTTTCTTCAAATGTATATCCTTTATAAACACTCTATATTTCATTCCTTTGATTAAATGTTGTTCACCTAGATTCCAAACATCAATTGATTAAGGAAATTATTGAATTTACTATATACCCTTACTCCATATGGTGTTATTTTTAGGGATGACTACATAGAAAGATATTCCATTTATTTATTGGGGAAATATTGACAATCACAATACTTGTTATTTCAATATGAATGTTTATTGGTTACTAAGGAAAGTTGATTATGTATTTTATAATTTATTCATTACATAATATTATGAATGGGTTCGAATTAATTAATGTTTTTATTGGTCAATAATAACACCAAAATTCCTCTATAGGTCTCATGAGACAAACTATCTTTGGTATTTTTGTGTATGCCATCCCATAAAAAATTCATAGATATAGGGCCTTGATCATAAGATCGTAGTGTCTAAGATCATGATGTATTATCCTAGGGCATGAAATTATTTTTTAGGAATTATGCATTTCATCCCTAAGGAACCAGTTATTGTTATCCATATGTTTATTTATAGATATTTTAACAATGGATATGTTATACTCGTAGTTTATTTTTATTATGGTATTATCTTTATTTTATATTCATATCATATTATTTATTCTCATTTTATGATCACTAATGATCTTTGATTATAATCACTTATGTTTACCCTTACTAATAATTTTAGCTCACCCCTTTTTATTTTTATATTTCCCTAGGTTATGAAGAAATATATTACATGTGATATTTCTAACAAAAAAGTTTGTGTGGAGAATTTATTAGATATATTTAAGACTTATTATGAATTATATGGTTTCTTATATAGTGAAAAAAATTCCCATTAGTATAAAAATATAGAGGATTTATTAGTTTATAATTTCTCCAAGTTCTATAATTCTCTAAAACTAAAAGTTCAAGGTAATTCATTGTAATTTTTTCTTTAATTCATGTGATTATGGGATATTAATGTCTCAGAATCTATATTTATAATCAAATCTTTTATGTGAGGTATGGGATTTTAGCACTGCATTGGAGAGTGCGGGTATGGGACCCTATAAGTGTGATATCACAACCCATATGATGCCAATAGTTTAATATTTTCAAGAATTTTTTCTTGAGTTTCAATGATTTTAAATAAACCATTTTGATTAATTTCTATAAAAAATAACATTTATTTGTTTTGTGAATAATTTGGAATTTAATTATTAAATGGATTAAATCTATAATTTTGGTGTCTTTATTCAGATTAGATTTTTTAAAATAAATACTACATTTTATTAAGGTGATTTAATATTATTATAAGATTCACATAGGTGTTTTTCAAATGGTTGAGTTGAATAGATAAATTTCTATTCTAATTTGAGGAAATATAGAATGTACATTGTTATAGGATTGAATGATGAATATTTTATAATGGGACAATCATATGAATTTTCAAATATAAATTATCTAAATTTTTTATTTCAATAATCTTTTGGTATCAATCATAATCCTATGGTCTCAATTGTAATCCTTTACTCTCCAATATTATGCCTTTGGTCACTGATCATAATCCTTTCCTGAGATATCATAATACTTTGTCATTATTGTAAGGATTCTTGATCATAAGTTATTATTATTGATCATAATCCTTTGGTCCTAATATTTAGACTTTATCACCAATCATATGTCTTTGAGGGCACGTAAGTATTTGTATTGCACGACACCTTATCATCCAATGTATATTTTTATTTCAAGAATCACTTTTTTGAATGGGGGGTAAATAGGAACCTAAACCAAAGACACCCAGTTGAAAAAGTCACACCACATAAGAAATTATCATCCCTTTCCAGTATAATTTAAAATAGGTCAAACCCTTTACCTGTACAGGATCCAGTTGAATGTTGAAATATCCTTTTTTGGATCATCCTTAATGAGGTACTCAAAAGGATAATCCATCTTATTCTAGGTCTGAATGTACACCTATAAATTTATTTTACTTTAATTTATTCTGGGATCCAAGATCATATCCTGTTTTTTGATCCAAAATCATTAATTCATATTGAGTTCCACTCAGATCTCTCTCTTATAAATTTTATAGACCTCTTCTTTAGGAACGTTGATGCTGAAGGACTTCTCCAACATCTTCTCCTTGAAGTGTAGAAGCAACACCAAGCCATTAGAGATGTCATACTCCTCCCTCCCTGGATCCACATAGGTATCCTTAGTTTCCTCCCTTCAAACTAGCGGTTCTGATTCAGTTATACTCTCATCTTTATCCTCCTATGACTCATTCAATAAAGTTGATATTTTTTCACCCATCTTGAATAGATCATGAACTACTCCTCCTGTAATTTTCAATGCCACCGACCTTTCTGAAAACTCAAAATTATTTATTTTTTTTATGACCTAGTGAACAATGGATTTTATATATTTTAATAGTATTTGTGGTGTCTAGATTCTAATAATAGGAAGAAACTACAAATCTATAAAAGGAGTAATAAGCTAAAATTTGTGGTTACATGCTGGAGATTGGAGAATTTAGTCTCACTCAATTTCTATCACTATGTTTTATTTTCTATTTTTTATCTTTTTAATTATATATCCTTATCCATTCATATCCACTACCCTTTATATGGAGGGGGTAAACCATGAGTGACTATAGAAGGGAGGATATATCTTTTTTAATGCTTGATTCTTTTCATTGTAATGAATAAAAACTCTAAATTTTTCTTGTTGAATGGTTTTGATATTCAATTTTAGTTCTTAATATCTGACATGCTTGTGTTTTGTTTTGGTTATATTTATTGTTTATTTATTTTTTTGATGATTAATTATCTCCCTACACTCAGTTTCAATATATATATAGTATAATATGTTAATCTATGTGGTGAATCACTTGATTTACATGAGCATATGTGAAAGAGTTGGTAATTACACATTGTTTTTTAGGAATAAGTTTTAGTGGGGTATTTTCTAAGTAAATTGGGGGTAATTATTTATATCACTTACACATATGGGAAATAGGGTAGACTAATTATAGTTCTCTGATAATTTTAGTCTCGCCATAACAATTAAACCTAGGGAAAGTGGTGAAGCTATTGTGGTACCTCTTCATCCATGTAGCTAATAATAAGAAAGATAAAATAATTAAGAGACTAGGATAGAATTAAAATTTGGAATCCAAACTTGACCCAATCTTCCTTCTCATATAATTGTTTTCAATCTCTTTTATCATTTCCATTATATTTTTTAAAATTAATTTTTTTTTAAAACAAACCAATTTATCATCAATTAATAAGTGAAAACTGATTTTTTACACACCTCTATAGGATACAACCTTAGGATTCCATTATAACTATATTTAAATTAGGTAATATATTTATTTTTATACACCTCACAATATGTGTTCATCAAAACTTGGAATTGTTTCTATGGTGGTCATTCCTAAAATAATAACAAAAAAATCTAACCTTAAATTTTCATGAACATATCCTACAATAAAAAACTATTTGATTTTGAACCAAAAATAGAAATAACTATTTTAAAATGGTTGATGAACCTTAATTTGTAATAAGACATTGAGTAATTGAATCATGTATTCTCAAGTGAAGCTTCAAGTATTCACTTTAAACCGATTATCATAGCTGGTAGTACTAATCATACCATATGAGATTTATGTTCTGCATTGTGTATTCATCAAAACAACCAAATTTATTTGATTTCATTGAAAAATTATTTTAAAAATAAAATTATCTTAATTAAACTATTTATTAAATTTCATATTCTGATATTGAAGATCCAAACAAACACATCAACGATTTCAAACTGGAATGTTCAACCTCGAAACTAATAGGGGTAGTGGACGAGTAATTCAAGTAGAGGGAATTCCATTTTTTACGTGATGGAGATGCAAAGAAGTGGACATATATCCTACAACCTGGATATGTACATGACCAGGATGAAATTTATAGATTATTTCTTTATATATTATTCACTACCTATGGGAGTACTTCCATTAGGAAGGATCTTTATTATATCTGACAAGTTAATGGATAGATTATCTATGTGTATTGGGAGAGATTTAGTAAGCTATGTGCCAGTTTCTCATAAAAATTAATATAATAGAACTACATCCTAATTTTATTTTACCATGTCTTACTTTAAAATGGTAGAAACCTATTAGATACCTCATCTGGAAGAGTTTTGATTAATAAATCACCAGTAAAATCCAAATGCCTAATTGAAAATATTACACAAATCTTATAATAATATATACAAGATGTATTGCTTTAAAGGGTATACATGAGGTAAGAACATATAACTCATATCCATTTTTAGAATTTATACATGAAGAGATAAAATATTTGGTGAGATAGATGTATTTTAAATAAACCAATTAATAAAAAATATAGAAAATTTATGTGGTTTATGTTATTCACCTCATCATTTTTCTTAGAAATGTGTTGAAGTACAAGGAATGAAGAGTTGTGAAGTATCCATTTACATAAATATATTTAAAAAATAATAATTATGTAGAGATCCTAATTAATTATAGTATGGATTTAGTAATCAATAAAACCAAGATCAACCACCCTACTAACATAAGTACCCCAAACAACCCTGATTCATATAGAAAAACCAAAATTACCAACACTTAAATCCATTCCAATGGTAAATCAAGAAACCATAAAAAAAACCTTCATAAAAAAAACCCTATAACTTATAATAACATATACCCTATGAACATCCTTTATCTAGTGTATAAAAAAAGTACAACATTAAGAAGGAGCTAAAGTTGAGAAACATATGAATGTTTTGAGAGAATTTAGAAACTATCTCAGTGGCATGGTATATATTTTATCCAAGTATTTAGGGAAATTAATAGCTTATAACATCCTGAATATTTTGGAGAATTTTAGTATGATAACCACCATGAGAAACTAACATATTCACCCCATGACCACTTCCATGCATGAAGAAAATCAAATTGGTAGTGAGTAAGAAGGATCTGAAAACCCTGAACCTAAAAAAACAAAACTCAGAACTGAATATCATGAATAATATTAAAAAAACCAATATAAAAATTCTAGTAATAATTTTTAAAACCATACCTATGAAAAAGAAAACAAGGTAGAGGATAAATATTAACCAAAGAATAATAAAAGACCAGTGGAACCATGGTAATGGTAGTAAAGGGAGAAGAAGTATCTCCCACTTCTATTTGTATTCGGGATGTTTCAATCTAAGAAGAATAATGAATAAATCCAAAGGAAATTCTTTGAAACATTTTATAAAGTTGTGATTAATATTTCTCATTCTTTTATCCCATAAAAAATATCAAAGTATGCTAAATTTATTAAAGAAATGTTCACCAAGAAAATGAGGTTTATAGGGAATGAAAGGGTGAACTTAAGAATAAGTGTATCATCCCTAATAACACCATAATGTCCTACAAATTTTCATGAACCAGGGTCATTATATATCCCTTGAACTACTAGTTTATATATTTTTCAAATGATTTATGTGTTTTAGTTGATTTGATAAATGTTATGCCCCACTCATTGTTTATATCTTTGTGGATGAGAGACTTAAAGACTACAAGAGTGGTTTTTATTCTTCAAAATAAATATAATATTTTTTCCCCATGATTATTGGAAGATGTAATCATAAGAGTCAAAGATAAAATTTTCCCAGCTAGATATTATATGCTGAACATGTAAGAATATAGAGAATAAGGTAAATCAACTATCATTTTGGGGAGGCATTTCTTGAATATGGTCAAGAAAAATCATCAATGTACATTAATGAAAACTCACCATGGATTTTGGAGAAAACATTTCCCATTTGAACATCTTTGAATACATTAAGTAACTGTCAGCTGAATATACACTCCATGCATTTTCCCACTTTCAAGAGGCTAAAACAATTGGATACCTAGGTATTTTTTCTAAATTTTTATCACTTAGAAAAAAAATAATGATTTAGATACCTATAAATTATTAAGTTATATATAATTTTAGAGAATCCATTTTCAAATTAAAGGTTGAAGTAGATTTTATGTTTTTTGATTGATTTGATATTCTATTTGATGATGTGGTGGATTTCATTTTATCTTGTATATGGGATGTATAATATATGGATGTGAGGAACCCCAATATGATTTCACCTATATAACAATCCAAAAATCTAGAACTAAAACCTTTACCCATATATTTGAAGTATATATATTTGAAGAAAGGATAAAAAACTAGTGATAATTACCAAAAACCTACCCTTTAACCAATAATAAAAATTGATTTAACTTTTGAAAGAAAATGTAAAATCAATATAGTATTTTTTAGGTGATATCCCAAGAATTAACCCCAAAATATTCTCCATTAGTATTTATCAGGAGGAGAATTATAGCCCTGTTATGAAAACCAGAATAAGGATGAATACCATCATGATATAGGGAGTTAAAAATGATATAGAAAGGATTTTAAATGTTGACATAATCTACCCCATTTTAGACTCATAGTGGGTTAGACCCATCCATGTAACCCCAAAGAAAACGGGACTAGATATTTTGAAGAATGAGAAAAATGAGTTAATTACTATGATAATTCAGAACAATTAGATAGTTTGTATAAATTATAGGAAACTAATTGGGGTTAGTAGGAAATATGATTTCATTATTCCATTCATTGACTGGATATTGGAGTCATTGGTAAAGATAACTCACTACTACTTCTTAGATGGTCTCTTAGGTTATATCCAAGTACCTTTTACTCCTAAAGACTTAGATATGACTATTATTAAATATCCCTTTGGTATATTTTCTTAGAAGTTAATTTCATTCATATTTTGACCTTCCTTAGGTATATTTTGGAGGTGTATGGTAAGTATATTTTATGACCACATTTAAGACCGCCTAGAAGTATTCTTGGATGATTTTACAGTTTTTAGTAATTAATTTGATCATTATTTGAATAATCTTGAATGTTTTTTAAAAACATGGATAAAAATGACTTAGTTTTTGACCTTTGAAATGTGTCATTACATGGTAATAAAGAGAATAATCTTAGGGAACTAAATTTAACAAAAAAAAATACTTGAGGTTGATAGGTCAAAAATTTAAGTGATAACTTCATTACCATACCCCACTTGTGTAAAACATATAAGATCTTTTCCAAAACATGTAGGTTTTTATAGTAATTCCATCAAATACATTAGTAAGATTTATCTACCAAATTAAAAATTAATTTTAAAGATATTCTTTTTTATTTTAATGATGAGTGAAGAACATATTTTCTTGAATTAAATATTATGTTAATCACCCCACTAGTGATGCATCCACCAAATTAGAAACATACATTTAAGCAACTTTGTAATACTCAAAAATAATCATTGGGGGTGTACTATCCCAAAAATTTAATGGTATGACTAAATTCATTTTATATTCCTGAATAACTTTAGATTCCACCCATGTGAACTAAAAAACCATATAAAAATAGTTTCGTGAAATTATGTTTGCTTTATATATATTCAATTCTTATGTTTTTGGAACTAAAGTCACTGCATTTTTTGATCATTCAGCCCTTAGATATTTAATGAATAAGTTATATGAAAAGGCTATGATAGTTAGAAAGATGTTACAATTTCAATAGTTAAATGTGGAGATCAAGGACAACGAATGAGTTAAAAACAAAGTGGATGATCACATGAGTAGACTTCCTGATACGGCTGAAATATAAATTCCAATTAAAGACCCATTGAATGATTCCATATTAAGGTAGTAGTTATATTTAGTTGAATGATATGTACCCTATCATTCTAATATGGTAAATTATTTGGTAACTTCTAAGGTACTATCTCACTTAAATCCTCAAAAAAGTAAAAGTATTTAATCTGAATCTATAGTCTACTTTTGGGAAGATCTATATCTATGGAAAATTTTTAATTATCAATTGATAGAAAGATGTTTTTTTTCAAGTTAAATTGAACCAGTTTTTAAATTTTTTCACATTTTAGCCTATATAGGTCACTTTGAACCTCAAATTACATTAATAAAAGTTTTATAATATGTAATTTATTAGCCTATAATGCCTAAATATTCATAAAGTTTTTGTAAAAAACTTCAAATATTTTCGGTTTTCTATAAATATTTCTAAAATATAATAAATTTCTAAGAAATACATCATTTGTTATGAAATATTTATAGTCTAGGTGTCATGAACCAACCCATCGGGGCCCACCTGGCCCGTGGAAGGATGATATGAAACTACACCAATACCACCTTCATATTTTAGGGGCTGTAAACAAGCACAAAAAATCATAACTAAAATAGGAGGCCTTTTTTTAATGTACCTATACACATTTACCCAATCATGTCCATACATAAGTTTAGATAAATAAAAATAAAAGATGGTAACATCTAGAGTAAAAACCATAAATGTAATAATATTTAGTTAATATAAAAGAGTGTTTCAAATTTAACCAAAATCTAAAGGGGGGAAGTACATTACCAATAAAAAAATTAATCCCAACATGGAAACAACTTGAATAAAGTAAGCTGAGAAAGTCTGATTCTAGATCTCTATGCCCCAACCACCGTACATGATTATATTCATCTAGGTTTCCCTATTCTTCTCTAAAATCTCAATTTACCTATATTTAATTTGTATAAGACATGAAATGTGTAGGAATAGACCATTCAGGGTTGACTATATACCTACCTAGTAGGATGCCACAAAAAATGGAAAGGGAGTGATAAAAGACATGATAGAAGTAGTCATCTCATTACAACAAAGGTATTTCAATAAGTATATGAGACAAGAAACATAACACAAAACCTATATATGATCAATAAGACACCCAAACAAGAGATAAATGTGATCTCTATCTCTATATCCATGCTAGGAACAACTAGTCTACCAACATTCCCAAGAGTCCATCATTAATCCCCAACATCTCATGTGTATGTTTGAAGAAGCAGCCATGTAGAGGACCCAAACCTCTCCATTGTACTACACAGTCGAGGGGGGGGAATATCCAAGGTATATAACCCATGTCTTGATACAAGATGGGGGAACCATTTAGTAGATAGAGGACTTATTCCCTAACATGGCAGGATGGTTCCACTCCGAATCTGTAAAACATGTGTGGAGAACTCATTCCCTGGTATGACAAGGGAGTACCATATCCATGGATAGGGGACCTATGCTCTGGTATTATAAGGGAGTATTTTCTCTATCTTAAAAATGACTATAGAGGACCCACACCCAATTAATGTAGGGCAGTACCATATCCATGGATAGGGGACCCCATCTCTAGTGTGAAAAGCGAGTGTTATGTCTATATGCACAATGGGTATGGAGGACCCTCACCCTAGTATGATAGGGGAGTACCATCTCCATGGATAGAGGACATGTGGCCTGGTGTGTTAGAGGAGTACCGTCTCTATCTAAACAACGACTATGGAGAAACCACACCCTGGTATGATGGGGAGTACCATCTCTATGGATAGAGGATTTATACGCTGATACAACATCAGAGAACAATCTCTATCTAAACTCTATAATGATCATTCTTGATCACTTCCATTATCAAGCACCCCTTAAATAATCATCATGATCTAAACATCTCATATCATATCTCAAAATCCACTAAAAAGGCCACCAACATGTTCCATAGGGAAAAACACATAGTATAGGCTACTTGTGGGAAAAAATCCAAGTCAAATGAGAAAATACAAGAGGGAGATGTTATGGATCGAAAATATTCAGCCTGAATGGGGGTCTGCATGGTGTGTAACCCCACCTCATACCTTTTCTTGTACCTAGACATTCATGGGTACTGGGACATGCTCATGTACTCCCATAGTACATTGTGTATCTAGCCAAAGTCCTGATGAATATATTAAGCTCATCGTCAGTCCATTGGGATAAAACATCATACCACCATTACAATATTGAAAATGCACATAAATAGAAAAATTGATAATATTATTATGATCCACTGGAAAAAACACTTGGGATAGGCTATTCACTTTCCAAAATTGTTAACTCGGTGAAAAAAATGCATTTCACTGCATCACTCTTGAACGATTTTTTGTAGACCGGATCCATGAGTCTAAATTAAATACACAATATTAGTCTTTCAATTTCTACCTCAATTTTAGTATCATGATTCTTTATACAGTTCATCATTATGACATCATATGGAAAGATACGTCAGATACTAGATTTTGTAATACTAATAATAATAATATTATTATTATTATTATTGAACATTTCATGGACCTAATCCATGAGTCAAAAAATGGAATCCATCACTGGTATTGAATCATCCATCTCAGTAGCATGATCATGATTCCACAAATGTATTTATAATATGATTTCTTGGATAAAAGGTAAAACTAATTCAAGATTCTTTAGCCAAAAATAATAATCTTATTATTTTATTCTTATTATTTTTGTAAACATTATTCAAATAAATCCTTCATTCTAGGAAATCCCCTTATGCTCCTAACACTTATCTCTCTTAAAATTTGTCTTATTATCCAATTTAATAGTAATGATAATGTTAAAATTATTATTATTACGTTAAAAGAGATTATAAAATATAAATTTAATGGGTAGGGAACACCCCCACCTACCCTTAGGTGCATAGGTCGTTTCCTAATATATTATTTTTTCATTATTGTTATTATTATTATACTAATCACTCACCTCCTATTCTTATTCAACATATTACATTGAAACCCTAACCATAAGGCACCACAACATGGATTCTCATCCCATGTAGCTCCTCCTCGTATGACATCCCAAAAATCACACCACCATCATGTCACCTTCACGCCCCCTTACATGGGCCACCCCAACATGTGACCTGGAGTCTCATGATGCATATTCCAACCCATGTAGAACATATATCCATTCTTGATCATTGTTATATGACATTGCATCTTGATCTCATAGTAAAGCGTGAAACCATATCTATGGAATCAAACCATTTTTCTAAAGATTATTTGTGTAATGATATATTTTTGGGTATTTTCAAACTGATGTACAAAATAAAAAACCGTAAATGAATGGTGGAAGAAAAAAATATAAAACAAATTTAATAATGAAACTCATCCATTATTTTGGTTGTCCTCGATATGTTTCCATTATAATTATGGACAATGATCTATAATAATTAATAAATTGTGGGGAACATGCGAAAAACAATTATCGAAGATTAAAAGCCGATATAATTCATCCTCAATATTTTAATCAAAAAAGGAAAAAACAAAATTGATGATTCCTACCTCTATTAAGTATTGATAAGTGATGAGGAATGCATCCTCTAGTGATGAAGGTGATATGTTGCGTACGCTTCTTTTGAATTCACCTCGATCTGATCATTGGTCATCATCTGATCTCATTCCATCAATGAAGCTCATCAGATCTCATCTCAAAAACATATTAGGGTTATGAAACTAACCATGGTGAAATTTCATAATGACATATTTATATAGTATATTTAGGTTAGTCTATTTAATAAAATAATAAATAAATATTTCAATTTATTTAATTATTTCTCCCTTGTTGGTGCTCAAGACAAACACCTGACGCTGACGAAGGTTATGTCACACCTATGCTAAAACCCATGTTTTGGACTCAATGATGGTCTCATATTTCCCATATAAGTCCATTTTTGTGTGTTATTTGGGTTAGAGTTATTAAATAAATTAATTAAATTAATTAATATATCCAATGAACTCGCTAACGGCTTCTTTAATAGAACTTCTTGGGTATACCAATCTTAGGTTTCACTTAGGGTAAACCTCGTGCTCTAGATTCAACTGTGGTCTCAGATTTTTTATCTGAGGCTCTGTTCATGATTTATTATACTTTTTTAGGAAAATTGTACATGTGAGATAATAATATATTTAATATTTTTATAAAAATAATTTCAGGATCAGTGGGTCTTGGAATATCGCATCGTCTTAACGCCCGGCTCGAAAAATATTCCTAGGAATTTTCCAAAGTCTTACATGGTAAAACAAGAGTCTCCACATTATTCTTTTATTCAAATAATTTCATCTCCTAAAATAAAAAACCAATAAAAATGTGGGGATACTAATAACATATCTATTTATCTCACTCTCATTTCCTCTCCAAGATCTCAAGAGGCTAAAACAAACCTGTTAGAACCTGATTCTTATCCTCCACCTGCTGACATGTGAGACATCAAGAGAAGAACTTAGTTTCACTTCATCTCATTTCATCCCACCAAAACTATCATTGAATGTCACTATGCATCTTCTCTACTCTAGGATGTATATCCAAAGGATAATTTTGAAACTCCCCCATCATTGCCTCTCACAATGTGACTGGAACTACCAATCATCCCTAGAAAAAGATGACACAATTCCATTCATCAGAAAATCCATCTAGTGAATATTCTGAGGATATGTAGTCACACAATATCATCTAGATGATATCCCAAATTTCCCCCCTAACTCACTGAGGAAGCATAGAGGTAACAACCATCGACCAGAGGTATGTTGCACCATCTTACCCACAAGGTTTAGCTGTAAAGATGTAAACTACTCTATCACCTCGCTCGACAATAGTAGATGAAAAACCTCACTATGATTATATACAACCATCTCCATGCCCTGGGTGGCCCTCAAACTCACACCACATCATCCTTTGTAGGTTATACTATCCCTCTCATGTATGAGAAGTCATATCCCAATAAGTGGAACTTCGAATCTAAAATAGACTCCATGAGATCTATCATTTTACTAGTACTCCCAAAGCATGTATAGAACCATCCTCCTATGTATCACATGATCCAACCCATATGTCGAGTACATTAGGGTACCATCGTAGAATACTACCATGAAATGATCTAGGAAAGGTTAACAATTTGGATCATATGTCTTGAGAACTCTTCTAGGGTGTTCAACACATCAAAGGGTATCACCAAGAACTCCAAGAAATCGTAATGGATCAAAGAAGACACACTTGGTGCATCCACCTCTCAAACATGTAGCTAGAGATAACCCATCCAATTGTCAAACTCTATAAACCACTTCTCCATAATCTACTGGTCAAGGAAGTCATAAATTCTAAAGGGTAAATTCTCCTTCCATACAGTCACCGATATTGGGTGATGCCAATCCACACATGACCTCAATATATCATCTATCTTTTGGTGAACAACACAACACTACACCAGAAAACACATTGGGTCTTATAAAGCACCCACTCAGTAGAATCCTCCAACCGAACCTCTATCTCTCATAGTTATATGGGGTCATCTGATAAACTAGTGTAGATATCAGGTCTTACCTAGTGAAATTCAATGAATAAAACAAACTATCAATGGTTTTGTAAACCTAAAACAACCTCAAAATGGATTTCATCATACTCCTACATCATTAAAGGATGTTTAAATCTCATCGAATCTACTTCCCCTTGTGTAATATTAGCTAATATGATAAGAAAGTGGATATAACCTCCTATGAATGAGCTCTTCCTACCATACCAAAGGATCACTCCTTATCAAAGAAGGAGAACTCCATCCCAAAAAATTGGAAGCACTATTACACACACTAGTGTCAATAATATGATCATATATAGTAAGAAACGGGCCCATACTAAGGAAAACATAGTAAGGTCTCATTTCCACTTTGAAAATATTTCATATAAGTCTCTCTCTCCTAGGGTTAGTCCATACAATAGACTAAAATGTGTGATCACTAATCCTCTCTATAGGATCCTCTAGTAAAAGGGTAAAGAAAAAGGTCCCCAATAGTATCTCTAGGTCTCAAATAGGGACTAAATCTAGGAAAATGTGGTTTGTAACATTGTTCCTAAACTACAACTGGAGCAGTGGAGACACATGTCGTACCCCAAAACACACTCAAATCCATTGAGCAACAATGTCTTACTGCCTAAAACTATTCATTCACTTTACCTCCTAATCACCACAACAAAATATTACTCCAACACCTTAGAAAATTAGAAGGACCTAAAATTCACAATTCAATGAAACTCATCCACCACACCTTGACACTATCCACTTTGGGACAACACTGATTCATCCCTATGATTTTAGATCATGCCACAAGAATGAATCTTAGTGGGCGAATCTCCCATATTCCATGAATTTATAAATACATTTTAGAAGTCAATAACATAGGGGTCTACCAATTCTTTAGTACCCTCAGTTTCGGGTACATAACCCCCTTCCTCATGTTTTTTTAATTGGTGTGTCTTTGAGAGAGTTTCCATAACATAAAGAGTTTCCTTAAAATAGAGAGTTTCCATAAAATAGGGAGTTTCCATAATATATATAGTTTCCAAAAAGTTGGGTGTTTCCATAAATTGGGGTGTTTCCATAAAGTGGGTGTTTCCATAAAGTGGGGTGTTTCCATAAAGTGGCGTGTTTCCATAAAGTGGGGTGTTTCCATAAATTGGGATGTTTCCATAAAAAGGGGTAAAGGTGACAGATGTAAGAATTTGGGGGGTTTTTTAAGGATTGTTAGGACCAAAAAGAAGGTTTAATTATCCATACATGGTTGGCACAAACCGTGGGGTCAAATCTTGCGCAGAGGTCAAATTAAGATCCTATTTTCATAGAGATTACTCGTTTTTTCTCTATTTATTTTGTTTTAGCATCAAAACTCCCCTACATTAATATTACTCTACCTAGAAGGATAGATAACCCTCCACACAAGAGTTTAATCCATTCCGGATCATTCCCTTGGGGATTTCGAGTCTGAATCTTGAGGTATGTCACCATTCTTTACGGAATTGTCATGTTTTCTTAGATCTGCTTAGATCAACTTCTATGATCTTTATTATTTCTCAGATATGAACCTATAGTGGGTAGATCTATGTTTTTGTATGCCAAATAATTCAATGTTGAGTCATGATATTTCTATGATTATATATTTAAGGCTACTCTTGTAGAATCGACCTAATTTCTTGTGTGTTCTCCATATGTTGTTAAAGTTTTGACAAAACCATTTCTATGCGAAAGCATTTCAATTCCAAATAATTTCAATGAAACTCCATTTTTATTGAAAACCATTTCTATTGAAAACCCATTTTTCATCAACCATTTATCAATTCCAGAAAATCCATAATTTAAAATCATAATTTTAAATTCATGAAACTAAACCCCCATTGCAGAACACCCTTTGCGTGATTTTGGTGAATAGTTGTGCAAAGAGGGTTGAGTTTCATGAATTTAAAGTGATGATTTTAATTTATTGATTTTCTGTAATTGATAAATGGTTGATGAAAAAAGGGTTTTCAATATAAATGGTTTTCAATAAAAATGGAGTTTCATTGAAATGGTTTGGAATTGAAATGGTTTGGCATTGAAATGGTTATGAGGGAAATGGTTTTCAATAAAAGAGGTATTTTTATTGAAAGGTTTGTTTTTGGATTGATATTTGGGCATATGTGGTGTGTGTTCATGTTGCATATATGAGTCTGGGTTGAAATATGACCTTGTGGTCAGTGCTAAAGGTTTAACGGCACTTGAGAATTGCATATACGGTGTTTGGTTGAAATATGAACTTATGATCGGTGCCAAAGGGTTAATGGAACATGGGAAAAAATTAACTTGTGAAGAATTGGTAGATCGATTAGAAACCGCTCATGAGTATGGAACTGTCATAATATAGCATGCATGTTTGGTTGCATGGGTTTGAGGAATTGTTGGGTATGCCGATATAGGGATATTGGGGAATAGTTGTAAAGATTGTTCTATTATTTTTGTCGGAAAATATTCTGCTTGAAAAATTGTTTTCAATTGCACTTGTACGGTTTTGGTAATGAATGGTTTTGGAAACTTCTGTATATTTAGTTATAAACTTCTTTTGAGAAATTGTTTTATATAAACCAGTTTATATAATTGTTGGAGGATCGTAACCTCCCTCTCCATGAAATAGAGAGTTTCCATGAAATAGAGAGTTTCCATAAAATAGAGAGTTTCCATAATATAGAGAGTTTCCATAAAGTGGGGTGTTTCCATAAAGTGGGGTGTTTCCATAAAGTGGGTTGTTTCCATAAAGTGGGGTGTTTCCATAAATTGGGATGTTTCTATAAAAAGGGGTAGAGGTGAAGGATGGAAGAATTTGGGGGTTTTTTAAGGAGTGTTGGGACCAAAAGTAAGGATGCATGCTCCATACATGGTTGGCACTATCACACCCGAACATCTTAAATTAATTATATTTTACTAATTATTGGCTTCGGGTCCCCATGCTAATGTTCAGGTTGGGTCCTAGTTTAAATTTTGTGACATTTACTAAGTTCATACAGTTTCGGACCCGTGCGATGTCACCGCACAGTGTGCGGTAGCCACATCGTTAGCCCGGGTGTCGTGCAAAGGTTTAACGACTAAAATAAATAATGTTTTTTTATAATTAAATCGGGTTGAATGTTCATTTTGTAATAAGAATAATATTGCTATTTAATTAATAATATTATCATTTCTAAGGTGTTACTATTTTATTGCAATCAATTTTTATTATTATTATCATCTTAATTATTGTAAATTTTATTAACATTATTTTATGGTTCTATAATTATTATTATTATTATTTATATTATTATTATTTTTATTATTTATAGTTTTATTATTATTACTTTTGTTAATTTATTTAAATGAAAAAAAACTCTAACCTAAACCCTAATACCCGGCCAAGCCTCCCCCCTCCCTTTCTTTTTTTTCTGCTGCGCGAGCCCCCAGTTTTTTCCCCTTGCTGGTCGCGGCCGAACCCCCCTTCTCCCTTTCCTACGCTCAGTCGCTGCTCCCAGCAGCCGCGCTCGACGCTCCCTCCGCCTCGCCCAGCCGCCACCCACGCGCGGCCCCTTCTCCTCCGGCATAGCCGCCCCGCATTCCCCCCCTGCAGGCTTCCCGCCGTCGCCCGCCTGCTTCCCTCCTCTGCCGCAGCCCACGACCCTCGGCCTCTGGCTCCCCACCGACCTCGCTGGCTCTCCAGCGACCTCCGGCCAAGCTCTAGTGAGCCCCACCACCGGCCAGCAGCCTCTGGCCCCCTCCAGCAACCTCTGGTCGAGCTCCAGCAAGCTCCGCCTCTGTCTAGCAATGGCAACCCCTAGTCGCGCATTCTCCACTAGCCCGCAATCTTCGGCGATGACCCGTGACCTCCAGAAAAACTCCCCCGGTAAGGTTTCCCATATTATTCCTTGAACTTTTTGGTTTTTGACGAGTATAAGGTTATTTTTAGTTTTCGTCTTGGGTTCATTTTGGTTCGCATTATTGATTTAGGGTCTAATTGGGATCCCACGGGGTGCGATTATGGTGCGATTGGTGTTTGACACCAATTTTCGAGAATTTTTGACACCCAATGTAAGTTGTTCGGTGCATAAACTATTGTGGTGTTTTAATTTGCGTGTTTGATCAAATTAGTATATTATTTTACTAGTCTTCTTGGTGAGAATATAGTGTTGTTTGATGTTTAATAGGATTTTTATTGGTTTAGAAATGTGTTTATGTGTTATGAATGTTTTGATTTTATGAAAAATTTTGATGAGCCATTCGCAGTGTTTCCTAAACTGCGTTGTTGTTTTTCATGGCACGCATGGGCTAAGAAATTCTGTTTTTCACATTTGTAGTGTTTTAGAATTTGTGTTGTTGGTTTATTAAAATGTGAAAGGGTTGCAGTTGGGTTTTGGTGTGACGTCAATGTGGAGTTGTGTGCGTTTGATCATGAAAGTGTTTTTTAAGGGTTTGAAGTTGGTTTCGAGTTTTTAAAGCCGCGGAGTGTTTTCAAAAAAAATTTATAAAAATTTTAAATGATTTATTAAGTAGAATGGATGTTGCGAATTTTGTTTTGGGAAAACTTGTTTAGGTGCACATGCTTTTAAAGGTCAATTTCATCATGTCATGTGCTTTTGTATTATTTTGTACTCTGGTGTTTCCTTGAAATAACCCGGTGGCACTTTAAAATAATTAGTGAGTTGTTTTGGTGTTATGTGGTTTTTACAAACACTTTGTGGATTTTAAAGAGGTATAAATAAGTTTGATGGTGCGAGTTGTGTTTTGAAGTTATGTCGAGCTGGTTCCTTTGCGTTGGTTGTTTGTTTGGTTTGTTTTATGTCTGTCTTTGTGTGATTTTGGTTTTATGCGTTTATTGCAGCGCATTCGCAAGGTCTCCCCATGATATTGTTGTCATCAGATTGTGCTTTCTTATACGCATGTGCGAGGCATGTCGCGCCTTTGTGTTTGGACAGCGAGCCGAGGTAGGTCCCCCTCTGCACTTACCTTTAGATTTAGAATTTATTAATTTCTTGATGTTTTATTAATTTGAATAAATTGGAAATAATATAATATAATTAATTTTTATATGGTTATTTGGTGTGAAAAGAGCCATTTATTTTATACCGAACACTTGAAACATTTTCTTGACGAGCAAACACCCAGTATTGAATGAATGCCTGTTTGGACTTTAAACATAATTCACAGCATTTCAAATGTACTTCTAGTTTTAAAGTTAAATGATTTCTTCTGAAAAAGTGTTTTGAGTTTTTTGAGAAATGAGGTTTTACTTTAAAATTGGTGAAGGCCCGTTTGGCACTTTAATAAAATAGATTATTTTGGAAAACCCACTTGGGGGTGATATTTGGTGTGCGTTGATTGCGTGAGCTGTATGTGATGTTTGTGCATCGTGACTAATTAAATTACATTGTGGATGGACCCCTTTTTTTATTGCTTCTGTTGACATGGGAACCTGGCATATTGAGTGAATTTTCTGAGAATGATTGTTGCACTAGTTTAGACCAAGCACTGGCTAGTGGCCCCATAGAAGGGGAATACTGATTTATTGCTGCTATGGGGATTGGGCGCTTTGGTTAGGCCATGCAGGGCTATACCGGGTAGTAGTGTGGGCATTATTACGTCATCGAGTTAGGGCATGCCTTCAGGATGAGTCAGATGTATAGTATGTTCTGGATTGTCCATGATCTCCTAGGTTCGACCCATGTTTCTTTTAGTGTTTATTTGTATGTGGCAGACGACTGAGAGGTCGAGTTCGGTTGCTGACCTATGTGTGCCACTTTTTCAATTTCCCTTAGTGTGTGTTGGGTGTTGTGTGTGATTTTCCTTTTGACTAACAAATAAAGTTTGGATTTCAAAATTGTTCACAAAATGTTTTAAAAATGAAATGCACTTGTTTCATTCAACATTAAACTTGTTCTAAATTAGAAAGGGCAATAGACTGTTACTTTTTTTAGAAATGAAAGTGTGTGCATAAACCATATTTTATATAATTTAGTGCAAACCTAAAATTGATAAATTCGTTGTTTAATGATATGTGCATTAGGAATATAATTATTCGGGCCTACCTACTGAGTTTTAATACTCACGCCTACAGTGTTTTCTTGTTTTTAGTTCTGTTGCAGGTTCCAGCTTTAGTGTTCGCCTTGAGAAACGTTGGTTGTGGTATTGGAGAGTGACCCACGAGGTCACATGGAGTTTGGGTCGTGGTGAGGTTAGTAGCATTGCTGGTTGTTCTTTATTTATTCGTTTTTGTTCTATTTTATTTTCTGCTGTTTAGTTTATTTTCCTTTGTGAAAAATCATTCTCACCTGCTTAATTTTGATGTCTGGTACTAGTTTCCAGCCCGTGGGGATCGGGAACGGCCCTCGGGCCATGTCGCGGGCCGGCTCGAGTGACCGGTTGAGGGTCGACCCGGGTTGGTTCATGAAAAAATGGTATCAAAGGAGGCCCTTGTTATTTGGGGTGTCTAGTAGATACAGATTTGGATTGTTGGGACTCGAGAGGTAGATACGGGAAGGACGTCATGAACCCTCACCCGTTCTGCACCTCGAGTCTCCAGGGATAGTCCGGGAATTGAGTATTTGTTTTGTTCTGGTTTGTTTTTGGTTGAGGGATGACAATGGATGTAAAACGATGTCACATCGTGATCTCACATGGAGTAGTGACCCATGTGGAGTTCGGGTACACAGTTTGAATTCCTCCTAGTTGTTGACACTTACTTGGGGAATGGCCCACTACCATGTTTCCATGTTAAGTGTGACTGCTAGTCCCTCACTCCGGTGGTTTCATGTAAGTTGAGTGTTGTTTTCATTCTGGTTGGTGTAAGTGCGTTTTTGGAAATGAAAAAGGGTTTTTGAAATTGAGACTGATTTCTTTTAAATGACTTTAAATTTATGAAATGGGTTTGAAAACTGAAAGCTTTTGGTTTGGAAAACTGGAGTTTGTTTGGAAATTGGGCGAGATTGGTTTGGGGTGAAACCCCAGGTACTCTTTATGAATGTTTGCACATGTGAGAGGATGTGTGGAAAGTGCGTGTTGGTGTGTATGAATGAAAGTGGATGAAGACATGTGCAACGGTTCATGGGATTACCTGGGTGTGTTTGAAATTAAAGTCTTGACCTTGTTTTCTAAATGGGCATTTAAAGACGAAAATGGTTTTGGAAGGTGATCTTGGTTTGAAAAGTGGATATGGTACTTGGAAGATGGCATTCAAAGAAGATGGTTTTGAAATCTAAAATAAAAAGGGATTTTTCTGTGTTGTTGTTATTTTTTTGGTTTTTGAGTTGGTTGTTTTTGGATGAAAGCGCTTTTAGTGATATTACTTTGGCTTGATTTTGGTTTTGGCTTGGTGTTATATATGTTGTTCAGAAATGATTCCTAGAAAGGTACCCATAGTTGATGAATCATGCCCAGTTTTTGGTCCTTCTTGGACGCTGTCTGTCCTTCATGGTGATTGGAGTCTGTTAGAGACAATGCAGTGGCTTGAAGAAGTCGAGCGCATCTTTAGGGTGTTGGGAACTCCTGAAGATGTCAGAGTGCGTGTTGTTTTGGGTCTGTTCAAAGGTCCAGCTCTGGACGAGTAGGAGTTTTTCGCCCCGCCATTACTGCAAGTTGGGATGATGTGGTATTTCTATAAAGTCTTCTTCATTCAATGGTTTATACTTGTGGAGGTGAAGATAAAGAAAATGGAAGAGCTCATGCATGTTCAACATGGCTAGCAGATAGTGAAAGCATATGTTGAACATTTCAAGGATCTTGTGTCTCTTTTCCCAGGGGTGGTGTCATAGGACTGGATGAAGACTTCTCCCTTCATCAAGGGTCTTCATCCAGAGATCGAGGAGCGAGTCCTCTCTTTTTGGGAGAATCACTTTTGAGAAGTTGGTGCATGAGGTGTTCTTAGTTGAGTCAGTTTTCGAAGCGCAAACGGTTGGCAATCCACCATATATAGTTGCTCGTGAAGATCCCCCACCTGGCGAGCATAGTGTGTCAGGTGAATTTGTTTCTAAAGAGTTATATGCAGTGGTTCTGGCTTCTGGTTCGTCGGACCGTTCAGTGGTGTGCCACTAGCATGGCCAGTTCAGGTACGTGAAGCCATCATGTCACATCCCTCCAAATAAGTGTCATCATTGCAGTTGTCGGGATCATCTGGATAAGTTCCGCAAGAAGCGTCATCCGAAGAAGATGCTGTGAGCGAAGAGATTCTAGTGCCTGACTGTGAGGCAGGAGATGCTTCAGCCAACAGAGCCCCAGCCATAGGTCTTGGGGTGAAGCTCGTGCGAAGTCAAGAGTTGCCAAGTATGTGAAGCCTTGGTTCGGGTTTTGTGTTCCGTGTTGGCGGTGGAACATTTAAAGTCTTTTCGTCCTTTATTATTCTACTGTCAAAGTATTGACATCATTTTAATTCCATTGGTTCGTCATGAAGTTGGGATGGACGTGTTCGTTTGTAATCCAAATAGTCTGGTTTGTCTGAATTATGATTCTCTGAATCGCGCATTTTTTTCTTTCTTTCTTAAAAGTATGTTTGAACCTTGCACGGGTTAATCTCGGTTTGGTTGTGTTCGTTTGGAGATGTAAGTTTCTTTTGAGGAATTGACATTGAGGTTATGCTTGGGTAATGTTTGGGTTAAGTCCTTCTCAGAGGTTTTTCTATAGTGTTCGGGTTTTGGGTTCGAGCCAAAGGCTCCATGTTTTAGCTAAGGTGTTGTTTCACTTGAGATATAGAAGTTACCTTGGTTCAGTTGGGAGTTCTCGTGTTGCCCCCCCCCTTCCAGGGTGGTATGTTTGGGTGTTAAAATTTCCACACTCGTTGAGTTCTTGTGGTGGGGAGAACCCTATCATGTTCTCCCATTCTCTTATGTTGGGGTTTCTTCTAGTCTTATTTGGGCCTGGATTCTGGTCTGGTCCATTTTTCGGCTGGGTGACTTTCTGGGGGCAGAAAGTGTCTGTGGTGGGGAGAATTGTCACACCCGGACATCTTAAATTAGTTATATTTTACTACTTCTTGGCTTCGGGTCCTCGTGCCAATGTTTGGGTTGGGTCCCGGTTTAAATTTTGCGACATTTACTATGTTCAGAGGGTTTCGGACCCATGCGAGGTCACCGCACAGTGTGCGGTAGCCACATCGTTAGCCCGGGTGTCGTGCAAAGGTTTAACGACTAAAATAAAGAATTTTTTTATAATTAAAGTGGTTTGAATGTTCATATTGTAATAAGAATAATATTATTATTTAATAAATAATATTATCATGTCTGAGGTGTTATTATTTTATTGCTATCAATTTTTATTATTATTATCATCTTAATTATTGTAATTTTCATTAACATTATTTTATGGTTCTATTATTATTGTTATTATTATTTATATTATTATTATTATTATTTATAGTTTTATTATTATTACTTTTGATAATTTATTTAAATGAAAAAAAATCTAACCTAAACACTAATACCCGGCCAAGCCTCCCCCCTCCCTTTCTTTTTTTCTGCTGCGCGAGCCCACTATTTTTTCCCCTTGCTGGTTGCGGCCGAACCCCCCTTCTCCTTTTTCTGTGCTCAGCCGCCGCTCCCAGCAGTCGCGCCCGACTCTCCCTCTGCCTCGCCTAGCCACCACCCCACACGGCCCCCTCTCCTCCGGTATAGCCGCCGCACATTCCCCCCCCCCCCCCACAGGCTTCCTACCGTCGCCCGCCTGCTTCCCTCCTCCGCCGCAGCCCGCGGCCCTCAGCCGCCGACTCCCCTCCAACCTCACTGGCTCTCCAGCGACCTCCGGCCACACTCTGGCGAGCCCCATCACCGGCCAGTAGCCTCCAGCCCCCTCCAGCGACCTCTGTCCGAGCTCCTGCGAGCTCCGCCTACAGCCAGCAGCGGCAACCCCTAGCTGCCCATTCTCTACCAGCCCGCAATCTTCGGCAATGACCCACGAACTCCAGCGCAACTCCCCCGGGAAGGTTTCCCCTATTATTCCTTGACCTTTATGGTTTCCAAAGAGTATAAGGTTCTTTTTAGTGTTCATTTTGGGTTCATTTTGGTTCGCATTATTGATTTAGGATCTAATTGGGATCCCACGGGGTGAGATTGTGGTGCGATTGGTGTTTGAAACCAATTTTCAAGAATTTTCGACACCCGATGTAAGTTGTTTCGTGCATAAACTTTTGTGGTGTTTTAATTTGCTTGTTTCATCAAATTAGTATATTATTTGACTAGTTTTATTGGTGTGAATATAGTGTCATTTTAGGTTTAATAGGATTTTGATAGGTTTATAATCATGTTTATGTGTTATGAATGTTTTGATTTTATGAAAACTTTTGTTGAGCCATTCGCGGTGTTTCCTAAACTATGTTGTTGTTTTTCATGGTGCGCATGGGCTTAGAAATTCTGTTTTTGAAATTTGTAGTGTTTTATAAACTGTTTTTTTGGTTTATTAAAATTTTCAAGGGTTGCAGTTGGGTTTTGGTGTGACGTCAATGTGGAGTTGTGTGCGTTTGATCATGAAAGTGTTTTTTAAGGGTTTGAAGTTGGTTTCATGTGTTTAAAGCCTTGGTGTGTTTTCAAAATTGTTTTATAAAAATTTTAAATGATTTATTAAGTAGGATGGATGTTTCGAATTTGGTTTTGGGAAAACGTGTTTAGGCGCACATGATTTTAAAGGTCAATTTCATCATGTCGTGCGCTTTTGTCTTATTTCACACTCTGGTGTTTCATTGAAATAACCTGGAGGAACTTTAAAATAATTAGTGAGTTGTTTTGGTGTTATGTGGTTTTTACAAACACTTTGTGGATTTTAAAGAGGTATAAATAAGGTTGATGGTGCGAGTTGTGTTTTGAAGTTATGTCGAGCTGGTTCCTTTGCGTTGGTTGTTTGTTTGGTTTGTTTTAAGTCCCTCTTTGTGTGATTTTGGTTTTATGCGTTTATTATATCGCATTCGCATGTTCTCCCCGTGATATTACTGTCATCATCTTGCGCTTGCTTGTACGCCTGCGCGAGGCATGTCGCGCCTTTGTGTTTGGACAGCGAGCCGAGGTAAGTCCCCCACTTCACTTACCTTTAGATTTCGAATTTATTAATTTCTTGATGTTTTATTAATTTGAATAAATTGTAAATAATATAATATAATTAATTTTTATATGGTTATTTTGTGTTAAAAGAGACGTTTATTTTATACTGAACACTTGAAATATTTTCTTGATGAGCGGACACCCAGATTGAAAGAATGCATGTTTGGCCTTTAAACATAATTCGTGGAATTTCAAATGTACTTCTAGTTTTAAAGGTAAATGATTTTTCTGAAAAAGTGTTTTGAGTTTTTTGAGAAATGAGGTTTTACTTTAAAATTGGTGAAGGCCCTTTTGGCACTTTAATTAAATAAATTTTTTTGGAAAACCCACTCGGGGATGATCTTTGGTGTGCGTTGATTACATGAGCTGTATGTGATGTTTGTGCATCGTGACTGATTAAATTACATTGGGGACGCACCCCTTTTTTATTGCTTGTGTTGACATGGTAACCTGGCATATTGAGTGAATTTTCTGAGAACGATTGTTGCACTAGTTTAGACCACACACTGGCAAGTGGCCCCATAGTAGGGGAATACTGAGTTATTGCTACTACGGGGATTGGGCCCCTCGGTTTGGCCATGCAGAGCTATAATGGGTATTAGTATGGGCGTTATGACGTCATCAAGTTAGGGAATGCCTTTAGGATGAGTCAGATGTATAGTATGTTCTGGATTGTACACGATCTCATAGGTTCGACCCATGTTTCTTTTAGTGTTTATTTATATGTGGCAGAAGATTGAGAGGTTGAGTTCGGTTGCTAACCTATGTGTGCCACTTTTTCCATTTCCCTTAGTGTGTGTGGGGTGTTGTGTGTGATTTTCCTTTTGACTAACAAATAAAGTTTGGATTTCTAAATTGTTCGCAAAATGTTCTAAAAATGAATTGCACCTGTTTCTTTCAACCTTAAACTTGTTCTAAATTAAGACGGGAAATGGACTGTTACTTGTTTTAGAAATGAAAGTGTGTGCAGAAACCATATTTTATATAATTTAGTGCAAACCTGAAATTTATAAATTCTTTTTCTAATGGTATGTGCATTGGTAATAGAATTAGCTGGGCCTACCTACTGAGTTTTAATACTCACGCCTATAGTGTTTTCTTATTTTTAGTTCTGTTGCAGGTTCCATCTTCAGTGTTCGCCTTGAGCGACATTGGTTGTGGTATTGGAGAGTGACCCACATGGTCACATGGAGTTTGGGTTGTGGTTAGGTTAGTAGTGTTGCTGGTTGTTCTTTATTTATTCGTTTTTGTTATATTTTATTTTCCACTGTTTAGTTTATTTTCCTTTGGTCCAAATCATTCCCACCTGCTTAATTTTGATTCCTGGCACTAGTTTCCAGCCCATAGGGATCAGGAACACCCCTAGGGCCATGTCGCGGGCCGGCTCGGGTGACCGGTTCAGGGTCGACCCGGGTTGGTTCGTGACAGGCACAAACTGTGTGGTCAAATCTTGCACAGAGGTCAAATCTAGATCCTATTTTCTAGGAGCTTACTCATTTTTTCTCTATTTATTTATTTTTGGCTTTATAACGCCTCTAATTTGAGATTACTTTCCCTAGAAGGCTTTATAACCCTCCCCACACGATTTGAATCCATTCTAGAGCCTTCCCTTGGTGATTTCGAGTCCCATTCTTGAGGTATGTCACCATTATTTACGGATTTGTCATGTTTTCTTAGATCTCCTTAGATCTACTTATCCAATCTCTATTATTTCTTAGATATAAACCTATAGTTAGTATATCTACTTTTCTGGATTCCAAATAATTCAATGTTGAGTTGTGATCTTTCTATGATAAGAGATCTAAGGTTGCTCTTAGAGAATCGGCCCGCTATCTTGTGCGTTCTTCGTCTCTTGTTAATGTTTCGTCAAAACCATTGAGGTAAGAGGCTTCTCTCTTGACTCCTCTTGATAGAATTTATTGTATTAGATTCAAATTGGTTTATTGATTTTTAAATTAAAGTAAAAATATTCATTTGTGATGATTTATGGTTTTTGTCAAATTGCGTGATCTTAGTGAATAGTTGTGCAAAGGACGTTTAGTTTCATGAATTTATAATGATGATTTTAAATGATGGATTTTCTGGAATTGATAAATGGTTGATGAAATGGGGGTTTTCAATAGAAATGGTTTGTGATTCAAATGTTTTGGAATTGAAATGGTTTTCAGTAAAAAGGTGTTTTTATTGAAAGGTTTTTTTGGCTTGATTATTGGGAATATATGGTGTGTGTTCATATTGCATATATGGGGTTTGGTTGAAATATGACCTTGTTCTCTATGCCAAAGGTTTAATGGCACTTCGGAATTGCATATCCAGGGAATGGTTGAAATATGACCTTCTACTCGGTGCCAAAGGGTTAATGGCACATGGAAAGCAATTACATTTTGACGACATGGTAAATCGACAAGAAACTGATCATGAGTATGGAACTATCATAACTTAGCATGAATGTTTTGTTTCAGGGGTTTTGAAGAATGGTTGGGTATTCTGATATAGGGATATTGGGGAATGGTTGTAAAGATTGTTTGGATATTTTTCTTGAAAAATATATTGCTGGGAAAATTGGTTTCAATTGCACTTGTATGGTTTTGGTAATGAATACTTTTGGAAACTTGTTTATATTTATTTATAATTTTTTTTTTGAGATATTTTTTTATATAAACCATTTTATATAATTATTTCTAACTCTTCTATCCTAGTGAAGTGAGTAGGGAAGTCATTGGGGAAAACCTGCTGAGTTTTATACTCACCCCTGCTTTGGAACTTTGGTGCTTTTGCAGATGATATCATTCGAGACAGGGAAAAAGGTAATGTTTCACATGTGTTTATCACTACCTCGTGATGTTGGTCTATTTGGAGATTTTGGATTTTTGATCTTGGGATCATTGATTCTTGAGGTATTTGGAGATTTTAGTGTAGTTTATCCACTATGTACTTTGATACTTGGTTATCCTTCCATTGTTGCTTTACCTTGATGTGGTTTTGAGTGCATGAAGTTGTTGAGTTTTCATTCATTTCTTCATGCATTATATATTGAATTTTTGGTTATGGTTGGTAGGTTTATTGGTTTATTTACTAAAGGGTAAATTGTCCCCCACTTGTATTTGAAACCCTTCGGCATTTATTTCTAGCCTTTGGCGTCTTGGGGATGTCACTTAAGTCCTAGTAATGACTCGTTGTACTCTCAAGCCAATGAGAATTGGAGGGTCATTACAAATTGTATCAGCTTTTTCAGTCCTTTCCTAACAAGTAGTCATCGATATTCCTAGTTTTGGGGATGAAATTACTTCTTGTATATTCCTTGGGAGGGAATCCTAGAAAAGAGTAGGATTGTTGGAACATGAAATATATAGCATAAAAGGATGTATCTAACCCTTTTATGATGAACTTCAAGTTAACAGGGAGTTGGGTAAATAATTTTTTGGAGACACTGCTAGGATTTTGAAATCCCATTTTCATGGGTTTAGCCTATGAGATGAGCATGAAATGAATTATAAAGGAATGACTTCCCACTAGGAGTGCATACATCATTTTGAGAAATGGTCATTTTTGAAAAGTATGGAATTGGTTTTCAAATGAAATATTTTGAAAAGGTGAATGATTATCATATTTTGAAAATGGTTTATTTTTTAAAAGCATGTGAAGTGGTTTCAAAAATAGTTGAACATGGGAAAAAGGATTTTTTGGAAAACAATGTTGTGATAGTTGATGTGATAGAATTTGAAATGCTAAGCCAAAAGTTTCTAGAGAGGGAGATTAGCGATGTTTGTTGTTAGTTTAGAAAATGGAACCTGGTAGGCATCATCGAAAGAACCCTGAAGATGCTGCTGAGAATATGGTTGCACATGACCCATGTGTGAACCAAGAACTAGTTCAGAGTATTGTCCAAGATTTGCAAGTTGTGGACAGAGGGAACCGGAGGAATGAGCCATGACATGTGGATCATACCATCCAGTTCATGAAGTCAAATCCACTTAATTTCTAGGGTGATTCTGAACCCGAGAAGGTAGAGGTGTGGTTATGTAGGATGGATCTTATCTTTGACTTCATTGGCACACTAGTAGAGATAAAGGTCAAACTAATGATATATATGCTCGAGGATATTTCACATCATTGGTGGGATTTAGCAGTGCAGGATAAATTGGGGGAACGAATTACATGGGAGGATTTGGAGAAATTGTTCAATAAAAAATTCTATCCTCACACGTTCAAGATATAGAAAATGATAGACTTATTTATCCTGAAACAGGATAGTCTCTCTGTCATAGAGTATGCAGCTAATTTCATGAAAATAGTACGCTTTTCATCAGAATTTGCAGCAAGTGCCTCTTTAAAGGCATGCATATTCGAATCAGGGATACGATAGAATATTCGATCAAAGATTGTAGTACTTTGTATTACAAGCTATACAAAGATGTTGAACAGAGCAATTGTAGCTAAATGTGATATCTCAGGATCTATGGGAGGAGGCATGATGATACATATAGGAAAAGGTGGGAACTCAAACAGTGGGAACAAGAGGAAAAGGGACACCTATTTCCATGGTGAAAGTGTAAATTAAAACCTAATGGCTAGATCATTAAACCTTCCTCTAGAACCCTAGAGAAAAGAAAGTTGTTTTCAATGTGGGTTTCTTGACCACATAAAATGATATTGTATAGAACAACCTAGAGCATGTCATAATTGTAACAAGATGGGATATCTTCAGTGAAATTATCACAGTGCTCCCAGGTCAGGTGCTCAAGACACTTCTCATCTATCGCAAGCATCGTCTGCTTAGATTGGACAAGGACAGCAGAATCATTCTCTCCAGTAGAGCAGAGCTAGCCATGGTGATTCTAGAAAAACCATGACTCCTCAACCATGATAACCTCAGCAAGGAAACACAGATAACCATATAGTGAAGATGCAATTGCATGGAGCTGAGCAGATGATTGTCGATGATTAGGATAGACCATCTATAGTGAGAGGTACAATTCTTCTAAATTATACCTTTGTACAAGTGTTTTATTATACTAGTGCATCACATTCCTTCATTGCTTCTCGTGTTGTTGACTTTCTATGTTTAATACTAGAAATGATTCCTTCTATTTTGAAACTGTAAACACCTCTTGGTGAATGATAATGTCAAGCCTTTGTGTGTAGAGCATGTGCTATAACTATTGATGGAGATGATCTAAAATGGGACTTCCTAATATTGGATATGGATGTCTATGATGTAATCCTGGGTATGGAATGGCTAACAACGTTCAAGGCTCAGATCAACTATTATAAGAGAACAGTTTGTTTCATGACCAAGGACGGAATCGAGCATCTCTTTAGAGGAGATTGGATTGTAAAGAAAGGTGCAAAGATCTTGTTGGAACCAATGGTGGGAACGATATCTTACCAATTGGAAGCGTTGAATTTGGAATCAATGGAAGAGATCGAGGAAAATAGTTTTCCATCTGTTATAGATCAATTTCCATATGTTTTCCCAATAACATCTCAGGGTTACCACCTCTAAGGGAAGTGGAGTTTACGATTGATCTCCTTCTAGGGAGTAGTCCTATTTCTATTCTATCATATAGGACAACACCAAAAAAGTTACGGGAATTTAATGTGTAGTTAGAGGAGTTGGAAAGAAAAGGTTTTATTAGACTAAGTACATCTCCATGGGTAGCACAAATTTTTTTCGTGAAGAAGGAAGATGGAACTCTACACCTATGTATTGATTGTCTTAAGCTTAACCTAGTTATGATAAAGAATAGATATCCACTTCCATGAATTGATTATCTATTTGATCAATTAAGGGAATCTCAGTGGTTCTCCAAGATTGACTTGCGATCAGGATATCACAATTTGGGAGTTCAGAAAGAGGATATTCCAAAGACATATTTCAGAATTAGATATGAACACTATGAATATTTATTCAGGCCTTTTGATCTATCGAATTCACCAGCAGTCTTCATGGAATTTATGAAACAGATATTTCAACAATATCTGGATTCTTTTTTTGTGGTTTTTGTGGACGACATTTTGGTCTATTCAAAGATAAGGTCTGACCATGAGGTGTACCTAGAAACAGTGTTAAAATCTTGAGAGATCATCGTTTGTATTCCAAATTATCAAAGTGTGATTTTTTGATACATGAAGTACGTTTCCTTGGCCATGTCGTTTCTTATAAAGGCATTTCTATTGATCCTGAAAAGATAGAAGATGTTATCTCTTGGAAACCACCAAATAATGTGTTTGAGATACAATGTTTTCCTAGTCTAGTTGGTTACTACTAATACTTTGTGAGTGATTTATCAAGACTAGCTTCACCAATGAAAACTTTGACAAAGAAGAATTCTTCATTCCAATGTATAGAGGAATGTCAGAAGTCTTTCCAGGAACTAAAATGTTGGCATACATCGGCACCTATCTTGATCTTTCTAAAATCCGGACAGGGGTATGTGTTGTATTTTGATGCTTTAGGATCATGTTTGGGTTGTGTTCTCATGAAAAGAGATCACATTGTTTCTTATGGTTCAAGGATATTGAGGGTACATGAGAATAATTACCCAAAAAATGATTTGGAGTTATCTACAGTTTTCCATGTTTTGAAAACATGGAGACATTATCTCATTGGTGAGAAATTTACTGTGTTTACAAATCAAAAAAAGCTTCAAACACATTTTCTCATAGGAATATTTGTATCAAAGGAAAAGGATATGGATAGAGTATCTCAAAATGTTTGAATTTGACTTGATTTACACACTAGGAAAAGGAAATTCGGTAGTGGATGCATTGAGTAGAAAGTCATGTGCGCAGTTGGCGAAAGAAACTTCATATTAATGGTAGTTGATTTCGGTCTTAGCTGACATGCATGTGGAATGTGAAGACCGAGGTGATTTTTTAGTTTTCTTTTCTACTACACTTGTTCCTGATTTAGTAAAAATGATCAAATAGGCAAAAACATCTGATGTCAAATATCTGGTTGTAAGTTCAAAACTCAATGGTGGGGAGACCATTGAGGGCTAGAAACTTGATGGGGGTTCAGTTTTGTTTTTCAGAGATTGGATGGTTGTACCTATGGTTTTTCAGGAACAACTCCTTCATGATAACCACCATTCAAATTGGGATGTACATCGAGGTACACAAAAGATGTAAAAGTCATTGAAGGCATAGTTTTGGTGGAGCATCATGAAAAGGAAGGTGGTGGAGTTCATCTTGTGGTGTTTAACATGTCAGTAGGTTAAAGAAGAGAATCAGAGACTAGCTGGTATATTACAATCTTTGCCCAATCCTAGTGTGGAAATTGGATCAAATAACAATGCATTTTGTTACAGGTCTTCCACAAATGGTCTGGAAACATGATTCCATTTGGGTGATGGTGGATCAGCTGACAAAGTCGGCCCATTTCTTCCCTATTCAGGAAACTCATACGATGGAAGATCTTTCAAAAATCTATATCCGAGAAGTGGTAAAGAGTCATGGTGTACTGGTTTCTATAGTCTTAGATAGAGATTTGAGGTTCACTTCTCGTTTCTAGAAATCATTACAACAATCCCTTAGAACTCCGTTGACTATGAGCACCACATATCATCCTCATAAGGGTGGGAAATCCGAGTGGACAATACAAACATTGTAAGACTTGTTTCGGGCTTGTGTAATGGATTTTGGTGGCACATGGGAGGCTCATATACCCTTAGTGCAGTTCTCATATAATATCAGCTATCTTGCCTCGATACACATGGCTCTGTTTGAAGCATTGTATGGGTGTCCTTGTTGTTCTCCACTATGCTTGGTAGAAATGGGTGAAACTTCACTAGTTGGGACAAGCCTTTTCTAAGAAACAACAAAGAAGATCTAGTTGATTAGAAAGAGGATGGAGATAGCTCAGTGTTTTTATAAATCTTATGCAGATCACCGTCGAAGACTATTGTCGTTCATTGTGGGTGATCATGTCTTCTTGAGGATCTCTCCAAGGCTTGTACATTGTCATTTCAGGAAGCAGGACAAGTTATCTCCTAGAAAAATTGGCACTTTTGAGATACTGGAATGGGTTGTAGAGGTGGTATATCAGTTGGCACTACCACAATGGTTTAGTTCGGTGCATAATGTGTTCCATTTATCCCAGTTGAAAAAGTATCACCTTGATCCTAACCATGTGATCATATGGGATCATGTTGAACTATAACCGAATGCATCACTAGTACATATTTCAGTGCAAATCATGGATAGACAAGAGAAAGTCTTGTGTGGGAAAAGCATCGACCTAGTGTAGGTTTTATGGAAACATGGTCAGATTCAGGAAGAGACTTGGGAACGTGAGAAGGAAATGAAAGAGCAGTGGCCAGAACTCTTTTTGGCCAGCAAGGGTTTTCTACTTTCTGAGGAAAGAAATACCAATGGTGGGGAGAATGTATTACCCCATGTTTCGGGTACATAACCCATTTTCTCACGTTTTTTTAATTGGTGTGTCATTGAATGAGTTTTCATAAAATAGGGAGTTTCTATAAAATAGATAGTTTCCATAAAGTGGGGTGTTTCCATAAAGTGGGGTGTTTCTATAAAGTGGGGTGTTTCCATAAAGTGGTGTGTTTCCATAAAGTGGGTTGTTTCCATAAAGTGGGGTGTTCCCCTAAATTTGGATGTTTCCATAAAAAGGGGTAAATGTAAAGGATAGAATAATTTGGGGGTTTTTTATGGAGTGTTTGGGACCAAAAGGAAGGTTTCATGATCCATACATGGTTGGCAAAAACCGTGTGGTCAAATATTGAGCAGAGGTCAAATCTATATCTTATTTTCTAGAAGCTTTCTCATTTTTTCTAAATTTATTTATTTTTGGCTCCAAAACGCCCCTACTACAATATTAATCTCCCTAGAAGGCTGTAGAACCCTCACCACATGAGTTGAAGCCATTCTAGAGCCTTCCCTTGGGGATTTCGAGTCTGATTCTTGAGGTATGAAACCATTGTTTACAGATTTGTCATGTTTTCTTAGATCTTCTTAGATATACATCTCCGATATCCATTCCTTCTCAGATATGAAGCTATAGTGGTTAGATCTACATTTTTTGATGCCGAATAATTAAATGTTGAGTTATTATCTTTCCAGGATAAGAGATCTAAGAACTCTCTTGGAGAATCAACCCGCTTTCTTGTGTGTTCTTCGTCTTTTGTTAAAGTTTCATCAAAACCTTCGAGGTAGGAGGATTCTCTATCAACTCCTCTTGAGAGAATTGATTGTATTATATTAAAATTGGTTTATTGATTGTGAAATACATGGAACAATCTTCATTTGTGATGATTTATGGTTTTTGTGAAATTGTGTGATCTTGGTGAATAGTTGTGCAAAGGGGGTTTAATTTCATGAATTTAAAATGATGATTTTAAATTATGGATTTTATGGAATTGATAAATGGATGATGAAAAGGGGGTTTTCAATAGAAATGGGTTTCAATAAAAATTTAGTTTTATTGAAATTTTTTTGGAATTGAAATTGTTTGGCATTGAAATGGTTTTGACAAAAATGGTTTTCAATAAAATGTTATTTTTAATGAAAGGTTTGTTTTGGATTGATCGTTGGGAATATGTGGTGTGTGTTCATATTTTATATACGGGCCTTGGTTAAAATATGACCTTGTGCTCGGTGCCAAATGTTTAATGGAACATGGGAATTTAATATACAGGGCTTGGTAGAAATATAACCTTGTGCTCGGTGTCAAAGGATTAATGGCACATGGGAAAAAATTACCTTGTGACGACTTGGTAGATCGACGAGAAACCACTCAAAAGTATGGAACATTCATAACTTAGCATGCATGGTTGGTTTCATGGGTTTGAGGAATGGTTGGGTATGCCGATATAGGGATTTTGGGGAATGGTTTTAAAGATTGTTTGGTTATTTTATGGAAAAATATCTTACTGGGAAAATTGGTTTCAATTGCACTTGTATATTTTTGGTAATGAATGGTTTTGGAAACATGTTCATATTTAGTTATAAACTGATTTTGAGAAAAAAATTTATATAAACCATTTTATATAATTGTTTTTAACTCTTCTGTCCTAGTAGTGTGAGTAGGGAAGTCGTTGGGGAAAACCTACTGAGTTTTATACTCACCCCTACTTTGGAAATTTGGTGCTTTTGCAGACGCCATCTTTCAGGACAGGGGAAAAGTTAATGTTTCACATGTGTTTAGTACTACCTCGTGATGTTGTGATATTTAGATATTTTGGATCTTGGAGCTTGTAGAGCATAGAGTCTTGTGGTCTTTGGAGAGTCTTGGGTAGTTTATCTACTGTGTACTTTGATACTTGGTTATCCTTCCATTTTTTCTTACTTTGATGTGGTTTTGAGTGCATGAAGTTGTTTATTTGTCTTTAATTTGTTCATGCATCATATAGTGAATGTTTTTTTATGGTTGGAAGGTTTATTGGTTTTTTTCCTAAAAGTTAAATCTTCCCCCACTTTTATTTGAAACCCTTTGGCATTTATTGCCAACATTTGGCATCTTGGGGATGTCTCTTAAGGCCTAGTAATGACTCGTTGTACTCTCATGCCAATAAGAATTGGTGGGTCATTACAAATTCCCCATGTAAACTTGGAGAAGTCTCACTTCAAAGACCATCATCACTATAATTCCAATCCAAGTTTGACATTCACATCATAGGCTCAATCCAATCCTCTACCACATGAGAAGCGGGTCTAGCTCACCAAAAATACTGGGTGATATCCTTATCTGAAACCCAATATTTACACTCAATATAGGTTCATCATCCTTTCATACCTATGGATCCAAAATATTCTCCACATGGAAGACTGTTTTCCAACACAACCATCTGATCTGGTGGGGTCCGCACAAGCTGAAAATTTAGACCACTACCTCAAGTAAAACCTCTACTTAGTGAGGGTATGTCTCATCATGGACCTCAGTTCTATCCATCACTAGATCTCATGTAATGTGTTAAACCTATGTGTACCATTGTCTTGTTATACTAGAGCTATTGACTATGTAACATGTTGATTATCATCTTCCCGATCCATAGTAGGATCCATGCACTACTCAATAGGTGGTAGAACTACTCAGTGCCCACCTAGAGAAAATTCCTCACAGGTGAGTCTATGAACTAAGGTCTCATTTCCACGAACCAAGATGGAGTTCCATCAACCCTACACCCAACCCATTCTGTGTAATGACTTAAAGAGCATTCTCGATCCCCCGTAGGCTTCCAACTAGTGATCGGGTATCAAAAAATAACTTGGGAATGATTTCACCTGATTTTATAATCATAAACAATTGAAAATAATAAATAAACTAAAACTAAGCTATCATAACCAAAAAATACATAACAATTTTCAGAGTCAATGTTTACAACATTTAAACAAAACCCAAAGAGGATGCAACAAAGAGGGAACAAGGAACTACCCCAAAAACCACCATATAACAAGAGGAGAATCTTCCTCAAGATTCCACCACAATACCTATATGGGAAGACCACTAGCATACCAAACCAACATATCCAAACAAATTTCCTTTACCTGTGTCAATCATAAGCAATTATACTTACACCCAAAGGTTTAAGTAGGGTGTGATCCAAATCCCAGTAGGATCCCAACCAATAAAATATATTCCATTATAAAAACATTATAGAAAATTTAAATGAATTTTTTATAAAAGGAATGATAGAAACATATTTATGGAAAGTTCTTTAAATAAAACCATTTTCAGGTTTTGGAATAACTAACAAAGGGGTTCATATGCCGATAAAAAGAATGATATCACAAGAGTACTAAGTCACGGGAAAACCCAATGTGCACTAGATAAAATGGAACACTAGGTATATCATATCTTGGTGAAAAGTGGTATAACAACTGTGAATAATATCATTCTCATAAACAAGCTACTAGGAGGGAACATCCCACAAGCCTAGAAGTCTCAAATCATCACCATAGTTTAGTTAGTGTTATCATTGTCGATCCTTCTAGATGAGTTCAGGACAAACCACTTCTGATTAAACTAGCACACTAATCCTATTCCACCCACCTAGATACCCAAGTTTCCCTTTATTCTCAATTTCCATTTCACATGCCACATGCAGCATCAATTTAACATAAACATAATAAAAAAATATAAACAAGATTTATAAATAACTACCATCACAACTAAAACAACTTTTAAATACAACACACACCAAAACCATTCTAAAACATTTTCTAAAAAACTTGCATAATTTATTAAACATGTTTAATAATTTTTAAAGAACATTCAAAATTCACAAGAAGGGTTCACACTTCAAATACACCCAATTTCCTTTAAGAAAAACAACTTTCAAGCCATACGCATATCAAAACCCTTAAGAAACACCTTTCAAACCACATATATAAATCTTAGAACACATTTAAACACACAATAAATCATATAAAATTCATCACATAATGTTTCGGCAAAGAAATACCTACCTTAAGTGTAGAAATTTCCCAAATCTAATGGAAACCAACAACAGAACACTAAGAAAACCATATATAGGCAACATTGAACCTTAAACATCAATATTAAACCCTAAAAATTTATATATAACCCTATATTAGACACCAAACCTATTGGAAACATGAAACCCTAATAATAAAAAAGAAAAAACCGTAGAAAGAGGTAGAAACCACGAGAGAAGGGGACTTACTTGAAGAATTGTGGAGAAACCACACCAAATCTTCCAAGAAATTGAAAATACAAGGGAGAAATAGGGATGGGGGAGGCACCTAGGATGGAGAATCTATAAGAAAAGGATTTTTTAGGTTTATGGTTAAAAATATGGGCAAGATAAAACATAAAAATATAAATTTTAATGACCGAGATAAGCTGCATGTTTTTCCAAACTGTGCGGAAACTATGTTCCCCTTATAGTCCAAGAAGGACATGTCCCATGGTTATCATGCATGGTTTACAAACCATGCGATAATCCTCTATCCGTAAATATCACTTGGCTTCAGGGTTACCAGGGCTAGGGTGCATAGTTTTCAAAACCATATTCCACCTATTGTTTACCCAAATGTTCTCATTCTTCTTTAAAAACCCAAAGGAAACCCATAGAGAAAAATCTAGATTAAAAATAAATAGAAAAATAACTCAAAATGAAAACATGTGTGTGAAAATTCTTCCCACCATAAAAACCTTCCACCCCCACAAAGTCATTCCAAGCCTTGATCAGAGAATAAAAATGGGTATTCAATCTCAATCCAAAACTTATTCTCCCAAGTATCATTCATATCATCACCATTCTTCCTAAGGAAATGGACTAATAGAATCGACTTCCTCTGAATCACTTTCTCCTAAGAATCTATAATCTATGTTAGCTGGTCAAACACATATAAATAAGGCTCTAACTCTAACTCTTCTCAATTAAATACAAGATATGGATCTGGGTTATAATTCTTAAAAATGGATTTATGAAATACGTCTTGAATTCACATCAACTGTGAGGGAAAATAAAACATGTATGCTAACTTAATGATCCTATTGGTAACCTAAGAAGGTCTATCATACCTTGGTGTTATCTTTCTTTTCTTTACCAAGAAATAATGACCCATGTGAGGTTCCACTTTCAGGAACACTTGATCATCCGTAGAAAACTATAAAGATCAGAACTTCTAATTGGCATAAGATTTTTGATGGTTCTGAGATATCAACAATCGATGTATGGTCATCTCAACTTTCCCAGAAATATCTTACACGAATCTTGGTACCAGTAGTGAGGTCTCACCCACCCCATCCAAACATAAAGAATACCCACACAACCAACCATAGAGTGCCCTGAAAGGATCTATTCAAATCGAGTATTAGTAACTATTATTATATGCAAACTCAACTAATCCAAAATGGTTATCCCTTGAACAATTAAAAATCAAAGACACATGCTTCAAGAATGTCTTACATAATTTTATTTTCTCATTTTGTCTAACCATCTCTTTGAGGATGTTATGACATTCTCAACTTGATCTGTGACCACAACACCTTTTTAAGGCCACCCCAAAAACCAAGAGGTAAAATGGGGGTCCTTATCTGAAAAAATTTATGATGGAACACCATGAAGCCTCACAAACTCCTAGACATGCAACTGGCCCAAATTTTCCACCTTCACCGAATATTTGATCAGAATGAAGTTGAATGATTTGTTCAAATGATCGATCACTACCCAAATAGAATTCCTCCCCTAGGTGTATGAGGGAAGCTGACAATGAAGTATATAGTGATGTTGTCCCACTTCTAGGTAGGAATAGTTAATGGCTGAAGCAAACTTAAGGACATTGGATGCTATGATTTTACCTGATGACATGTATAACACCACAATATGAAGTCATCTATATCCCACCTCATTCCTGGATACCAAAAATGTCAATGCAAGTCATAATACATCTTTGTAGAACTAGGATTCACATAGCACTGAGACTAGTGATTATCCTGCATCACCACATTTCTCAATGATAAGGGCGTCAATAGGTTTCCCTTGAAGCACCAAACTTCCTCAGGATACAACAACCAATCACATTTTGTCTCCCCCCCATGAAGAAACTACATAGACTACTGACACAACTCATCATTAGGATGCTCCTACGAAATTAACTCCAAAAAGAGATGATTCAGTTGAACACTAGCCAAGAATGCACCTCCACTGTGCTCCTTGGTCTATAAGTGATACTAGGAAAAAAGACCCATTAACATCCAGTCATCACATGACTCTTTCAATGTCTACACTAGTACATTTCTACTCAAATAATCTTCCATGACATTACCTTTTCTAGGGGTATAGACGATATCAATATCAAACCCTTGAAAGTACTCAACCTGATGATGTTTCCTCAATTTCAAATCCTTTTGAGAGAAAAGGTAGACCAATATTTTATGATCTGAATAAAGTATAAAATTCTCCCCTAAAAGATAATGGAACCACATCTTTTGGTTGTGCCTCACAGCAGTTGAATCCAAGCCATGGGTGGGATTGTTCTTTTCATGTGGTCAGAGTTAGCTAGAGCCATATGACACCACGTGGTCATTCTACATAAGAACACACTAGAGATGTGTTATGATATGTTTGAATGTGGAATGTGGAGTGCACTTGGGATGGTGGGCCCCCTCTATGGGAGTCAGTGTTAATAACAGACATTTTTCACATGAGCCTCAACCTAGTTGGTGAGGTATCCTTAAGTGCATCCACGAGACCCAGGTTCAAAACCAAGTAGAGGAATATTTCTGGGTACTGTAATAGGATTGTAGTAGGTACTGTAGTAGCCCTGTAACATACTGTACACTGTGCGGGTACTACAGCAGAACTATACATTGTGTAGGTACTGTAGCAGATTATACAATGTATGGGTACTGTAGCAGGTATAATAGCAGAAATTGTTCGGTACTGTAGCAGTAGGAACTATTCATCTTGGGCCACCAGTTTGGTCTTGGAGTCCTTAAGTCTTTCAGAACACCCAGGAATTCGGGTCTGTAGGGCTTTTAGGCCACCTTTAAGGCCTTTGGGCCACCTCAAGGCCTTCGGGCCACATTCATTTTCCCCAAACAGACTCTACAAAAAAAGAGCATCCCAGAAGAGGATTCCGAGCAGGTGCACTCACCAGAGTAGAGCCAAATGGATTTTTCATAATGATAGGGTATGAATAAGTCATCTAGACCATCCTGTTCTTGCACGGGAAGCCTAGCCAGATGACCATGCGAAGGTGGAGAGATACTATCACGATGTAGATGCTGGGGAGGGGCAGTTCCTTGTAGATAGTTTAGTTGAATTCCCTAAGACCTTCAGGTCATGTAATCTCCTAAGCCTACGGTCCATGTAATCTCTGAGCCTACAAGCCTTGTAAGGGTTCCCCCTCATCTCTTTTAAAGGGGGTAATCAAAAATCAATAAAAAATGAAGGCCTTCGGGCCATTCGGGCATATGAGGAATGCAGTGGACTTAGTAACTAATTGGTGAAGCCTGCTATAACTCCTCGATGCATCGGTAGGTATCATGAGACAAATTAGTATCTTGGAATAAGGCCTTGACAAATATTTTATTTTTAGTCTTGGAATGAGGCCTTGAATATGTGGTAATGATGTCTGGCGTTATGCATTCCCTCATTATGAAATTAATTATTACATGTGATTATTCGACTAGTAGAATATCCAAGTGAATGTTTACATGGTAATGTTTGATTTATTTTTTCCATATTACGTTCAATATTATGTCTTGACTGAGGATCTAATTCACCACGAAAGACCTTAGTACTTCCATCAAGTGTCACAACACTCACTCTTCACCTATATAAATTGATGTGTGTCAGAAATTGTACCATCCAATCCATACAGAGGATTAATAAAAAAAGTTCCATATAAAAGACCAATAAATCCCACTCAATCTCAAAACATAACATGATGAGTGCTTGAGAAGGACACCTAAAACCCTTCTCTAGATTTTTACTAAGTGTTGTTACTAACTCCATCGCATATGGAATAAGTTCAGTTGGAACCTTTAGTACATAAACCAGGTTAGAATAAATAAGAGAAACCAAATCACCAATATCAAAGAGAACAATAGATAAAGATGATTTAATGAGAATGGTACATTAGACTATCATAGGTCCTACATCTGATTCCACTGGTGCTTGATCTACCAAATGAAGTTGCCTCATCTCAGCCTAATCTTGAGAATTACCACTAGTTTTTGGTTCTTCCATAATATGACTCTTCGTAGAACATAATCCATTCCTACTTCCACAACCTCCAAACCAAGATCCCGTCATCCATGATGGATTCAAATGAGCTGATATACCTCTAAAAGCTAAAGATCCTACACAAGTATGATATGGGCACATCACTTTTCCAAAATGATGTAGGTGAACCATAAATCTACACCAATGGAAAGGTTTGTGAGAATATGTACACATAAGTCGTATGTGCCCTTCCTTCCCGCACCGATGTCACATAACCAACCCAACATCAGAAGCCACAGATGAAGTCTACCAGGAAGGATGGCTTGAACTTCCACCTCCCTTCTTCCCTTGATCATTCCTCTTCATATTTTTCTCAATGATCTTCTACTTCCCATTGCTTACATATCCCCATAAGAACCATATTTTCCATTTTGGTCAACATCAACTTTAAAATCATGTTAAACCACTTTGGCATTGGTCTTAATCTTAAACAGAAAGACCTGATAATAGATCCATGGCCACAAAATCGTCTCAAACCTCTAAGCATTCATCTTATCATTGAAAATGATTATAGGTGTATACCAAAGTAACTTAGAAAAACGGTTGGATTACTCCATCACTGAACAATATCCCTGAAAAAGATCTATAAACTACCAAGATCTAGTATAGACCAAGAAATTTTGATGGTACTGATAAAATAAAATAGCCTTGAAATATTTCCAGTTTATTTGGTCTTTCTTACCAGATTACATCACTGAGTACCAACACTTTTTATTGGGAATTTCCAACATAAACAAGGCACATTTAACCCTAACATCCTTAGGAGTGTAAAAAATTCAAACATCCACTCTATCTTCTCAAGACACTCCTAAGCTTCCAAGGTTCAGTGCTACCTCAGAAATAAAGAGGCTTGTTCTTAAGAAACTATTGATCTTTATTATTTATGGGACCTAGTTTAGTTTCTCTAACCTGATTAGTACTAGATCATTCTCCTTTTCCAAAATCTTGGACAGCCTCAACCATAGCTTCCAGTAGTCTCTGATCAATTGTTAAGGGAGAACTCTCTCCATCTTCTTCTTATGTATGCATAGAAAGTCTCTGGGGAGGAATTTTTTTACAAAACCCAAAACTCACAAGGGAAACCATTAATGAAACCATTTTTGTCAAATTGCGTGATCTTAGTGAATAGTTGTGCAAAGGACGTTTAGTTTCATGAATTTATAATGATGATTTTAAATGATGGATTTTCTGGAATTGATAAATGGTTGATGAAAAGGGGGTTTTCAATAGAAATGGTTTTCAATAAAAATGGAGTTTTATTGAAATGGTTTGCGATTCAAATGGTTTGGAATTGAAATGGTTTTCAGTAAAAAGGTGTTTTTATTGAAAGGTTTTTTTGGCTTGATTGTTGGGCATATATGGTGTGTGTTCATATTGCATATACGGGGTTTGGTTGAAATATGACCTTGTGCTCTTTGACAAAGGTTTAATGGCACTTGGGAATTGCATATACAGGGCTTGGTCGAAATATGACCTTCTACTCGGTGCCAAAGGGTTAATGGCACATGGAAAGAAATTACCTTTTGACGACAGGGTAAATCGACGAGAAACTGATCATGAGTATGGAACTATCATAACTTAGCATGAATGTTTTGCTTCATGGGTTTTGAGGAATGGTTGGGTATTCTGATATAGGGATATTGGGGAATAGTTGTAAAGATTGTTTGGTTATTTTTCTGGAAAAATATCTTGCTGGGAAAATTTGTTTCAATTGCACTTGTATGGTTTTGGTAATGAATAGTTTTGGAAACATGTTTATATTTATTTATATTTTTTTTTGAGATATTTTTTTATATAAACCATTTTATATAATTATTGCTAACTCTTTTATCCTAGTGAAGTGAGTAGGGAATTCATTGGGGAAAACCCGCTGAGTTTTATACTCACCCCTACTTTGGAACTTTGGTGCTTTTGCAGATGATATCTTTCGAGACAGGGAAAAAGGTAATGTTTCAAATGTGTTTATCACTACCTCGTGATGTTGGTCTATTCGGAGATTTTGGATTTTTGATCTTGGGATCATTGATTCTTGAGGTCTTTGGATATTTTAGTGTAGTTTATCCACTATGTACTTTGATACTTGGTTATCCTTCCATTGTTGCTTTACCTTGATGTGGTTTTGAGTGCATGAAGTTGTTGAGTTTTCATTCATTTGTTCATGCATTATATATTGAATTTTTGGTTATGGTTGGTAGGTTTATTGGTTTATTTACTAAAGGGTAAATTGTCCCCCACTTGTATTTGAAACCCTTCGATATTTATTTCTAGCCTTTGGCGTCTTGGGGATGTCACTTAAGTCCTAGTAATGACTCGTTGTACTCTCAATCCAATGAGAATTGGCGGGTCATTACAAATGGTATCAGCTTGTTCAGTCCTTTCCTAACAAGTAGTCATCGATATTCCTAGTTTTGGGGATGAAATTACTTCTTGTATATTCCTTGGGAGGGAATCCTAGAAAAGAGTAGGATTGTTGGAACATGAAATATATAGCATAAGAGGATGTATCTAACCCTTTTATGATGAACTTCAAGTTAACAGGGAGTTGGGTAAATAATTTTTTGGAGACACTGCTAGGATTTTGAAATCCCATTGTCATGGGTTTAGCCTATGAGATGAGCATGAAATGAATTATAAAGGAATGACTTCCCACTAGGAGTGCATACATCATTTTGAGAAATGGACATTTTTGAAAAGTATGGAATTGGTTTTCAAATGAAATATTTTGAAAAGGTGAATGATTATCATATTTTGAAAATGGTTTATTTTTTAAAAGCATGTGAAGTGGTTTCAAAAATAGTTGAACATGGGAAAAAGGATTTTTTGGAGAACAATGTTGTGATAGTTGATGTGATAGAATTTGAAATGCTAAGCCAAAAGTTTCTAGAGAGGGAGATTAGCGAAGTTTGTTGTTAGTTTAGAAAATGGCACCTGGTAGGCATCGTCGAAAGCAACCTGAAGAAGCTGCCGAGAATATGGTTGCTCCTGAACCATGTGTGAACCAAGAGCTAGTTCAGAGTATTGTCCAAGATTTTCAAGTTTTGGAAAGAGGGAACCAAAGGAATGAGCCATGACATGTGGATCATACCATCCAGTTCATGAAGTCAAATCCACCTAATTTCTAGGGTGATTCTGAACCCGAGAAGGTAGAGGTGTGGTTATGTAGGATGAATCTTTTCTTCGACTTCATTGGCACACTAGTAGAGATAAAGGTCAAAATAATGACATATATGCTCGAGGATATTTCACATCATTGGTGGGATTTAGCGGTGCAGGATAAATTGGAGGAACGAATTACATGGGAGGATTTGGAGAAATTGTTCAATAAAAAATTCTGTCCTCACACGTTCAAGATACAGAAAATGACAGACTTCTTTATCCTGAAACAGGATAGTCTCTCTGTCATAGAGTATGCGGCTAATTTCATGAACATAGTACGCTTTTCATCAGAATTTACAGCAAGTGCCTCTTTAAAGGCACGCATATTCGAATCAGGGATACGATAGAATATTCGATCAAAGATTGTAGTACTTTGTATTACAGACTATACAAAGATTTTGAACAGAGCGATTGTAGCTAAATGTGATATCTCAGGATCTATGGGAGGAGGAATGATGATACATATAGGAAAAGGTGGGAACTCAAACAGTGGGAACAAGAGGAAAAGGGACACCTATTTCCATGGTGAAAGTGTAAATTAAAACCCAATTTCTAGATCATTAAACCTTCCTCTAGAACCCCAGAGAAAAGAAAGTTGTTTTCAATGTGGTTTTATTGACCACATAAAATGATATTGTATAGAACAACCTAGAGCATGTCATAATTGTAACAAGATGGGATATCTTCTGTGCGATTATCGCAGTGCTCCCAGGTCAGGTGCTCAAGACACTTCTCATCTATCGCAAGCATCGTATGCTTAGATTGGACAAGGACAGCAGAATCATTCTCGCCAGTAGAGCAGAGCTAGCCATGGTGATTCTAGAAAAACCATGACTCCTCAACCATGATAACCTCAGCAAGGAAACACATATTACCATATAGTGAAGAAGCAATTTCATGGAGCTGAGCAGATGATTGTCGACGATTAGGATAGACCATCTATAGTGAGAGGTACAATTCTTCTAAATTATACCTTTGTACAAGTGTTTTATTATACTAGTGCATCACATTCCTTCATTGATTCTCGTGTTGTTGACTTTCTATGTTTAATACTAGAAATGATGCCTTCTATTTTGAAACTGCAAACACCTCTTGGTGAAAGATAATGTCAAGCCTTTGTGTGTAGAGCATGTGCTATAACTATTGATGGAGATGATCTAAAATGGGACTTCCTAATATTGGATATGGATGTCTATGATGTAATCCTGGGTATGGATTGGCTGACAACGTTCAAGGCTTAGATCGACTATTATAAGAGAACAGTTTGTTTCATGACCAAGGACGGCATCGAGCATCTCTTTAGAGGAGATTGGATTGTAAAGAAAGGTGAAAAGATCTTGTTGGAACCAATGGTGGGAATGATATCTTACCAATTGGAAGCGTTGAATTTGGAATCAATGGAAGAGATCGAGGAAAATAGTTTTCCATCTGTTATAAATCAATTTCCAGATGTTTTTCCCAAGAACATCTCAGGGTTACCACCTCTAAGGGAAGTGGAGTTTACGATTGATCTCTTTCTAGGGAGTAGTCCTATTTCTCTTCTATCATATAGGAAAACACCAAAAAAGTTACGGGAATTGAATGTGTAGTTAGAGGAGCTGGAAAGAAAAGGTTTTATTAGACTAAGTACATCTCCATGGGTAGCACCAATTTTTTTCGTGAAGAAGGAAGATGGAACTCTTCACCTATGTATTGATTATCTTAAGCTTAACCTAGTTATGATAAAGAATAGATATCCACTTCCATGAATTGATTATCTATTTGATCAATTAAGGGAATCTCAGTGGTTCTCCAAGATTGACTTGCGATCAGGATATCACAATTTGGGAGTTCAGAAAGAGGATATTCCAAAGACATCTTTCAGAATTAGATATGGACAATATGAATATTTATTCATGCCTTTTGGTCTATTGAATTCACCAGCAGTCTTCATGGAATTTATGAAACAGATATTTCAACAATATCTGGATTCTTTTTTTTTTGTGGTTTTTGTGGACGACATTTTGGTCTATTCAAAGATAAGGTCTGACCATGAGGTGTACCTAGAAACAGTGTTAAAATCTTGAGAGATCATCATTTGTATGCCAAATTATCAAAGTGTGATTTTTTGATACAGGAAGTACGTTTCCTTGGCCATGTCATTTCTGATAAAGGCATTTCAATTGATCCTGAAAAGATAGAAGATGTTATCTCTTGTAAACCACCAAAGAATGTGTTCTAGATACAATGTTTTCTTAGTCTAGATGGTTACTACTAATACTTTGTGAGTGATTTATCAAGACTAGATTCACCAATGAAATTTTGACAAAGAAGAATTCTTCATTCCAATGGATAGAGGAATGTCAGAAGTCTTTCCAGGAACTAAAATGTTGGCATACATCGGCACCTATCTTGATCTTTTTAGAATCCGGATAGGGGTATGTGTTGTATTTTGATGCTTTAGGATCATGTTTGGTTGTGTTCTCATGAAAAGAGATCACATTGTTTCTTATGGTTCAAGGATATTGAGGGTGCATGAGAAGAATTACCCAAAACATGATTTTGAGTTATCTACAGTTGTCCATGTTTTGAAAACATGGAGACATTATCTCATTGGTGAGAAATTTACTGTGTTTACAAATCAAAAAAGCTTCAAACACATTTTCTCATAGGAAGATTTTTATCAAAGGAAAAGGATATGGATAGAGTATCTCCAAATGTTTGAATTTGACTTGATTTACACACTAGGAAAAGGAAATTCGGTAGTGGATGCATTGAGTAGAAAGTCATGTGCGCAGTTGGTGAAAGAAACTTCATATTAATGGTAGTTGATTTCGGTCTTAGCCGACATGCATGTGGAATGTGAAGACCGAGGTGATTTTTTCGTTTTATTTTCTACTACACTTGTTCCTGGTTTAGTAAAAATGATCAAAGAGGCACAAACATCTGATGTCGAATATCTGGTTGTAAGTTCAAAACTCAATGGTGGGGAGACCATTGAGGGCTAGAAACTTGATGGGGGTTCAGTTTTGTTTTTCAGAGATTGGATGGTTGTACCTATGGTTTTTCAGGAACAACTCCTTCATGATAACCACCATTCAAATTGGGATGTACATCCAGGTACACAAAAGATGTAAAAGTCATTGAAGGCGTAGTTTTGGAGGAGCATCATGAAAAGGAAGGTAGTGGAGTTCATCTTGTGGTGTTTAACATGTCAGTAGGTTAAAGAAGTGAATCAGAGACTAGCTGGTATATTACAATCTTTGCCCATCCTAGTGTGGAAATTGGATCAAATAACAATGAATTTTGTTACAGGTCTTCCACGAACGGTCCGGAAACACGATTCCATTTGGGTGATAGTGGATCAGCTGACAAAGTCGGCCCATTTCTTCCCTATTCAGGAAACTCATACGATGGAAGATCTTTCAAAAATCTATATCCGAGAAGTGGTAAAGAGTCATGGTGTACTGGTTTCTATAGTCTTAGATAGAGATTTGAGGTTCACTTCTCGTTTCTAGAAATCATTACAACAATCCCTTAGAACTCTGTTGACTATGAGCACCACATATCATCCTCAGAAGGGTGGGAAATCTGAGTGGACAATACAAACATTGTAAGCCTTGTTTCGGGCTTGTGTAATGGATTTTGGTGGCACATGGGAGGCTCATATACCCTTAGTGCAGTTCTCATATAATATCAGCTATCATGCATCGATACACATGGCTCTGTTTGAAGCATTGTATGGGTGTCCTTGTTGTTCTCCACTATGCTTGGTAGAAATGGGTGAAGCTTCACTAGTTGGGACAATCCTTTTCTAAGAAACAACAAAGAAGATCTAGTTGATTAGAAAGAGGATGGAGATAGCTTAGAGTTTTTATAAATCTTATGCAGATCACCGTCGAAGACTATTGTCGTTCGTTGTGGGTGATCATGTCTTCTTGAGGATCTCTCCAAGGCTTGTACATTGTCATTTCAGGAAGCAGGACAAGTTATCTCCTAGAAAAATTGGCACTTTTGAGATACTGGAATGGGTTGTAGAGGTGGTATATCAGTTGGCATTACCACAATGGTTTAGTTCGGTGCATAATGTGTTCCATTTATCCCAGTTGAAAAAGTATCACCTTGATCCTAACCATGTGATCATATGGGATCATGTTGAACTATAACCGGATGCATCACTAGTACATATTTCAGTGCAAATCATGGATAGACAAGAGAAAGTCTCGTGTGGGAAAAGCATCGACCTAGTGTAGGTTTTATGGAAACATGGTCAGATTCAGGAAGAGACTTGGGAACATGAGAAGGAAATGAAAGAGCGGTGGCCAGAACTCTTTTTGGCCAGCAAGGGTTTTCTACTTTCTGAGGAAAGAAATACCAATGGTGGGGAGAATGTATTACCCCATGTTTCGGGTACATAACCCATTTTCTCACGTTTTTTTAATTGGTGTGTCATTGAATGAGTTTCCATAAAATAGGGAGTTTCTATAAAATAGATAGTTTCCATAAAGTGAGGTGTTTCCATAATGTGGGGTGTTTCTATAAAGTGGGGTGTTTCCATAAAGTGGGGTGTTTCCATAAAGTGGGTTGTTTCCATAAAGTGGGGTGTTCCCCTAAATTTGGATGTTTCCATAAAAAGGGGTAAATGTAAAGGATAGAATAATTTGGAGGTTTTTTATGGAGTGTTTGGGACCAAAAGTAAGGTTTCATGATCCATACACGGTTGGCAGAAACCGTGTGGTCAAATATTGAGCAGAGGTCAAATCTATATCTTATTTTCTAGAAGCTTTCTCATTTTTTCTCGATTTATTTATTTTTGGCTCCAAAACGCCCCTACTACAATATGAATCTCCCTAGAAGGCTGGAGAACCCTCACCACATGAGTTGAATCCATTCTAGATCCTTCCCTTGGTGATTTCGAGTCCGATTTTTGAGGTATGAAACCATTGTTTACAGATTTGTCATGTTTTCTTAGATCTTCTTAGATATACATCTCTGATATCCATTCTTTCTCAGATATGATGCTATAGTGGTTAGATATACATTTTTTGATGCTGAATAATTCAATGTTGAGTTATTATCTTTCCAGGATAAGAGATCTAAGAACTCTCTTGGAGAATCAACCCGCTTTCTTGTGTGTTCTTCGTATTTTGTTAAAGTTTCATCAAAACCTTCGAGGTAGGAGGATTCTCTATCAACTCCTATTGATAGAATTTATTGTATTATATTAAAATTGGTTTATTGATTGTGAAATACATGGAAAAATCTTCATTTGGGATGATTTATGGTTTTTGTGAAATTGTGTGATCTTGGTGAATAGTTGTGCAAAGGGGGTTTAATTTCATGAATTTAAAATGATGATTTTAAATTATGGATTTTATTGAATTGATAAATGGCTGATGAAAAGGGGGTTTTCAATAGAAATGGGTTTCAATAAAAATTTAGTTTTATTGAAAATTTTTTGGAATCGAAATTGTTTGGCATTGAAATGGTTTTGACAGAAATGGTTTTCAATAAAAAGTTATTTTTAATGAAAGGTTTGTTTTGGCTTGATTGTTGGGAATATGTGGTGTGTGTTCATATTTTATATATGGGCCTTGGTTGAAATATGACCTTGTTCTCGGTGCCAAATGTTTAATGGAACATGGGAATTTCATATACAGGGCTTGGTAGAAATATGACCTTGTGCTCGGTGCCAAAGGGTTAATGGCACATGGGAAAAAATTACCTTGTGATGACTTGGTAGATCGACGAGAAACCACTCAGGAGTATGGAACTTTCATAACATAGCATGCATGGTTGGTTTCATTGGTTTGAGGAATGGTTGGGTATGCCGATATAGGGATTTTGGGGAATGGTTGTAAAGATTGTTTGGTTATTTTATGGAAAAATATCTTGCTGCGAAAATTGGTTTCAATTGCACTTGTATAGTTTTGGTAATGAATGGTTTTGGAAACATGTTCGTATTTAGTTATAAACTGATTTTGAGAAATTGTTTTATATAAACCATTTTATATAATTGTTTCTAACTCTTCTGTCCTAGTAGTGTGAGTAGAGAAGTCATTGGGGAAAACCTACTGAGTTTTATACTCACCCCTACTTTGGAAATTTGGTGCTTTTTCAGATGCCATCTTTCAGGACAGGGGAAAAGTTAATGTTTCACATGTGTTTAGTACTACCTCGTGTTTTTGTGATATTTAGATATTTTGGATCTTGGATCTTGTGGAGCATAGAGTCTTGTGGTCTTTGGAGAGTCTTGGGTAGTTTATCTACTGTGTACTTTGATACTTGGTTATCCTTCCATTTTTTCTTACTTTGATGTGGTTTTGAGTGCATGAAGTTGTTTGTTTGTCTTTCATTTGTTTATGCATCATATAGTGAATGTTTTTTTATGGTTGGAAGGTTTATTGGTTTTTTTCCTAAAAGTTAAATCTTCCCCCACTTGTATTTGAAACCCTTTGGCATTTATTGCCAACATTTGGCATCTTGGGGATGTCTCTTAAGGCCTAGTAATGACTCGTTGTACTCTCATGCCAATGAGAATTGGTGGGTCATTACAAATTCCCCATGTAAACTTGGAGAAGTATCACTTCTAATACCATCATCACTATAATTCCAATCCAAGTTTGACATTCACATCATAGGCTCAATGCAATCCTCTACCACATGAGAAGCGGGTCTAGCTCACCAAAAATACTGGGTGATATCCTTATCTGAAACCCAATATTTACACTCAATATGGGTTCATCATCCTTTCATACCTATGGATCCAAAATATGCTCCACATGGAAGACAGTTTTCCAACACAACCATCTGATCTGGTGGGGTCCGCACAAGCTGAAAATTTAGACCACTACCTCAAGTAAAACCTCTACTTAGTGAGGGTATGTCTCTTCATGGACCTCAGTTCTATCCATCACTAGATCTCATGTAATGTGTTAAACCTATGTGTACCATTTTATTATTATACTAGAGCTATTGACTATGTAACATGTTGATGATCATCTTCCCGATCCATAGTAGGATCCATGCACTACTCAATAGGTGGTAGAACTACTCAGTGCCCACCAAGAGAAAATGCCTCACAGGTGAGTCTATGAACTAAGGTCTCATTTCCACGAACCAAGATGGAGTTCCATCAACCCTACACCCAACCCATTCTTTGTAATGACTTAAAGAGCATTCTCGATCCCCCGTAGGCTTCCAACTAGTGATCGGGTATCAAAAAATAACTTGGGAATGATTTCACCTGATTTTATAATCATAAACAATTGACAATAATAAATAAACTAAAACTAAGCTATCATAACCAAAAAACACATAACAATTTTTAGATTCAATGTTTACAACATTTAAACAAAACCCAAAGAGGATGCAACAAATAGGGAACAAGGAACTGCCCCAAAAACCACAATGTAACAAGAGGAGAATCTTCCTCAAGATTCCACCACAACACCTATATGGGAAGACCACTAGCATACCAAACCAACATCTCCAAACAAATTTCCTTTACCTGTGTCAATCATAAGAAAGTATACTTACACCCAAAGGTGTAAGTAGGGTGTGATCCAAATCCCAGTAGGATCCCAACCAATAAAATATATTCCATTATAAAAACATTATAGAAAATTTAAATGAATTTTTTATAAAAGGAATGATTGAAACATATTTATGGAAAATTCTTTAAATAAAACCATTTTCAGGTTTTGGAATAACTAACAAAGGGGTTCATATGCCAATAAAAAGAATGATATCACAAGAGTACTAAGTCACGGGAAAACCCAATGTGCACTAGATAAAATGGAACACTAGGTATATCATATCTTGGTGAAAAGTGGTATACCAACTGTGAATAATATCATTCTCATACACTAGCTACTAGGAGGGAACATCCCACAAGCCTAGAAGTCTCAAATCATCACCATAGTTTAGTTAGTGTTATCATTGTCGATCCTTCTAGATGAGTTCAGGACAAACCACTTCTGATTAAACTAGCACACTAATCCTATTCCACCCACCTAGATACCCAATTTTCCCTTTGTTCTCAATTTCCATTTCACATGCCACATGCAACATCAATTTAACATAAACATAATAAAAAAAATATAAACAAGATTTATAAATAACTACCTTCACAACTAAAACAACTTCTAAATCCATCATACACCAAAACCATTCTAAAACATTTTCTAAAAAACTTGCATAATTTATTAAACATGTTTAATAATTTTTAAAGAACATTCAAAATTCACAAGAAGGGTTCACACTTCAAATACACCCAATTTCCTTTAAGAAAAACTACTTTCAAGCCATACGCATATCAAAACCCTTAAGAAACACCTTTCACACCACATATATAAATCTTAGAACACATTTAAAGACACAATAAATCATATAAAATTCATCACATAATGTTTAGCCAAAGAAATACCTACCTTAAGTGTAGAAATTTCCCAAATCTAATGGAAACCAACAACAGAACACTAAGAAAACCATATATAGGCAACATTGAACCTTAAACATCAATATTAAACCCTAAAAATTGATATATAACCCTAAATTAGACACCCAACCTATTGGAAACATGAAACCCTAATAATAAAGAAGAAAAACCCGTAGAAAGAGGTAGAAACCACGAGAGAAGGGGACTTACTTGAAGAATTGTGGAGAAACCACACCAAATCTTCCAAGAAATTGAAAATACAAGGGAGAAATAGGGATGGGGGAGGCACCTAGGATGGAGAATCTATAAGAGAAGTATTTTTGAGGTTTATGGTTAAAAATATGGGCAAGATAAAACATAAAAATATAAATTTTAATGACCGAGATAGGCTGCATGTTTTTCCAAACTGTGCAGCAACTATGTGCCCCTTATAGTCCAAGAAGGACATGTCCCATGGTTATCATGCATGGTTTACAAACCATGCGATAATCCTCTATCCGTAAATATCACTTGGCTTCAGGGTTACCAGGGCTAGGGTGCATAGTTTTCAAAACCATATTCCACCTATTGTTTACCCAAATGTTCTCATTCTTCTTTAAAAACCCAATGGAAACCCATAGAGAAAAATCTAGATTAAAAATAAATAGAAAAATACCTCAAAATGAAAACATGTGTGTGAAAATTCTTCCCACCATAAAAACCTTCCACCCCCACAAATTCATTCCAAGCCTCGATCAGAGAATAAAAATGGGTATTCAATCTCAATCCAAAACTTAAGCTCCCAAGTATCATTCATATCATCACCATTCTTCCTAAGGAAATGGACTAATAGAATCGACTTCCTCTGAAGAACTTTCTCCTGAGAATATATAATATATGTTAGCTGCTAAAACACATATAAATAAGGATCTAACTCTAAATCTTCTCAATTAAATAAAAGATATGGATCTGGGTTATAATTCTTAAAAAAAGATTTACAAAATACGTCTTGAATTCACATCAACTGTGAGGGAAAATAAAACATGTATGCTAACTTAATGATCCTCTTGGTAACCTAAAACGGTCTATCATACCTTGGTGTTATCTTTATTTTCTTTACCAAGAAATAATGACCCATGTGAGGTTCCACTTTCAAGAACACTTGATCATCGATAGAAAACTATAAAGATCAGAACTTCTAATTGCATAAGATTTTTGATGGATCTGAGATATCAACAATCGATGTATGGTCATCTCAACATTCCCAGAAATATCTTACACGAATCTTGGTACCAGTAGTGAGGTCTCACCCACCCCATCCAAACATAAAGAATACCCACACGACCAACCATAGAGTGCCCTGAAAGGATCTATTCAAATCGAGTATTAGTAACTATTATTATATGCAAACTCAACTAATCCAAAATGGTTATCCCTTGAACAATTAAAAATCGAAGACACATGCTTCAAGAATGTCTTCCATAATTTTTTTTTTCTCATTCTGTCTAACCATCTCTTTGAGGATGTTATGACATTCTCAACTTGATCTGTGACCACAACACCTTTTTAAGGCCACCCCAAAAACCAAGAGGTAAAATGGGGGGTCCTTATCTGAAAAAATTTATGATGGAACACCATGAAGCCTCACAAACTCCTAGACATAAAACTGGCCCAAATTTTCCACCTTCACCGAATATTTGATCAGAATGAAGTTGAATGATTTGTTCAAATGATCGATCACTACCCAAATAGAATTCCTCCCCCAGGTGTATGAGGGAAGCTGACAATGAAGTATATAGTGATGTTGTCCCACTTATAGGTAGGAATAGTTAATGGCTGAAGCAAAATTAAGGACATTGGATGCTATGATTTTACCTGATGACATGTATAACACCACAATATGTAGTCATCTATATCCCACCTCATTCCTGGATACCAAAAATGTCAATGCAAGTCATAATACATCTTTGTAGAACTAGGATTCACATAGCACTGAGACTAGTGATTATCCCGCATCACCACATTTCTCAATGATAACGACGTCAATAGGTTTCCCTTGAAGCACAAAACTTCCTCAGGATACAACAACCAATCACATTTTGTCTCCCCCCATGAAGAAAATACATAGACTACTGACACAACTCATCATTAGGATGCTCCTACCAAACTAACTCCAAAAAGAGATGATTCAGTTGAACACTAGCCAAGAATGCACCTCCACTGTGATCCTTGGTCTATAAGTGATACTAGGAAAAAAGACCCATTAACATCCAGTCATCACATGACTCTTTCAATGTCTACACTAGCACCTTTCTACTCAAATAATCTTCCACGACATTACCTTTTCTAGGGGTATAGACGATATCAATATCAAACCCTTGAAAGTACTCAACCTGATGATGTTTCCTCAAGTTCAAATCCTTTTGAGAGAAAAGGTAGACCAATATTTTATGATCTGAATAAAGTATAAAATTCTCCCCTAATAGATAATGGAACCACATCTTTAGGTTGTGCCTCACAGCAGTTGAATCCAAGCCATGGGTGGGATTTTTCTTTTCATGTGGTCAGAGTTAGCTAGAGACATATGACACCACGTGGTCATTCTACATAAGAACACACCAGAGATGTGTTATGATATGTTTGAATGTGGAATGTGAAGTGCACTTGGGATTGTGGGCCCCCTCTATGGGAGTCAGTGTTAGCAATAGACATTTTGCACATGAGCCTCAAACCAGTTGGTGAGGTATCCTTAAGTGCATCCACGAGACCCAGGTTCAAAACCAAGTAGAGGAATATTTCTGGGTACTGTAATAGGATTGTAGTAGGTACTGTAGTAGCACTGTAACATACTGTACACTGTGCGGGTACTACAGCAGAACTATACATTGTGTAGGTACTGTAGCAGATTATACAGTGTATGGGTACTGTAGCAAGTATAATAGCAGATATTGTTCGGTACTGTAGCAGTAGGAACTATTCAAATTGGGCCACCAGTTTGGTCTTGGAGTCCTTAAGTCTTTCAGAACACCCAGGAATTCGGGTCTGTAGGGCTTTCAGGCCACCTTTAAGGCCTTTGGTCCACCTCAAGGCCTTCGGGCCACATTCATTTTCCCCAAACAGACTCTACAAAAAAAGAGCAGCCCAGAAGAGGATTCCGAGCAGGTGCACTCACCAGAGTAGAGCCAAATGGATTTTTCATAATGATAGGGTATGAATAAGTCATCTAGACCATCCTTTTCTTGCACGGGAAGCCTAGCCAGACGACCATGCGAAGGTGGAGAGATACTATCACGATATAGATGCTGGGGAGGGGCAGTTCCTTGTAGATAGTCTAGTTGAATTCCCTAAGACCTTCAGGTCATGTAATCTCCTTAGCCTACGGTCCATGTAATCTATGATCCTACAAGCCTTGTAAGGGTTCCCCCTCATCTCTTTTAAAGGGGGTAATCAAAAATCAATAAAAAATGAAGGCCTTTGGGCCATTCGGGCATATGAGGAATGCAGTGGACTTAGTAACTAATTGGTGGAGCCTGTTATAACTCCTCGATGCATCGGTAGGTATCATGAGACAAATTAGTATCTTGGAATAAGGCCTTGACAAATATTTTATTTTTAGTCTTGGAATGAGTCCTTGAATATGTGGTAATGATGTCCGGCGTTATGCATTCCCTCATTATGAAATTAATTATTACATGTGATTATTCGACTAGTAGAATATCCAAGTGAATGTTTACATGGTAATGTTTGCTTTATTTTTTCCATATTACGTTCAATATTATGTCTTGACTGAGGATCTAATTCACCAGGAAAGACCTGAGTACTTCCATCAAGTGTCACAACACTCACTCTTCACCTATATAAATTGATGTGTGTCAGAAATTGTACCATCCAATCCATACTGAGGATTAATAAAAAAAGTTCCATATGAAAGACCAAGAAATCCCACTCTATCTCAAAACCTAACATGATGAGTGCTTGAGAAGGACACCTAAAACCCTTCTCTATATTTTTACTAAGTGTTGTTACTAACTCCATCGCATATAGAATAAGTTCAGTTGGAACCTTTAGTACATAAACCAGGTTAGAATAAATAAGAGAAACAAAATCACCAATATCAAAGAGAACAATAGATAAAGATGATTTAATGAGAATGGTACATTAGACTATCATAGGTCCTACATCTGATTCCACTGGTGCTTGATCTACCAAATGAAGTTGCATCATCTCAGCCTAATCTTGAGAATTACCACTAGTTTTTGGTTCTTCCATAATATGACTCTTCCTAGAACATAATCCATTCCTACTGCGACAACCTCCAAACCAAGATCCCGTCATCCATGATGGATTCAAATGAGCTGATATACCTCTAAAAGCTAAAGATCCTACACAAGTATGATATGGGCACATCACTTTTCCAAAATGATGTAGGTGAACCATAAATCTACACCGATGGAAAGGTTTGTGAGAATATGTACACATAAGTCGTATGTGCCCTTCCTTCCCGCACCGATGTCACATAACCAACCCAACATCAGAAGCCACAGATGAAGTCTACCAGGAAGGATGGCTTGAACTTCCACCTCCCTTCTTCCCTTGATCATTCCTCTTCATATTTTTCTCAATGATCTTCTACTTCCCATTGCTTACATATCCCCATAAGAACCATATTTTTCATTTTGGTCAACATCAACCTTAAAATCATGTTAAACCACTTTGTCATTGGTCTTAATCTTAAACAGAAAGACCTGATAATAGATCTATGGCCACAACATCGTCTCAAACCTCTAAGCATTAATCTTATCATTGAAAATGATTACAGGTGTATACCAATGTAACTTAGAAAAACGGTTGGATTACTCCATCACTGAACATTATCCCTGAAGAAGATCTATAAACTACCAAGATCTAGTATAGACCAAGACATTTTGATAGTACTGATAAAATAAAATAGCCTTGAAATATTTCTAGTTTATTTGGTCTTTCTTACCAGATTACATCACTGAGTACCACCACTTTCGATTGGGACTTTCCAACATAAACAAGTCACATTTAACCCTAACATCCTTAGGAGTGTAAAAAATTCAAACATCCACTCTATCTTATCAAGACACTCCTCAGCTTCCAAGGTTCAGTGCTACCTCAGAAATAAGGAGGCTTGTTCTTAAGAAACTATTGATATTTGTTATTTATGGGACCTAGTTTAGTTTCTCTAACCTGATTAGTACTAGATCATTCTCCTTTTCCAAAATCTTTGATAGCCTCAACCATAGCTTCCAGTAGTCTCTGATCAACTGTTAAGGGAGAACTCTCTCCATCCTCTTCTTATGTATGCATAGAAAGTCTCTGGGGAGGAATTTTTTTACAAAACCCAACACTCACATGGGAAACCATCAATGAAACCATTATTAAAATCTGAAATACTAACAACAAATATAAAACACTACTATAAATCAAAACACAACCAAATACATTTCAATAACAATACAAAAAACTAAAACAGTCCCCCACCTAGTTTCTATGTACATTCTTCAGCATCTACGTCACACCAGAATGAGAGGTGAAATAAAAAAAATCCCAACATACCATGGTGAATTTGTTTTTTTCATGAGGTGTGTTTTCCAGTAATCCAGCTCCTACCAGAACCTCAAGCCCCAACAATAATTACTCCATACTATTTATAATCATCATAAATATCATGACCCAGTGGAGAATGACCTCTTCTGATGCCATTTTTTCCTGAACCAAGACATAGTTCAATCACATATAACAACTGACTCAATTTGTTGAGTGACCCAAATGGAGTTCTTGATCCCCACAAGCTGTCAACTAGTATCTGGGTATCAAAAAATTACCTTGGGAATTATTTCATGTGATTTTACAATCATAAACTACCCACAATAATAAATAAACCAAAAAAAACAATCATAACCAAACGTGACATAATAATTTTAATATTCAATTATTACAACATATAAAAAACCCAAAGGGGCTCCAACAAATAGGGAACAAGAAACTATCCCAAAAACCACCATGAAAAAAGAGGAGCATCATCCTCAATACACCATCACAACACCTGCAATAGAATACCACTGGTATCTCAAACCACCATCTTGAAATATATTGCCTTTACATGTGTCAAACATAACCAAGTCTACTTACACCCAAATGTGTAAGTAGGGTTTTATCCAAATCCTAGTATAATTCCACCCAATAAAATATATTACATGCTAAAAATATTATAATACAATTTACATGAATGTTTTATAAAAGAAAATATGGAAACATATTTATGGAAAATACTTTAAAGAAATACATATTTTTCTTTTGAAATAACTAACAAAGGGCACTATATGCATATAGAAAGTACAATATCAATAGAGCACTAAGTCACAGGAAACCACAATAGGCACTAACTAAAATGGGACACTAGGTAAATTATATCTTGGTGAAAAGTGGTATAGAAACCATGAACAATAGTGTTCTCATGCATGAGCCACTATGAGGTAACATTCCATGGGCTCAATGTTCTCTAATCATTACCATGGTTTAGTTAGTATTGTCATCATCAATCTTTATAGATGAATCCAGCACAATTGACATATGAGTTAACTAAAATACTAGTCTTAGTCCATCCACCAAGATACATTGGTTTCCCTTTGTGCTCAATTTTTGTTTCACATGTCATGGGGAACATCACTTTCACATAAATATAAGGCAAAAAATATAAACATGATTGATACATAAATAACTTCACAGCCAAAACCAATTTTAAATACAATACACACCAAAACAATTCTTAAATATTTTCTTCACTGCTTTCACAATTTATTAATCTTGTTTCATAATTTTTAAAGAAAATTAAAAATGAACAACAAGGGTTCACACTTTAAATACACAAAATTTCCTTTAGGAAAAATCACTTTTAGCCATATACATATCAAGACCCTTCGAAATGCCTTTTTCATGACACACATAAATCATATAGAACATTTAAACGCTCAAAAAATAATTTTAAATTCATCAAATAATTATTAAACATGGAACCACCTACCTCAAGAATAGGAAATTCTATAATCAGGTGGAAACTAACAACCACACACCAAGTGAACCCTATAGAGGCAAGATCAAGCAATAAACCTAAATATTAAACCCTAAAAATCAACATATAACCATAAATCAGACACCCAACCTACTGGAAACATAAAACCCCAAGAAAAAAGAAGAAATAATCCTAGAAAGAGGGAAAAACTATGAGATAATGGGACTTAATTAAAGAATCAGGGAGAAACAACACCAAACCCAAAAATAAATTGAATATCAAAGGGAGAAAGAGTGATGGGGGATGTTTTAGGATGAATAATCTTGGAGGGGAAGGATTTTGATAGTTTATTATTAAATAAAGAGGAGAGAGAAAACATAAAAATCTAATTTTTAATAACCTGGATAGGTTTCATGGTTTTCCCACATGGTTATCCAAATCATGTGGAAAGTGTGTGCACCTTACAGTCCAAGTAGGATATGTCACATGGTCATCCCACATAGTTTAGAAACCATTTTCTAACCATGCGATAAGCCTCTATCTAAAAACAGCAATTGGCCTCATGGTTACCTAGGCAAGGTCACACGGTTTTCCAAACCTTTATCCACCTTCTTTTCACAAATATTTTCTCATTTTTAACCAAAAAAATCAAATGAAACCCATACGAAAAAACTTAGACAAAAAGTAAATATAAAAATACCTCAAAATGAAAACACAGATGTGACACTCATCCCTTAACTGGTCATCATCACAACACTGTCTCAAAATCATAGTCGAATATCATCACATAGTAATCATGAAAGTTATCAAGATGTACCATATTCAAAGAGAATATTTTGGGAGATTAATAAAGAAGGGTAATAAAAGGATTCAATCCTATATAATTCATGTATCATCAATCCATGCAACTGATGTCTTGGCATTCCATGTTGACAAGTAGGTAGTTAGAGTCCTAGTGTATGGATACGTTGGATGCCTCACCAGTACCGGGTTACCTATCCTAAAATCCACTCTCGAGACACATTGATATAATTTCAATAAGTCCAAATAAAATTATCATTTTAACGACTCGAAAGAAATGAACTTCTTTAATTTATAGATCTCTTTTCTCCTAATAACTTTTTATTATGTTTTACAATAAAAGAACATCGAATTACTTCGGGCCCAAATTTTATTTTTCAAAAATGATGTAATTATTATATCAAATTAAGTTATATGGAATAATGATTATTTTAATTAAATAGTATGATTAAAACAACCCTTTTTAAATTTAAATGATAAAATAATTTTCCTTTTTTATGTTAGAAATTTCACTATGCAATTTCACTATTCATTTTCTATCTGCTATTATTTTTAATAACTAAGGATTTTTATATTTAAAAGTAAAATTTCTCATACTTAGATAATTATTATGGTTAAATAAAAATCATCTTTGAATTCCAAATGTAAAAATTAATCTTGGTTGAATTTTTAGTAGTTTTCTAAGAAGTTTCAATTTTTTGATAAATAGTATTTTATTTGATGAATATTTTTTGATAAAAAAATTTTTCTTAATGAATAATATTTTATTAATAGTGTTCTTTTTATGAATATTAAAAAACTATTTTATTATTAAATAAGTTTTTCTATGTAATGATTTTTGAAAAACAGACATACACAATTGCGATCAGTAAGATATTTAGAGTCTAATGGGGTAAAATTAACTTTTTAGGTGAATAGAAACTTAACCCTTTGTAATAGTAAATTTACCCTTGTGAATAGTAATTAATATTAAATGAGCTAAAAAAAATAACTTGACCCCTGAATGTATAAATAAAATTTAGACATCTTAAAAGTGAAAAATGATCATTGTATAAGTATTGGTATTTTTGTATGTCATAAATATTTTATTTACAATTTTATGATTAATTTAATAATTTATAATGGAAATTTATTTTTATAAAATGTAATCATATATTTTTACTTTATTTTATTATAGTTATATGATAATTTTATGGGACCGTGATTACTTTCTTAAAATGTTACAAAATGAGTTAAAATTTTAAAGTTGTTTTTTTTTGGAATAAACAATGATTTTATTTTAAAGTTAAATTAAAAATATTTAGAAAATTATTTTCATAAAATTTATTTCATTTTTTTAATTCATAAAATCGATATTAGGTTAGGATGAATTTATGAGATTTTTATAAAAAATTTATTTTTCGGTGAATAGTAAAAATATAGGTATGAGTTTTGGTATGTTTAATGACATCATTAATGATGTAATCATGATGTAATAATTATGTTAGACTCTTGAATAGTAATATATGTTATGAGTTGTCGCAAGTGGTCAATACCATGGGAAATCCCATGGTTTTTCAAATACCACTGATGAGGTGTCCCTTGGAAATTAATTAAATATTCCCTCCCTTTTGCTATAAATACCAACTAGTTCCTTCATTAATTTCATTCCAATTACTCCTAAACAAAGCTCTAGTATCTTTACCTCCCAAGGAGTCCTCCCAAGGTTCCCTCAAGACCCCCAAGGTCTCAACCTTTGAGCTTTCGAAGTTACTCTTCAAGGTAAGGGAACCTTTCTCTCTCCTCTTTTAAGGCATGACTTCCTTTATGTTGTGTCTTCTAGTATCCATATTACTATGTTGGGTTATGTTATTATATATCCTTATTACTTTCCATTTTATGTCCTAATTATGAGATACTCTTTCCACTCTCATCAATTGATTTTCTTAATTTTTAAGTGACACTGTTAGGCTGCCGAATTTTTTGTAAAAGAAATCGCATCTTCTCTTTGCTTTCAAGTTTTCTTTTCATGTAGTATTTCATTCAAATATAAATATCCTGAAATTACTTTTTTATATTCTATAAACATACTGTATTATGATCTATTTATGTGTGGGTTACCCTTGTCCTCTCTCTTTTCAATATTTTCTAAAACAATGTTGTATAGCCGTTATGCTGAAGAATTTTCATCTCAAAATCTCTCTTTTTTTCAAGAAATTATCTTGTATTATTTATGTGAATACCCGAATATATTTTCATTTCTAGGGGTACTCATCAATACATAAAATTGATCTATTTTATTCTGGGACCCATTCCACAACACAATAGGATGGTTTCATGACCCCCTCCCTCCAAAGATACTGTAATGAATAGAGAGATATAATGACCCCTGAGTCCCACCTCCAGTAGGCCCCGGGTTGGTGACTAGACCTAAGGGTATAAAAATATCATATATAATAGGTATTACCCTATATAATATAAATAGAATCAGGAGATAAGATGGATCATCTGAAAACAAATCCAATACAAAATATAAAAAGAAATCCAAAAATCATCCCACATGCATAAATAAATAGAACATATACAAATACAATAAAGTCTCCAAAGTAAATACCTAATGTAAATATAAAGTAGTGTTACAACATCTATCCAATGTTTTGAGCTAGTAATGACTAACAGGGTCCACATAATCCTCCTGAAAAATTGAAAACAGTTTTATATAGGTAGAGTGAGCATAAAAGTATACTCAGTAGAAAAAAACTCATGTATCTTGTGCACATGTGAAAGAATCTAAATAATGAACCTGTGATAAAACAATATAACCAAAAAACACCTATTAGGGTATTCTAATCATCCCAACCCCACCAAGGCATGCTAACTAAACAACACAAACCAAGCAATATATTATAATAAGAATCACATCGATAAGGGTATCTCGCACTGCTTTCCCACTAGTATGTCACTATCACGCCCAACATCATACATCCTAGCACTCACATATATTTCCTATACCACAACCCCCACAGGCACGGTAACAACACACCTTACTTGCAAACACCAAGGCTCGCTGCCCCACAAGCATGACCACAACACATCTCGCTCAAAAACTCCTAGGTCACAACATAACCACTACCATAACTAGAGTAGTATGGTTGCATGTACATGTTGTAAATTAACAACATGGCCATCTCGTACCATGCACCACCCATACTAGAAGATTCCCCATAAGCATGATCACATCTCGCTAAAAAACACCTCGGTTATCACATCTCACCTGCAAACACCCGGGCTATCACATCTCGGTTAAAGACACCTGGGCCATCACAACCACCATCTAATGCACTAATATACATTTGGCCATTATAGCATTTGAAATACCTACCTCAAATGGGAGAGGGAGTGGGAAAGAGAAGGTACCTAGCCATCTATACTCCTCATCAGCTGTTAGGAAAAATACCCCATGTGTGACTATGCATGTGTCAAAACATGGTGCTTGATGTGGGTGGGGTGCATATAGAAATCACAAGAATGTACAAGTATATATATGGATATATATATATATATATATAATATAAAATACTCAATTCCAACCTATGGGTTCAAAAAAAATGAAAAAACTCACAACACCATAACTTTTGTGGCCACCTCTAAATGCATAACATCCCACAACAAGCCACAAACACTCTTTCACATTTCCAACCAATTTAATTTAATCATCCCATTATTTTAATTTTTTAGTGTCAACCATATTTAATCACACAACACTCCATTTAATTATCCATAAACCATTTCTATTCCATTAACTAAACCAATACAATCCATTCCAAACATTATTGAACAAATATTTATTTATTCCATCACTTCTCAGGCATCTAGCACAAAGCAACCACCACCTCACCACCCCAAAATCATGGAAAAACAAACTACCTCTCTACCGCCCCAAAACCATGACCAAAAACAATATCAGCCCCATATTCCACAACTACACATTGTCAACCCACAATCATTTCCAAACATCACAACACGTCAAGATCATTTCACAGGGCTTTTATCACAATACACTTTATTTTACGGGAATTATCACACAATCCAAAATCCTAGGGAATCCTTTTTATTAGACAAGTATAATTGGTTAATCAATTTACATTTTAGGTATATATCACAAAAATCACAACCAAAGAAGCAATCACAACACATTTATTCAGTGAAAACAAATCCCCCAATGGTATCCATTTTCAATGGGACATCAAGCCCGTACAATTCACAATATCACTAATAATATCAAATCTATAAAATCATGAGAATCATTCCCCATTTTTTTATTTCAATTCAAATAACCAGTTATTTATCTTTGATTAATCCAGAACAACCATAACCCATAGACAAACAAAATTAAACCCATCCCATGTGATACACAGTAAGGATAAATATGGGAATCCCTACCTCAAATAAGCTTTTCCAACTCGTTGAACACCTGAAAACCACTACTGAACCACAGGAAAACATGGGTAAACCTACATCACAACTAAATACCATCGAAATGCAATCCATAACACAACCCAAACCATAACAACATTGTCTCAAAAAATCTTCAGGAGAAGAACGGATGAAAACCGGCCAAGATGGGAGAAAAATCTACCACATATCAACCACAAATTTACAAAGAACAACCATCGGGACCAATGGATCAAATGGGGAGGAAGAGGGATTTAATAACTCTTCAAGGTGCCTAGGGTTCACCCAAAATGAGATAATTAACAATCCATGGCCGAATGCATAAAAAAATTCCCAAAAAAGAATTTTAAAACTGCACTAAATTGGGGGTTTACAAGATGTGTAATCCCATTTTGCATTATGCAATCCTCAGGGTTTAGTTTCACTGAAAAATTCATCACATGTTTATTATTTAACCTTGAAAATCTACATGTCCTGAACCATGTGAACCCAACTTTCACATCATGTAATATACTTACATGGTGTGAATTTTCTACAATAGCTCTACTACACCTCCAACTCCCATAAAACCTCCTAGAACCTCCCCCAAACACCTCTAACAACCAAAACTGACAAAGTAAAGGACCGGTAAGGCACAAAATGTTACATCAGATACCTCTAAAATTATTATCACCCTTAATAATCAAAAACCAATCCCAAAAGTAAAGGTATCCGAATAACCATCCCATGAGATACCTCTCAAAGATATTTCCATACCTCAAATGCTACCACCAGATAAACATGCTAACCCAAACGACCACAAAACACACTACACAACTAGAAAGATCCTATCAGACAACTAGAATACCACATCACCACTTCACAACTATATCAACCTCCATATAGCCCAAACCAAAACCACTAAAAAAATTAACTGCACCATCCAAAACACATGAATCGAATAATTCTATCTTCCATGTCAAGTAACTATCCACTCTAAGTGGAACTGACTCAACCGTATGGGTTTAATCACAACAAAGTTAATTCATATTGATTAGGAATCTTGTACTACTCTTTTCATAATTCAATAATTTATCTCACATCATACCACACACATCAAAAACCAAGAAGAATAGTTAATCTCATAAAAAAGTGATCCAAACAACACATCACAAAGAAAAATATAGTAAAGATAAACTAAAAAATCAGGTACTAGGAATGAATCTACATCTCTCAATCCCAAGTACTCTCCTCTGGGCCACCATGAAACCACAAAACACGAACCAAAGAAATGGTCCATCCATGCAGTGCCTTCTTTTGGTGAACCTGGATCCTTGCTGATTGTTCCACAAACATCGCATCATCCTTGATATTGAACTCTCCCTAGTAAATGACAAGGGGTTCATCATGAAGATACTGATTAAGCTAAGATATTTGAAAGATGTTTTGAATCCTCTCTAACTGTGGTGTTAATTCCAACTGATACGCCACCTCACCAACTCGCCCAAATACCTCAAAGGGCCCAAAAAACTAGGGAGAAAGATTACTCCCTCGGCCAAACCCACACTACCCACATCGAGGGGAAACCTTCAATAACACATGGTCCCCAACCTTGAACTCCATGTTCCTCCTCCTACGATCATTATAAAAAAAATTAGGTCCTTCACTGCATTAATCCTCTTACAAGAAAGTTAAAATTTATCTATCGTGCTCTGTAACACATTAGGACCAAGAACGGCTGTCTCCCCAACCTATATCCTATACAATGGAAAACAACATAGTTTTCTGTAAAAAGCCTCAAATTGAGCATACCAATGGAAGAGTGATATATATTTTTATAAGAAAACTCTAAAAAAGGAAGGATCCATACACAAGATCTACCAAATTTCAAAATGCATGCTCGCAACATATCCTCCATCATTTGCATAGTCAATTACATTTTCCAATCTATTTGAGGGTGGAAAGAAATGTTGAGGTGTAACTTAGTGGAAAAAAGCATTCTTCAATCCCCTCCAAACTTGTGTGGAAAAAAATGTGTCCTGATATGATACAATGGAACTCTAAACTCTAAGAAACCTCACAACCTCATCCATGTACCTCTTATCTAAAGCAGCTATTGTTTCTGACTCCTTGATCTATAAGATGTGAGCCAATTTTTTCAACTGATCCACTATCACCCAGATATAATCCCAACCTACCTCAGTTCTTGATAACCCAATCATGGAATACATTGATATTTCATCCCATTTTTACTTAGAAACATCCATGGGATGAAGAAAACCACACGAAATAAGATGATCGTTCTTTACCTGATCTAAAACTAGAAACTGAGCCAAAAAATGGCCCCTAACCATTTCATCCCAGGCCACCAAAATTTTGTCCTCAAGCCATGGTACATTTTGGAAACTTCTAGGTGTATATCCAAAGGTGAGTTATGAAACTCAAGAAGTATTATATTGATCATTAATACCAAAACAAAAAACCTCCCACAAAATAAAACATGGTTCAGAAAATCCTCTTACCATCACCCTAGAGCATCACCATGCCCAATACAATCATTCATCACCTCTACCTCTGTATCCCCCACTGAGAATCCTCCACATGCTTCATTAGAGAAAATTGTATCATCATCCGAAACAAAAAACCCCCTACCACTATCCACTCTTTCATCTAAGTGATAGGATGCCAACTCCTCCATTTCCCTCCAAGCATCCTCAAATTGCTGAACCACACCCATCCATGACATTATTCTCAAAGAGTAAACCACAAAATTTACCTTTCCTAAAGTGTATGAGATCTCAAAATCATAATCCGGAAGAAACAACATTCACCTCAACTATCACAAGTCTAGATCATGCTGGTAAAAGACATATCTCAATCCCTTATGATCCATAAAGTCTACAGACCGCTTCCAAAGAGTTAATGTCTCTACAACATTAATGAAAACATAATTGTTGCTATCTCAAAATCATGGTGGCATAGTTATGCTCATGAGGAAATAACTTCTTATACCCATTAGTTATCACTTCCTACTGCTAAATCAGCACACACCCCAAGATTAGATGGGAAGAATCACAAAAAACCTCAAAAAATGAACCCTCATCTGACGGTTGGAGCACTGGAGAACTAAATAACTTCCCCATAAGGTAATAAAACACTTTTGGGAATTGATCAACCCACACAAATGCAAGGAATTTCCTAGTAAAAGTTGTCGATGGGGCTATAACTCAAGAGAAATTGGGTACATACCTCTGATAATATCATGTGAGACCATGGAAATTGTGAACCTCTACCATGTTCTTTGGTGTTTCCCAAGAAACAACAGTTTTAACCTTAAACAAGTCTACTACCACACCATGATAAGACATTGGATTCCCAAGTAAATGCATATATCAGGTCTAGAACTTACACTGGGACAACTTTCCATAGAGATAGTGGCATTGAATAACATGCAATACAGTTCAAAGATTCTCATTATTCTCCTCCTCTGACTTCGAGTAGATTAAGATATCATCGATAAATATGATGATGAACTGATCCAAGAACTCATAGAACATGGAGTTTGTAATCCTGATGAACATTTTTGGTGCATTTGTAACACTTAATGGAATGACTACAAACTCTAAGTGACCATACCTACATCTTAATGCATTCTTAGAAGTATCTCCCTCCTTCACCCTTAATTGGCGATATCCAAAATATAGATTGATCTTATAAAACGAACCCACCCCTCTCAACTGGTCAAAACGATTGTCTATCATTAAAAAAGGATAACAACTTTTGACCATCACCTGAGTCAACCTATAGTATTCTATACAAAACCACATACTACCATCTACCTTCATTGTGAACAATACTGTAGAACCCCACGGTGACACTCTAGGCTGGATAAAAGCCTTCTACATCAGATCTTCTACCTCAACCCTAAACTCCTATAACTCATAAGGTTCCATCCAATATGGATCCATAAAAATTAGAGAAGAACCGTGCTATAATTATATCCATAAATCAGCATCACTTCAAGGGTGTAACTCCCAGACCCCAAAAACCCAGAGCTGGTGATTTATTTTAATACATTGTCATGATTATAAGGAATCAAGTCCTGAAGGACCGATCAATTTATCAGTATTGGAAAACAGATTACATACAAGAACTTTACATTAAAATTTCTATCATAAAATACAACATATATAATCCTTTGAGAATTCCATTATTATTCTGCCTTAAACATTCATATAAATCATAGTACAATTCTTATCATCCTTGTTAAATAAAACATAAGAAATGGGTGATCTTAGATGCTCAGTAAGTGTAAATAATTTAGCGGAAGCTATAAAATTTTCAGGCAAGATGTGTAATAAAAACAACAGCCTTTTAAAACATAATCTTGAACATAATATGGCAAAAATAAATCAAACATTACCATATAAACATGCACATGGATATTCTACTAGTCGAATAATTACATGTAATAATTAATTTCATAATGAGGGAATTTCTAACATCGGAAATCATTATCACATAGTCAGGGCCTCATGCCAAGACTACATATAAAATTTTTGTTGAGGCCATGTGTCAAGACACTAATTTGTCTCATGATACTTAAGTATTCATCGAGGAGATATAGCAGGCTCCACCCATCACTTACTAATTCTACTACATTCCTCATATGAAAATGTTGAAACATAACAAAAACATTCATTTTAAAACTAGCATACGAATTATCAATAATTCAACCATAAACCATGAAGGGTATAAAAGTAGCACATCCACAGTCAAACATATCATAAAACATTTGATACAATATGTAATATTTTATTATAATAAATCAACCTTAATTATGAATAATATCTTGTAAAGGATGGTGTAAATTATAAGTAAAACTTTTTGAAAGAATTATCCCATTTTATGAAATAAATTAAAAGTCACACATTTATAAAGAAAGTAATTTAAAAGATATTTTTGAATCGAAGTGTCCCATAACACTTTGAAACTTTTTAAAGGAATTAACATTTTAAAAAAATCGTGCCCATAAAAATAAATCCTTAAAATCATTTTTAAAACAAGGACATTAATTAAAAATATTTAGAAAAATAAATCATTAAAACATTTAAAATATTGATATTGATAAAGATTCCATTACACAAAACATTAAAATATTTATTTTGAAAACATTTTTATGAAACATGGACATGGATGATAAAAATGTCCCAGTAAATACTTACACATAAATAATCTTGGATAATAATGAGATTGAGGAATTAACCCTTAAATTTTACTTTCATTTGGTCGAGGGTACATTTAACCTCTTGTATAATGACCATATTATGTTATTAAATTATACCAGAACCATATTAATATTTATTATATCATACATGATTCATTTATGACTTTATACTACCCATTTAATAATGATATCCATGTTAAATTAACATTTTGGGTAATAATCGCTTTCTTTATCATACGTGTTTTATCTTTTTATTATTGTTCATGTCATTTAGATAATGATTTAAATAATTATAAAATATAAAACATGATGTATGTATCATATATATTTTGAATATAAATATGTATAATAAATAGATATATGAAATGGAAAACACTGTTTATTGATAATGTAGGTCGTATGTACGCATAAACGTTGTTTCTGTTTTCATGTCGTATTGAACAGAAGTAAGTGAATAAGATATATGTAAGTAAAAATATATATATATATAGTGGAATTATTATTTCATATATTACATACTTATTAATAATATATATTCTTATAATCATCGTTGAATAGTGAAAGTGGAAATGAATCTCATCGCGTCTTGGAGATGGTAGGTCGTACTTACACACGAGCGATGATATCATTTCCTTAATGATTAAAAGGTGTGAAATTGGATGGTATATTAATTTCATATAGAAATTATCATGTTATTTTAATTATTTATATACATATTACTCATCATTATATCCATCCAAATAACATAGTTTTGAATAAAAAATTATACCTCTACATGGAGATGAAAAGTTGTACATACGCACGCATGGTGAAATTATCATTCATAGGATGGATAGAATAATGAATATGGTTGTAAGATATTTATAATAACATAAAATTATGTATAAGGTACTGAAGTTATTATTTTTTTATGGAAATAACAAAGTGAAATAAATTGGAAGAAGAAAAGAACTTTGAAATAGGTGATAAAATAATTACCTCTTCTTTGGGTGTTTACTTTTGATTTGAATAAAAGAGATCCTTAGGATGGATTTATGATCAATAGAAGGCCTCTAGGTTGAATTTAGAGAATTTTTAGGATATTTTTTCAGGGTTTGGTCATGCCAAATGGTTTTAGAGGTGTGATTTTCATAGAACAGGAAGTACCCTTTTTTAAGAGAGTTGAGGGTCACTTTAGGAAAAGTTTGAAATATTATTTTATTATAAAGTAATAATCAGTTTATAATGGATAAAAATTTATTTATTTCAAATATAAGGTGTTTATGGTTCTAAATAATCTCAACCAATAAGTTTTAGACAAGGTTAGGTCACCATATTAACCCTATCTTTTAGATTTAACTCTTAGTTAGATAGTTTAACTTTTAACATATCCTCTTGTATTATTATAATAAATGGTTGATAAACATAATATAAAAAGCCAAGATAACCCCAATTATTACATTATTGACATATATAATCTTATCTAATTCCTTTGGCAGAACATTATATTTTTAGGATTATTTTATCATTTAATAAAATAGTATTTGTTTTAAAAACTCATTTATGTCAATTTTGACGCTATTTAGTATTTGGTTTTTTTGAAAGTAATAACAACATTATAAATTCAAAGAAATCCCTTGAATCAACCCTAAAATTTCATATTAACCTATAAAATTCTTTGAATTCATAAAAAGTCTCAATTTACAATTATTCTAATATTTATAAGATCAATAATTTTAATCTTTCGTTTATAATGTAATTCTTGTATCATCATTGTGTCATAAACAAATTACTTATTTAATGTATAAAAAATATAAATAAAATACCATGATGTATTAAATTGTTTTATATTTCTAATTAATATTTATAGTAAAATTAATATTATGTATAACCCTATATTTAAAATGGTTTAGTTATTAAACTTTGAATTTTACACTTTTAACACTTCTTTAAATAAAATAATAATAAATTTCCTAATCTAATCAAAGTGGACCAAATGAATCATATTTTATTCCTAATGTTTGTTTTGGTATAAATAAACATATCCAATAGAATGAGGACATGTTTAGGGGTAATTATAATATCATTTTTACCATTAATTACCCTATTTAATTTTAACCGTGGTAAATAAAAGTCAAAATTTAATATTCAACAAAAATTATTTACATCATATTGAAACAAATTTTACTTATTTATGTCAATTGTGTCTCTAAAATATTTTAAATTCAATTCACAGTAGCGTTAAGATTACATTTTAGGCAAATTTACAAATGTGCCTAGAAGGTGGGTAAATGACGTTAAAAAGATTAATAAAATTTTATAAATCTAATTTTATTATAAAATGACTCCAATTAATTAAATTGAAATTATATAGTTATTATATATATATTTTTAATTAAAATAAATTTAAATAAAATAAATAATTTTTTAAATAAAAATTCGGTTTTAAACAATAATGCAGTGTTTTTAACTATTAATCAAAATTTGAAGGTCTTTAGAAAAATACCAAAAATTCACCCTAAGATAATTTTGATATTCCGAATAAAAAAACAATTCTATTTTACAAAATTCAAAACATAGATGTTGCATTAATTAATTTAAAATTAATTCATGTTGTCAAACCCCAAAAGAGGGTTTTTAAAAAGTAAAAACTATCAAAAGATTGACATGTGTTTATGTCAAATTTAAATGTGAAATTACTTATAATAATCTAAATTGTATTAAATGACAAAAATATAATATAATTATACTTTTAAACCATTAAAATTCATAATTTAACACTATAAATTATTTTGATTAAAAAAGTTTTTTGAATTAAAATTTAGTATTTTTCACTATTCATCAAAATATGAAAGTTATCAGAAAAGTATAAAAAATTTATCCAAACTAATTTTTTATGTCCCTATTTTAAAAAAGAATTTAATTTCATTAAATTGAATATATAAAAGTGTCAAATATTGGTTTTAAAAAGGGTTCTCCATTAAAAGGCGATAAAATTACATTTTTTTTTTGAAAAATACTTCTTTTATCAGAAAAAAATGGATTTGTTTTTATATTATGTCTAAAAAACACATAATATGGATTCTAAGATTATATGTTGTATATAAAATTCAAAATTCAGTTAATACTATTCATAATAGATTTTTGAACAGCTAGTTTGGTAAGTCATGGTGCGCTCGAACTCAGTGTTGCGTGTAGCGCAAGTTATTGAATTACTTTGAAGAGATAACATACTATGAAATCATGGGTTGTTACATTCTCCCCACCTTTAATAAATAGCATCCTCACAATTTGAAATTATTCTTCAAAAATAAAAGGTTAAAAATAGAAAAAATACCTTCATGGAAAACCCACATCGGAAATTGGGTTAAAAAATTTTAGTCTTAATAAGAGGGAGAGTGAAATGAACAAGTCACCGTGAAATTATGATCTCAATTAGGAGAACAATTGTGGAAATTAGAGACACATAATTTAAGGAAAAATGTAAATATTTATAGGGAGTGATTGAGGTCATCAATCACAAATAAGTGTAAAATTGAGGGCCTCAAATCCATCAATATATGATGATTTAAAATATCATCGGTTCAACAAAACATAAGGTATTAGGATAACACATTTTGGGTTTTAGGATCCCTTCCATAAAATTTAAGAATTAATTTATTTATATAATAAGAGGAAAAAAATATACTTGACAAGTATAATTTCATCCTTCAACTAATTCTTACCACAAACTCATGTTTCACTCCAAAAGATAATAGAATTCCAAAATATTCTATTTATCCTAATCGTATAGGGTTCCAAAAATAATGAATTTATAATTCATTTGTCAGACTATTTAAAAAAACTACATTACACAAACTAGGACATCATGTAGTCTAGTGGTAGGTGATTCACCCTTATCACCCTTCGGTTGCAGGTTCAAGTCTCACAGCCTTGCCGGATGCGACGGGTTTTCGCCTTACCTTCGGGTTGTCCTTTTTATAACAATCGAAAAATAATATTAATAAATGATTTAACCTTAACAATAGTATCTAATTTCAAACTTAATCCATTCCAACCTCTAGACTTATCTAAAATAATTGTGTCCAAACTCACAGTCCCAAATTTATAAGGAATGTAAACACATTGAAGATTCTTTTTCCCACGTAATAATGTGAATACCTTAATCATGTATTATTTTAAAACATGGTAATACCTTGAATTACCATAAAACCTTATTTATTACATTCATGATCCCTTGTTCTTTATAGCATACTAGATATACTCTTTATATCAAAAAATGTTGTAAACTCCAACAATAATGGAATAAAAAACAATTAATTAGTTTCAAAGTAGTCAAGAATATTGAATACAATTTATCCAAATAAATCATATATTACTCCAAAATCACTACCTCAGTATCCGAACCATATTAAGGTTTATCTTTCCTTCAGCCATGTATTTTCTAAATAGTTTAAATTTATATTGAGTCACTTTTCTTAAAACCATATAATCTCAAATCTTAAATGAAATAGTACTGTAGTACAATCCTTATTTATTTCCATAATTCATATAACCAGTACATCATTGATACAAAACTAAGACGAAATAATTATTTAATAAAAACATAATAACACTAGTCATTCCTCTTCATCTGTGGTAGTATCATAACTTGATTATTATCTTGTAGCATCATTTGGGGAATACTATGATGATTTGGACATTGATTCACGTAGTGTCTAAACTCCTTGCAAATAAAGCATTGTACATTTGAGACCATTTTCTTACCCTTGCAACCATGTACATGGTGTCCATTTTTTCCACACTTATAACAAACCCTATTTCCCTTCAAGCATTTACCAAGGTGATTCTTTCCACAGTTATCACATATGGAAAAATCCTTCTTTCCCTTATTCCCTTTATCCATCTATCTCTCTACAATCCTTTTCTTCTCTGGCATCCCTTCAAATTCATAAGACTCGGAGAATTATTTACTTATCTTATTAACACATTATACTCTTTCTTCATATGATGATAATACATGGGAGAATATTTCAATTCTAAATTTTGGCCTAAGACCATGAAAGATATGATCTATCTTACTCTTTGGATCATGCGTATTATTGGAGTTCTCATTACTTATACTGAGAACTATTTTTAAACAACGGAATAAACTAGGTTAGTGTATGATTCGTAATGCATAATTCAAAACATGTAAAATACCTAATGTAAATTGAAAATTTTATTCATATAATCCATAATCATAAAAAAATCATTGGGGAAGTATTTACTCTTAAATCCTTCATAATTCTTTGTAAATAAAATGTGAATTATCCTAATCATATCCCTTGGGAGTGTCATAACCAATAGTTTAGCAAGGCATGTTGTCGTGTAAAATGATACCCAATGTTAAGCCCGAAACTCCTTGTCATAGTTTTCATTCCTAGGTACATCTGTATCAGATCTTCCTCTACCTACTCATATCCAGACATGTATGTATTTCTTGTAAAATTCACAAAATATCTATACTACCAAAATTCTAGGAATTTATTCTACACTAATACTCAAAGTTTATCTTAGGGTAATGTTTCAAAATTATAGTTTATCTAAATCTATTTAAAAGGTTGTTTCTAAACTTCCTCTGATACCAACTATAATGACACGACCCCAAAATCCCAGAGCTAGTGCATTATTTTAATACATTAGCATGATTACAAGGAATCAAGTCCCAAAATATAAATCAGTTTAGCAGTCTTGTAAAATATATTACATACATGAACTTTACATTACAATTTCTAACATAAAATACAACATAGATAATTTTTTGATAATTCTATTATTCTTCTACCTTAAACCATCATATAAATCTTAGTACACTTCTTGGAATCCTGGGAAAATAAAACATAAAAAATGGGTGATCTCAAATGATCAGTAAGGGTAAATAATATAGCAGAAGCCATAAAATTTTAAGGAAAGATGTTTAATAAAAACAACATCCTTTTAAATCATAATCTTGAACGTAATATGGAAAAAATAAATCAAACCTTACCATATAAACATGCACTTGGATATTCTACTAGTCGAATAATAACATGTAATAATTGATTTCATAATGAGGGAATGCATAATGTCGGACATCATTACCACATAGTCAAGGCCTCATTCCAAGAATTGAAATAAAATATTTTTCAAGGCCTTATTCCAAGACACTAATTTGTCTCATGATACCTACCGATGCATCGGGGAGTTATAGAAAGCTCCACCCGTTAGTTACTAAGTCGACTGCATTCCTCATATGCCCGAATGGCCCGAAGGCCTTCATTTTTTATTGATTTTTGATTACCTCCCTTTAAAAGAGATGAGGGGGAACCCTTACAAGGCCTGTAGGCTCAGAGATTACATGGACTATAGGCTTAGGATATTACATGACCTGAAGGTCTTAGGGAATTCAACTAGACTATCTACAAGGAACTGCCCCTCCCCAGCATATACATCGTGATAGTATCTCTCCACCTTCACATGGTCATCTGGCTAGGCGTCCCGTGCAAGCACAGGATGGTCTAGATGACTTAGTCATACCCTCTCATTCTGAAAAATTTAGTTGGCCTTACTCTAGTGAGTGCACCTGCTCGGAATCCTTTTCTAGGGCTGCTCCTTTTTGTAGAGTCTATTTGGGGAAAATGAATGTGGCCCGAAGGCCTTGAGGTGGCCCGAAGGCCTTGAAGGTGGCCTGAAATCCCTACAGAACCGAAGTCCTGGGTGTTATAAAAGACTTAAGGACTCCAAGACCAAACTGGTGGCCCAAGTTGAATAGTTCATGCTGCTACAGTACTGAACAGTTCCTACTACTGTACCTGCTATAGTACCCATACATTGTATAGTCTGCTACAGTACCTACACAGTGTATAGTTCTACTGCAGTACCCGCACAGTGTACAGTCAGCTACAGTGCTACTATAGTACCTACTACAATCCTGTTACAATACCCGGAAACATTCCTCTACCTGGTTTTGAACCTGGGTCTCGTGGATGCACTTAAGGATACCTCACCAACTGGGTTGAGGGTCATGTGCAAAATGTCTGTTGCTAACAACAACTCCCATAGAGGGGGCCCACCATCCCAAGTGCATTCCACGTTCCACATTCAAACATATCATAACTCATTCAATACAATATAGAATATTGTATTATAAAAAATCAAACTTAATCAAGAATAATATCTAGTAAAGGATGTTGAAAATGATAATTAGAACTTTTTGAGAGAAATATCCCTTTTTAAAATCATTTATAAGTTATAAATTTATAAAATAATTCATTTAAAATAGATTTTTGAATCAAAGTGTCTCATTTCACTATGAAACTTTTTAAAGGAATTAACATTTTAAAACAATCATGTCCACAAAAATAAATCTTTAAAATCATTTTTAAAACCTGGACATTAATTAAAAAGATTTAGAAAAATAAATCATGAAAGAATTTTAAATACTGATCTTGATAAAAAATCCCTTAAAAAACATTAAATATTCATTTTGCGAACATTTTTACAAAACATGGACATGGATGATAAAACTTTTCCAGTAAATACCTACACATAAACAACCTCATAGAATAATGAGATTGAGGAATTAACACTTACCTTGTACTTTCCTTTGGTCAAGGGTATGTTTAACTAACTGTATAATTAAAATAGTATGTTATTAAATTATAACATAGAGATATTAATATTTATTATATAATACATTATTCATTTGTGACTTTATATTCCCATTTTATAATTATTTCAATGTTAAATTAACATTTCGAGTAGTAATCTCTTTCTTTATCGTACTTGTTTTAACATTTTATTCTTGTTTGTGTCATTTAGATCATAATTTAAATACTTACAAAATAGAAAACATGATTTATATATCATATATATTTAGAATATAAATATGTATAATAGATAGATATATGAAATGGAAAACACCGTTTATGGATATGGTAGGTCGTACGTATGCATAAACGCTGTTTTCGTTTTCATATCATATTGAATGGAAGTAAGTGAATAAGTTATATGTAAGTACATAAATATATATATATATATATATCCATTAGAATTATTATGTCATATATTATATACTTATTAATAATATATATTTTTATAATCATCGTTGAATGGTGGACGTGGAAATGAGTCTCATCGTGTTGTGGAGACGGTAATCCATACGTACACACGAGCGATGATATCATTTACTTAATGATTAAAAGGTGTGGAATTGGATGGTATATTAATTTTATAGAGAAATTATCATGTTATTTTTATTATTTATATACATATTAATCATAATTATGATCTTATGAGAGGCAGTGGTGGTAAAAATACAACTATCCTAATGGTATGGGGATGCTCTTATAATGTCGTTGTGGTAGCTGTTATCATGTCCTTCTTGGATTTTAGATCCTCCATTAAAGAACAATATGGATTTAGCATATTTTTATGATGATAAATGATTATAGTTAAGGTATAATTAATAGTTGTAGTTTTTTTCCTTAGATAGGTGGTATACTTGAATCTCTTAATATCTTGTTGTAAGGCTTTGCCAATATATTTCTCTCACTAAGTGCATCGTTTATATACTTTAGGAGAAGTAGGATTTTTCATAACATAACAACTAACATATTTAGACCTAGGGCCTAAGACCTATCTTGAATTAATGATATTGTATGCTATTTTTCTTAATTATTCTTATTGGATGGTGAGAAATTTGAAGTCAATAGATTTGAACTCACTCTATCCTCTAATACACACTCCATGTGGGTTTTCTATTATTATATAATAAATATTCTTTATACTGTTAAGAATTTTTTTTTGATGATATTAGATTTGTTTCCCTGAATGAGGTCTAAAATCTGCTGAAAATGAATCCATAGAAACTTATAAAAAAGGTCATTTATCAACTCAACATATTTAGCATACTCCCTATAAGGCAAGTATCTGGCCTTAAGTTTATAAAGATTCACCCACAGGTTGTGATAAAATTATGGTATCTATTAATATTTCAATGAATCTATAATTCCATAGTGCAGAGTGATGATAGTCCAAAGTATGGTATTCTATCTTCATTCATCTCTTTCTACGTGACCATGGAATTCTCCTCAACCTCTATGATGGTTTCCCCCGCCAGATCTGACCATAATGGAAATTTCTCTATTTCATTGTTGAAAGGAGTGGGATCATTCAAAATCTTCTAAGTTACATCACAGGGTAAGTGATATGAGGGAGGTGCAGATGATGATTGTGTCATTGGACTATTTTTTAACTAGAATGATATATAGTTGGTCAGTAATGAGTCCCTTGGTGTAGTTTTCCTCAATTCCTTGAGTGCTTATAGATATTAGGGTAGCCTCTTAGAGGATTCGACATGAAGATAACCTTCATACTAAGAAGATATGCCATTATAGGGATGACCTTCACAATGATCACTATGTGGAGGGCCTCCAATGTTATTGGCTTGTCTTACATGATGAAGGACTCTAAGGTTACTAATTTTTTGATGGATTTTAAAGGGTAATACTATCTTGTTTATCAATATTCATGCTGAAAGGAGGACCTTCTGTAATGCCCCGACCCTAGTTACCCAGATTCGGTGCATTATTTTAATACATTGGCATGATTACAAGGAATCAAGTCCCGAAGGACCGATTAGTTTAGCAGTCTTGGAAAAATAGATTACATACATGAATGTTACATTTTCACTATAAGACGTAAAAAACAACATAAATAATCATTATGAACGCCATTATTCCCTTGGCTTAACCCTTCATATAAATCACAATACACTTCTTGGAATCCTGGGAAAAAGAAAACATAGAATGGGATGAGCTCAAATGCTCAGTAAGGGTAGGCAATACAATGGAATCTTTCAAAAATAAACATAAACACTTAAGGCAATGTACAAAACTAAAACAAAAGCCTTTTGAACTTGAACTTCAACATAATATAGAAGAAATAGAGTAAAATAATGCCATTTACTCATTCACATGGATATTCTACTAATCGAATAATCACAGGAAATATCACTAACCACTTTCATAATGATGGAATGCATAATTCCAAACTATCATAACCACGTAGCCCAGGCCTCATGCCAAGACTACAAATAAGATTTTTTCAAGGCCTCATGCCAAGACACTAGTTTGTCTCATGAGTCCTACCGATGCATCGAGGAGCTATAGCGGGCTCCACCCATCACTTATTAAGTCTAATGCATTCCTCATATGAATAGGTTTAAACATAACATAAACATTCGTATTAAAAATAGCATACGGAATGTCAATACATTCTCCATAAACCATGAATGGAATAAAAATAACACATCCACATTCAAACATACCAAAAACCTTTCAATGGAGGTTTTGTATAATAAATCAACTTCAAATGAGCTTAAAATCCATCAAAGGATGTTGACATAGATGAAAATGATTAGTAAAACTTTTTGAGAGAAATTTTCCTTTTGTAAAATCATTTAAAAGTCACACATTTATAAAGGATGTAATTTTAAAAGATATTTTTTCATCAAAGTGTCACATACCACTTTGAAACTTTTGAAAAGAATTATCATTTCAAAACATTCATGTCCATATAAATAAATCCATAAAATCTTTTTGAAAACATGGACATTAATTAAAAAGATTTTGAAAGATAAATATTTAAAACATTTGAAATTATGATCTTGATAAAGAGTACCTTTAAAAATCATTAAAATCTTCATTTTGAAATCATTTTTATGAAAAATGGACATGGGTGATAAAAATGTCCCAGTAAATACTTACACATAAACAATCTCAGATAATGATGAAATTGAGGAATTAACCCTTACAAATTTGGTAACTTACGAAACATACAACCCATGAAAGAGGTATCATACAATGAATATGTAAATACACCTAAATTAAAGTGTTTTACACAAAGAATACAATTATGGTTAGTACATACACCACAAAAATGGTAATAGTGGCAATATGGCATGAATCTCACAGGAATAAGGAGTGAGATGAAAACCCCTTACCTTGCACTTTCCTTTAGTCGAGGGTACGTTTAACCTCCTGTACGAAGATCGTAGTATGTCATTAAATTATACCAGAACCATATTAATATTTATGATATTATACATGATTCATTTATGACTTTATATTACCCATTTAATAATAATTTCCATGTTAAATTAACATTTCGGGTAATAATCGCTTTCTTTATCGTAAGTATTTTAACTTGTTACTCTTGGTTGTATCACTTAGATCATGATTTAGATACATCCAAAATATAAAACATGACAAATATGTCATATATATTTAGAATATAAATATGTCTAATTTATATATATATATGAAATGGAAAACACCGTTTATGGAGACGGTAGTCCGTACGTACGCATAAACACTATTTCTGTTTTCATATAGTATTGAACGGAAGTAAGTGAATAAGATATATGTAAGTACATAAATCCTTATATATATAAATATATATCTCTCCATTATCATTATTCTGTTATATATTACATACTTATTAGTAATATATATTTTTATAATCGTCGATGAATGGTGAACTTGGAAATGAATCTCATCGCATGGTGGAGACGGTAATCCGTACGTATGCACGAGCGAAAATATCATTCTTTGGATATTAAAATAATATATAATTGGATGGTATATCATATATACAGAATCATTATAATTTTATATTTATTATTTATATCAAATACACATCATTATTATACCCATCCAAATAATAATGTATTGAATAACAATTACACCACGACATGGAGACGGTAAGCCGTACGTATGCACGTATGGTGACATGTCATTCAAAGGATGGATAGAATACTGAATATGGTTGTACCATATTTATAATAACATCACAGTATATAGTAGATACTAGAGTTATTATTTTATAATAGAAATAACAAAGAAATAAGAAGTTGAAGAAGAAAGGAACTTGAAAGAGGGTGGTGAAAACATTACCTTTTCTTCGGGTTCTTCCTTTTGATTTGATAAAAAGGGCTCCTTAGGTTGGCTTTCTGATCAAACTAAGGCATCTATATTGAAGTGAGGGAAGTTTAGAGAGTATTTTGGCAGGGTTTGGCCGAACCAAAAGGATTTTACGGTGTGACAAATTTGATAGAAGTTGGGTCCTTTTATAAGGGGGAGGAGGGGCTCTTTAGGAAAAACTTAAAGTATTAATTTATAATAAATTAATATTCAGGTTATAATGACTCCAAAGTGGATTATTCAAATCCTATGGTGGGGATGGGTTGAAATCCAATCAACCAATATAATTTAGACAGGTTTGGGTTAATATATTAACCTTATCTTTAAGTATTAACTCTTAGTTAATTAGTTTCACTTTTACAATGTCTCTTTGTATTTTTATATTATATGGTTAATAAAGTTACTATATACATCCAAGAGACCCCCAAGTGGTCCATTAATGATACACCTATCATGATATAAGTATCTTGGCCGAACCATAGATTTCTAGGAATTTAATATCAATTAATAATATAATATTTGTTTTAAAAACTCTTTAATGTCAATTTTGACACTATTTGGAAAATTGATTTTTGTGAAAATCATAACAGAATGATTACTTAAAAAAAGTTAATTAAATAATTACTAACATGTAACATTAACCTATAAAATTGTTTTAATTCATAAAAAGTCTCAAATTATATTTATTTGGGTATTTATAATATCAATTATTTTAATTTTTCACTATTATGGTAATTACTGCATCATCATTGTGTCATAAATATATTAAATTATTTAATGTGTAATAATTATAAACAAAATATAATTATGTAGGAAGTATTTTTATCTTTCTAATTAAAATTTACAATATAATTTATCTTATGTATAACCCTATATTAAAAATGTTTTAGTAAATAAACATTGATTTTAACTCTTTTAACTCTTCTTTGAATTAAAAAATAATAAATGTCCTAATCTAATACAAGTGGACCTAAATGATAATATTATACTCCTAAGGTTGTTTTAAGTCGAGATACACTTGTCCAATAAAATTAGGACATGTGTTAGGGTAATATTAAAATTATTTTACCCTTAATTACCCTATTTACTTTTAACTGTGGTAAATAAAAGTAAAAAGTTACTATTCACCACAAATTATTTTCATCTCATTGAACCACATTTTACTCCTTGATATTAACCATGTTTCTCGGATTTTCAAAATTCCACTCACAGAAGCGGTAAAATTATGTTTTATGAAAAATTTAGTTTTTTTAACTACCACTTAGTGGTTTCACTATTCCTCAAAAAATGAAAGTTTCCGGAAAAATAACAAAAATTAGGCCTAATATATATTTGATATTATGAATTCAAAAATGATGTCTATTTTAAAAAATTCAAAACATATCATTTTCATTAATTAATTTAAAAATTAATTCCCTTCGTCAAAACAAATAGCGTGTTTTTAAGAGATAATAACTATCAAAAGATTGACACTTGTTTATGTCCAGTTTAATTGTGAAATTATGTACAATGACGATCATTGAATTAAATGGTAAAAATATATTCTAAATATACTTTAAAACCACTCAAATTCATAATTTATCACTATTAATTATTTTGATTAAAAAAGTTGTTTTTAATTAAAATTTAGTAACTTTCACTATTCATCAAAATATGAAAGTTATCCGAAAAGTACCAAAATTTCACCCTAGGCTAATTTCGATATTCTGAATCCAAAAATGAAGTCCATTTTGAGATATAAAATTTATAAAGTTTTAAAAAGTGGGTATTCCTATTCATAACGGCTACTTTGATTGGTCGTGGTGTGTGTTAGAACTCGAAGTTGCATACAACACACGATACTGTATTATTCAAAGAGAAGCGTACCGTGGAAGCTTGGGGTGTTAAACCTTCACTATACACACCATGGGGAGGACCTACAATCTCAATATTCATACTACCATAGGGAGTCCATCATGGTTGGTAACTTAGGTAGGACCTTCAAATTTGTTGATCACGGCATTGTAGGGAGGACCTCTACAGACATAGTTTCCCTCTCGTACTGATGACAAGCTAGAAGATCCTAGTGCTTCCATAAAAACATATTGAAGAGACCATAGAACATTAGCATCAATATAGGTAGAAATATGAAACTATTCCTTGATTCTATATTTCCTTTTAAAATATATCCATTTATATTATCCTATTCAATAAATTGAGGTTGAAACCTCGATCACATATGGGCTTGCACGCTATGAGAAACAACCCTTATGAGTATAATAACTTCTAGGATGTTCCTTTTCTATCATTTGAATCTACAGATGTGATTTTTTGATATGAGTAGGGATAGAAGCATTCTCCTTGGTCATTTTTAAAATATTTTAGTAATCCATCTGAATATTGAGAGGACAAGGGATATAAGATTTCCCATGTGCATCCTCCAGAATATACTAGAAAATATACTAGATTAGGGCAAGGATATTATCCCAATATAATGTTTTTTCTAGAATATACTGATAGATAAATAATGTTTGGATGGATCCATTGAGATGGTATTCCCATACCAAAACATTCACCACTTATTTTTGGATTCATCGGGTCTATAACAACATCCTCCTGGGTTTTGAAGCCACCACATTTTTTGTAATTGAGAAATATGTTTTCCCAAGGGGTCAAAAAAATTTAGTGCATGATGGGATTTCATCATTTGGACTTAAGAGAAATATGGTAGGGTTCATAAAATTACAAAAGTTGAAAAAAACTATAAATAATAAAATAATCAATGAAACATATCATGTAAGAGTATGGTCAATTTATCACTTTCAAGGGTAAAGAATTTATCTTGATTTCACCATTCTATTTCTAATATTTTTCCATTCCTGTGCATTTTGAGTCAGTGTGGATGTGATTTCCAAATGAAGGCAGTCATTGGGACTTTACCAATGATGTTTTGTATTGCACATTGGTTGAGAGGATAGAAGTTTGGACTCATATAACCCTTTTAGGAATAATTTTTTTCCTACATAGGGACTCTCTTATATATTTAAGACATATTTTTGAATTCTTCTCAATAATAGTATTACCACTAGTTACCACCATTCCAAAATTGATCTAAACCATGCATTAATGTGAAAATTTTTATGTATCATAGCTTATATATAGTTATTTTACTAAATGATTATCAAATGGTTTAATTCTTCACAATTGGGAACTAGAAAATTTAGTACCATCCCAAAAGGTTGTATGTATGATTGTAACAACCCAAACATTTTCAATAACAATTGTTTCCTTAAATTGTGTGTTATTTTATTCACAAAAAAATCCATGTTTTTTTAATTAAGTTAATATTAAGGGAGATATGGACATCTAGATTCAACTGTTATATGACTATTGGTCAATTATGTCCCTTGGAAAATATGGTCAGTAGGACCTATACTCTTGATAATAATTTTAATGTTTTAATTATTTTTTATAAGTAAAATTTTGAAAAAGGATAATTGATACTAAAATAAGAGTCGATTGAATCAACTTGTAGAGTTGTGCCATTTTAAGACCATATTTCAGAGATTGGGATGGATTTTTCGTCACTGGGGTTCTCCCTTGACCAAGCCCAAGCCAAGATTCAACAAGTGAAGCTTGAAAAAAATATCCTAAAGGAGAAATTCAAGTTAGTAAAGGTTACCAATAGGTAAATGTTAGCTGAGGAACCCCACAAAACTACCACCATAACACACAATACTCTTAGGAAATATGTGGGTGTAAAAAGGGGTTACATGTCTTGAATTTAATGTGTAATTCATTTGTTTAAATAAAAATTTTATTTCCTCATTTCTGTTTTAATAATAGTTTTGCTTAATAAACTTGAGGTATAATTTGATAAATTGATTTTTTGGAAATAGATTGTACTTTTCAAAAAAGAAATAATTATTATAATAATATAAGGTATTATTAATAATATTTATTTTTGTAACGTATCGGTTCCGGAAGCCACTCAGAGGCACCCCGTACTCAGTTGGTCATATGGACTCAAGTGCATTTCCCCAAATGTCCAGTATATCAAATACTCTCTAAGGAAGAACTCACCATCAATTCCCCCTATAGTCTCGTATCGTAACTAAGGGAACTCTGGGGAAGTGATCAACGTCTCATCCCCCCTATGGCTCACGTTGAGGAACTGCAGACACTCTAAGGAATCACTCAATGTCAATTCCCCCTATGGTCTCACATCGTGATATTATAAAAGACACTCTGGGAAATCCCTCAACGTCAATTTCCACTATGGTCTTACTACACCAGGTTCTCACGGCCCTGGGAAAGTCAATTGAGCATAGAAATGTGTAATGTCCAAATTAAACCTTAAGAACTACTTGTCTAATCAGTCTATAGCATATCAGCATATCAGAAAAGATAATCACTCCATCTTACAATACTAGGAATGGGAAACAAACAACATTCTAACATGAAGAGCTAGACCAAAACGGTCATAAACAAAACATGCATGGTAAACACTTCCAAGGAATAACAATTAACCCTATACAAATTCAATTAACCTCTAATCAATCATATAAGAATAGCAGATAATTAAAAAGGGTAAAACCATAAACACACAATAACCTGTTCAAGGGTATTGGGAATTTTTTCACATATAACTTAAAGACTTGAAATGGAAAAGGCACAAACCACCTACACTGATGTTGTAGGATCACTATACGTGAACCTCAAGCCTTGAATCACCCAAGAACACTATAGATCTATAAAAACATCTAAAATGTTCAACCAATGATAACTTGGAAAAGATAAGGAATCAAGAAACGAAGCTCTAGAATAAGGAATAGATTACCAAGGTGATCCCAACACAATCAACAGTGGTCGAGTCAGAGATCGGATGCTCGATCGGGAGCTCGGGGAAAGATTGTGTTCGTACGGTCTCTCTTGGACAAACCAGACCTAGAAGGAGACAGTTCTGTCTGTCAGACGTGACCCTGGTACGTTTAATGAAAAAAATACACGACGTGTAATTTATAAGTACACGGTGTGTACTTGAGTTTACCAGCCCCTGCATTAGGTGGTCTCTAGGTCACCACACATGGCCGTGTGCATGACCGCTACATGGCCAGCACCCAGCTACCAGTGGTAACAGAGTACACGACGTGTACTCATAAAGTACACGGTGTGTACTTAAAAAATTTCAAAAAACTTCACTTTTTCTAAAAAACACCAGAAAAAGGAAAAACATGCCATAAAAGAAGGTTAGGTTCCTACAAACTTCCCCCCCCCCCCTAAATAAATTCATCCCCGAATTTCCCTAGAAAGGCATCGTAGAAAAAGAAACCTCAAATATCTCTGACCACTGTAAACATACATCGGCCTCCCTCTCCCAAGTCTCGTCTTGTACTAGCCTGTTCTGCCATAGCACCCATGCCAGAGGAACAGACCGGCCACGGAGAACCTTCGCACTTCAATCAACAATCCAGATTGGATACTTCTCGAATGAGGCATCCACCTCTAACTCAACTGCTCGGGTTGATAAACATTATATGGGTCTGATAAGTAACGTCGAAGCTGAGAAACATGAAAGATGTTGTGAAAATCCTGGTACCTCTAAGGTAACTGAAACCGATAGGCAACCGGCCCAACTCTCTCCAAAACCTCAAATGGTCTAACGTACCTCGGTGAAATCTTACCCTGTCTCCTAATCCTTATGTGTCCTAACCTTGGTGTGACATGCAGGAAAACCAGATCGTTGACCTCAAACTCTAGAGGTTTTCTCTGTCGATCGGCATAAGACTTCTATCGAGACTGTGGTGTAGAAATCCTCTTCCGAATCAACTCTATCTATTCTGTGGTCTCCTGTACAATACGAGGTCCCAGCATAGCTGCCTCTCCTGCCTCCAACAAACATAAGGGTGATCGGCATGGCTTACCGTACAAAGCCTCATAAAGTTCCATCTGAATAGTCTCTTGAAAACTATTATTGTAAGAAAAATCCATAAGAGTTATGTGCTTCTCCCAAGAACCTCCAAAATCCAGGATGCATGATCAGAGCATTTCCTCATGCATTTGAATCATATGCTTCGACTGTACATCAGTCTGGGGGTGGTAAGTTGTACTCAAAAGCACATGTGTACACAAATCCTTCTGAGGACCCTACAAGAGTCGATAAGTAAAACATCCACCCCTGTCTGAAATAATGAAGTGTGGAACCCCATGGAGACATACAATCTCTTGAATGTACTGCCATCTCAGCTCATCAACACTGAAGGTCTCCTTGATTGGAAATAAGTGAGAAACCTTCGTGATTCTACCAATGACAACCCATACAACATCATTCCCTCGATGCGACCTTAGCAAACCTATCATGAAATCCATCGTGACATCATTCCACTTCCACTCGGTAATGGGTAACTACTGTAAAATCCATTCTGGTCACTGATGCTCTTCCTTCACCCGCTGAAAAGTGGAACACCTAATGAAAAAACCAGAAACATCTCTCTTCATACCTAGCCACCAATACTGATGGTGTAGATCACGATACATCTTGGTGACACCGGGATGAATTGCACAAATAGAGGAATGAAAGTCCTACATCAGCTCCTCACGTATGTCTGCTAACACCCATACACACCCATGAAAACTCAAGACTCTATCCTCACCTATGGTCCATACAGGAATAGGGTCCTACCCTGACATGATTTCCCATAGGACTAGTCCTTCAGAATCTTATAGCTACCTCATTCTTAATTGATCAAGAAGGGTAGAGGTAATAGCAATAGAAGATAAGAACGTTTTCCCATGTCTATCATGCACCTCCAAATGAATCTCAGATAATATAGCCATATGCCTCCACTCACTGCTGGACTCCTAAACTACCTGTATCTGATTTCTCTCGCTCAGTGCATCAGCCACTTCTTTTCCCTTCCCAGGTGTATAGGAAATATCAAAGTCAAAGGACTGAAGATACTCAACCCACCTTCGCTGTCTCAAATTCAAGTAGCATTGAGTGAATATATACTTGATACTTTTTTGGTCAGTGAAAACCACAGATTTATCTCCCATCAGATAATGTCTCCAATAGTGTAAGGCATAAACAACTACTGCGAACTTGAGATCATGTGTTGGGTAATTCCTATCATGTGGCCTCAATTGTTGAGACCCGTATGCAACGACTTCTTCTCCCTACACAAGCACAGCTCCTAGTCCGATACCTTAAGTATCATAGTAAACAATATAGCTCTTTCCCAGCATTGGAAATACTAGTATCGTTGTTCCAGTCAACCTCACATTCAGCTCCTAAAAGGTTGACTCACAATAATTTGACCACAAGAACATTGCACCCTTCTTAGTTAGGCATGTAAGTGGCGCTGCTAAGCATGATAAGTCATGTATTAAGTGTCTGTAGTATCCATCCAACCCTAAAAAACTTCATACCTCAAATACATTCTTCAAATTCTCCCAAGAATCTACTTCTCTCACTTTCTTTGGGTCTACTAATACTCATGACTCTAAGATAACGTGAACCAAGAAGTGAATCTGGTCCATCCAAAAGTGGAATTTTGAGATCTAATCATATAAATGATGCTCTCTCAGTGTACTTAGAAAGATATCAAGATGAGTATCATGGTCGTGTCGAGTATGAGAGTACACCAAGATATCTCCCACAATGACTACCACAAAGGAATCTAAGTATGGATGTAACACTTGGTTCATCAGTGCCATGAAAATTGCAGGTGCATTCATGAGACTGAACGGAATAACCACATACTCGTACAGACCATACCTGCTCGGGAAGGCTGTAAGAGGTATATCAGATGGTATAACATGCAACAGATGGTAACCGGATCTCAAGTCAATCTTTGAGAACAATCGGGCTCCTCAAATCTGATCAAAGAGATCGTCAATCCTTGGTAGGGGATGTCAGTTCTTGACCTTTAACTGGTTAAACTTTCATTAATCCACGAAAATACAAAGAGTACTATTTTCCTTCTTCACAAACAGGACAGGTGAACCCTAAGGAAAAGTACTAGGTCGGATGAAACCCTTTGCGTGCAACTCCTCCAACTACTTCTTGAGATCATGCAACTCAGGTGTATCCATCCTATAAGGAGGGATGGACACCGGTGCCACTCCTGGTACAAGATCAATCTTAAATTCTACCTATCTCTCTAGATGAAAACCTGAAAAGTCCTAGGGAAAGACATCCCTGAAATGATCCACCACTAGAGGAAAGTCCCTCTATAAAGTCCCCTAGTCATCTAGATACAGACTAGAAACTTGGAATGTAACTCCTCCAAACCCATGATGCTCTGGTCCCGCTCTACTTGCCAGGACATCCTATTTTCCCTTATGAAGAAACAATCCGCCCTATGGTGATATGAAACTCAACCTATGGAGATAGAAATCGACAAAATCATGAAATGGAACTAACTAGTTCATTCTGATAATGACATAATATCCTATCATCTCTAGGACATAGAGTTCCCAAATGAAGTAACACCCACCAACCTCAAGAGGTCACTCCTTGCACTGAACTACACTAGATGTTCTCGTCCCCAATGGAGTTCCTAGTATCAAGATATCAGTAGAAGAAAATATATAGAGCCTAAGGATCTACACAATAGAAAAAAATTTAAAGTTATGGGAATCTCCTGTGTTAAGAAGAGTAGAAGATAAAAATAAGGAAACTAGGATTGTACCTTGAACTGTATAGGGTCTGGGATCCTTCTCTTGATGGGTCTGCTCCATTGTAAAATTCTAGCATGCACAGTGGCCCTATGACCCTGCCTGACCACTATGAGCTGATCCACCCTGTTTTCGGTGATAGCCCGGTGACTGAATACCATGGAAGTGGCCTCCACCTCAGCCTGAACGGCCGGAAGAACTCCAGTTCCAAGACTCATGAGAAATTGGTGGAGTTTCTCCTGAATGTGGAGTCATAGAAGAACCCATGTCACCAGATGCTCGTGAGAATACCTAACAGAAGCGCTGAAGGTGACCCATCTTGCTGCAAGATCGGCACTCCATTGGGTCTCTTTATCACTATGGCCTTGTATGCTCGGCCTTCCCACACTGGTAGTATACCACCTATCTACCAAAAGGTGTATCCCGCCTACTCGAATTTCCACATGTAGTCTCCTTGGGTCGCTTCCTGCTCTCAGTCGGCGAAGCACTAACCCTGGATGCTGAACTACCCTGGCTCACAGCTCTGGAATCCCTTAGATTGCGCTCCGTGATTAGCGCCTGGTTGAAAATAGAAGATATGGAAGTCAATCATAAGATATTCACCTATGATCGAATTTCATATCTGAGACCATCCCCAAACTTCCTTGCTAGGAACAACCCATGTCCCCAAAAAAAGGGTGTAAAGCATTGAATATTGGTGAAAAGAGAGGAATACTCCATAACAGAAAGAGTACCCAGCTCTAGACTCATGAACTCTCGATCTTGATTGTCCCTCAAGGTCTCCGGATAGAAGTAGTCATAAAAGATACATTGGAACTCCTCCCAAGACATAACCTTCTGATGTCCCACCTGTGAGATCACATCCCACCATCTCTTGGTGAAATCTCATAGCATGTATGTAGCGAGCTTGACCCGCCTCTCTAGAGGAGTCTCTAGATGATCAAAGATTATCAGCATGGATTCTATCCATGACTCTGTAGCCTGAGGTCCTCCTTCCACTAGGATGGTGGGAGGATGCTTCTACTGGAAAACCCACGTCAAATCTTCCAAAGACGAGGCAAGAGGCGGTGATCCCTGGAAGGTCTGCATCATCCTCAAAAAGCCTTCCCTGAACTATGCATCGTCACCTGTATCAGGCATAACTATTGCTGCCAAGACCAGCACTACAGGAGGATCTGTAGGAAGTCCCTGATCAGACATATCTGACGTCTGATCACTACCCTGTAACTGGAAGAAAACCGGAGGACATCTCGGTGGCATGAATCTACAAGGTCAAGAGCACACCTTAGATCAAGATTATCTGTAATTCCCTGACCCTAGAATCCAGGAGTCGGTGCATCATTTTAATACATTAGCATGATTACAAGGAATCAATTCCTAAAGAACCTATTATTTTAGTAGTCTTGGAAACATGAAACAAACATGAGTTCAACATTACAAATTGAAAAGAAAAAATACACTAATTTATTCCATTAGAAACATCCAAGCTTCTAAGATTATTCCAGCAAGTTGTTCATAACTAAATTCTTCATATCATGGGAAAATGAAATATGATAATGGGGTGAGATATAACGCTCAGTAAGAGTAAGAAATAGGGTGAAAGATAACATAAACATTATGCATGGTGAATAATTGAAAACACCTTCCTTTACAAATAATAAACATGAACACTTTATGGTAGGAATATGAGATGAGTAAATAATGCCATAATAAAACATAAACATGGGTATTCTACTAGTCTAATAACCACATGAAATATAAATATTTAATCTCATAATTATGGAATGCATAATACCGGACATCATAACCACATAGTCAAGGCCTCATGCCAAGACTACAAATAAGATTTTGTCAAGGCCTTCTTCCAAGACACGAGTTTGTCTCATGAGACATACTGATGCATCGAGGAGCTATAGTAGGCTCCACACATCACTTACTAAGTCCAATTCATTCCTCATAAGAAAAGGTTTAAACATAACATAAACATTTGTATTAAAACTAGCATAAAAAATGTCAATACTTTATTCATAAACCATGAATGGTATAAAAATAGCACATCCACAGTCAATCATAACTCATTAAATACAATATGGAAGATTGTATTATAATAAATTAACCTCAATCAATAGTAATTAAGGATATTTACGTAGATGAAAATAATCATCAAAACTATTTGAGAGAAATATCACACCTTTTTCTTTAAAACATTTAAAATTCTCACTATTTTTCAAGAAGCTGTTTAAAATAGATTTTTGAATCAAAGTGTCCCATACCACTTTGAAACATTGAAAAGGAATTTTAATTTTAAAACATTAATGTTCATATAATAAAATCCTTAAAACCATTTGAAAAACATGTACATTAATGAGAATTATTTAGAATAATAATTTTTTAAAACATTTAAAATGATATTTTAGGTAGAGTTCCTAACCAAATGAGAGACGCTTGAATAAAAATAATTGAGGTAATCAAAACTTTATAATATCATGATAAAATGGATTTGTGATATACTATGTCAAAGTATAGTATATACGACAAATAAAAGTGAATTGGCGCATAACCACAAAGAAGACTCAATGGAATGTAAGTTGAGATGAAATCCCTTATAAAGACCGTATCCTTAGGTTAGGGATAAATAAATGAAATAATTATGTGTGAAAAATATAAATACACTCAATATGATTGTATATTCAGTGTAAATAAATTATAGGACATTCACACATATTCTTGTAAAAACAACACCAATGAATTGGATGTTTAACTCAATGAATGGAGATTGAGTTAAAATTACTTTTATCAAGTTCATATTGATGACTTGAGAATTTATCAATGGAGTGATTCTGTGTATCAAAATTATATCCACAGAAAGGGGTGTGGAAATTACTACATAATTAAATAAATAGTGATTTTACACATAATCTTGGAGTAAAATAATCAATGAAGATTTCATAAAACCCAATGAGTGGAAATCAAAACATGAAATTTCCATACCAATTTGGTAACTTATGATACATACCCCCGTGAAATAATGATCATAAAATGATGATTTAAATACCAATAAATTAAAGTATATTACACAATTAATATCATAATGGGCATTATTCACACACCACATGCAATAAATAAGTGGTGAACAATGGAAATCTCATGAAATTAAGAGTGAGATAAGAAACCCCTTACCTCAAGTCCGACTTGTCTTGTATGTTCCTTGTTCTTCCTGAATAATAAAATTAAGTTAATTTCTACATGATTAAGAAAATTTTTCAAGTTTATTATTCTTTTTATATCACTTATTACCTTTCTATAACAAATAGTTATTTATTTTATGTCATATTGGATATTTTATCGATGTTCGGAACTTGAGTCAAAAATGAACTTGTTATAATTACAATTTTTTCATGTGGTCAAAATTCCATTATCTCCAGAATGATATAAATGATTTAGATATCATATATATATTATATATCCCATATATATATGTATTTATAATAGTACAGAATATTTTGATATTGTACCGTTCATGGAGACGGTAAGCCATACGTACACATGAACGCTACTTCTATTTCTATTTTGTATTTTAAAGGAATTAAAACATAATGATAAATAGGTATATTATAATTATAGTATAATATAATATATAATATCATTAAATATATCATTTATACATCCCACATAAGGCATTAATGAGTTATATCATTTTGAGGGGGAGGTATTCCGCACATCCTCAAATAAAATTATCGCGTTTTACCCATAAAGGAAACCATAAAATAATGATAGAAATGAAAAAACAGAAGCATAAATAAAACATAAACAATATATATATATATATCATATATAAATTCAATTTCATCTTAATAGACACCATGAGAGGCGATAGAAGATAATCGAACAATCATCATTTCGTGAGGTGTTAGTTTTCCATCCACAGAAACAGTATGTTCTTCACCCATTAGTTGGAGGTGTGTGTAATTTTAGTTTGAATCCTTATCATAACAACATTCTTGTATATTGAGGGTACAGTTTTTTTATAAATGTAAGGAATAAAATGATTTTAGGGGGTTGGAGAAGTAAAATAAAACAAAATAAAACAAAAGAATTTAAGAGAAAGCGTTACCTTTAATTTGGGTAACTTCCATTGATTTGAACCAAAAGGACTTATTGAAGTGCCTTCTACTTAAGGTATGGATTCTAGGATGAATAGGGGGATCTTGAGAGATTATTTGGGTAGGTTTTGGATGACCCAAGTGGCTTGAGAGGTGTGTGGAATGTGTTAGAATTGGTATCCTTTTATAAGGGGGAGGAGGGGCTCTTTAGGAAAGTGTGAAAATATTATTTTATTATATAGTGATATTCGGTTTCTAATGGTCCAAAACTAATTAAAGTAGAATATAAGATGACTCATGGTCTAAATAAAATCATCCAATAAGAATTGTACAGGTGTTGGATATTAGTTTAATATAAATAATCATATTTATTTAAATTATTTATTAATGAGGTAAATACTACATCATTATTATGTCATAGATAATTTAATTTATTTGATGTATAAAAATTATAAAAAAAAATCCATAATGTAAGAAATATTTTTATATTTCCAATAATTATTTACAGTCAAAAATATGACTTATATAACCCCATGTAAAAAATGATATACTAAAATATATTTGTTAATGTCATTTTTTTCTTTACTTTAAGTTAATTAAAATAAAGTGTCATTATCATTCTTAAGTAGCTCCATGGGGTCCCAAAATCGACCCAAGGATGAACATGGTCTGTCATGATTCATCCAATAAGGTTAGTACATGTGTTAAGGTTATTTTGTATTATTATAATATTCATTTTACCTTGATTTACCCTATTACCTTTAACCGCGGTAAATAAAAGTCAAAAGTTACTATTCACCAAAAATTATTTTCATCTTATTGAACCAAATTTTACTTACTAATAACAACCATGTATTTAGTATTTTCTAAATTAAATTCACAGAAGTGGTAAAATTCACTTTAAATGAAAATGTCAGTTTTTTAACTACTACTAAGTGGTTTTACTATTCATCAAAAATTGATGTTTTTCAGAAAAATACCAAAACTTCAGCCTCAGATATATTTTGATATTAAAAATTCAAATATTAGTTCTATTTTACCAAATTCAAAACATATAATTTTCATTTATTAATTTAAAATCAATTCTCGTTGTCAAAAACAAATAGTGTGTTTTTAAGAAACAATAACTATCAAAAGATTGACAGTTGTTTATGTATAATTTCAAAGTGAAATTAATACCAATGAACAACATTCGATTAAATGATAAAAATTTAATATAATTATACTTACAAACCATTCAAATGTATAATTTAACACAATAAATTATTTTGATTAAAAAATTTGTTTTTAATTAAAATTTAGTATTTTTTTTACTATTCACCCAAAAATGAAAGTTTTCAGAAAAACCCTAAAAATTTATCTAAACTAAATCTTTATGTCCTGATTCAAGATAAGAAGTTTATTTTTTCAAATTTAATATATTAAAGTGTCAAATATTGGATGTAAAAGGGGTTTACCATTAAAAGGTGGTAAAGTTGCATTTTTTAAAAAAATGCTTCTTATATCTGAAAAAATGCATTTGTTCTTATATTATGTCTAAGAAACAGATAATATGGATGTTAAAATTATAGGGAATATATATATAATTCAAAATTCAGTTAATACTATTCATAACTATATTTGAACGGCTAGTTTGGTAAGTCGTCGTGCGCTCGAACTCGGTGTTATGTGAGGTGCAAGCTATTGAATTTAAAGAAAATAATTTACTATGAAATCATGGGGTGCTGCATTCTTCCCCCTTTTTTAAATTGCGTCCTCACAATTTTAAAATTGGGCTTGGGAACTTCATTGAAAGTTCCAAATTGGAAAAATAGTCAATAAAACTATCTCTTTAAAAGAAAGAAAGAGAAGTACAAAGGTCACCCGAGATAACTCATACTAGGATTCCATGTAGGAAAACATGGATTTAGAAGATAAAATAAGTGTCAATTTCTGGTGGAGAGTGATAGAAAACAATATTAGGAGAATGTTAACAACAAGAAAACCACAAACTTGTGATGGTATAAACGGTCATTAGTTTCCTAGTAAGAAAATTAAATGGATAATATTTTTTTGTTTTAAGTTCCATTTCATAATGTTGAGGAATTTATTTATTAGATTGACTAAGAACATAAAGGAATATACTTAATTTTTAAGTAGAGTTTCATCCTTTAATAAATTTCTACCACTAACTCATTTTTTTGTGAGTATTCAAGATGACATGGTCACACCTGAAGTGATATAATCACATAATCTACAAAGGATAAACTATATATATTTACCTTGTATTTAGAGATTAACCAAAACCAAAATTGTTAATACAAGATCAAATGATCCCCAAAAAGCATAATACTTTAGAGAAATAAATACTAATCTTAATTTATAAAATTAAACCAACAATACCCAAAGTTTAATAAATACCATTCAATAAACAATTGTCCATAAAATATTTTAATATAATCCAAACTATTATTGAAACCTAAAACTCAAAAAAAATCTTAAGTAGTTTTCCATGTTAAAATGTATCTCCAAATAATATTTACTACTCTTAAAGTCACAAACTTAAAAGTAATTAACATAATCACATATTCCTTATGATAGGTTAATCATTTCCATAAATAACCCAAATCACTAAAAATACACAATAAAAACATTGTCAAAAACCCACCATTACTCCTCAAATGAAATCCTATAGTATTCTATTAGCCTTAGACATATATTATTCCCAATAGAGCGAACATCTTCCAAAATAAAATTTATCACTTAATCACTAAATCATTTTCTTATACTAAGGATATCTATTTGATAAGACATAAGATCCCAAATTGACTTATTATGGATCAATAAAATCATTTAACTAAAAATAATTAGTCACACTGACCGGGGACTTCATGTAGTCCAGGGGTAGGCGATAAATCCCAATCGCACTATGGTTGTGGGTTCGATTCCCAAAACATTGTCCGATGTGATGGGTTGTCACACGGTCTATGTGGTTTCCTTTTTCAAAAATTATATAATTTTATAATATTCCCAAAAATGAGATAGATTCCTCAAAATAACTATAACATAATTTCATCACAAATGTTTTCTCATACCTTGCATTTTCATTCCAAATTTTAATAACTTGTAACTCCCTCAAACTCAATGATAATATGAAACCAAATGGTTATTTATAACTATGTCCACAAGATAAAAGATAATTCTTCCTCAAATATCATTTTCACATGAAAAACTGTAGGCTTACAAATACAAGAGGAAAGTATTCCAAAGTAATCCCATAAACAAATAGAACTAATAATTTTTAAACATTTCTCCATCAATTTATTTCCACATAGCTTCTTCCTTGACCAAGAGGATATCCTATAGAATATGGCATTCACTCGGGTAATGGCCTGGTACCCAACATTTACGGAAAATGACAGTAAATGGATTCCTTGGACCATTTTTATTTTCTTCCATTGTACTCTTCATTTTTCCTCTATAATTATTTACTTTATTTCCTTCTTTCCCACACATAAAGAATTTCTTTATTCCATAAAGACACCTTCTTAGGTGTCTCCTTCCACATTTCCTGCATGATGGAAAATGATCTTTCTTTTCACCATTGTATTCTCTGATGAAGCTCTTATTATTCACCACTTTTCCATACCTTGTTGAGTCTGGGAGTTGGTTAATATATATGTTGTTGATCACATTTTTTGAAAACTGATTTGGCATGAACATGATATATTTTACACCTATCAACATTCCATTTTGTTGCTCATTTCCACCACCATTCAAACCTTGTACATCATGCTAAAAGTTACTATGACTTTCTTGGAATCTAGCCATTGACTAAAACCATAAAGAATTTTGTGAGTAATAATAGTCATACAATCATTTAGATAATATCATGACACATTATTTTCAATTTAAAACACCTTAGGATTAACCAAGGTCATTTATTCTCATCTTATATTCAAATCCTTCAAATCGGTTTGTAAATAAAATGTAAATTATCCTAAGCATATCCCCCGGGAGTGTCATAACCAAGAGTACAACAAGGTCCATTATCGTGTACCAGGATGCCCCAGGTCAAGCCCGAAACTCCTTTTCGGAGCTTTCACTCCTAGGTACATATGTGCCAGAGTAGCCTCTACCTTCTCGTATCCAGACAGGGATGTATTGCTTGTAAAATACTAAAAATTTCTACATTACCAAAATTCTAGGAAGTTCTTATATACTAATCCTCAATGTCTATATTAGGGTAATGTGCTCTAATCAAAGATTATCTAAATATAGTTTCCAAGGTTTGTACAAAACATCCTCTGATACCAACTGTAATGCCCCGACCCCAGAATCTAGGATCTGGTGCATTATTTTAATACATTGGCATGATTACAAGGAATCAAGTCCCAAAGGACCGATTAGTTTAGTAGTCTTGGAAACAATAAACATACATAATTTCAACATTACAACTTTAAAATAAAAACTACACTAATTTATTCCATTAGAAACATCCAAGCTTCCAAGATTATTCCTATAATCCATTCATAACTAACTTCTTCATATCTTGGGAAAATGAAACATGAGAAAGGGGTGATCTCTAACACTCAGTAAGAGTAAGAAATACAATGTAAGATGACATAAACATTAGGCATGGTGAATAATTGAAAACACATGCCTTTACAAATAATAAACATGAACACTTTATGGCATGAATATGAGATGAGTAAATAATGCCATAATAAAACATAAACATGGGTATTCTACTAGTCGAATAACCACATAAAATATCAATAGCTAATCTCATAATGATGGAATTCATAATGCCAGACATCATAACCACATAGTTAAGTCCTCGTACCAAGACTACAAATAAGATTTTGTCAAGGCCTTGTGCCAAGACACTAGTTTGTCTCATGAGACCTATCGATGCATCAAGGAGCTATAGTGGGCTCCACCCATCACTTACTAAGTCTAATGCATTCCTAATATAAAAAGGTTGAAACATAATATAAACATTCATATTAAAACTATCAGATGAAATGTCAATACTTTTTCCATAAACCATGAATGGTATAAAAATATCACATCCATAGTCAGGAATAACTCATTAAATACAATACGGAAGATTGTATTATAATAAATTAACCTCAATCGATAGTAATGAAGGATATTTACATATATTCAAATAATCATCAAAACTATTTGAGAGAAATATCACCCTTTTTTCTTTAAAACATTTAGAAGTTTCACTATTTATCAAGAATCTATTTAAAATAGATTTTTGAATCAAAGTATCCCCTACAACTTTGAAACGTTGAAAATGAATTATAATTTTAAAACATTAATGTCCATATAAATTAATCCTTCAAACCATTTTTAAAACATGGACATTAATGATAAATATTTAGAAGAATAAATTTTTAAAAAATTTAAAAATATATTTTAGTTAGAGTTCCTAACCAAATGAGAGACGCTTGAATAAAAATAATTGAGGTAATCAAAACTTTATAATATCATGAGAAAAGGGATTCATGATATACTATATCAAAGTACAGTATATACACCAAATAAAAGTGAATTGGCACATAACAAAAAAAGAAGACTCAATGGAATGTAAGTTGAGATGAAATCCCTTATAAACACCGTATTCTTAGGTTGAGGATAAATCAATGAAATAATTATGTGTGAAAAATATAAATACACTAAATAAGATTTTATATTCAGTGTAAATCAATCAGAGTACATTCAGACATATTTTTTTAAAAACAACACTAATGAATTGGATGTTTAACTAAATGAATGGTGATTGAGTTAAAATTACTCTTATCAAGTTCATATCGATGACTTGAGAATTTATCAATGGAGTTATTATGTGTATCAAAATTATATCCAAAAAAAGGGTTTTGTAAATTACTACATAAGTAAATAAATAGTGATTTTACACATAATATTGGAGTAAAATAATCAATGAAGTTTTCATAAAACCCAATGAGTGGAAATCGAAACTTGAAATCCCCTTACCGAATTGGTAAATTATGAAACATACCCCCTTGAAAGAATGATCATAAAACAATGATTTAAATACTCATAAATTAAATTATATTACACAAGTAATTCTATCATGGGTATTACACACACACCACATGCAATAAATAAGTGGTGAAAAATGAAAATCTCACGAAATTAAGAGTGAGATAAGAAACCCCTTACCTCAAGTCTGACTTGTATTGTATATTCCTTATTCTTCCTGAATAATAAACTTAAGTTAATTTATACTTGATAAATAACATTTTTCAAGTTTTTTATTCCTTTTATATCACTTATTACCTTTCTATAATAAATATTTAATTATTTGAGTTCATATTGGATATTTTATCGATGTTTTGAACTTGAGTCAAAAATGAACTTGTTATAATTACAATTTTTCCATGTGGTCAAAAGTCCATTATCTCCAGAATGATATACATGATTTAGATATCATATATATATTATATATCCATTGTATATATTTATTTATAATAGTACATAACATTTGGAGATAATAAATGAAATGTACCGTTCATGGAGACGGTAAGTAGTACGTACACATGAACGCTACTTCCATTTATATTTTGTATTTTAATGGAATTAAAACATAATGATACATAGGTATATTATAATTACAGTATAATATCATATATAATATCATTAAATCTATCCTTTATGCATCCCACATGAGGCATTAACGAGTCATATCATTTTGGGCGGGTGGTAGTACGCACTTCCTCAAATGAAATTATCGAGTTTTACCCATAAAGGAAACCATAAAATAATGATATAAATGGAAAATAAATAAGAATAAAGAAAAAATAAACATAATATATATATATATATATATCATATATAAATATAGTTTCATCTTAATTTCCACCATGATAGGTAGTAGTAGATAATCTAACAATCATCATTTTGTGAGGATTTAGTTTTCCCTCCACAGAAGCAGTATGGTCTTCACCCATTAGATGGAGGTGTGTGTAAGTGTAGTTTGAATAATTCTAATAACAACATCCTAGTATGTTTAGGATACTGTTTTTTTATAAATTGAAGGAATAAAAAGTGTTTAGGGGGTTGGATAAGTAAATTAAAACAAAATAAAACAAAATAAAACAAAAGAATTTAAGAGAAAGCATTACCTTTAATTTGGGTAACTTCATTTGGTTTCAACCAAAAGGAATTCTTGAAGTGCCTTCTGTAGGATTGAAAAAATGATGTAGATTCTCAATATACAAGTGGGGGTGAATTGTATACTTTAAAAATTTCTTTGTAACTTTTAAAGATGATTATGTTTAACAAGGTTAAAAAATGTTATTCACAAAACCTCTAGTTCTACACACTTTCTAGATTCCGGAAATATGATTCTGAGAAAGTGATTCCGAAAAGATAGTTCTGGAAAAAAACTTAATGAAAGTTTATAAAGATGAAGATTCTACCTTAAACCATATAGAATCTTACTAAATTAGAGTACAATTATAAAGAAGTATAAGATAGTTATACTTTCCTCAACAAACAAAAATTCAGCAGAAAACTTGTAACAAAACAAGTAACAAGTAGTAAATCTTTTAACCAAAAGATAAGGGTATCAAACAACCTTGGATAAAGGTCCCTTAATTTATATTTTCATGAAATTATATCCTACCCACACCAGGTTAAGCCCTCGATATGAAGATCGGAGTTTGTCTTGCTATCCCCGCAAGCCCTCAACTTTAAGGTAGTTGGCACCCATGTCTTCCTCAGTAAGGAAGTCCTAAAACTTCATGGTAGTCGCCACCTCTATCTTCCTATCCCAAGAAGCCCTCAAATGTATTCAACAACATTCAGATTCGCACAAAGAAAATCAGAACAAGAAGTTTAGTATGCACTAAGCATGAGAGTCTCTCTATAGAAATCACTTCAACAGTATGTAATCTCTAGAGTCATAGAATAGTTCATCAAAGTTCTGAGCTCTTTCAAATGAGATCTTATTTATAGAAATAGCTCCATCGGTCGGCTCCCTCCTCTAATGGTCATATTTTTCATTGAATTTCGGAGGGACCTATACAGGTTTCACTCAAACAATGGTTAGTAAGTAACTGAATTAACGAAATCATTTTATGTAAGAAAAAGTATGGTTGCATAACAAAAATTCAATATTCGGAATGTAAGAAAATAAAAGTTTGGAGTCTAGTAAAAACACCTTCGGTGTCTACAAAAGAAGGATATTCGGATTCTTTTTTCTTAAGGAATTCGGAACCTAAACTCTATAGAATTCTGGAGTCTGAATTTCAAGGAAATTTGGAATCTGGATTCACAAGAATTCAGAACCTAAACTTACAAAGTTCGCAGTAAGAATTCCTGAGAATTTGGAGTCAGAACATACAATGTTCGGAGTATAAATTTAGAGAACTCAGAGTTAGAAATCATAAGAGTTTGAAGTCTGAATTCATAAAACTCGGAGTCAGAACTCATATGAGTTTGGAGTCTGAATTCAGAGAACTCGGAGTTTGAATTCGGATCCTGAAAACAGAATACTCTTTATCTAAGTATTATATGATTCTAAGGTTTTATTTCTTAATATGACTCTATTTTCATCACACATATTTCTAAAGACCCATTTTACTCTAACAATAGTAGTTTCATTAGCTCTTTCAACCAAGGTCCAGACATTATTCCTTTCAAATTCATTTAGCTCATCTTTCATGGCTTTGATCCAATCATCATCACCTACAGCTTCATAAGTTATTTTTGGTTCTAATTGGGAAAGAAATGTTAGTTATTATACTTCATTTATTAAATAACTTCTAGCCCTTACATGTTTATTTACATCTCCAATTATACTATCACTAGGATGATTCTTCAGAAACAACTGATTTGGGTATTGTAAAACCTGTTCATCAACATAGGGTAGAAAATCTTCTGGGGTAAATGTCTTAGAAACATTTTCTTAAACATTTTCCATATCATAAGAATCTTCTATCTAGTGTTGATAATCATTTTTTGAAAACACATATGGAGATGTAGGTTGGGGTTGTTTAAAAACAAAAGGATCAGTTTCATCAAATTTTACATGTACTGTTTCTTCAGCAGTACAAGTGTTTTTATTGAAGACTCTATAAGCCTTTGAAGTTGTGGAGTAACCTAAGAAAATTTCTTCATCAGACTTTGGTGCGAATTTATGTAAATTATCTTTAATATTCAGAATGAACACTTTGAAACCAAAAATCATGAAGTAGGAAAGTCTAGGTTTTTTACCATTCCATAACTCATAAGGAGTTTTATTAAGAAAAGGTATATTAAAAACCCGATTTATAGTATAAGAAGCAGTACTTATAGCTCCAGCCTAGAAATGTATTGCTATAGAATATCCAATCAACATGGTTCTAGTTATCTCTTAAATAATTCTATTTCTTATTTCAACTACACCATTGTTTTGAGGAGTTATTATTTCTAAGAAATTGTGAGGAATACCTTTTCTACTTAAAAAAGTTTCAAAATCAGATTTTTTAAATTATCCTCCATGATCACTAAGAATAGTTTTCAATTGAAGGTTTTTCTTATTTTTAGCTTGGGCTCTAAAACATTTGAAATAAGAAAAATCTTTAGATTTATTTACTAGAAAATAGACCCACGTAAATCTAGTGTAATCATAAACTAAGACAAACACATAGTATTTTCCACCAATTCATCTAGTTTGTGTTGGTCCAAAAAGGCCAATATACATTAACTGGAATGCATCAGTTGTTGAGACTTCACTGACTGGTTTAAAAGTTTGATTTATGTTGCTTCCAATATTAGAAAGGGTCACAAAATTTAGATGAATCAAATCGAAGATCTGGTAGATCCTTAACTAGTCTCTTCTTAGAAAGTTTACATAAATTCATAAGGTTACAGTGTCCTAGTCTTCTATGACATAACCAATAATGATCTTCAATTTCACTAAGTCAAGGTGAGTCTTGTCTCCTAAGGTCTTCTAAGTTTAATGTGTATGCATTCTCTTGCCTATGGGCAGAGAGAATAAAGTCTTCCTTGAAATTGTGTACTAAGAACTTATCATTCCTAAAATTCACAAGGTAACCTTCAACACATAATTGACTTATGCTAATGAGGTTGTGCTTAGGACCCTTAACATATAAAACATTTGAAATAAAAGTTTTTCCAAGAAGAGCAATGTTACCTATACCAAAAATCTTTCCCTGAGCATTATCTCCGAAAGCTACTTTTCCTCCCTCTGTCTTGATAATATTTTCAAAGAACTTTCTATTACTAGTCATCTGCTGAGAACATCCATTATCCATGTACCATGTATTTCTGTTGGTACTTCCTCTATTTTTTTGAACATAAAGAAGTTAGATTTTCGGAATCCAAACTTTCTTGGTTCCAGGAATTTCATAAATCAAAATCTTGGGTATCCACATTTTCTTAGAAAAATAGGATTTATGGAAACCAAAATATTGAATTTTGTTTAAGGAACAATTTTTGGGCCAATGCCCACCAATCTGACACTTAGTACAGAAAGGATCACTTTGAGGAACAAAATAATTGTTGCTAAAAATCAGTTTAGAACAAGTATAACCAAATCCCGAATTATTCCTTAGAGGTCAGATTTGATAATACATCTTATCAAAAAATTTCTTACCTAAGGTAAAGTTTGAAAATAACTTCCTCGTGGAAAAAATTCAGATTTCAGTCTGATAACTAAGTTCTTGTCTTCTAAAACATTTGATTTAGAACTATAGTTAGGCTCGAAAATATTTTTCTTAGAAATTACTTTTTCTAGATCTTTAGAAATTTTATCTTTCTTAGAATTTACTTCCTCAATATTTTATGAAATACTTTCAAAATCAAAAACATTTTTTATCAAGATCTTTAGAAAGATCTGATATTTCCTTAGTAATAATAGTATTTATTGAATTTTCTTTATCAAGCTTTTTCTTGAGTTTTGAATTCTCATTCTCAATGAGCTCAGCAAACCTAGAAACTTATTCATAGGTAGGTAAAGTATTATCTTCATCAGAAGAAGATTATTTATCTGAATATTCATAGTATTTATCATTGCTATAATTTGCGTTCAAAGAAGCATTAGTCAATGATTAAACATTGTGTACCTTAGCCATTAAGCAATGATTATCAATAGGTATTTTGGCTATTAGACCAGGATTCTTCTATCCATAAGATTTGTAATATGATGATTCATCTAATGAGTCACCACCACTGACACTCCAGGTGTAAATAGCATTCAATACTTTCTTATCTTTAGCTTTGTAGTACTTATTTCTGTTTCTATAAGAATGTTTTTTCGTCTTTTATTTTCTTTTAAGCATAGGACAATCAGGCCTTATATGTCCAGCTCTCTTGCATTCATAAAATGTCACTTCCCCATATTTATTATCTTTACCATCTTTCTTTTTTATCTTAACTAAAAGTCTTTCTTCTCAACTATCTTGTTCATCCTCCAAGCAAGATTAGCTAGTTCATTTTCAGAGTGTTCACTTTCACTTGATTCAGATAAGACATTAACCTTCTTAGATTTAGATCACATAACTCTCTCAAGAGTCCTGGATTTCAAATGATTGGAAGTAGTTGTAAAATCTACACTTCGATTCCCATTCTTATTCTTTACATTATCATAATCTCTCTTCATTCTAGTCTCATATTGAAGAAGAGTTCCAAAAAGTTCATCAAGAGTAATATGTGGGACTTTTCTATTTTCATATATAGCTATTCTTTTTTTATTCACACTCATTAGGCATGATACTCAACTCTGATCATGGCGCTTCTCATTTCAATAACTTTGGATGTAGAAAAATAAGTAACTTCATGTTTCTTCCATATGCAATTTGCAGCTTCACAAGACAAAATATAGCTATATATATTCCTATTCATGGAACATAAAAAATTATTGTGTACCTTATAGTTTAGTTGATACTCTGATTTCTCTTAATTAGTAAAAGTTCTGAATTCTTTATCATGAATTTTATAATCTCTAGTAAGCATAACAAAGTTGTCCACTATAGTATTGATGAAAAAATTCTTCATATAATCTCTCCAATATTTATAGTCATTACCATCAAAAATAGGTGGTCTATTAGGATTGAGATTGTCTATGGAACCAACATTCATTCCTGTCATCTTAAAGAAAAATATTTCCACACAAACTTGTTAATATTAAAAGTTTGTAGCAAGGAAAAAATTTGTGAGCAAGAAAGAAAATTGAACAATGAAAACTTGATCAAGAAAACATATATGTGGATATAAGTATTTTAGAGACCTCCCCTGATACCAATTGTAGGATCGAAATAATGATGTATATGCTCAATATACAAGAGGGGGGTTGAATTTTATACTTTAGAAATTCCTTTGGAAATTTTAAAGATGATTATTTTTAACAAGGTTAAACAAGTTAATTCACAAAACCTCTTGTTCTACACAATTTCTAGATTCCAGAAATATGATTTCGAGAAAGTGATTCCGAAAAGATGGTTCTGGAAAAAGAAACTTAATGAAAGTTTACAAAGATGAAGATTCTACCTTAAAGCGTTTAGAATCTTACTAAATTAGAGTACAAGTATAAGGAAGTATAAGATAGTTATAAATTCCTCAACAAACAAAAATGTAGCAGAAAACTTGTAACAAAAAGAGTAACACGTATTAAATCTTTTAACCCAAAGAGAAGGGTATCCAGCAACCTTGGATAAAGGTCCCTTGATTTATACTTTTAAGAAATTTTGACTTATCCACACCAGGGGAAGCCCTCGATATGTAGATCAGAGTCTGTCTTGCTATCCCCGCAAGCCCTCAACTTTAAGGTAGTCGGAACCTATATCTTCCTCAACAAGGAATCCCTTGAACTTCAAGGTAGTAGGAACCTCTGTTTTCCTATCCCCAGAAGCCCTAGAATGTAATCAGCAACATTCGGAGTCGTACAAAGAAAATCTGAACAAGAAGTTCAGAATGCACTAAGCAAGAGAGTCTCTCTCTAGAAATCACTTCAACAGCATGTAATATCTTGTGTCATAAAATAGTTTATCAAAGTTCTGAGATCTTTCTAATGAGATCATATTTATAGGCATAGCTCCAACGGTCGGCTCCCTCCTCCAATGATCATATTTTTCCTTGAATTTCGAAGGGACCTATACATGTGTCACTCAAACAACGGTTAGTTAGTACCTGAATTCACGACATCATTTTATGTAAGCAAAAGTATGGTTTCATAACCAAAATTAAATATTTGGAATGTAAGAAAATAAAAGTTCGGATTATAATCAAAAAAACATTCGGTGTCTATAATAAAAGGATATTCAGATTCTATTTTCTTAAGGAATTTGGAACCTGAACTCTTTAGAATTATGGAGTCTGAATTTCAAGGAAATTCAGAATCTGGATTCACAAGAATTTGGAACCTGAACTTACAAAGTTCAGAGTCAGAACTTACAATGTTCGGAGTCTAAATTTAGAGAACTCGGAGTCAGAATTCATGAGAATTTAGAGTCTGAATTCAGAAAACTTGGAGTCAGAACTCATAAGAGTTCGGAGTCTGAATTCAGAGAACTCAGAGTCTGAATTCGGATCATGAAAATAGAATACTATTTATCTAAGTATTATATGATTCCAAGGTTTTACACATGAAACCGAATTTTACATTTAGATAAGGTAATGATCAATTAAAAACATGGTAAGGATAAATTTCCTTGGGGAAGGAAAATTTTCCTTATAAAAGTAAAACACAGGGTAATGTGAAATTTTCCTTGAAATAAGGTGTTTGTGGTTTTCAAAACATGAATAATGATAAAGTCATAAGGAAACCTTATTAAATCAATTATCTCCCCAATCATAAAGTAATGATAAAGTCATAAGGAAAACCTTATTGACTCAACAATCTCCCCCTTTTTGGAAAGCACAAACATCCTTACGAAAAAGAAAATAAGGACTTAGAAAATATTTTTCTAGTCTTTGAAAATAAAACTTATCTGCCTTATCATATGGGCAAAGATGAATACGACTAACACCCCCCTTAGGCTTCGGAACACTAAGGATCATAATCTAAATTTCTGGAATGAGATTTTTTATTATCTTAAGTATAGAAATCTCTATAATGAACCCCCCCCCCCCCCAGATAAACTCCCCCTTACTTAGGGATATTTCTTCTTTACTTAGTATTCTTTTTTCCTTTCTCCCCCTTTGTGATTTTCAAAAAGAATTTGAGGGAATGGAAAACAAATTATGGTACTTGAATGGTTAGTACAACACAATAAAAAATTAAGGAGATCAAGAAAATTTTCATTAAATTTGGATAGTATTTGTACAAGAATGAAAATACAACAAAAGATCGGATTGGATCTATTTTCCTTCCTTCTACTTGGGTATCAATTTCTTCACTATGGATTTCAGATTTTTTATCTCCTTGTGTTCTTCCTCTACTTTCTTTAGAATCTGATCCTGATCCTCATCTTTCTTCATTAAAGCTTTTATTTTTTTTCCTGAGCCTTGAGAGCCTCTGCCTAATCCTTCAGAACTTCTTCCTACATGACAAGATTTTCTTCTATTTCAATCAGAAGATCACTTTATTCTTTACAACTCTGAGCAAATGAATATAATTTCCCAATTCAGATCATTTACTTCATGCTTCTGAGAAGTCTGTTCAAGAGATAGCTTGGGCCTCAATATCCTCTGGTTGAATAAAGTCATGATTTGAACTTTCATCCTTAGACAACAAATTCACTTCATCTTCTCCCTTCTCATATTCAACTTTCTCATCCTTCCTTGGGGTAACAATTTTTGAAGATTCTACTTCTAAATATTGGATTGAGATTTTCTCAGATGGACTTTCCTTCTCATTATAATCTGTAACTTTCTTTATGAGCTTTTCAGTTCCACCACTACTTTCTTTTTCTTATTCTTATACTACCTTCTCTTGAAGTTTTTTCGGAGTTGCATACTTATTTCCTAGAGTCTCTGGTAAGCCTTCTACCAAAAAAGATTTTTGTACGGGGATATTCTCATATGCTTTCTCAGCAACCTTCAAAAGAGATTGAACTACCTCGGCTTCAGTCATCTTCTTCTTTTGTGTCGTTTCTTTATCTTTCTTTTTAAGCTCATCAGCTGTCTTCTCTTTTAATGCCTTAGCTTCCATAGGATCCAAACCAAAAATTGGATCCCCTGATTTCTTATTTTTCTTATCTTCCCTCCTCTTTTCAACAACCTCATCTAGATATGACTTTTTCTTCTTAGGTTTTGGAGGTGCAGATTGGGTTCCTTTAGGTTTTGGTGATTTTCCTTCAACTACTACTTCTTTCGACTTCCTCTTATTTTCTCCCTTTTTCGATGGTTCAGGAACTTCTTGTTCCTACATAATAACTTCAACCTCTTCCACTGGTAAGTCATAAAATTCACCAGAATCTTTAGAAAACCCAATATTCATTATTTTAAACGTAACATCACTTAATTTCATGATTTTGAAATTCCTTGTCTTGGAACTGAAAGGAATCTTGAAAGACTCTAGGCATCGAACAATTAGCTTAGAGAGAATGGATAGATACATAATTATCTGAGCCTTCAGATTTCCATTCTTGATATCTTGAATCATAATGAGAATATTCTTCATCAAGTTGATCTTCCTTTGCTTGACCAAAAAGTCCAAAATATACATATCACTCTTCTTCAAAGTGTCCTTATCACCCTTTCTCGGAATAATGAATCCTTGAACCCATAATTTGAGAATCCAATAATTTGTAGACAAATGAGAAATCTTTAGAGTCTTGACATCTGAGAGTCCAAGACAGGCCATATCCTTTTCCTTAACAAAACATCCCTTGACATCTGGAAACTTATGGGAGAAAAACTCAGCTTCTCCTTCATAAGACAAACCAACCAAGCTAGTAGCCTTTGTGTATGACAGTGCATAGGTCTTCCCATAGCTTTTGAACAAAAACTTCTATCTATATTCTTCCTTGAAAAAACTGATTGACTCATAAAACTCAACCAGAAAATCCAGATATTCTAAATCTCGTGCACCTGGCTTCGATATGGAAATTCTCTCCCATCCATTTAGTTTTATGTTCTTGGAGATGATTGAGTCATATTTGGTGAAGAAATTCAGATGCACCATCCTTTCTCTATAAACTTGCCACTCTGAAATTGTCTTGACAGTTGACATCTCCTGAGAAAGAACTTCAATAAACATTCGGATTTAAACAAGATTTGAGAGGTTCGTAACAGGATTTTGAAAGAGGGGTAGAGCTTCAGCACGTAACGGCTTGAAATCTGATGTGGGATCACCATCGGGGGGTCCTTTATATAGGTGTTTGATATGATGGTTCATCTTCCAAACTCAATCCAACGGTTGAGAAAACTTCGGATCAGATCTGACGGTTGAAATGATAGCCACAAGGAAAATTTTGTAGGATCTGATATTTTGAGGTTTTTAAATGAAAAACAATCGGATTTAAGGAAAATAGAATCCGCAAATTTTTAAACAAAGAAAAAACCCAAAAATTAAAATATGATTATGAAAACTTAATAATGGAAATCATACCTTTCAGATTGCCAGGAAGATTATTCATAGTGATGAAAATTCTTCTTGAAGAACTTTGGATTCCAATGATTTTGAAATATGAAAACTTTGATGATGAAAAGCTTCATTACGAAAATTTGGGAAAAAAATTTCATTATGAAAATTCTATTATGAAAGCTACAAGAACTAAAATCTTCATTATGAAAATTTCATTCCGAAAATTTTAAGAACAAAATCGTCATTACCAAAATTTCATTACAAAAATTTTTAGAACTAAAATCTTCATTAAGAAAATTTTATTACGAAAATTTTAAGAACTAAAATCTTCATTATGAAATTTTCATTACAAAAATTTTAATAACTAAAATCTTCATAACGAAACTTTTATTACGAAAATTTTAAAAATTCACTAAGAAATGTAATCCCCCTTTGCAAAGGAGTTTATTACTATAAGTAGATTTGTTCAAAGTAAGTAATCAAGAAAAATTACCTTACGGTAATTATTCCTATATTCTCTTTAATGTATTTAAATCTATCATAGGGTAAATATTTTGTGAAAATATCTGCAAGTTGATCTTGCGTTCTGATAAATTTAAGAATGATATCTTATTTTTGTGTGTGATCTCTAAGAAAGTGATGCCTAATATCTATGTGTTTTACACGAGAGTGGTGTGTAGTGTTTTCACAAAGGGAAATGGAACTTTTATTATCACACAAAATTTTTGTTTTGGTAAAACTCATATCATTGTCTGTGAGTGTGTGTTGCATCCACAACACTTGATCAAAACAACTTCCAGCTACTACATATTCAGCTTCAGCAGTAGAAAGTGCTACTGAGTGTTGCTTCTTTCATGAATATGAAACTAATGAATCTTCTAATAAATGACAATTTCCGGATTTTCTTTTCCTATCTATTCTACACCCACCAAAATTAGCATCCAAAAAACTTTTTAAAGAAAAATCATTTCCAGAAGTATAAAAGAGTCTTAAATCCATGGTTCCATTTAATTAGAGAAAAATTCTCTTCACTGCCTTAAAATGATATTCCTTATGATTGGATTGATATCTAGAACATAAGAATACTGAAAACATTAAGTCAGGACGACTAGATTTCAAGTATAGTAGACTTCTTGTCAAACCTCTAAAAGATGTTTGATCCACTAGTTTCCCAACTTCATCAAGATCAAGTGAATTTGAGGTACCAATAGAAGTACTAATACTTTTATTGTTTTCATATCCATACTTTTTAATAAGATATTTAATATACTTATGTTGAGATATATAAGTTCCTTCTGGTTTTTGAGACATTTGAAAACCAAGGAAAAATGTTATGTCACCCATCATACTAATGTCAAACTCATATTTAATTATATCCGAAAAGGAATCAGTTAACTATTGCTGAGTTGAACCAAATATAATGTCATAAACAAAAATTTAAACAATCAAAACATTTTTCTTATATTTTTTTATAAAAAGGGTTGGATCTGTATTCCCCTTAACATAATTATTTTAAAGAAGAAATTATTTATGTTTATCATACCAAGCTCTAGGTGCTGGTTTAAGTCCATATAAAGCTTTGGTAAGTTTAAAAACATGATCAGGATGTTCTGTATCTTCAAATCCAAGAGGCTTTTCAACAAAAACTTCCTCTTGGACATAACCATTAAGGAAATCACATTTTACATCCATTTGAAAAAGTTTGAAATTGAATAATGTTGCAAAGGCAAGTAAGATACGAATAGATTCATGTCTAGCTATTAGAGCATAGGTTTCTTCATAGTCTATTCATTCTTATTGATTATAGACTTTAACAACTAATCTAGCTTTATTTATTAATATGATTCCATTTTCATCACACTTATTTCTATAGACCCATTTTATTCCAATAATAGTAGTTTCCTTAGGTCTTTCAACCAAGGTCCAGACTTTATTTCTTTCAAATTCATTTATCTCGTCATGCATGGCTTTGATCCAATCATCATCACCTAAAGCTTCATCAGTGGTTTTTGGTTCTAATTGGGAAATAAATGATAGGTGTTCTACTTCATTTCTTAAAGAACTTCTATTCCTTACAGGTTGATTTACATCACCAATGATACTATCACTAGGATGATTCTTCAGAAATGACTGATTTGGGTTTTGTAAAACCTGTTTACCAACATAGGGTAAAAAATATTCTAGGATAAATGTCTCAAAAACATTTTCTTGAACATTTTCCTTATCAGAAGGATCTTCTATCAAGGGTTGATAATCAGTTTTTGAAAACACATTGGGAGATGTAGGTTGGGGTTCTTTAAAAAAAAGGATCAGTTTCATCAAATTTGACATGTACTGTTTCTTCAACAGTACAAGTGTTTTTATTTAAGACTCTATAAGACTTTGAAGTTGTGGAGTAACCTAAAAAAATTCCATCATTAGACTTTGGTGAGAATTTATGTAAATTATCTTTAGTATTCAGAATGAAAACTTTGCAACCAAAAACCATGAAGTAGGAAAGTCTAGGTTTTTTACCATTCCATAACTCATAAGGAGTTTTATAAAGAAAAGGTCTAATCAAAACACTATTTATATTATAAAAAGAAGTACTTACAGCTTCAGCCCAGAAATTTCATGATAGAGAATATTCACTCAACATGGTTCCAGTTATATCTTAAAGAATTCTATTTCTTCTTTCAACTACACCATTTTGTTAAGGAGTTATTGGTGCTGAGAAATTGTGAGTAATACCTTTTCTACTACAAAAAGTTTCAAATTCGGAATTTTGAAATTCTCCTCCATGATCACTAATAATAGTTTTCAATGGAAGGTTTTTTTGATTTTTAACTTGGGCTCTAAAACTTTTGAAATAAGAAAAAACATTATATTTCTTTGCTAGAAAATAGACCCACGTAAATCTAGTGTAATCATAAACTACAACAATCACGTAGTATTTTCCACCAATTCTTCTAGTTTGTGTTGGTCCAAAAAGTTCCATATGCAGTAACTATAATGCATCAGTTATTGAGAATTCAACGACTGATTTAAAGCTTGATTTATGTTTCTTTCCATATTGACAAGGGTAACAAACTTTAGAGGAATAAAATCTAAGCTTCGGTATATCCTCAACTAGTCTCTTCTTAGAAATTTTACATAAATCTCTAAGTTTATAGTGTCCTAGTATTCTATTCCATAACCAAGTATGATCTTCCATTGCACTAAGGCAAGGTAAGTCTTAGCTCCTAAGGTCGTCTAAGTTCAATGTGTATACATTCTCTTACCTATAGGTAGAGAGAATAAACTCTTCCTTGGAATTGTGTACTAAGAAATTATCATTCCTAAAATTCACAAGGTAACCTTCACCACATAATTTACTTATGCTTATGAGGTCGTGATTAAGACCCTTAACTTATAAAACATTTGAAATCAACGTTTTTCCAAGAAGAAAAATGTTACCAATACCAATAATCTCTCCCTGAGAATTATCTCTAAAAGTTATTTTTCCTCCCTTTGTCTTGATAATCTTTTCAAAGAAGTTTCTGTTACCATTCATATGCCAGGAACATCCATTATCCATGTACCATGTAATGTTGTTGGTACTTCATCTATTTTCCTGAAAAAAAAAGAAGTTAGATTTTCGTAATATAAACTTTCCTGGATCTGGGAATTTCAGAAAGAAAAATCTAGGGTATCCTCATTTTGTTAGAAGAATAGTATATATGAAAACCCAAAGATTTAATTTTATTTAAGGAACCATTTTTAGCCCAATGCCCACCACTCTGACACTTAGTACAGAAAGGATCACTTTGAAGAACAAAATAATTTTTGCTAAAAATCAGTTTAGAACTAGTATAACTTAATCCAGAATTATTCTTTAGAGGTCGGATTTGAGAATACATCTTATCAAATTTTTCATTACCTAAGGTAAAGTTTAAAAAGCACTTGATCAAGGAAAAAATTTCAGATTTCAGTCTGATAACTAAGTTATTGTCTTCTAAAACATTTGATTTAGAACTATAGTTAGGTTCCAAAATATTTTTCATAGAAATTAATTTTTCTATATCTTTAGAAAGTTTATCCTTATCAGAATTTACTTCCTCATGATTTTTTGAAATACTTTCGAAATAAAAAACATTCTTATCAAGATCTTTAGAAAGATATGATATTTCTTTAGTAAGAATAGTATTTCTAGAATTTTCTTTTTCATGATTTTTTCTTGAGTTTTGAATTCTCATTCTCCAGGATCTTAGCAAACCTAGAAACTTCTTCATAGGTAGGTAAAGAATTATCATCATCAAAAGAATATTCTTTATCTGAAGATTCATAGTATTTATCATTACTATAATTTGGGTTCAAATAAGAATTAGTCATTGACTCATCATTGTGCACCTTATCCATTAAGAAATGATGGTCAATAGGTATTCTGTCTATTAGTCCAAGATTCTATTATCCAAAAGATTCATAATCTGATGATTCATCTGAAGAGTCACCACCACTGGCACTACAGGTGTCATTAGATTTCAAGACATTCTTAGCTTTAGCTTTGTAGTACTTCTTTCTGTTTCTCTAAGAATGTTTTCCTTCTTTTATTTTATTTTATGCATAAGACTATCCGGCCTTATAAGTCCATCTCCCATGAATTCATAACATGTCACTTCCCAATCTGTATTATCTTTATCATCTTCATTTTTGTATCTGTACTGAAAGTCTTTCTTCCCAACTATCTCATTCATCCTCCGAGCATGATTATATAGTTCATTTTCAGAGTGTTCACATTCACTTGATTCAAAATAATATAGTAACCTTCTTAGATTTAGATCTCATATCTCTCTCAGCAGTCTTGGATTTCACATGATTAGAAGTAGTTGTAAAAGTTTCACTTCCATTACCATTCTTCTTCTTTACATTATCAGCATCTCTCTTCATTCTAGTATCGTGTTGAAGAAGAGTTCCAAAAAGGTCATCAAGAGTAATCTGTGAGACTTTTTTATTTTCATCTATAGCTGTTCTTTTTTATTCACACTCATTAGGAATGATATCTATAATCTTGTCCACTAGTGCCTCATCATCAAAACCATTTTCACCCATGGATTTTAAGCTGTTGATGATAGTCATAAACCTTTGTTTCACCTTACAAATGGGTTATCCATAAGGAAAGATAAAACCATGATACTCAGCTCTGAGCATGGATCTTCTCATTTCAATAACTTTGGATGTAAAAAAATAAGTAACTTCAAGTTACTTCCATATGAAATTTGTAGCTTCACAAGATAAAATCTGGATATATATATTCCTAGTCATGGAACATAAAAAAGTATTGCATACCTTATAGTTTAGTTGATACTCTGATTTCTCTTGATTAGTAAAAGTTTTGACTTCCTTATCAGGAATTTTATAATCTCCAGTAAGCATAATAAAGTTTTCCACACTAGTATTTATTACAAAAGTCTTCATACGATCTCTCCAATATTCATAGTCATTACTATAAAAAATAGTTGGTCTAGTAGGATTGAGATTGTATATAGAACCAACATTCATTCCTACCATCTTAATGAAAAATATTTCCACAAAAACTCGTTAAAAGTAAAAGTTCGTAGCAAGGAAAAAATTTGTGGGAAAGAAAGAAAATTGAACATTGAATACTCTGGCAAGAAAACTTATATGTGGATATTAGTATTTCAGAGACATCCTCTGATACCAATTGTAGGACTGAAATAATGATTTATATTCTCAATATACAAGATGGGGTGAATTTTATACTTTAAAAAATCATTTGGATATTTTAAAGATGATTATGTTTAATAAGGTTAGACAAGGTAATTCACAAAACCTCTAGTTCTACACACTTTCTAGATTACAGAAATATGATTCCGAGAAAGTGATTCTGAAAAGATGATTCTGGAAAAAGAAACGTAATGAATGTTTACAATGATGAAGATTCTACCTTAAAGCATATAGAATCTTACTAAATTAGAGTACAAGTATAAGTAAGTATAAGATAGTTATACTTTCTTCAACAAACAAAAATGAAGTGGAAAACTTGTAACAAAACAAGTAACAAGTAGTAAATCTTTTAACCCAAAAAGAAGGGTATCCAATAAACTTGGATAAAGGTACCTTGATTTATACTTTAAATAAAGTAGGTCTTACCCACATCAGGGTAATCCATCGATATGAAGATCAGAGTCTGTCTTTCTATCACCACAGACCCTCAACTTTAAGATAGTTGGCACCTCTGTCTTCCTCAGCAAGGAAGTTCTCGAACTTCAAGGTAGTCGACACCTTGGTCTTCCTATCCCCGGAATCCCTTGAATGTACTCAGCAACATTTAGAGTCACACAAAGAAAATCTGAACAAGAATTTCAAAAATCACTAAGCATGAGAGTCTCTCTCTATAAATAACTTCAGAAACATGTAATATTTAGAGTCATAGAATAGTTCATCAAAGATCTGAGCTCTTTCAAATGAGCTCCTATTTATAGGCACAGATCCAAAGGTCGGCTCCATCATCCAACGGTCATATTTTTCCTAGAATTTCGGAGGGACCTGTACACGTTTCACTCAAACAATAGTTAGTTATTAACTGACTGCACGGCATTTTTTTATATAAGAAAAAGTATGGTTGCATAACCAAAATTAAATATTTAGAATGTAAGCAAATAAAAGTTTGGAGTCTAATCAAAAACACTTTCGGTGTCTATAATACAAGGATATTCTGATTCTATTTTCTTAAGGAATTTGGAACCTGAACTCTATAGAATTCTGAAGTTTGAATTTCAAGGAAATTCAGAATCTGGATTCACAAGAATTCAGAACCTGAAAATACAATGTTTGGTGTCATAATTCATGAGAATTCAGTGTCAGAACTTACAATGTTCGGAGTCTGAATTCAGAGAACTCAGAGTCAGAACTCATAAGAGTTCGAAGTCTGAATTCAGAAAACTCGGAGTCAGAACTCATAAGAGTTCAGAGTCTGAATTCAGAGAACTTGGATTCTAAATTCGGATCCTAAAAATAGAATACTCTTTATCTAAGTATTATATGATTCTTAGGTTTTAGACTTGAAACCGAACTTTAAATTTGGACAAGATAATGACCAATGAAAAACATGGTAAGGACAAATTTCCTTGGGGAAGGAAAATTTTCATTATAAAAGTAAAACACAGGGTAAAATGAAATTTTCCTTGAAATAAGGTGTTTGTGATTTTCAAAACATGGAGAATGATAAATTCATAAGGAAATCTTATTGACTCAATAATCTCCCTAATCATGAAGGAATGGAAAACTCATAAGGAAAAAATTATTAACTCAACACCTTCTGCTTAAGGTAAGGATTCTAGGAGGAATAGGGGGATATTGAGAGATTATTTTGGGCAGCGATTGGATGAGTCAAGGGGCTTGAGAGGTGTTTGGAATGGGGTATAAGTGGTGTCATTTTATAAGGGGGAGGAGGGGCTCTTTAGGAAAGTGTAAAAATATTATTTTATTATATCATGATATTCGGTTTATTATTGTCCAAAACTAATTAAAGTTGAAGATAAGATGACTCATGGTCGAAATAAAATCATCCAATAAGAATTGGATAGTTTTTTGGATATTATTTTAAAATTAATAATCATATTTATTTAAATAATTTATTAATGAGGTAAAAACTACATCATTATTGTGTCATAAATAATTTAATTTATTTGATGTATAAAAATTATATTAAAATTACCATAATGTAGGAAATCTTTTTATATTTCCAATTATTATTTATAGTCGAAAATATTATATATATAACCCCATGTAAAAATTGATATACTAAAGGATATTTGTTAATGTCATTTTTGTCTTTACTTTAAGTTGATTAAAATAAATTGTCATCATCATTCTTAAGTAGCTCCATGGGGTCCCAAAATCGACCCAAGGATTCCCATGGTCAGCCATGAATCATCCAATAAGGTTATGACAAGTGTTAAGGTAATTGTTTATTATTATAATATTCATTTTACCTTGAATTACCCTATATACCTTTAACCGCCGTAAATAAAAGTCAAAAGTTACTATTCACCAAAAATTATTTTCATCTTATTGAACCACATTTTACTGACTAATAACAACCATTTATGTCAAATTTTATAAATTCAATTTATGGAAACGGTAAAATTCAATTTAAATGAAAAATTCAGTTTTTTAACTACTACTAAGTGGTTTTACTATTCATCAAAAAATTGATGTTTTTTTGAAAAATTCCAAAACTTTAGCCAAAGATACATTTGATATTCTGAATTGAAAAATGATGTCTATTTTACCAAATTAAAAACATATAAGTTTCATTGATTAAATTAAAATTATTTTCTGTTGTCAAAACAAATAGTGCGTTTTTAAGAAACAATAACTATCAAAAGATTGACAGTTGTTTATGTATAATTTCAAAGTGAAATTAATTACAATGACCAACATTGGTTTAAATGGGAAAAATATAATCTAATTATACTTCCAAACCATTCAAATGTATAATTTAACATAAGAAATTATTTGGATTTAAAAAGTTGTTTTAATTAAAATTTAATATTTTTTCACTATTCACCCAAAAATGAACGTTTTCAGAAAAACACTAAAAATTTATTGAAACTAAATTTTTATATCTCTATTCTAGATAAGAAGTTTATTTTAACAAATTGAATATATAAAATTGTCAAATATTGGATTTAAAAGGGGTTTACCATTAAAAGCTGGCAAAATTGCATTTTTTGAAAATAATTCCTTTATCTGAAAAAATGAATTTGTTCTTATATTATGTCAATAAACACATAATATGGATGTTAAAATTATATGTAATATATATATAATTCAAAATTCAGTTAATACTAATCATAACTGCTTTTGAATGGATAGTTTGGTAGTCTTTGTGCGCTCGAACTCAGTATTGTGTGAGGTGAAAGATATTGAATTTAAAGAAAATAACTTACTATGAAATATTGGGGTGTTACATTATCAAGGACTGAAAACTGGAATTAAAATAAGGGAACATGAGAAATAAAGTAGTCATGTTTTGAAAAACGTGGATACACAGTGTGTATGTCTTCTACACAGCGTGTTCTATGAATCCATTCACATGGGTGTGTACTCCTACCACAACTGGTCGTGTAACACCCCAAACACACAACATGTTGCCCTCACAAACAACTTGTACTTGAATCCTCTTCCCCTGCCCGAGTCCCCTTACAAGGCTAACCCACACAGTTCTCCTAAACAAGACTACACAGCCTGTTTGTGCCAGACACAACGTGTACTAGAAGAGCTTCCCCGACCCGTGTTGTTAGTGACATGGCTGGATACAAAGATCACACTACACGGTGTGTTCCAGGTGGATAGGACGTGTATAAGAAAAGACTCCACCAACCTGTGTTGTTACCTACACGGTCGGTGGCATGGGTTACACTACACGGCATGTGCAATAGTGAAATGGCATGTATAACTCAAGTCTTCATCCATCTGTGTCATTATTCACATGGGCAGACACAAGGTCTCAACACACGGCGTTTACATTCGATACACAGCGTGTTCCTCCAATGTTTTATCAACCCTGTATCTCATCCCACACAATATGTGACACGGTTAGAGACTACACGGTGTGTACATACAGTACACAGCATGTACTTAAGAAAAATTGTTCCCTCCCAAAAAAAAGGACACACGACATGTGCTTATCACTACACGCAATGTATTATAGGGTTTTCTGTATAGTAAGCCTCAGAAACTATTCTAGAAGCCCAGAAAACACAGAAACAAACATTAAAGTGCCAAATTCCGATCCGTGAGGGCCCATACTCCCTTCAAATCAAAGCATGGAATCTTATACATGTTATAATCAAGGATATCATTATAATGATCCTCCAAATTCGGATTCATCAGGGCCCATAATACCTCAAAAACCATATTTTGGCATTCATCCAAAGAAAACCTTACACAAATAATACATTATCAAACAGCAAGTATTTTATCAAGTCGTCTATCACAACAGCATTCATATCTAGCACAACATCTATCACAACAACATGCAGTCTCTAATGCACCCTAAATAGAATTACAAGAATGCATGACATGTGATTTCTAGAAAGTGACTATATGATGCATGAGATGGCATACCCTCATCTCATCGGGTTGCAACAAAAATAGAACCTCAATAACATCAAAAATAACAACACAAGTCATGTGAATCACCCAACGGTGAAAATCAAATCAACTGTATAATTGAAAAACTAGAAAAATTGCAATAAACGAGGTAGATTAGATATTCCCTATACACGGGTTAGATACTCCCAGGCACAGCTTATTACCAAGTACCTATTACTTCCTATCCCTGACTATAGGCTCCAAATAGTAAGTGAATCAGAAATAATTCATCTGATACCACTTTGTAATGTACCAGTTCCGGAAGCCACCTAGAGGCACCCCATACCCGGTTGCTCACATTACCTCAAGCACATTTCCCCGAATGCCAAAAGCTACCGACTAGAAGCAAGGTCCTTGGTTGTCATAGTGGAGAAACTATGCCCTCATTGGCAGATTAACATAGTATAAGTAATAGATATGAAAAATTGGAAGCAGTAATAACACCATACAATGTAAATAGCGGAAGGCTGATAGAATAAACTGGAACACGTGTATAAAATTATTCATGATACATATGTCTAGGAAAGTATCCAAACACATCACAATGCTGAAATATAGAGTAACCAAAGTAAAAATGGAAAATAGATAAACTCCTCAGCATCTCAAGCCACATCTTGGTCCCATGCTCTCCAGCTCCACAGCAGTCAAGTACCTAAAGTAGAAGATCTCTTGCCCTTATCTATACCTACAACAATATAATCTGTTTAGGACCAAAATCATGACTCAAATAGGGTGTGAGACGAATCCTAGTAGGAAACCACCCAAATATTTGTGCCTAATGGTTAGTGAATATATTTAGCAGAAAATAATAAATAGGAAGCAGTAAACAAGGAAGTACTCAAATTAAACACCCTACAAGTTCAAAGCATTCAATTACACATATCAAGAAAGCAGCTAATCAAGCAGGTAAGCCTCTATGAAGTACACACATTCTATCCCATATAGTTCAACATAAAATTAAGTACAAGCAGCCCTCTGGGAAGCACATATATTCTAACCCCTCTGGTTCAGCTTAATTATAGACTCTCTAAGGAATCACTCAACGTCAATTCCCCTTATAGTCAAGTATATCATAGACTATCTGAGGAAGCACTCATCTTTAATTACCTTTATATTATTGTATCATAACTAAAGGCTCTCTAGGGAAGCACTCAATGTCTCATTACCCCTATGGCCCATATTGAGGAACTACAGAAACTCTGAGGAAGCACTCAACATCAATTCTCTATGTGGTCTCGCATCGTGATAATATAAAAGTCACTCTGGGAAAGCCCTCAACGTCAATTTCCCCTATAGTCTTACTACACTAGGTTCTCATGGACCTGGGTAATTCAATCGAGCATAGGAATGTGTAATGGCCAAAGTAAACCTTCAGAAAAACTTGGCTAATCAATCTATATCATATCATCATATTAGAAAAGATAATCACTCCATCCTACAATACTAGGCATGGGAAAAAAAGAGTAGCCTAATAGGAAAATTTAGACCAAAAGGTCATAAACAAAACACGCATGGGAAAGCACTTCCAAGGCATAGAAATTAACTCTATTCACATTCAATTAACCACTATTCAAGCATACAAGCATAACAGGTAACTAACAAGGGAAAAACAGTAAACACACAATACCCCGTTCATGGGTATTGGGAACTTTTTCACATACAACTCAAATAATTTCAACATAAAGGCACAAACCACCTACCTCGGTGTTGTAGGATCTCTATACGTGAACCTACAGCCTTGAATCACCCAAGAACATTGTATATCAACACAAACGTCTAAAAAATTCAATGGAGGATAACATGGAAAAGATAGAGAATCAAGAAATGAAGCTCTAGAAGAAGGAAGAGCTTACCTAGGCAATCCCAACGCAATCGACGATGGTCAAATTGGAGATCAGATGCTCGATCAGGATATTGGGGAAAGATCACGGTCATATGGTCTCTATCAGATGAAAAAGACCTAGAAGGAGACAGTTATGTCCGTCAGACACCACCCCAGTATGTTTAATGAAAAAAAAATAAAGTACATGGTGTGTAATTTATAATTACATGGTGTGTACTTGGCTTTATCGGCCCCTGCATTAGGTGGTCTCCAGGTCACCACACACGGTCGTGTGCAGGACCTCTACATGACCAGCACTCGGCTACCCACGGTAACCGAGTACACTGTGGGCACCTATGAAATTTCCAGAAACTTCTCTTTTTCTCAAAAACACCAGAAAAAGGAAAAACACACCTAAAAATAAGGCCAGGGTTCTTACAATTTTAAGGAAATAGTATGATTAAAACGCTCTTATTTAAAAATAAATGATAAAATTATTTTATTTTATTTTTAAGTGTTATTAATTTTAACTATGCATTTTCAATCTGCTATTATTTTTCATAAATAAGGTTTTTTATTTAAAAGTTAAAATTATCATTTTTAGATAATTTTAATGATAAAATAAATTTTATTTTTGAAATAATAATTTCCAAATTATTTTTGGGTTAATTTATGAGAATTCTCTAAAATAATTTGTTTTTTCTTGAATAGTAAAAATGCAGTTTGAGTTTTTTGGTATGTTAATGACATAATAATTAAGTAATGATTATGTAATAACTAATTTACAACAATACAATGCTGAAAATATTTTATTTTATTAATATAAAATATTTTAATATATTTTAATCAATTTCCAAATATATAATTTACTTTCCAAATTCTAAAATGGAAACTTTAACTTTAAAATTTTTAATTTTTGAAAACATTAATTTTCCATGCCATAATAAGTAATATAAAATTATGTTTGAATATTGTGGATTAAAATAATATAATAGGTGTACCAATTTTCCAATAACAAGGGAAAATACCACAATCAATCCAATGGTTTTGTATTTACCACTACCAAGGTGTCCAATGCCTTTATTTAGAAATTAATAAACAAATTCCCCAATTTTTCTATAATTACCCACCAATTTATCCATTTTATTTCACTCCAATTTTATCCTCCATAATTCTATGATAATTTTACCTTCCAAGGGGTCCTCCCAAGGTGTCTTCAATCCCCCAATGTCCTGATCCTCAAGTTTCTGGAACTATGCTTCAAGGTAAGGGAAATCTCACCTTCCCTTCTCCATTCAAGTTCCCACTTTATATGGTATGTCTTTAAAATTTACAAATTAAGTTCTTATATCCAATTTATTTTATACTTTCATTGTATTAATAGTACTTTATGAATGGGAGACCCTTTTCCCTTCCCTTTTTACTCTTTTCTAAAACTATGTTTTATAACCGTTATGCTGCCGATTTTATTTCACAAATTTTCTATTTTCTCCTCAAGAAATTTCCTTTTATTTTCTTCATGTAAATACCCAAAACTTGTTATTTTCTAGGGTTACTCACCAAGATATAAAAATTATTTATTTATTTCTGGAATTTACATGCATAAAATACTCATTCCCATTCCATGGGTTATAAATGACATAAAGATATTGTCTTTAAGCACTTGTTTTTAAAATACCATGATTTTTATATGAAACCTATTTTATTTTATTCTCTATGGGTTATTTATAAATATTTTATTATGATATATTTTTCTCAAATAAATTAATACATATGAATGTTTCACCCTTATATTACTCCAATGCATTGTGAAAATAATTTAATCTCTGAAGATAACATATTTTATAATACCTTTGTGAACAACCTTGGTAATTTTTATAACACCACAATGACAAACCTTGGTGAGATTCTTGTGAATTATCATTTAAATTTTGTATCCTAATTTCCATATTATGATTCATGTTCTTGTTATTATGATATTCCCCTTTTTCCTTTGATTGTTCCTTTATTATACTCCTCAATTACTTATTGATATTTCTCAAGTTAAAATGTAAATTGTTTCCCTTATTTTCCCTTACTGGGCCTTATGTTCACCCTTTCCTTTGATGTATTTATCCAAGTTATGAGATGTATTAAAATTATATTGGATGAACCAACGAATAATCATTTCATGTTTTTTATAGTAATGATTTAATTTTTCATGTATTGTGTACCTTGTTTCCAAGTAATTAAACATTAAAATATTGTTTATTTTATACAATGTAAATGAAATGTATATTTAATAAAAAAAGAGGGATTCCATAATGATGTTGATATCGAGACTATGTGAGTTTTCTTACCACATATAACTCTAAATAGAATCAAAATCCACGTATTTAAATGAAACTATATAAACACATAATTCCTTTTATGTTTGGGGGACAATAAAAAATGTGGTGCCTTTTAAGGCCATGTATCTATGCTTATGTCAAGTTCCTTTTAAGGTCATTCATTTGGTACCTATTAAAGTTACTTTTATGGTAATGTGTCTAGGAATTATGATTTTTGAGATAAAACCTCATAGAGGCATCCTATATATCTTGGTTTACATGATAAAATATATTATAGTTTGGGTTGCATAGTTTAATGTTGTTTGAAAAGACAACTATATACAGTTCAGTGTCATGCAGTAAGATATTTTTTTATTCACTTTAAATTCATATGGTTAGGACTATTAGGTAAAGGATTCCTAGAAATAGTTAGTGTGGGAATTTTTTATGAATGGTCATCTTTGGTTCATCATGTTTTTTTGTAACTAAACAAGATAGGGTATGAATAGAAACACATAGTACATAGCCCATTGATGTTGAATGGTTGTAATCATAGGGTATATATACCATTTAGGAAGTTTTGGGCCTTATGAAGAGTTGAACCATATGGTCATATTTCTCACTAATGGATTATAATTATAAAATCATTAGTTAGGGAATGATGGGAGATCACACATAGTAGGAGGCTTATATCCTATCTAGGAAAAAAAATGATACCTATGGGGCTTATTTGTATACTACCCAGAGGTGCTTTAACTGATTGGTGACTTATGAGAATTTATTTTTTATGGCTTACACCGAGAATGTAGCTTGTATCCTGCCTATGGATGGGAATTATATGTGTGGGGCTTATGCATATGCTTCATAGATATTCCTGACTTAGTAGAAGACTCTATTAAATGTAGGTTTTGGGGTATATAACTAGTATGAGACCCATATCCTACATAGGAATATGAATGATATGTGTTGGTATTATGTGTATACTACCTGATGGTTCCTAACCTGGTCGATTACTTAAGAGAAAGAAGGTTTTGGGGATTACACATAGTAGGATCCCCCGGATATGTCCCTAAATCATTGAGTGAAACACAAAGTTTCACTATTTTCATGGGATGGTTAGATGTTTGATATGGGGTGGCCAAAATGATCATCATGAGATAGGGTCAGTCTCACCATCCCCCACATGATATGGACCCTTCTTATAAAGGCAATACATTATTGAAATTACCCCTATGGTCTTATCAATTTGGGAGGAAAACTTGAGGAAGGTCTATTATAGGAGGATAAATCCCTCTTATCAAAGGAATATGTGATGAAAAGGGTTCACTATAGAATTCATTACCGAGTCATGTACTTAAAGAGGATGTGAAGGGGTTCTAGGTGTCTAATTGGATGACCTGGGAAAAGACAGTTCCAAGGAATGAGACCCAAGAAAGCATGGTTCCCTAGTATATATGATGCATTCCTATCACAGGGTGTGAAAAAATTAAATTTCTAAATTATTTCATAGTATAGCACAATGGATGACAAGGGTCGTCTCACTTGAGGAGTTTCACAACTGTCTACATACTAATTCTAGTTCACCTAAATACTATTTATTTGTTTATTTATTGTATTTATTTATTCTATAAAAGAAATATAATATAAATTAAATATTTCAAAAATTAAACTGAAATGAAAAGAATTAATGTTATTAGATAAGAATGAACTTGGCCTTTTTGGTTAGGTTTATGGAATCCATCATTCCTCTTATTATTTATTAAATTTAGTTTGATAACCCAATTGTGAAATATCACTCTTGTATTAATATTATTTAATTTAGTGGGTGTGAAATTTTAAATTCCTAAATAATATTAATTCCACAACATCCTATAATCAGGGTTGATGAAACACCTCAATCAAGAATGTGACACCTTCTAGGACCCAAATCTATTGTATATTGTTTCATCCACTAAAAAACTCAACTTCATCTCATGAAGAGAATATGTTTTTTAGAAGATAGAAAAATGATTTAAATAAAATCATAGAAATGAGTTTGAGTTGAGTTTCATAGTGTAAAACTTCCACACTCATAACATCGCCCTTGATCACCACAAACATAAATAAAACATAATAATTAACATGCAGAATTTAGAAAACACCACTTACCCCCCCCCCCCACTGACCAAGCCTTGGGTTATCCCCTCATTATTGAGGGTAAAAGGTCACTATGGGAAGAATGAGAAGACTAAAATAAGAAGAATAAAAATAAATAAAAATAATAATGATGAGAGAGAATATAATAGATATATAGGGAGAGATAGAATAAAATAAAATAAATAGAATTAGATGGAAAAAATAAGGAGAAGAAGAAGAATAAGAATAAAAATAAGAAGAAAAATATGATTTGATGACACTTTTATAAAAAAATAATCATGAATAAATTATTTTTATATAAAATAATTTCAATTTAATCTACATGAAAAATAAATCTAAACTAAATGAAAAATAAATAAATAAAATAGATTGTAGGAGTTGAGATTCTCCCTCCATGGTGTCCAAACTATCTCGATGAGAAGAAAGCATCCTTATTTTATAGGATTAGGGAGTCCCTTGACTTCTTCATAGGATCTCACATATGTTCATTAAAAATTTAATAAATATTTAAATATTCCAAGAGATTAAGTGGTGTAAATATGGAAACACATAAAGGAATTAGGTGTTCAAAATATTTTTGTGTGGAATTCATGGAAGTGTCGCCTCCTTTGGTTGTGCATGGTGTGCATAGTGGCGAGGAAACATGTAATGAAAATAGTGGTGGTGTAATGATAGTGGTGAGGGATGGTAGGTGTAGTAATGGAAGTGGCTCTAGACTCTTTATCAACCCCTACGACCTTTATAGTGGCTATAGGGATCTCAAATGTGCTTCATGGGGTTCATTAGAGGCCATGTAGATCATCCATGGTGATACAGGGCCTCAATAGTAGTATTTGAGCTAAAGACTGATCTCTCTAGTGGCATCCATGGTGATATCTATGGTTTATAGATAGTGTCAGGATGAGGAATATGGTGGTAGGAGGTGTATTCTTGTGTCTGAGATGGGGTCACGTGAAGTCGAGGAAGGACGGTGTTGTTTTGATAAATGATTAATGGTGACTAGGAAAATCCATCCCACATCAAAAAGGTGAAGTTGAGATGTGCTTGTATATAAGAAATATTGCTTCTTCCACTGCTCATAAGACATCACTGAAGTGGGAACCCAGATACACAACACAAACTATATCGGTCGAGCCACACCACTCAACCTACAAGGGTTTAGGCCTAACCCCATTCACAGGATACTCCCTTGGGCTCACATACACTATATCCATGGTCAGTCTCTCCTAGTGACCTACTTAGCCATCCATCTTCTTCATGAGACTAGCTATGTGGCTGTGGGATACTGGTTGAAGGCTAAATATAATTCCCTCAAAAATAACCTTCAATAAGATAAAACATTAAAATCCATATTTAGATTCATTTTAATTATCAAATTTTAAATCCCCATATATTACTAAATCATCGGAATTATTGGAATTATTCTTTGAAAATAATTAAAAAACAATAGAATTTGTTAAAATAATTGTAAGGAAATATCAGTGTGTTAAATATCCCCATACTTAAACTATTTTTTTCATCAATTATTAAATCTCAATATAGAATTCAAAGGGATCCAATGTTACCATTATTAAAATCTCAATGTAATAAAATAAAATAATTATTGATGGTAAATCAAAATTTCAAATTCCATATAAAATATTAATTTAATTTCACACTTTTCAAAGAAATAATCAATTAACTTTTTTTTACTTTCTACATTTTTAAAAATGATGAGTCTTCTCCTTTTATTCATTAAAACTTCTCAATTAATTATTTATGAAAGATACTAAATCCTAATTTACCTTAATTTTTAATTTTTTTCTGTCATCACTCAGGATACAATTCAATTAGATTTATTCTTATATCATGAGAACATGCTCCCTTTCCATAGTCTTGCAAAGGAACTAATTTATCCACATTATAAAGTACAAAAAGGCCCATAAAATCATAAGGTCATTAAATAATGGTTCAAATGACTCTGAGGATTAAGGTTACTAGGAATTGATGTTTAAAAATTAAGTCTCATTGAGGAGGTTTCTCCCTAAAGTATAACTCTTGATATCAAAAGTAAAATCTCAGTTAAATTCTCCCCTTAAAATTAATACTCCTACTTCCAAATCTCAAATTAAAGGTTATTATTAATATGAATGTATAAATAATGATGTGAACCTTCTTGAATTTTCTGTACATTTATACATTTTTTAAAAGTAATTTTTCAATTTTTTAATTTTTTTTGAAATGTATGATTCTAATTAATCTCACACCCACAACCTAACCACATATGATAAAAATTATCTTTCTCGTAATAGTGGTTTTTGATACTCCTAAGTCACAACCCACATTTTTTTCTTTTTTTCGTTTTTTCATTTCTATTCTTTAAAGAATGTAAAATTATAAGGCATAATGAATTAATCAATAAGCCTTTCACAATACCCAAGATGATACCCCAATTTTCCCTTAAAATTTAGTGTATCCCTTTCACTGTGATTTTCCCCATCCTTACACTTCTACTTTAAAATATCATGAAAATACTAAGAGGAGGGTAAAATTGAAAAAATGGATTAAAACATATCCCATTCCTGATAAGGTAATTCAGGGTCTTTATGGAATAAAAATAGGATTTATTTAAAGGTTCCCTCAAGGATAATGGATTTTAAAAATATGCATCAATCATTTTGATTTTGTTTTTTCAAATTCATTAGATTTGAAAATTTTCAATGTAGGTTCTAGGAGATGGAATGTCCCAATATCCCTCAAGAAATATGCTCAAGATAAAATACAAAGTATTTGTTATATAAGTCCTCTCAAGAATGGGTAATAATTCTTATAATTACTAATAATAATAAATAAACTCACATAAATTTTATAAATTAAAAGAATAAAAAATGATTGGGAAATTTCATTTACATGAATCAACCAATTCCCTCAACTCATGAGTCCTCATTTTAATATCTATTATTCACTCTAATCATTCAATTCTATTTTTTACTAATTAAATATCATTATAATAGAAATATAAAACATGGTATCAAAGGACTACTAAGAAAATTATGTCTCATAGATAATTAAATTACATAAATAATTAAAATTTGGGCATGTAATTTCAAGTTTAAAGATTAAAATAGTTTTTTTATATAAAAATCTAGGTATTTTTAAAGATAAATAATAAAATTGAACACCATTTTAAAATGAATATTTTGATCCTCCTCATTAAAATTGTTCTTCGGGGCTTCCTTGTTCCATCATGTTCCTAAAAAATTATATCATAAATTAAAACACAAGGATCATTCCATTAAATCTCAACAATAATAGAGGGAGTGGTGTTTTATTCTAAACAATTCCAAATAATGAAATTTAAATTTCTAAAAAAAAAGTAATGATAAATCTTGGTATGGTTCCCAAAGTGGGACTTGTATTTTTATTGCTTCGAGAGGTAAGTACTAGTTTTTATCCATAATCTGATGGTGGGTGGATATTCTTATACTAGAACAACCACATGGGAATTTTCCTAGCTTTCACTTCTTTTTTTCTATGAGGAATAACCCAGGGATAAATTATAAGAAATCCATACCCTTCAAAATTATTTTCATATTTCATGGTGGGGGTAGGATTAAGTATGGATCATCCTCATTATTGGATGCTACTTGTAAAACCTCCTCCATATTGTATAGTGATTTCTTAATAGAGGATGAATTAATTGAATGGTTAAAGGGAAATTAATAAGGTATTTTCTTCTGAAAAAATTTAAAATTAAAATTAAAATTTTCCATTTCAAATTGAGAATCAGGTGTCCGGTTTTCCTTAGGATCATTCTCTTGAAATTTTTCATGGGATTCCTTAAATTAATTTTCATAAAAATATGTAAGCTCCATGTGTTCCTCAGCAGGTTCAGGGTTTTTGCATCATCCACTTCTAATTAAAAGAAAGGATTTAATAAAAATGAATAGTCAAAGTAGTTAAGAGTGATACTCAAATAATATTTAATAAAATCAAAAGATAAAGATTTCAAAATAATATCATCTCTCTAAGTTGGATATGGTACAATCACTTCTTCAGTGGTAAGTCCCTCTTGAAGTTTGATCTTAGTAGATGGAAGAAGGTAGTTGGGATCCTCCATATTTTCTTCAAAATCCACCACTTGGGTGGTGTTTTCCTCCATGGATAGAGTTCTATGGAATGGTACTAGATCTTATAATTTTTAACAACTTGGGAGATTATATTCTATATCATACTTGTTCTATAAATTTTCTAGATCATTTTTATATCCCACATGTGTCTTAGAAATAAATTATTCCTCATCATGAATCCACCCTATCTCATCATGGTCATCCTAGATCTGGATCCTCACATGGTTGGTCTATTGAATTTCCTCACGTTTTTCCTCAACTTCTTGGATATTTTTAGTGAGATTGTGCTGCTCCAATGGTACTTATTCCTCGACCATCGGTCTTTGAATATCAACCTTGACTTTATTGAGCATATCTGATAGATATTGAAATTAATGTCGTGTGTCATTCCCATTCAATATATGATTTTCCAAGTTAGTGATTTCATCGAGCCCTTATAGGAGGGCCTTCTTAGTATTGTGTAACACTTTCTCTTGGTCCTTCACCCCTGAGTAACTATTTCATGAATTGAAAAAATTATCATTTAAAAACATCATGAAAATTTCTTTTTTTATGATTTTTTAAGAAAGAAAGACTATCTACTATCATTGAAAAGGAAAAAAATAATCAAAATATCATTAAATCCAAGGAAATGGTCGCAGGTTTGATGCACGCCTATCATGGGGTGTGGAAAAAGAAAATTTCTAAATTGTTTCCTAATGCAGCACAGTGGCTGACCAGGGTCATCTCACATTAGGAGATTCATAGTTATCTACTTACTAATTATAATTCATATAAATACGATTTATTTTTTTGTATTCTATTTATTCTATGAAATCAACATAATTTAAATAAAGGATTTCAAAAATTAAACCAAAATTAAATGGCATAATGTTATTAGAAAAGAAATAACATGGCATTTTGGTTTAGTTTATGGGTTCCATAATTCTTCTTTTTATTGTTTAAATTTATCTTGATAACCCAATTATGAAATTTCACTATTGGATTACTATTATTTTATTTAGAACATGTGAAATTTTGAATTCCTAGAAAATATTAATTCCACCACCTCCTATAATTAGGGTTGATGACACACTTTAATTGAGAATGTGACACCTTCTAGAACCTGAATCCATTGTACGTCATTTCACCCACTAAACAACTTAAATTTATCACATGAAGAAATTATGTTTAGTAAAATGGAGGAAAGTAATTTAAATAAAAGCATAGGAATGAGTTTAATTTTAGTGTTGTAGTGGACAATTTATAAACTCATATACTTCTCCCTTTCTCACCACAAAAATAAATAAAGCATAAGAATTTAATTTCATAATTCACCAGACACCACTTTTCTCCCCCAATCAAAACCTCAAATCCCCTCATTATCGAGGGTAATAAGTCCTTGTGGGAAGAATGAGAAGAAGATAATAAGAAGAATAAAAATAAAATAAGAATGAGAATTATGAGAGAAAATGTAATACAAAGATATAAAGATGTTATAAAATAAAATTAAATTAAATTAAGAGAATTATATGGACATAAATAGAAGAATGAGAAGAAGAAGAAGGGTTGAAGAAACTTTAATAAAAAAATATACATGCATGAGTTATTTTTATATAAAATAATCTAAATTAAGACTTCAGGAAAATAAATATAAATTAAATGAAAAATAAATAAATAAAACATATTTATATAGTCAAGATTCTCCCTCCATGGTGTCCAAACTCTCTTGATGGGAATCAAGACTCCTTATTCTATATGATAAGGATCTCCTTGGATTATTATTAGAATCTACCACATCTTCTTTCAAATTTTGAATAAATATTTAGACCCTATATGAGACCTGGTGGTGTAAATATGGAAACCCTCAAAGGAATCGGGTGTTCGAAATATTTTTGTATGGACTTCATGGTAGAATCACCTCTTATGGTTGTGCATGGTGTGCATAGTAGTCAGGGAACACAGCATCGTGAAAGTGGTGGTGTAATGGAAGTGGAAATGGGGGGTAGGAGTGGCAGTGTTAGTGGTGTTTAACTTTTACTCAATCCCTCTATAATTCACAGTGGCTAGAGGGAGATCGAAATGTACTTCATGCAGTTTGTCTGAGGCCTTGTAGATCGTCCATGGTGATACCAGACCTTCAAATAATGAGTTTATATTGAGAATGATCTCTCTAGTGTTATCCATGGAAATTTTGGTGGTTTCAGACTATGGTGGATTGAGGATGATGGAGGTAGGCATCAGCGATCTGTGTTCGAGATGGGGTCATGTGAAGTTGTGGTTGGATAGCATCATTTTGATAAATTATTAATAGTGACTCGGACAAGCCATCCCACTTCAAAAAGTTGAAGGTGAGGCATGCTCATATATAAGAAATATTTTATCTTCCACTACTTGTAATCCTACACCATAGTGGGAATCAAATACACAACACATATTATATGAGTCAAGCCACACCGCTCATTCCACATGCTCTTAGGCATAACCCCACTCGCGGGCTCCTCCCCCAGGCTCACACACACTTCCTCCATGGGATGGCTCTCCTAGTAGACTGTTTGGCTGGTAAACTTATTCATGATGTGGGCTATGTGTTTTTGGTCTGCTGGTTGAGTGATATTCCTTAGATGGCCCTAAATTTTTACTAAACACCTGAAAATTTGAGAACAAAAAAATTAAACTCAAACACAATTTCATAAAACTAACCTTAAATAAGATAAATAGTTAAAAACCATATCAATATTCATTTTAATTATCTATTTTTAAATCCCCATATATTACTAAAAAAAATTTAATTCTTGGAATTATTCATTTAAAATCATTGAAAAACAATATTATTTTTTAAAATAATCGCATGAAAATATCATAGTGTCAATAGACCTGGGAAAAGGGTTTCCCATGTTGGGGCCCAAATGAATATGACACCGTATTATGAGGTCAGGATGAAGTTTATATCTAGTATGAGGGTATGGAAAAGTGTCACCCTAGTGTGAGAGTAGTTATAATTGTCTCCCTGGTATGAGGGTAGGGTGAAGTGTCATCCTAAAATGAGAGTATGGAGAAGTGTCACCCTATTGTGGGTATAGGGTGAAGTGTCACCACTGCGGGGTACCTCCAAGGTGGCTAGGGCACATGGATCACTAGTATTTAATATCTAAAACTACTATGGAACATGACACCATTGTATAGTTCCCTTGGTGTGACTAGGGTGCATAGATCCCTAATGTGGGACACCATAGTCATTGTCTTCCTTGGTTTTAGACTGAAGAGTTACCTAAAAGTAGGAGGGAAGACTTTGGTGTGCATAGATCATCCAAAATTTATTCATCCAAAAGTAATTCAAAATAGTGGTTATTGAGTCTATTTATATACCATAAGGTAAGTAGTTCATGGTGCTAAGAGGGTAACTGTCATGAAATAGCCTTCCCTAGGACATGAAATTAGTCATCTAACACCATGGGTCTCCAATAAAACCTATGGAGATAGGCATTTGTTTCATATTATACCCTAGTGATTAATATCTTATAGTAAAGTTTATCCCTCGTATGAGGGTATGGAAAAGTGTCACCCTAGCATGAGAGTAGGGATAACTGTCTCCTCAGTATGAGGGTTGGGTGAAGTGTCATCAAAATATGGGTGTAGGGTGAAGTGTCACCCTAGTGTGGGTATGGGGGAAGTTTCACCATAGTGGGTACCTTCAGGGTGGATAGGGCACATGAATCCCTAGAATTTAATCCCTGAAACTACTAGGACACATGACACCCTCGTATAGTTTCCCTAGGGTGACTAGGGTGCATAGAACCCTAATTTGGGACATCATTTTCATTGTCTTACATTTTTTTATACTTATGAGTTACCTGAAGGTAGGAGGGAATCCTTGGCTGTGCACAGATCATTGATTAATTTTTTTCATCCAAAAGTCCTTCAAAATAGTGGTTATTGAGTCTATTTATAGACCACAAGGTGATAAGGGAATGGTTCTAAGAGGGTAACTATAAAAATATGGTCTTACTTGTTCCATGAACCTAGTCATCTGACCCCATGGGTCTCCTATAATACCTTGGTTTCCTTTCCATCACACCACAGGTTATTACTCACTGGTTTCAGTTATAAGACTAATGATTATCCTCATATACCAACACATTTTCTTTACATGTGAGTTTTTCCTCACTTACACACCCTATGAAACTTACGGGGATGTCACCCATCCTTATCAATACTTTCGTCCAAACACAATTAACTGTGGAGTTCTAATCAGGTAGGATCTTTGAAAAAAAGGTGCACCCTTTTAATATGGGTAGTAAAATTTAGCCTTTTATGTCTCACTTTTTAGGGGTGTTACAATCTCCACAACTTTAAAGCACAATGCCCTTTTTGTTGACCCCACACACCAAACCCATGAATTTCCACTACACTTTATACTAGGTATTGTCTCTGATACCATTTGTCACAACCCATCCTTCCCCAGGCCATGAACCTAGTCATCTCACCCCATGTGTCTCCTATAATCCTTAGTTTCCTTCTCAAAACACCACAGGATTTTACTCAATAGGGTCTATTATGAGACTAATGACTTTGCCTATTGTCTAATACATGTTCTTTTAGTGTGATTTTTTCCTCAATTAAATACACCCTAGGAAATTTCCCAGGTCGTCACCCATCTTGATCACTACTCCTATCCAAAGATGCTTAACTGTGGAGTTTTAAACTGGTGGAATCTCAAAAAGAAAGGTGCACCTTGTTGAAATTAGTAGTAACATTTAGAATTTTAATTCTTACTTTTTATAGGTGTTACAGTCTCCACCACTTTATAGTAAAACTCCCTTTTGTGGACCCAACAAACCAAAATTCAGATAGTTCCACTACACTTTCGACTGGGTATTGGCTCAGATACCGTTTTTCATGACCCAAACTTCCTCGGGTAATGAACCTAGTTATCTGACCCCCATGGGTCTCTGGTAATACCTTAGTTTCCTTCTTATAATACATAGGATATTACTCACTATGGTCACTTATGAGACCAATTATTGTCCCCATAGGCTGACACATGTTCTTTTAGTGTGATTTTTCTTCACTTACACACACCCAAGGAAACCTCCCAGGTAGTAACCCATCACATTCACTACTTCTAGACAAGCATGTTTAATTGTGGAATTATAATCAGGTAGGATCCTAAAATGAAATATGAACCTTATTGACATAGGTAGTAACATTTATCATTTTTAATTATAACCTTTACTGGTGTTACAGTAACAGCCTCTTATGCCCTAGTGAGGTTTCATGCTTCCTATAAGGAAACCTGGGTGCAGAGCCTGGGCATTCAAGTGGTTTGTGTTAAGGATAGTTAGTCAGACAAAAATATATCATGAGAGGGAAAGCTACACATGCAATCCAAAACCTAGTATAATGAAATATGGGCACATGGACCTTGGAGTTCACTATGATACTCATCTATAATTATCTCCATCATACACCCACCACAAAAGGGATCACCAACACCACCATCTCCATTAAAGTTTCAAAAATTTGACTTTAAAAATCTATCCTACTAGAATTTATAGTAACATAGAAAAAAAGGTTTTCACATGACCAAAACCTAACAATATCCCGCATGAGAATCATTTCTAGGTTCCACCATCAAATCCTCTATTAGTATCTACAAACCATCATCTAATATGAAACCTCCTTTGTAGCTGCATGGTTTACCCAACATAATTATAATTATTCCATCCCAATTGAGGTGAAACATTTTTTCAACACATCCCAAACTACAAACTTAGTGAAAAAATCTATTATATTATAAACTCTGTATATCTCACATATATCCAACACTTTTTCCTCTAAAAACTTTTGAATGATGTGGTACTTAAACATAATATTATTTTTCTTAGAATAAAACATCTTATTGTTGACCAAATGGATCCCAATTTTTGAATCTAAAAACATATTCCTAACCACTTGAATTATTATATGATCTTCCAACAACCCATTAATCTAGATCAACAATTTCCCATCTTCCATTAATGAATTTTACTCTTATTTTAATGTTGAAAGTGTATCTAATAATTGGTGTTTGGAAATCCAACTCACAAATGTGCCTTTGTAAGTGAAAAAAAATCCATTGAACTATTTTATGTTTCAACATATCCCCCAAAGTCCATATTATAAATCCCTTATGATTATTCATCCATAATAAAATAAAGAGACACACTTATTGAACCCTTGAGTTACTGGAGGATTTTGGGATTCTCCTTGAATCTGCTAGCTACTCCCACTACTCATGTAGTGTACATAAATGAAAAAAACCATGACATACATAAAATTATAACTATTTAGGCATAAGGAACCTTTTTCATGCACTCAACCTAATAATTTATTCATAGTTATTTCTCTTCACTCAACTTGAAATGTTCAACTGGAGGATTGGTAACTCATTTCACCTCACTCATTTTGAAATGGTCCACCACCTTCCAAATATAGTTAGACCGGATTAGGAATAAATTTTTGGAAAATAAGTCTCTTTTGATATATATCCCCCATATCCATTTAGTAGTATTGATAACCATCATCTTGAAACTTCTAAAAAAATATCTTTTAACTCATCAATCCTTTCCTTAATCAGACTAGTAATAATCATGTCATCAACATAGAAAAGTAAGATGATGAAACTTATATCATGAAACACCTTATGATAAAATAAATGATCTAAATTCATCTATATGAACAAATGTTCATCCATGAAGTCATTGAAATACTAGTTCCATTACCTTGGTGCTTTATTTAATCTGTAAAGGATCTTCTTTATCTTGTACATAGGATCCCAATTCTGTTTTTCTATAAATTACTTCAGCTACTCCTTGTAAATTTATTTATATGGATCTCCATAAAGAAAATCGGCCTTCACATCTATCTAATACAGATGAAAAAAATCCTTGGAATCCATGTTATGTCTCATATGAATAGTCATGTGTTTGATGATCAGATAAAAAGATATTGGAAAAACATACATCTTCCATTTGTTGAAACCCCTTCACAATAAGCCTTTCCTCATAACACCCTCTACCATTTTCATCCTTCTTTAGTAAGTAAACCCAATTATTTTGAATAAATTTATTATTAGAAGGTATGTATATTAGATACAATTTCCCAAACGAATATAAGGATTCAATATCATGTCTCACGGATAACTACCAATGATTTGAGTCTCTTGGATTCTCCATCATCAATGACGATAAAATATGAGAAGCTACTTCCATATATACCTTTTAATTTCTCTCAACATCAATATGGATATTGGAGAGTGAACCAAAAACATTTATGTGAATAATATCAACCATTATTCTATACTAACAAGATTCTAAAATTTACCTCCCTAATGAAGATAATGGACTCTTACTCAACAAATATGCCACATAATTCATATATTGTACCCAAAAAACCTTGGGGAATCTAGTATGAATCCTCATGATTCTCACCATCTCTAATAGTAGTCAATTAATCATATATATGAATATTTAATGTTCTAGAGAACCTTTTATGGTCTTCTCAATATGTATTCCCTTCCACCATAAAAATCTATAGAACTACTTTTTTCCATAATTCCCACCATTGTCAAACCTCAAACATTTTTGTTTACATCTATTAGATTTTTCCACCATGTATCTCCATCGAATGAAGGTTATTATTACCAAAAAAAGTTGTGTTCTATAAAGAACTCCCACACCTTATGTGTCATATCATCAATAAAGGTGATGTAGTATAGTTAATATCCATGATATCTAACTAGAATTTCCACCCATGCATCTATATGAACTAGATCTAACTTCCAGTTCTTTAGTGTCTCAACTTTTTTTAGAATTACACCTTCTACTACTTCCCAATGAGGAATTATTCATAGGTTCTATAATCCATGATAACAATCTTCAATGTTCCTTTCACATTTAATAATTTTACCCCCATCTCACCTAAGTGACTGAGATGTTCATTCCATAACATTGAGAAAGTCACTTGTCTAGCATGCATTGAACCTTACAAAACTTCTATTAGGTATAACATTACATTATTTAATAATTTGGAAAACACCATGTATCTTCTTATAATTCTCTATGATATATCTACAAATTTATTATAGAAACTGGCATCATAAGATATCCTATTAAGATTAGGTTTATCATTAATCCCTAGTGTCTGTCACACACCATGCAACTCCGACTAATCTTTATTCATTGTCTAGATAGAAACATAAAAAATTCTCAAAATATCATGAGATTAATCATCCATAATATCCACCTTTATAAATATTCAGAAATTATAATTATATATACTTCCTCTCTGGATTGTTGAGTGGAATGAAGATTTAGAATCTATAACACAAGACACAAGTGAACTAGCAGCAGTTAGTTGTAAACCTCTCGTATATTTTGTTGAAAGATTTTATAATTCACTTTTGGAAGAAAATATTACAAAATTATCTCATCTCTCACTAAAATATTTATTTAGATTTTTACCCATAATACCAACACATGGGACCACCTTTCATCAAGAAACGTTTGCTCCAATTTCTTCTTCCTTTGCCTTTGAAGTAACTCTTCCAAAATATGGAACATCTCCAACATTATACACCATAATAATTTCTAGTAGATTATAAAATATAATTCTAATTAATTTACTCATTCAAAATAAGATCTCTAACATCTTAAAACACCAATTTTGTTTTCTTCATAAGTTACTCACTTCGGTAATCCTCAAATCCCATGATTCCATGAGTGATGAAATTGACAACAATGCCCACTCAAAATATATTAAGTTAACCTTAAATAATTCAAAATGAATTTTTATTAGGTTTAATTCATTTATGTGATCATCCAATGTCTTTTCCTATAACATCCTCATGTAAAATAACATATTCAAAAAGAAAAAAAATATCCATCATGGTTGGCTTATCATACATGTCGGTGAGAGTCATCATATGTTATGAAGGAATATTCACCTCTCAGATGTTATAAGACACATTCAAATATAATTAAATACTAATCAACCCCAATGATTTATTATATATCCTATCACATTCCTTATTTTTCATCACATAGGTATTGTTACCCATCAAGGAAATATCAATATCATTCTGTGGTAGATAATCTTCTATCTATATCCTATAGAATCCAAAATAAACTATAGATTTAGTGGTTATAGTTGTTATTATAGTATCTTTTTTCATAAATAATATATATCATCGTATAAAATTTATTTTGGCATAAGAAAAAATATAGAATTCACAGGGTCAATTAAAGTGAGAAGTCTTAATTTAACAATATAGTGACATGTGGAAAAGAAAAAAATCACATTTGTGTATTGAAAGTATATTTGATTGATTTGGTGATGTTTTTTGGAATATGTCATCATCATTTTAACTTTGTTGAGGTTTTTTGAACATTATAATTTCTCAATTGAATAGAACAAATAATTTTAGGAACATTCAAAGTAGATAAGTAAAAAGAGAAATGGAAGCGAAATTTTCCTTAAATACTTATTTGAAAATAATTCATGTATATTTGGAAGTGTTTTTTATATATGATTGGATAAAAAATATAAAGAAGAATGTAAATAAATATAATGAAGGAATAATGTAATTTTTCAATGATAGTTACTTGAATATTGTTTCATTAAGATTTATGATGTGGAATGGGTTTCACCTGATGGTTTAATTATGAGGGGTTTAATTCCTAGATCAATCATTTGCATTGGTTATTATATTTGTTTAATATTCCCTAGAAACTCACAAAGGTTCCCACATCTATTACTGGGTATAGAACTGATTTGCAAAGGAAGATGTTCCTTTGGGGTTTCACGCCCAACGACGCTTAGGAACTCACATTGGTCGACAGGATGGGAGGTCGGGCTCATCACACCCTTTTTGGGGAATTGTTTCCTACTCCAGGACCCTCTTATAGATTTAAGATATATTTTTGAAATCATTCCAAGATCACGATATAGAAATTTTTTCCATGGTTTCAATGACTTGATTATGAATATGTACTGATAGAAACAATGATGTGCATATCACAAGTTCTCTATTGATTTTTTATTTATTTATGATGTTTTGGGATGTGGACATCTTTGAGAACTCTTGGTTTTATTACCATCCAAGGAGATGGTTTGTGTCTTATAGATGGGATTAAACCTCTATGAGGAGTCCTATGTATCTTTTGAAAACTAAAATCCAAACCCACGTAGTTCATTTGACATAGTTTAAGGTCATATGACTGGACCCATCCATGCAGTTTAACGTCATATGGTAAGGGTGTGAATATCAATCTTATAACACAATGAGGTGACCTAAGTATCCTATTTACTACAAGAATCAGATTCCACATAGTTCTTTTGATGGTAATTTGTGTCATGAGGGATGCGACAACAGAGTCCCAAAGAGGGACTTATGCATATGAGACTATCCTGGGCTGCTTCTTTGGGAATTTCTCCCTTTGAGAAGAGATGAGATAAAATTAGACTTATATCCCAAAGATAGGCCCAAAATAGTGGAATTATCATCATTCATTTGATACAATCATCACTGGTCCCTAATCCCACATGATCCATGATCGATGTGAGAAACAAGAGATGGTTGTAGATTTTATAAATTGTATGAGATCATACATATACAGGGATTACACATTAAAGTTCCCCTTTAAGAGGCACGATTACCCATATTATTGAGGATATAGTATGGAGATTGAGACATAGAAAGGATTCCTACGTATCTTGTTTTATCAAAAATAAATATAGTCATCATAGTTCAGTTCATCCCAAATCTGCTAATGGGTTTTAGTTACTGGAGGGAATGATCAGGGCTTATACTTAGAATGATTCCCTGGTATGATCCCACTTCTCTTATGTTGACGGATGAGGGAGAATTTCATGCCTATGGGAGGATTTAATTCATTATGTTAGGAATACTTGGTATAGGAAGGGACTTACACATTAAATTGGATTCCCATTGGGACTCGAGCCATAGGAAGGTGTCATACATATCCCGGTTATGGAAATAATCAGAATTCTCATAGTTCACTTATCCTTTATCCCACTGATGGGATAAGGTGGATGATCATGCTCGAAGACATTCTGGATATACCTGAGATTTCATAAGGATTGGGACTTACTCAAGTATGGAAACCCTTTTTTTGGGTCTTACACACTAAGGTTGTATATTGATTAGGGCTTACACATTGGGGTTTCCCTATTGGTCAAGTATTACTCTCTGAAGATACCCTATGAAACACTCATTATTTATCCTCTAATGGATTAAAGAGATGTATTAACCCTAAAATTTATGTCTAAGATAATGACTTTGGTAGGGTAGCATGAGTGTGTGATCCTATATCATCAAGTACACTCCCCTTATAAAATGGGAATGTGTCCAAAGGTTCCTAGCCCGGGACCACATGGTATGAGTTCAAATGGGTATGCTGGACAAAGTGGGCATGCCATAATGGATTTTCCCATCATGTCTTAGATGCTTGCAGGATAATTCTTGATTTTCTACCCAATATTTTTGGTGTTAATATGTTATGGAAAACACATTCAAGGGTGTATACATGACATGTTCACGATGTTTCACATGATCTAGGTTGACATGTCTAAGATCTTTCCAATGGTTAAAGTGTACGTATCCAGGACCATTCACATGGTCAACTGAATTTTATTGGATTCATTCTCTTGATTGAGTTGGACATGTCCATGGTGATTTTCGTAACCAAAGTGGTCATTTTTTGGGTCTTCCACATGATCAAAGTAGATGTGACCAGGCGCTGTCTCATTATCAACTTGACTCATCTTTGGATTATCAGATGAAAATGATGAAATTTCAATGGGAAATCTCATGATAATGGTGAAATTTAATTGATGTTTTGAGAGTTCATCCAATCTTGTCTAGATCATGTCTTGTGACAATGCAAACATGTCAAGGGGTTGTCACCTGATCAACTTGTCTTATCACTGCGTTGTCATATGACTGTGGAGACGCGTCAAGGGGATTTTTTGAGATCAATTCGACTTATCTGTGGCTTGTCTCATGATCAAAGTGACACATCAAAATTCACCTAATGAAATTTTGAGTCCCATGAGGAATCATTCAATCGTGTTCTCTTAAACTATTCACATTGTGGGTTCTCTTGGATGTGTTTAGGATCTTGCATTTGTTTAAGTTCTGAAAATTCACATCCAAAGGGATCAGGACCTAAGTTAGTATAGAAAATTATTTTATGAGGTAGAAGGGTGCATGTATGAGGGTTTTCTCTAAGCTACACCTCCTCGGTTCTCACATAATTGATCCCCATGAAAGTTATATGGCTCGTATGATTTCAAAGAGGTCATGTGAGGGGTGATGTGATAATGCATGGTGGTTGTGTACCAAATACACTACGTGCATGGGTAATTGTAGACACTACAGAGTGAGGAGGGGTGAAAATAAATCTGCATGGATGCTTTATGTTGGGGAAACCATTCCTAGGTTTGTGTGTGAGAATCACAAGACCAAGGGTTTGCGGCATCGCGTGATGGATTTCATGTTTACTGGTGCATGCCCATGGTCACCGGTATCTGTGTCCCTCATGCTCACAGGCCTTTACCGGGTGTCCTAATAGAGACATCGTAAGATCAATGGATCCTCTTGGTAAACTCTATATGGACATGAAACACTTATCTTATCTTCCTACATGACAGCATAATAGAGGTCACAAGTCTATTATACAGTCGCATGATCTCCAAAGGATCATGTGAGAGGCTCTATAAACAGATACAAGGTATGTATTCTAGTTCACAAGGAAGGGTGTATGAAATATGGGGGGGGAAGTCCTCATGTATGCATCAAGAGGTTGGTATTAGGAGCAATGTGAGCCTAAGGGTTCACAACATCATGAGGTGAATGTCCACTGGTGTATTTCTTTAGAAACTTGTCTAGGCATCACATGTCTACAATCGCATGACCTCAAGGAGTCTTGAAATGAACTCTATTACCCTTAAAACATCCTATAGGGGCTCTGTATGGATAAGAAGACATATTCAAGGTTTTATTAAAGCGGCGTGATCTAAGGGTCTCATGGTATTCACATGACCCTAATTAAGGTCCTATATAAATTCTTATGAACGATTGATAAAGAGTGCACACCGGGATTTTTAACAGAACTGAAGGCCCTGACTGGTGAAGTCACAAACCCAATGGGGTATCACACGATCTCATGAACACTTCATATAAATTAGAAATCACTTGATGCTAAGTTATTTATTTAATTGCTTTATCTTCAAAAGACCATGCGTTAGATTCTCCCAATCACCTGAGGGGTAATTCTCTAGGGATGATCACCGGTGTTCTCTACTCCACCACCTTCCTTATTTATTAGAGAACATATTCCTCCCTTGCATGACTTTATCTTGATGGGAGTAGGGTTTTTATAGGTGAGTTTGGCCCAACATTGATGTCTCTATTCCCAGGAAGGATGTATCATGCACCAATATGATAGTGGAGGATTTTCTAGATCGAAATCACATAACCACAAGATAATTTCATGTGATCCTCATTATCTTGGTTTCCTTCCTCGATGCCTCATTATTATAAAAAAATTGAATTAATTAGGATGAAAAATATGATGAAGATAGAGGCCTCATGGTATTAAAATACTCATAAATACCATATCAATTTTCTTTAATTCGGTCACATGATCAAAGGATGATCATGTGATTGTTTCTAGCACTGTAATTGACTCTTGTGAGAGGCCACTGAAGTTCTTGATTGGATCTCACGATGCCTTCTGCTGGTCTTCTAAAACTTCGTGCGACTGTAAATAAAAGACTGGATATACTTTTGTGGTGTCTAACAGGTGTAGGGTGTTCCTTGGGATGTCAAACTAGGATGTTGGGAGTATGCGGATAAAGTCTTGCATCATGAGGGATCAATTGTTTTCAAAAACTACGTAGGTGCGAGATCAGCCTAATTTTGAACTTGTGATCTGTGGGACTGGAGAAAATAGTTCTGATCAATGGGAGGCATGATTAGACCATCCATATTTGTTGTGCCCCAACCCACATTGAAATCATATAACACCTTTCCTCTGGTATATAATCCATTACCCAATTTATATTTGTTCAAGTCGACAATGGGGTCTATCACGACCTGTCCTCGGGGCCCGTGCCGAGACTACCCCAAGCCCGCCTTCCATAGGCCAGGGGCTGGCGTCTAGCACCAATGCGTAATTCCCGATAAAAAGGTAAGTCATTTCCTTTATTAAGTAAACAAACACACAGAGTAAGCAAGCATAAGTAAACACTAAGTAAAATTGGGTACAATAGAAAGTGCAGAAAAGTAAGTGGGCCAGAATACAAACCCAAACTGAAAGTAAAGTACAACTGGAAAAGAAGTACAACAACTGAAAAGTAAATCCACAACATCGAGATGTCCACTGAAAGTCCCACCTGTAGGGTGGGTACAGATAGTCTCCACAGATCCACGGGTCCAGTCGTCCGCTCTGTGTACGTCACGCCCTGTGGTCCACCTCCAGGTACCGTCTCGCTCCACGAGCCTCAACCGCGATCAGTGTTGTCCGTCGTCTGTATCCAAGACAACGTAGTGTGGGCATTGCTCGTGCAGGGGTGAGTATACACTACTCAGTAGGGACCCCGAGACCCCTGAAGGTCTCCCAAAATCCACAAAGGATAGTCTACAAAGGAAAGATACAATCACGAAGTAACATCTGACATTACTTAGTTATATGCCCATACATATACCTAATTCATCAATTCCAGTTCAGCTCCAACATCCAAGCCCAAGTACAACCCAGTCCACACAGGAGAAAAAGTCAATCTTATCAAAGATAAGATTGGAAGTCAAGACTCAGCTCACACAGGTATACTTCTTCGTAAGATGATAGAGATGATCAGATGTAGCCACTGATTCATCTAAGCCGTCGGACCCACACAGGATCAATAGGTACTAACCCCCGCAATGACCCACACAGTATCTGACCCACACAGGATCGGTATGCGTTGGCCCACACAGGACCGCTGAGCGCTGACCCACACAGGATCTGATCCACACAGGATCGGTAAGCACTGATCCACATAGGATCGCTGAGTGTTGTAGTCGTCGCTGTCGAATCCACGTAGGATTCCCGTACAGTCTTCATTGTTGTCGCAGTCGCAGCCAACTCAAGGGTTCCCGCACACAGCAAGCTCATTCAGGAAGGGTCTGCTACACGAGCCAAGGGCTGATACATCAACTTACATTAAGTCCGGAGTTGATGTATCCAAAAGTTTCATAACGTCAAAAGGAACTCGACGTGACAGACAGTGCGTCAATCGGACGTCCAGTCTGAGAGTTATTGGCTTTTTCGTTCCAGGGGCCCGGTTGGTTTTTAAGTCAAAACCAACCTGTCCATACTCCATATGCGTCCAAACCTCGAGCGGAGTAATCCAAAAGGTCTATCTCACTAAGAGGAATCCAACAATGTCGACGGTACGTCAATCGGACGTCCAGAGCTTAAGTTATAAGTGTTTCCGCTCTGAGGGCCCGGTTGGTTTCGTGTTCGAACAAACCCGGCTGAACACAAAGTTCTCTGAAACCTTGAGTGTAATATACCGAAATGACCGTCTCGATCCAAGGATCACATCTCAACTGAAGGTGCGTCAATCAGAGCTCTGTATCCCATGTTATGGTCAAAAGACTGAAAGAGGTCCGAAAATGGGGGTTTTGGGCCCAGACCAACCCGACCCGGATCCAGGTCCGGCCCATTTGGGCGTGGCCCGGACTACGTGGCCCGGCCCAGCCTGGGCGGCCGGTGGCCTGGCGCGCTCGGGGGGCCCGCGTGGCCAGCTCGGCTAGACGAGCTGAGCGGAACAGGGGGGGCGCGCTGCCCCCCTGATTAATGAACCGTGACCCCCACGTGAGGGGCCGCTCCTTCGGCCATCCAGGGGTTACGACCCCCGGTCTTAATGTTAACCGGCCGGCTTGACCGGCCGGTGAGTCACCGCAGGACCCCCCTATGGGTCCCTCCCTCCTTGCTCTAGCGGTCGGTGATTCCGGCCGCCGCTCCCCACACCACCGCGGCCAAAGGTTGCGGCCTTGTCCGATCGGCGTGGCGCGATGACGCCGCGCCTCACCGTCGCGGCTCTGCTCCAGCCGTAGTGTCTTCGTGGTTCTCTGGCGCGACGCGATGGCGTCGCGCCCCTTCACTATGGCCTGACTCCGGTCGCGGGTTCGTTTGTCCTCAACAGCGCGGCGCAACGGTGGCGTGCATCTTCGCCACATTTTCCCATGTTTCAGCGCGGTGTCGTTGCACCACGTCGCCTTCTTCCTAACCGCAACAAAAACAATCATCAATGGGGAGGAGGGTCGGCCGTGTTTGTGCAGTCCAGCCCCCTACCGTTAATCGATAGCAAGAGGTTAAAAGATTAACGATGAATGCCCAAAATAAAATATGATGAATGGAAAAGGAACATCCATGAACAAAATTCCAACCCCTACATCAAGCGTTGTTGAACGAAGGTTCGTTGCGGGGAAGGGACATCGCGGAAGACGACGTCGTGGATGGAGGATCGTCGGCGTCGCGGAGAAGAGAATCGTTGGTGTCACGGTACACGGCGTCGCGTCGTCGATCTCCGAGGATGGCGTCTCTCACCGGCTTCGGAGGGGAAAGAAGACGGTACGACGAACTTTACTTTGCAGTGATGGAGTTCTTCGTCGAAGGCTCGACGTTCTCCGCGTTCTTTGACATGGAAGAATATGTTCTTCAAGAGTTAGAGCAAATCCTCTCCAAAACCTCCTCGCACAACGAAACTCCAACTTAATTAAATAAGGCTTTGCCTTATTTTATTTCTCATGCCAGACCTTTTGAAATTCAAACATTCTAATTTAATTCACTTAACTTGTCAAAATTTATTGAAGTGATAAGTTGGAAACTTTAATGACAAAGAGGTTTTAAAAGGAGTTAAGGATAAATGAAAAAGTGGGGGCTCGTGCGGGCCCCACCTCACCTTAAATCTTCTCAAGGGAATTTTAGAACAACAATGGGTCCCACTCCAACCACTTCTCTTAGGTTAAACTACTTTAAACAAAAAATAAAATTGGTTGCACTATTTTATTTTATTCTTTACTTAATCCAAAAATTTTAATAACCTCACCCGAGCAAATGAAACTCTAGAAAAGGTGTTCCTAAGAAATTACCGGCACTACGGTTTCATCGGTGCCCTCGGATTTCGATTCTGATAACCGATTAAAAAGTTAGGAAATCCTGCTTTTTCGTTCACCGAACATAACCGAGCTAAACTTCGGAAAATTATTCTGGGCGCACCGGGCCTCGGATTCAGGTGCCTTCAAAAACTGCGCTCTTTTAAAATCCCAAAGAAAATTAAGAAAAAAATTCCCTTTAATTTTATGGGTTTTTACATTACTCCCACCTCAGGGATTTATGTACCCGTAAAGATACATCATAAACTAGGGAAACAAATGTGGGTACTGAGCACGCATCTGAGCCTCCCACTCCCAAGTGCTCTCCTGGAGGTTCCTGTGCTGCCATCTGATGTGCACTAGAGGAATCGACCATCCACGTAGGACCCGCTACTGTTGATCCTCTATCTCCACTGGGACCTCCACAAAAGTCGCCCCATCATCAATGTCCAGCTCCCCATGGTCAATGATATGTGTCAAGTCGTGCACGTATCTCCTCAGGTGAGATACGTGGAAGACGTTGTGCACTCGGTGCAACTGAGGTGGTAGAGCCAGGTGATAAGCCACCTCTCCAATCCTGCTGAGGACCTGGAATGGTCTGATGAAGCATAGAGACAACTTTCTGCCTCAGCCAAATCTCTGTAATCCACTTCGAGGTGAGACCCGTAAGAAGACGTGGTCGGCATCCTCGAACTCTAGTGGTCTCCGCCTCCTGTCAGCATAAGACATCTTCCAGCTCTGAGCTATCCTCATCCACTCCTGGATGACCTGGACCTTCTCCGTCGTGGCCTGGACCATCTTCGGTCCCACAAGTGCTAACTCCCCAGGGTCTGTCCAGCACAACGGTGATCAGCAAGGTCGGTCGTACAACGTCTCGTATGGTTCCATCCCGATGGTGGAGTGGTAGCTGTTGTTGTACGCGAAATCTACCAAGGGTAGGTTATCCTCCCAGCTACGTCCAAAGTCGAGGACAGATGCACAGAGCATGTCCTCGAGAGTCTGAATGGTCCTCTCCATCTGACCATCCGTCTGAGGGTGAAAGGCGGTGCTCATATGTAGATGCATCCCGAATGCCTCTTTCAACCCCTTCCAAAGCCGGGAAGTAAAGCAAGAATCTCGATCAGAGACGATAGATTATGGAACACCATGAAGCCATACGATCTCCTGAACGTAGAGGCATCCCAATCTCTCCACTGAGCCCTGCTCTCTGATGGGTAATAAGTGGGCCGACTTGATGAGTCAGTCGAGAATCACCCAAATGGAGTCGTGACCTCTGGAAGTACGTGGAAGTCCAGTCACGAAATCCCTAGATATCCCATCCCATTTCCACTCCAGGACCTCCAAATCCTATACCAAGCCTGCTGTTACCTGGTGCTCTTCCTTCACCTGCTGGCAGGTGAGGCATCAAGAAAGGAACTCTGCTACAGCCTTCTTCATACCCGACCACCAGTGTTGTCGTCTGAGGTCCTGGTACATCTTCGCCACTCCTAGATGTACTACTAAAGGGGAAGTGTGGAACTCCCTCAGCACCTCCTCTTGTAAAGCATCTGGTACCATGGTACATTCTTTGAAAAGGATGATGTGATCTCCTGCCACAAAGAATCCATCAGGTTCCTGTCTTGAGGATATCTATGCACACCGCGTCTCACAGTCATCATCCCCACGCTATGCCTCTCTGACCCACTGAAGAAGTGGAGGAGTGACTATGATTGACTAAATAAAGGCTGCTCCATCACTATCCACGAAGGATATCTGTAAATCGGTTACCTGCTCTGTCGCCTCCCCAACTAGCTGAATTCACATCCTCCTACTGAGAGCATCGACTACTAAGTTCCCCTTTCTAGGAGTATAGACTATCTCAAAGTCATAGTCCTGGAGGAACTCAATCCATCGCCGCTGTCTCAGGTTCAGGTCCTTCTGCTAGAAGATGTACGTGAGACTCTGGTGGTCAGAATAAACTGTAAAGCGCTTGCCCATCATATAGTGTCACCGCATCTTTAGAGTGAAGACCACTGCTGCTAACTCCAGGTCATGGGTAGAGTAGTTCTGCACATTCTGCCTCAACTGACATGATCCATAGGCGATCATTGCCCGCTCCTGTAGCAGGACACATCCGAGTCCAGTCCCTGATGCATCGTAGTAAACTACGTACCCTACTTCCTCCTCTGGTAGCCTCAAGATAGGCGCACTGGTCAATCTCTGTCTCAGCTCCTGGAAGCTCTGCTGACATCTGTCTGACCACACGAAGGGTTTCCCCTTCTTCATCAAAGCTGAAAGTGGTGTCAAAACTCTGGAGAAGTCTAGCACAAATCTCCGGTAGTACCCAGATAGTCCCAAGAAACTCTGCACCTCTGTCACGCTCCTGGGTGGCTCCCAATCTAGCATTGCCTCGATCTTCGTTGGATCCACCGCAACTCCCACCTCAGAGATGACGTGTCCCAAGAAGTGGACCTCACGTATCCAGAACTGATACTTTGAGAGCTTAACATAATGTTGGTGCTCTCGGAGTGTGTCTAGTACAACCCGCAAGTGGTAGGCGTGCTCCTCCTCAGTCGTCGAGTATATCAATATGTGGTCAATGAATACCATGACAAATTGATCGAGGTAAGGATAAAAGATCCTGTTCATGAGGCCCATGAACACTTATGGAGCATTGGTCATGCCGAAAGGCATAACCAAGAACTCATAGTGTCCATACCGACACCTGAAGGCCATCTTCTGTACGTCCTCATCCCGAACTCTGAGCTGATGATAGCCTGACCTGAGGTCTATCTTCGAGAACCACCATGCTCCCTTGAGATGATCGATGAGGTCATCAATCCTAGGTAGCGGATACTTGTTCCTCACGGTCTCCTGGTTTAGGTGACGGTAATCGACACACAGTCGCAAGCTACCGTCCGCCTTCTTGGCGAACAAAATCAGGGAAGCCCAGGGTGAAACACTGGGTCGGATGAATCCCTTGCCTTGCAAGTCCTCTAGCTGTACCTGCACCTCTCGAAGCTCGGCAGGAGCCATCCGATATTCTAGGGTGGATATCGAGGTTGTCACGGGGTACAAGTCAATATAAAAGTCTACCTCTCTGCGAGGAGGTAGTCCTGGAATGTTGTCGGGAAAAACGTCTGCATACTGATCCACCACTACAGGTAAGCTCGGACTCCGCACAAAAACTGCTCCTAGGATGAGGCTAGCCAACTGATGAGTGATGGGATGTCCTCCCCTCTGCGTGAGTCTATCCTATGCTGAAAAGGCTCCCTTCTCTCTGGTGAAGGTGAACCTGCTCCCATCAATGCAAACACATCGTATCTTGCGCCTAATGCAGTCGATCTGAGCAGGGACTGTAGATAACCAATCTATGCCCAAGATGACATCGTAAGGCCTCGACGCCGCTATAAGAAGATCCCAGCCTAAGCTCTCGCCTCCTAGAGTAAGCTCACACTGACGGCACCAGTTCGTAATCATCGAGTCTACTCCCATAGGAGTCTCTATCCGTAAGGATCGAGCCAACGGCTCCGTCGAAATCTCCGAGCTCCGAACAAGGGTAGCGGCAATGAAATAATGACTCACTCATGTGTCTATAAGAACTGCTAAAAGGGTGGATTAGACACAGATAGTACCTCTAATCATATCGTCTGCGCCGTGGTTGTAGGCCTCCGCTGCCTGAAGTTGTGCCTGCCTCTACCCCCCAGCTTTCTATGGTCGGGTGGACCTCCTGGTGGTGGTGGTGTTAGAGCCTCAAAGCATCGCCCACCACCTGCTGCTCGGCCAGCTCCTCTGCCTCATCCACCTGCTCCCTGCGGACCACCAAGGTCGACCCTATTCCTCTGCCTGGGTGGTCCCTCAACCATCTGATACTCTTCTATACGGCGGGTCGGGCAGTCACGAGCCATGTGGCCCTGCCTGCCACATGCGTAGAACTGTCTGCCTCTCGAAAGACTAGCTCTGCGTTGTGTTCCCCGCACCTCTGAGCCAGTGTCTTGAGGTTGTTCGCCTGAGGGTCTGGTCTGCCTAGACCCATGTTTCATCCGTCGACTGCTAGCTGCAAAAGTCTCTGTTATGTGCCGCCCTGTGGTAGGTCTCACTACTGGTGTAGGCTCAGCAAGAAAGCTCTCAATGAGAAGGGCTCACTCCAGTACCCCTATCTGTGTCAGAATGCTGAGGGAGATCAGCGATGCCTTGATCTCATGCCTCAATCCTTGCTCGAAGGTCTGGGCCCGGAAGATTGGGTCCTGTACCATGTCCGTCGAATAACGCGAGAGATCGGTAAATCACACTGAGTACTGGGCGACCATCCTGCAGCCATGTCGTAGCTGTAGAAGCTCCTGGATGCGCACCGCATGGAGGGTGCCTGGGATGAACTCCGAGAGGAAGAGGATCTCAAAGTCCTTCCAGAGGAGTGATGCCTCATCGTGTACCTGGAACATCAAGCTCCACCATCTGCCTGTTGCCGCGTGCAGGAGGCTCGCTGTGAGGATCACCATGAGGACAACTGGTGTCCCCACTAACCTAAAAACTCACACAACCACCTCCATCCAATCCTCAGCTACCTGAGGGTTCGTCTCCCCACGGTACCTGGGCGGTCTCTGACGCTGAAACTCATGCAGTGCACCAAGACGACGTTCAATCTCAGCGGCTGGGGCTGGTAGCATCGGTGGCTCAGCAGGCAGTGGTACCGCCGGTACCTCTGCAGTAATAGGGCCCTGCACCGAGGCCTTGTTGCTCGGTGGGCTGTCGTCATGTACAAAACTCGGAACCCTAGCTGGCTGTCGTCGTGGGGCCATCCTGAAAAGAGACAGGTGCGCCACGGTCAATACAGTATATCTGGTGAGCTGACACAAAGTAATCACAAAGAAAACTTGAAACACACATGCAATCAGTGTCTTCGTGCACTAAGTCAGAAATCAGAAGTCAGGGTCCTGGTGTACGGATACGTCGACCGCCGCACCAATGCTGGACTCCCTAGACTGATAACCACACTCAATACTCTTAACACTATTTCTTAACATATAAAATCATCAGAGTCCTGAGTTCTGCGGTAGAACCGAACTCCTTTGATACCAATTTGTCCCGACCCATCCTCGGGGCCAGTTCTGTGACTACCCCAAGCCCGCCTTCCATAGGCCAGGGGCTGGCGACTAGCATCAAGGCATAATTCCCAATAAAAAAGGAAGGAATTTCCTTTATTAAGTAAACAAACACACGTAGTAAGCAAGCAGAAGTAAACACTAAGTAAAACTGGGTACAATAGTAAGTGCGGAAAAGTAAGTAGGCCAGAATACAAACCCAAACTGAAAGTAAAGCACAACTGGAAAAAAAGTACAGTAACTGAAAAGTAAAGCCACAACGTCGAGCAATCCACTGGAAGTCCCACCTGTAGGGTGGGTATAGATAGTCTCCACTGCTCCACGGGTCCAGCCGTCTGCTCCGTGTACGTCCCGCCCTGTGGTCCAACTCTAGGTACCGTCTCGCTCCACGAGCCTAAACCGCGATCAGCGTTGTCCGTTGTCTGCATCCAACACAACGTAGTGCTGGCATTGCCCGTGCAGGGGTGAGTATACGCTACTGAGTAGGGACCTTGAGACCCCCGAAGGTCTCCCAGAATCCACAAAGGATAATCCACAAAGGAAAGATACAATCACAAAGTAACATCCAACATTACTTATATATATTCGCATACATATACCTAATTCATCAATTCCAGTTCAGCTCCAACATCCGAGCCCATGTACAACCCAGTCCACACAAGAAAACAAGTCAATCTTATCGAAGATATGATTGGAAGTCTAGACTCATCTCACATAGGTATACTTCATCGTAAGACGATAGAGATGATCGGATGTATCAACTGATTCATCTAAGTCGTCGGATCTACACAGGATCGATAGGTACTAACCCCCGCAATGACCCACACAGGATCTGACCCACACAGGATCGGTATGCACTGGCCCACACAGGACCGCTGAGCACTGACCCACACAAGATCTGATCCACACAGAATCGGTAAGCACTGATCCACATAGGATCTCAGAGTGTTGTAGTCATCTATGTCGAATCCACGGAGGATTCTCGTACAGTCTTCATCGTCGTCGCAGTCGCAGCCAGCTCAAGGGTTCCCGCACACAGCAAGCTCATTCGGGGAGGGTCCGCTCCACGAGCTGAGGGCTGATACATCAACTGACACGAATTCTGGAGTTGATGTATCCAAAAGTTCTGTAATGTCAAAAGGAACTCAACGTGATAGACGGCGCGTCAATCAGATGCTCGGTCTGAGAGTTATTGGCCTTTTCGTTACAGGGTCCCAGTTGGTTTTTAAGTCAAAACCAACCCGGTCGTACTCCATCTGCATTCAAACCTTGATCGTAGTAAGCCAAAAGGTCAGTCTCACTAATAGGAATCCAAAAAAGTCGACGGTGCGTCAATCGGACGTCCGGAACTTAAGTTATAAGTGTTTCCACTCCGAGGGCCCGGTTGGTTTCGTGTTCGAACCAACCCGGCCGAACCCAAAGTTCTCCAAAACCTTGAGTGTAATATACCGAAACGACCGTCTCGATCCTAGGATCTCATCTCAACTGACGGTGCATCAATCGGAGGTCTGTAACCCATGTTAGGGGCAAAACACCGAAAGAGGTCCGAAAATGGGGGTTTTGGGCCCAGACCGACCTGGCCCGAGACCCACTAGGTCGACCCGAACTAGGTTGACCCAACCCGGGTCCGGGTTCGGCCCATTTGGGCATGGCCCGGCCTAGCTGGTGTGGCCCGGCCTCGCCTACACGGCCCGGCCTGGCCAGGGCAGCCCCCGTGGCCAGCTCGGCTGTCCGAGCTGAGTGGAACAGGGGGGCGTGTTGCCCCCCTAATTAATGAACCGCGACCCCCACTTGGGGGTCTGCTCCTTCGGCCAGCCGGGGGTTACGACCCCCGGCTTGGCCGGCCGGTGAGTCACCGCAGGACCCCCCTGCGGGTCCCACCCTCCTTGCTCTGGTGGCCGGCAATTCCGGCCGCCGCTCCCCGCACCACTGCGGCCATAGGTCGTGGACTTGTCCGATCGGCGCGACACGACGACGCCGCGCATCCCCACCGCGGCCTCGCTCTGGCCACAGTGTCTTCATGGTTCTCCAGCACGGCGTGATAGCGCTGCGCCCCTTCGCTGCGGCCCGACTCCGGCCGCGGGTTCATTTGGCCTCAACGGTGCGATGCGATGGCACCGCGCATCTTCGCCACATTTTCCCATGTTTCCGCGTGGTGTCGTTGCACCGCGCCGCCTTCTTCCGAACCACAACAAACACAATCTTCAAGGAGGAGGAGGGTCGGCCATGTTTGTGTAGTCCGGCCCCATCCCGTTAATCGATAGCAAGCGGTTAAAAGATTAATGATGAACGCCCAAAATAAAAGACGAATAACGGCAAAGGAACTTCCACGAACAAAATTCCCACCCCTACATCAAGCATTGTTGAACGAAGGTTCGTTGTGGGGAAGGGACTCACGGAATATGGCGTCGTGAAAGGAGGATTGTCGGTGTCACGGAGAAGAGAATCGTCGGCATCGCGGTACACGGCGTCGCGTCGTCGATATCCGAGGATGGCGTCTCTCACCGGCTGCGGAGAAGAATGAAGACGGTACGAAGAACTCCCCTTTGCGGTGACGGAGTTCTTCATCGAAGGCTCAGCGTTCTTCACATTAATCGATGAGGAAGAAGATGTTCTTCAAGAGTTAGAGCAAATCCTCTCCAAAACCTCCTCACACAATGAAACTCCAACGTAATTAAATAAGGCTTTGCCTTATTTTATTTCTCATACCAAACCTTTTGAAATTCAAACATTCAAATTTAATTCACTTAACTTGTCAAAATTTATGGAAGTGATAAGTTGGAAACTTTAATGACAAATAGGTTTTAAAAGGAGTTAATGATAAATGAAAAGGTCGGGGCTCATGTGGGCCCCACCTCACCTTAAATCCTCTCAAGGGAAGTTTAGAACAACAGTGGGTCCCACTCCAACCACTTAGCTTAGGTTAAACTACTTTAAACAAAAAATAAAATTGGTTGCACCATTTTATTTTATTCTTTACTTAACCCAAAAATTTTAAAAACCTCACTCGAGCAAATGCAACTCCGGAAAAGGTGTTACTAAGAAATTACCGGCACTGCAGTTTCATCGGTGCCCTCAGATTTTGATTCCGAGCACCAGTTCAAAAGATAGGAAATCCCACTCGTTCGTTCACTGAACGTACCCGAGCTAAACTTCGGAAAATTATTCCGGGCGCATCGGGCCTCGGATTCAGGTGCCGTCAGAAACTGTATTCTTGTACAATCCCAAAGAAAATTAAGAAAAAAAATCACTTGATTTTTACAGGTTTTTACAAGGTCGACACCCATACCACAGGTAGGACCTTCACCTAGGCTTCAGCCCTACGGGCCTTGTGCCCACCCTATGTGCAGCTTCGGCCTTTATCACTGTGGGACCAATACATGGGCCCACTCGCATCCTATGAGAGATATTCTCCCCCTTTTGGTCTTTTGGGTGTCCCAAGATAACTCCCATTAGGCATGGTCAACCCTCGGTCCCACATGGTCCCATGGTCGAGTTGGTATGGCTGGTTATTGTATGGATGTAGTTTTTGGAAAAGGAAACAATCAAAACTTTTAACTACTAAGAATAAAATTCTTATTAGAATGTAAGGTTCCCAACTTTATATTTTCTCTATAAAAAAACCATTATTAAAGGATTCCATGCATTCTATATCTGTATCACTGCATAATATTCAATCTTCTAAAATATTCCCACGAAAAAGTGTAAGATGTATAATTTTGGGTGCCAAAAATATCCCCCCCCCCCTTAGAATGAGATTTTTTTAGAATGAAAATAATCTAATTCTAAGTTAAACATAGATCACTTTTACACATAATTAAATATATGATGGGATATTATGTTTGATCCTCGTGAGAGTATTTGTCTAGTGGTTTGATTGAGTAACTCTCAAGTGTCTTGAATATGATACTTATAGCCAAAAATGCTCAGCTAAATCCAATATAAAAAGTAGCCTTGACTTGGGGCACGGATACCTTAAAATTTGAATTGGTTTGAATTCTAGAATGGAATAGGTATTTGGTGAGAAGAAACTTATGGCTTGATCTGAAGTAAGGTATTTGGATGTTTCTACATATCCCATGAGTATGGGAGTCAATCCTTATGTAGTTTTGAAATATATAACTATGCAGATCAAACTCATACATAGGATACATAGGTCCATAGATGAAGAAACCTGTGATGAATGTTCTTATGTAGATCTAGCTCATATACAGCAGGGAAAATATCACTATTTTTTGATAAATTCTAGGGTAGAGATCCATGTTGAGGTGGAGAATTTTTTTAGATCATCAATGATGCCCATCCTTTTTTGTAATACCAAACAGATCTAATCACCTGGATTTGAATACATGACTTTCAATAGGTTATTTATTTGAGAAATGTTCATGAATTCCCACTAACATTGAATTCTTCATTATTGCACCTTCTTTAGTAGTGTTGAGATCGTCTGATTTACAAGGACAATTCATACATGGTATCCTTCTCAAATTCTCTAACTTCTTCTTAAATCAAGCGACTTAGTGAGCATTGATTTATTTTTTATAAGGCCATGTGATGGGCCACACATTATTTTTATCTTTTTATTTGCTTTTCCCTAACTTTTTCCTAATCTTAATATGGAGGAATACATAGCAGTAATGGACTTGGATTTTTCTCAGGTCACCTCATTACCAGTTTTTGACCTGAAAATATTCTCTTCCTATATCATTTTATAAATTCTCAATATTTCAGGGATCACACAAAGTGAATTTCCAGTGATCAAAGAGTCACCTTTTTTCCAGGACTCCCTTGTTGTATTTTCATATTGGTGAGTATCATGTCTCTTATTATTGTAAGGTCATGTAAGCTATACCATAGATGTGTTTTAATTTAGTTTCTTTGATCTTGGAACTTTGGTGTGCTATAACTTAGGATCTTTAATATTGGACATTTGGCATGATTTAATTTAAGTTATTTGAGCTTAAAACTTTGGTGTGTTGTAATTTAGGGTCTTTGAGCTTGGGCCTTTGGTGTGCTGTAATTTAGGGTCTTTGAGCTTGGACCTTTGGTGTGCTATAATTTAGTATATTTGAGCTTGGACCTTTGGTATGCTCTAATTTAGGGTATTTGAGGTTGGACGTGATATTAACGACCATATAATATGGCATAAACAAGTCATGAATGACCTAAAATACAATGAGGTTCTACGTTCTTTTGTGGTGTTGCTAGGGATCACATAGATTGGATTTTATTTCTTTCAAGGAGGAGATGCCTTTAATTGGTGGGTTAAATTTCTAATGCATAGATATCATGGATAAGAAAAGTTGATATCCACTCTTTTCCAAGGGTTAAGGAATATTTATGTAAGTAATATGGGTTGAGGGAGAAACACTAGAGATGTTAGGTCCACCTGGATAGTTGGAATGTGGGAAATGTAAATTATAACAAGCTTGATTCTGTGCATATAGGATGTAACAGACATATTGGGTATTCTAATAAAACTTTTTGATGTTTGGTCCTTCCTTTGTGCCACCAAGGCTTGTAGGGATTGAATCTACTTTTTTACAAGGAGTGGATTACTTTAGTTGGTGGGTCAAAGTTATTATGTTTTGATATCATGTCCAAGAAAAAATGATCTCCACTTATTTCCAAAGGTCATTAAAGATTTGTGAAGACTCAAATATCTAGATGATAATGTTGAGTATGAAATGAATTCAATCTATAAAGGGTTCTAGTAATATAGAGAAATTTAACTCTTAATGTGAATCTCGATCTCTACGTCTTGTTGTTTCGAATCATGAGGTGTGGGATATCAAAGGTTTAATAATGTAATGTTGCATTCCAGACTTGAGAAAGGGTACAAAACATGGTGACAAAACATCAAAGATGTCAAATCCACTTGAATATTATAGTTACATGAATTATAAATCATGTCCTGTGAATATCTGAGTTACCAAGAGAGAAATAAAACCATTGGGTATAGGTCGATCGAGCCTCTACTATTCTAAAATGTCAAGAGAATAACTCTTCAGTTTAAGGGGGGATTCCTGGGATCGTATGGTCTGTTTAGAAGATCAAGTCCCTATTAATAGTCTATTACAAGGAGGTTTTATTATCTCAGGATTCAAATTCATTAAGGTGTTTTATGAAATTTATAATATTCAAGAAGGTTTTGAGTTCCCTACAAGTTGTGACACTGCCTAGAAAACATATTCTCATAGTGAAGAGATGTGAAAAACCATTTCTCTAAATTTTTCCAAGACTATGGGGTCCATATAGCATATCATTGATTTTATTAGGGCCACAAATTAGACCCTATTAGTTTTATTCCTTATTCATTTGTGACCTAATTTTTTCCTAAACATTGTAGATGATGATTTTAGTGAGTAAAGACTTGAATTTTTCTCAGGTCGCCATTTCTGTTTTTTCAACCTGGAACGTTTTGTGTCTCTTTCTCTATAATTTTATGGAATTTCGATTTAGAACATTATATAATAGAGTTTAAGGTCATATATCTTTGACCAAAGTGTAGTAATTTTATGGTCATGACTCACATGGACCTAATATGGGAGATGTTACACAAGAGACAAATTAGGATACCCAGGGTCAAGAAAACTCCAACATCCTTTTGACCAAGAGATGGAAATGTTGTAAATCATTGATTGAGGTTCTCATGTCATGAATAATTATATGGGACAGTCATGCTAGGGATGACCCAGAACACCCTTAGGTGTTGGGTTCTTCCACTATGACATCAATCTTATAGGGATTAGAATTCCCTTTATATTGGTCCAAGGTGTTGCCGATTGGTGGGTCTAAAGCCCTTTTGTATCAATATCATGGCCAAAATGTGAGATCTATTTTATTTTCCAAGGGATATGAAAGGATTTTTGAAACCTGAGGTACTGAAGACATGAAGTGTGACATAGGGGTTGAGGTGCTTCTAAAAAATGGAAGAAGAACCCCATACTATAGTTGATCGATGAAAGTCTCTTATGGTCCTTTGATAAGGAATTAAAAATGGGTGATGGATTTCACAGTTTATCTTCATGAAGTGGGGATTTTTTTGATGAAGTTTAAAATCATTTGGTAATTTCATTTTCTATGCATTTTATCGTAATGTGATAATGATGTATTTGTTGTGTAGTTTTACTATCATACGATCAAGATTTTTGCCTTGAAATTTAGTTTCATGTGGTAAGGATGTAATTTTATGAAGCGTATCATCATATGGTAAGGAAATATTCCCTTTTATTTTGACGTCATGTTGTAAGAATATAGGAATCAATGTGAATGGATGGAAATGTTGCAATTGGGCCCAAGGGTGGAAGTTTGGGTGTCACTGTGTATCTCATGATAATGATAATAAAACCACACATAGTTCTAAAAGGTTTTCTAGTTTAATGTCATGTGGTGAGGATGTGAATCCCTTGATGTGAAATGGTGGTATTGTAGCTAGGACCATGAATGGAATTATGGGTGTCACTATGTATCCCATAGTAATGGGAATCAATCCAAATATAGTTATTAATGAAGTTCTTTGTGCATGTATGACCCATACACAAAGAGAGGGTATTTTTATATTTATTTATTTTGATTATACCCAATTTTGTAAATGAGGTCATCGCTACATATCCTGTGAGGACATGAATTAATTCATGTGTAATCCTTGAGTGGGAAATACTCTATGCATGTCTGGACCATAAATAGTGGTTGGAATTATTTCCATTAATTGTTGTAGTTGGGTCCAAGATTGAAGAACCAGGTATCACTATGTATCCTATGATGATAGGAATTAAGCCAAACATAGTTCTTAAGAAACTGTACAGTTTAACATCATGTGGAAAGGACAAAGATGGACCGATGTGGAAAAGTGGTGATGTTGTGGTTGGGCCCAAGGATGGAAGTTTGAGCATTGTTTCATATCTCATGAAAATGAGAATCAAGCCACATGTAGTTCTTGAATAATCATGAAATTTAACATCATGTAGTAAGGACATGGGATCCTCTATGTAAAGTGTGATAAAGTGGTTGGAGTTATAGTAGAATACCAACATAGACTATAGTGGTCTTATTTAGTGAGGTCTATAGTATTATGTAGTTTTATATCATGTAGGGGACATTATCTGTGAAATTTAACATCATTTAGTGAGAAATCGTGCTATTCCTTCTATCTTCTTGCATTTAGGACCATAATGCTCATGTCGCAAGACTTCGGGGCTTGTTTTGTGTGGGGAAACCCCAAATGAAATTCCTAAGAACATCTGAGCTATGCTCGATGTGAGAAACATAGAACGACAAGGGTTACTCTCACTGTGCAGAGGAATTTAAGGGAAGGACAGAGGCACTGTGTATCATGTGGTGTATGGACCAAGATATAAGATCAATTCATCCTTATGTATCTCATTGTAAATTATAATCAAGCCATATGTAGTTCTAGGTAACCCATGAATTCTAATGTCATAAAGTAAGGACATGGGTGAATTTACATTAAAGAAGATAGATATTATGGAACTATGCAGTTTTACATTATGCGGTAAGGAAATTTTTCTTGCATTTTAATTTTATGTAGTAAGGACATTTTCCTTTTAGTTTAATGTCATATGGTATGGAAATTGGATCACCTGATGTGAAAGGAATGTAATCCTATGGATGGGGACAAGAATAGATATTTGGGCATCACAACCTATCTCGTGATAGTAGGAGTCAATCCATATGTAGTTCATAAGGAACTGTGTAGTTTGACATCATGAGGATAAGATGAACTTTTTAAATTTTATCATCATCTAGTTAGGATGAATGATGTCATATAGTTTAAAGTCTTACTGTTAAGACTTTATCCACACATTTTAATGCATTTTGGTGAGGATTATGGCTATGCAATTTAATTTCTTGTGGTAAGTACGATGGATTACCTAACATGAAGGGAGAAAGAGGTTTTAGATCTGTGTAGTTTCATGTCATGTAGTGAGGACTTAGTATACCTTCTAGTTTAACATATTTTTGTTAAGACATGGTTGTATAGTTTAGAATAATGTGTCCAATATGAACTCTATATAGTTTAACATCATGTGGTTAGGATGAATTTTGTATAGTTTAATTTCATGTGGTTAGGATGAACTTTGTATAGTTTAATTTCATGTGGTTAGGAATAACTCCATACAGTTTAACATCTTGTGGTTAGGAAAAACTCTGTAAAATTTATTTTCATGTGGTTAGGAAAATCTCCATACATCTTATTGTCATGTGGTTAGGATGAATACAATGTGGGTTCAAAAAGATAACTCTTCCATTAGTCCCCTGACATGGCCAGTGAGAGGGGATAGTTTTTCCTTTTTAATGGAATATTCACCATGGATATACTTTGTTCAACCTTCAGGTAGTGAGAAAGGGTAGGGAAAAACTATTTTGTCTGGAGATACAAATATAATCCCTAGACCAACCCAATTGACCTTTGATTCTTCCATCCTTATGCCAAAGGGACTCTGGGAGTAACCATCAAAGTACATCTCCCTTGTCCAGGGAGAGTCGTGGTCATTGAATACCTCATCATTTAGGAGCTTGTTATCTTCCGATTTATTTTCTGGGGAGGGATGTGCTATAAGAAAATCATCCAGAGCTTGTCCTTTCACTAACTTCTATATATGAACTGAATTTCCTATTGCTACAGAATGAATGTCCATCGATCTAGGCATCCAGTCAAAATATGGAGGCCAAGGATGTACTTGATCGGATCAATACAAGAGACTAGGTGGACTTTTTTGTGCTAGAATCGTCTATATGAGGTAGTGGAGACAAATTTCACTTCTCACATAATTTTTTATGTGTGATAGGGAACCTAGTGAGCATTCCATAGTGTTCAAATATAATATAAGTTTCCACCCTTCTACCAGATGCATTGGAACCAGTGGGTGTGGCAGGTAATGCTTGATAATTTTGAAGTATGTTTGGAATGAGAGGGGTGAATCCTCTTGGTTACTTGTTTGAAGCTTCAATTATCATCAGGTAGGCCCATATGGTGCATATCCACATATGGATTTAGTCTATGAATTTATATGTAGTTCAAAGAGAACACATATTGGTGCTTATTTAGAAATGAAATGTGCATATATTTCTCTACAAGGGTCATGGAAGCACTAATTAATGTAGGTAATGGGTCATCTTTTGTTCCCAGATTTATCTGACTGAGATCATCTATGGTGGAGGAGACACATTCCTAGAATATTGGCGGGGCATTCATGATATCATCCTCATATTCCTATAATTCTGATTATATGGAGTCATTTTTAGATAAAGCTAGAAATATGGGGGATTCTCTGTCAATATCAGGGTGAGGGAGGCTATTAGGAGAGACAATATCATCCCTTGCTATCTGATTTGTCGTAGATAGATGCTAGAGCTTACTTTATTTTACATTATCACTGAGGACATGAGGGGTCATACCATTATGATTATATCTTCTACCTTTATTAGACTTATGGGTAGTACATAGTTTCCAGGGGTTCATAGGGGTAGTCCCCTAATCCATTGTGAGCTGCAATATATATATATCATCATCCACCATTGGTTTCTTAACTCCATTCCTATAGAAATTTTCTTTATCATATGTGGCTCCATAGGTATCAAAGGGGGAGTTGTTTCCATGTAGTATACTGAACTTTCCATCTGATGTTGAAGATATCTCCTAGAGATTTATATGTTTCATAGTTTATCATCATGTGACTGGGATGTGTTTCGTGTAGTTTATCTTCATTCAGGAAGGATGTCAATATAGAATCCAGGTGCCCCTATGTATCTAATTAGGATAGAAATTGATCTTTTCATAGTTCTAAAAAATCCACACAGTTTAATGCTATGTGATAAGGACATGACCCATATAGTTTAACTTCTTGTGGTAAGGACGTGAATATGGGTGGATGGTCTAGGATATAGAATTCAGGAATCCCTATATATCTCATTAGGATTATAATCATGTTGTACATAGTTCTAGAATGAAAGTGTGGTGGGATAACAACACCAGCAAAGGTGGTCCTCTCGAGTGAGGTCTATAAGAAAGTACAGTTTTATATCATGTAAGGGATATCAACTGTATAGATTAAAATCATGTGTAGAGGACTCATGGTATGCCTTTATCATCTTGCATTGAAGACCATAATGATCTTATCTCAATATTCCATGCCTTTTTTTGTGTGGGGAATCAATTACCAAAATTCCTAATCTCATGTGATCTATGATCGTTGTGAAAAACAAGAAATTACAAGGGTTACTTTCACTATGAAGAGGCAATAGAGGATAGTATAAGAGTATTTTTCATCATGTGGTGGATGGAAAAATATATATAAGATTGATGATTTTTTGTGCATCTTATTTAAAATGATAATAAAGTTATACATAGTTCTAAGAAAACCCATGTAGTTTAATTTCATGCAAAATTTACCTGAGTCATACAGTTTAACATCTTGTGGTAAGGAAATATTCCATCAAGTTTAATTTCTTGCAATAAGTACATCAACTATGCAATTTAATGTCTTTTGAGAAGGATGTGATCCATGAAGTTTAATATCTTGTGGTGAGGATTATGGCCATGTAGTTTAATGTCTTGTATTAAGTACATTATCTGTGCAGTTTAATGTCTTTTGCTAAGGACATGAGTTGTGCAGTTTAACATCTTAAGTTAAGGATGCAATCCATGCAGTTTAACATATTGTAGTAAGGACGATGGTGAATAACCTATCAGGATAGTGTATCTTCTGAAGGATATTGAACAATTCTTATGCATATTTCATGAGTTTTGGGATCCTTAAACTCTATCAAACCTGTAGATTCTTGTTCTTCCAACTGATCTTTAAAAATACAACATCCTTATATTGTGTTCTTGAGATGTCGATGGTAGGTTCAACGGTTATCATGACCTATCAATCCTGCCTCATTCAACTTCCTCATTGTTGGGAGTTTCATTAAACTATTTTCCATGAAATAGTTAAAATAATTAGAGACATTATTTTTTGTAAAGGAATAGGTTTTGTTCAATCTTGGATTGAAAGAAGGTCATTTCTCCCTCAAAGGTAGGTGTTTGATGCTCTACTGCACAATTGGTGTGCCCTTCTCAGAGTGATCATATAATTAGAGTGGTGATTTAGGTGCTGGTTGTTCCAACATCCCCATGTCCATCTGTATCTGAAGCTAGTATTTAAAGGGAAATAAATATTATAACATGTGACTGTGACTTTTATGGTAGGAGAAATAGTTTTCATGGCATATCATTCTTTCCTCACTTAGATTTCTCATCATCGTAAGATTTATCAAACCATTCCCCATGGAATAGTTGAAATAACCAGGAACATGTTTGGATTGGAAGGAATATAATTTTTTTGCTTGTCTTCAAGAGATGGTCGGCCATCTGCTTCTCCCACACGTTATCAGTGCCACCATTGATTCACGTGCATGGATGAGTCTAGATTCTAGGGTACATATTCCCAGTCTTTATTGGTCTAGGGGAAGGTATTGAAGCATTGGGGATCTTGGATGACGTAAATTCTTCCCATTGATTAAAATGTCCCGAATCTCCTTAAGTTTTTGTGGAAATATATGAGGTCATATGGTTTCCATAATATCCCCGGTGAGGAGGTGTAAAATGTGGAAATTCCCCCCATCCTTTCAGGTTGGTGTGAGGTGGAACAATTTTTGGATTTTTCCTAATGAGGTAATAATCAATATGAAAATTCCACAGCCTTGTGGGCTGGGGTACTTCACTACAAGGTGGGATTCCATAAGAATACATGGGTACATAATATCAGGGTATATATTTCAGGATTATTCCCATAATTATCTCCTAGATATCCCTATTCTATTTTCATAGTTGATCGATCGATTCTTCCATAGAAATTATCATGTCATCCTTAAGGGGATAGCTAGAGGGATCTATGAAAACACCATTTCCTATATCGGTGGAAGGGTTAGTGGATAATGGTGGGAGTTCTAATGTAGACCCCAAATACTAAACCCACTATTTCCATTATCCATATTCTCCATGTTTATCACTTTCTGAAATACCAAAATGGTCAATAAGACCTTCTACATATGCATGAAATATATCACTGGGCCTTTCTTCACTTATGTCAATGACAGAATATAGGAAAAACTATTGTGTCTCAGATACTTGTAGGAGGGTATTATTGTACCATTAAAATTTATTCTTATCTAGATCTAATTAGGAGACTTCATATCTAATTGATATCAAATTGAATGAGACATGAACAATATTTTTCTCCTCCTCATTGGGGTACCTCATTTGGCGAGTCAGTGACTAGTATACCGTTTGAGGATTTGATGCCCATTGTACTATTTGGGTGCTGGTTACCATGATGAAGATGATACTAGGGTAAAACATAATTATAATTACACCATCCATGTGGGATAGGGTGCTCCCTTGGATTCCATAGTCACCAAGTATAGTTGTGATGAAGTTAGAGGCTCCTGGTTAGTGATGATCTAGGATTGGTTTTGAACCACTGTTAGGAGACACTATTGGGTATCAGATAGATTTGAGATATCCGGGATATAATATTACTCTAGAAATTCATAATTTTTATACCTCTGGATTGATCTCCTTCTGGGTACCCCAACTTGTACAGTTGTTATAGACACAACTTCATTTGCATCTCCTTGTAGAATCGTGGTCATATGTCAACGGTGATGATCAGAATAGATGGGATCCCTCCTAGGAAGATCCTGGGTGATTGAGTTGTCACGATGACTATCCTCACCCAACTCAATGAGGTAGGGACGGTTTTGAGTATAGTGCTCTAGGTATAGGCTCCCAAAGTGGTTGAAAGTGGCAACATGGGCCACTTCCTCTCATGCATCCTATCATTGGAAAGGTGGCTGGTGGGAACTCAACATCTGAAGGATTTCATATGAAGATTCTATATTCATGATGTAGGTGTTGATTTTTTATTCTCGGTTCAATACATTTTCCACTTAATAATGGAAGTGGTGTGTTGGTGACAACATACATCAAGGCCTCGGGACCAAAGTAGTTTTTCTGGAGATCTTGGAATCCATTGGCACATTTAATGATGTTATTTTGATTACATGGAATTTTGGAAGTCCTAGATAATAAACAAGACACATTATCAGTGAATCATCATATATAATATTACATGTTCAATCAATAACTTTCATAGTTAAAGGATAAATAGGTAGTAACTTCTTTTTACACAAGATTTAGTGTAGTTAAAAGAAACATGTCGGGTTCACTGATTTGTTGTACAATGAGAACAGGTTAAACTGGCCAAATGGTAACTGGGAAACTTATCATTTATAGAATGTGAAATGGATTAAATAGTTAAATTAAGTCAATTTGGAATCACCATTTTTGTTTCATCAGGATTTATGATGTGGAATGGGTTTTTCCTGATAGTTTTATCACGGGGGCTTTAAGGCCTTTCTCAATCACTCATATAGGGTTTTCCATTTGTATATTCTTCCCAAGAAACTCCAAATGTTTCCTATAACCATTATTGGGTATAAAATTTATTTCAAAAGTTAGTTGGTACTTTGGGGTTTCATTCCAAACAATTATTAGGAACTCACATTGGTCGAGAGGATGGGAGGTTGGTCTCATCACACCCTTTTGGGGGGAATTATTTCCTACTATGGGAATCTCTTATAGATTTAAGATATGTTCACAAAATCCTTCTAATACCCTAATATAGGAATATTTACCCTTGTTTTAATGACTTGATTATGAACATATATCGATTTGAATAATTAAATGCATATCATGAGTTCTATATCACTCTCTTATTTAGTTATGATGTTTTGGGTTATGGCCATGTTCGAGCACTCTGGAGTTTATTATCTTCCAAGGAGATGGTTGGTGTCATGGAGATGGGATTAAACCTCTATAAGGCATCCAACATATACTGTTAAAATAGGAATCAAAACCCATGTAGTTAATTTCACATAGTTTAAGGTTATATGAACCCATCCATGCAGTTTAACATCATACAGTAAGGACCTGAATATCAAGATCAGACCTCAATGAGTCATCCTACATATCCAATTTAATATAGGAATCAGATTACACATAGTTATTATGATGGGAATCTATTTCATGAGAGATGTGATAACAGATTCCTTAATCAGGACTTATGCATATGAGAATTCCCTAGATTACTTCTTCAGGAATGTGGCCCTTTGAGAAGAGATGAGACATAATCTGACTTACATCCCAAATATGGGCCCATGGTAGGGAAATTATCAATGTGATTTTGATACAATCATTATTGATCCCTAAACCCACTTTATCCATGCTCTATGTGAGAAAAAAAATATAGTGGCATATTGTACGCATTGCATGAGAGCATGTTTGTACGAGGCTTACACGTTAAAGTTCCCCTTTGAGGGGAATTATTACCCTTCTCATAGTGGATATGCAATAGAGCTCGGGCCATAGAAAGGAATCATATATATCCTATTTTTTATAGGAATTAGATTCATCATAGTTTAGTTCATCCCAAACCCACTGATGGGTTTGAGGTACTTAAGGGCAAGATCGGGGCTTATACTTAGAATGATGCCATTGTTTGAAGACACTTAACATCTACTGATGGATGAGGGATAATTTCACACCTATGGGAGTGTTAAATCTATTAATTCAATAAAACATGGTATATAAAGTTACTTAACATTAAAGTGGATGCCCATTGGATCTTGGGCCTTCGGAAGGCATTCTACTTATCTCGATTATGGCGGGAACCAGAGTTCACATAATTCACTTATCCTTTAACCCATTGATGGTCTAAGGTGGATGTTCATTCTTGTAGAAATTATGGATATCCCCAAGATTATATAATTTGGGGTACTTAATCCAGGATGGATACCCTTTGGTTGAGGCTTATACACTAATATTGTGCATTGATTGGGGCTTACACACTAAGGCTTCCCTACTCATCGGGGCTTACACTATGAAGTGGCCAGATGATACACTCATTATTTATCCTATGATGGATTAAATAGAGGTAGTAACCATAAAATTTATATCCAATATCATGACATTTATAGGGTTTCATTAGTGTGTAACCCCAGCTCATCATGGACACTCCCCTTATAAAAGGGGTATACGGTAAGAGATTTCTTCCCAGGGTCCACAAGGAATGAGTCCAAATGGGTCTGCTGGACAAAGAGGGAATGTCATAATGGATTTTCTCTATATGTATTAGATTCTTGGTGGACAAGTCTTTATTACTTTCTCGATATGTTTGGGTGTCAATCCGTTATGGTAGACATATCTAAGGGTGTCTGGCTGACATGTTCACAATGTATCACATGATATAGGTTGACATGTCTAAGATATTTCACATGGTTAAAGTGAATTTATCCAATAAATTTCACATGATCGACTAAATTGTCTTGGATTACTTCACATGAGAGAGGAATAAATGTCCAAGGTGATTCACATAACTAAATCGGTCATGTCTAGGGTCTTGTGCATGATCAAAGTAGATGTGACCATGTGTCACATGATCAAATTTACTCCTCTTTGGACTATCACATGAAAATTATGACATGTCAATGGGAAATCTAGTGATCATTCTAACATTTCAATTATGTTTTTTAGTTCATCCTATCTTGTCTAGATCTTGTCTTGTAAAAATATGGACATGTCAAGGGGTTGTCGCCCGATCAACTTGTCTTGTCATTAGGTTGTCATATGACGATGTAGACACTTCAAGGGGATGTCATGAGGTCAATATAACTTTTATGAGGCATGTCTCATGATCAAAGTGACATGTACAAATCCTCCTAAGGACATCGTGAGTCCCATGAGGAATCCTTTGATCATGTGCCCTTAAACTATTCATGCAGTAGGGTCTCATAGATGTGTTCAGTGTCTTGCATTTGTTTAAGTGACGAAAATGCACCTCCAAAGGGATCATGCCATAAGTCAATATAGAAAATTAATTTTTGGGACATCAGGATGGGTGGATGAGGGTTTTATCTAATCTACACCTCATGGGGTCTCGGATAATGACCCCCCATGAAAGCCTCATGGCTCTCATGGTCACAAAGAGGTCTTTCAAGGGTTATTGTGATCATGCATGGGGGTTGTGTATCAAATCCTATGAATGCATGGGTAATGGTAGACATTTCATGGCAATGAGGGGTAAACAATGATTTGTGAGAATGATTCATGTTGGGGAAACCATTCCTAGGGTTGTGTGCAAGCATCACAAGACCAAGTGTTCGTGGCATCACATGAGGGATTGAATGTTTACTAGTGCATGCCCATGGACACTAGAATGGGTATCCCTCATGTCTGAGGACCTTCACTAGGTGGCTGGATAGAGAAGTCATAGGATAAATGGATCCTCTCTATCAAATCTTCATAGCCAATAGACACTCATCCAAACTTCGTATGTGCTCTGCATAACAAAGGTCGCAAGTCCATTATGTGACTGCATGATCTCTAAAGGATCATGCAAGAGGCTATGAAAATACATACAAAGGTTTCATACTGGTTCGTAAGGATGGGTGCATGGAATATGGGGGGTCCAAGTCCTTTAATTTGAACTATGATTCTGAGTGAAGGATCATGGCAAGGATGAGGTTTCATAACACTACAAGGTGCATGTCCACCAGTGTATGTCTTCAGACATTGGTCTAGGCATTGCCTGTCTGCAATTACATTGTATAATTGGTGTATTTTGATGAACTCTCTAACCCTTCCAACATCATGTGGGGGTGTTTCATGGATAGGAATCCATGTCCAAGGCTGTATGCAAGCAACATGAGTTTGGTGTCTCATGGTATTCACTTGAACCAAATTAAGGTCCTACATAAAGTCTTGTAAACGAGTTCAGTAGAGTGCACACCAGGATTGTTAGCACAGTCGAAGGCCCTATATGGTGAAGTAGAAAACCTAATGGGGTATCACATGATCACATGAAAACTCCATATGAATCAGGAATCACATGAAGATTAGTTTCTCATCTGATCACCTAATCTTTAAATTACCATGCATCATGTTATCATAATCACATGAGTCAGAATTCTCTAGGGATGATCACCAGTGTGCTCTGTTCCACTGTATTCCTTATTTTTCAGATCTCTTCATCCTCCCTTATTTGTTATTTTCTTAATGATATAAAGGTTTTTATAGGTGAGGTCATCTCAAATTTGATTTCACTTTTCATAGGAAGGATTTCATGTGCACAAATAAGGTGGTGGGGGCCTTTCCAAATCAGCATCATGTGACCGAAAGATGGCTTCATGTGATCCTCATTCTCTCAGTTTCCTTCCTCAACATCATGTGATTAGAAAAATATTAATTAATTAGGATGAAAAAATATAATGATTGAGGAAGTTATCATGGTCATAAACTGCTCTTGATGACCATATCGATTATCTTCACTTTTCTCGCATGATAAAAGGATGATCATATGACAGTTTCGAGTGCTGGTGCGGGATCTTGAGGAAGGCCAACAAATTTAATGATTGGTGTTCACAGTGGCTCATTCTAGTCTTATTGGACTTAGCATGGATATCATCAAAGGACTTGGTATATGTAGGTGGTGTCTACTGGGTTACAGTCATGCCTTGGGATGTCGAACTTGGATGTTAGGAGGTTGAGGATGAAGGCTTGAACCACACGGGATCGGTTGTTTTCAAAAATTGTATAGGTTTCGGATTAGCTTAATTTTGAAATTTTGATCCATAATACTGGAGTGAACAAATAGGATCAGTGGGATGCATGATTGGATGGTCCAAATTTGATGCGCGCTATCCCACATCAAAATCCTGTAGATCCTTTCCTCTGGTATATAATACATTATATGATTTCTGTTTGTTCAATATAGTAACAGGGTTGGTACCCATGCCACATGAAGCATCTCCACCCATGATTTGGTTCTACATGCCTTGAACCTTCCCAATGTGCGTCTTTGGCCTCATGCACCAAAAACCCTATACATAGGCCTACTCACATCCTACATGATTTCTGCTCCCCCTGGTGGTCTGCTGGCTGGCCCAGGTGGACTCCCACAGGGCATGGTCGACCCCGGGTCCCACATGGGCCTATGGTCAAGTTGGTCTAGCTGGTTGGTGTCTAGAATTAATTTTTTAAAAGGAAATAATAAAAACATTTTACAACTAAGAATAAAATTATTAGAATAATTTAAGGGTCCCAACTATATTTTGTCTCTATCCAAACCTATTCTTTGAGGATTCCATGCAATTTATATCTGTATCACCTCAAAATATTCAAACTTCTGAAATATTCCAATGACATAGTGTAAGATAGAAAATTATGGGTTCTAGTAAATATAAAAGGAAAGAAAAAAATTATATCCTAAAAGTTAAATCCAAATTATGTATTATCTATTTAACAACTAAATTATAACTTAATCAGTATTAGTGAAAATTTTATTTAATAAATGGATTCATGTTTAAAAGGAATGATTGTATAATTAATAGATTTAAAAATGGATTTTGGTAAGGGGGAGTGGATAAATTATAATCAATTTTAAAATAAAAAACACTCCAAAATAGTTATTTTAGGGAAGTGTAATGGAATAAATTAGGGAATAAAATAATTTTACACCATAGTCAAATAATAGTGAGAAAAATCGCTAAGAAATAAGTAATAAAATACCATTCAGATATTAAAATAAAAAAATAAATTCTATGTGAAGGATGTTAAAAGGTAAATATGGACCAATATTTCCATAAAAGTGTGTAAATTAAATCCAATATACCACTTGAATTAATTATATTTGGTATGTGAGGGCCTATGAGTCATCAATTGTAAAAGATATACTATTAATTCCTAACTTTAATTAATGATTACACTAGATTGAATATGGTTATTCTTGTGAGTCATAAGTCCTGTTTCCTTTATAAATTCAACCACTTAAAAAGAAATTTTGGAAATGGAATTTAGGTTTTCATAAAGAATTTGTTTATTGATAATGGAAATGGGTACAGATAATTGAAAGGAATACACCTATAATACTTTTAAAAATCATCTTGAAAAAAATAGAATCAATCACGAGTAAAACATTACATATAATACATAAAAATTTTAGTAACTAAAAGGATAAGATAAAAGTTTTGTTGAAGAAGTAAATCCATTTTTTTCGAGCATAAGACATCAAAACACTTCTATAGTGAGGTTTTCTCAAAACTTATGCATAAAAAAAAATTCCTATAAATAAAAAAATACAAAAAAAAACCCAATAAGATGATGTTCCAAAAAAATACCATTAGTGAATAATTTAAAAGTGTTTAGAAGTACACACAAAATCAAAATCCTTGGTCAAAGTCTATTAAAGTTTAATGGGAAGGCCAGTGAATGATGGTTGAAACAACTCATTAGAAAAAAAAGAAAAACTAATGAATGAATTACTTTCATTATTAGGGGTGGATGTAGAAATTAATGTTTTTTATTTTATTAATGGTCATATTTAGGTCATAGGTACAAGTAGAAAATTCATTAAATCTTAAATAACACATCTTTAATATGTATTAATGTCTAGTTAGAAAGGGTCTTATAGAAGCACAAAGTGTAATCATTTCTTATGGAGGTGTGTTTGTTCCTTCCATCAATATTAAATAAATTCAAATGGGTGTTTATTAATTATTGGTAATAGTTATTGGACATATCAATGAATATTTCTCTATTAGGTATAGTTCAATGTACAAGGTTGTGAATATTTCATTGATGTTCTCTGAAATGTAATTGATATACCAATATTCTACTAAATACTTGAAATTTGAAGGTTTGGAAAATTTCTAGATATAATGGATGAAATATTACTGAATTCAGGTAGAAAATTAACCAATTTTTGTGAAAGATTATTATAAATTAATAATCAAAATATTAATGAATCATATACATTTTTTTAGATAAATCCTCTCAAATATACATGGGTCAACAATCTATATTTTATCTTCTTAAAACACCAATAAACCCTCATTGGTACCTCCATTCTTAGCGTGATCAAAGAGTCATTAGAGATGGGTGCCATTGAATATATTATTAATAAAATCTTGATCTTATTGATCCCTAAAACCTTTAATAATAACCATATGCAAGAATTATATGTTATTAGTTTATATACAGTATTGATTTAAAAAATCACTACTAAGGGTATCACCACCCACCTATAGGATGTGATAATGAATCTTGTGTGGATTTCATAATCTATAATAATATCATTAATAATTTCATCATATATCAAAAGGTGATATGCTATATGATAATGAAATATAGGATAAAGATTATGATCACTATCAATGTGGATAAAAAAATATATTCTAATCATTTAATAATGGAATTTGTGGAGGAAATTTTAGTTGATATGAGCATACCATTGTCTTTAATTCAAGACAAAATGTCTTTTTTCTCTTCTTAGATGGTTTAATTTATTTGTAATAAAAGTACTTCTGAGTAATTATCCCTTAAAATTAGTTTCTAATAAAATTTATAAATCTCCACATCTATATTTCTCCTTATATAAAATGGTTTTCTCGATCCATCTCAGGTTTTTCTATTCCAAATACATGGGAGTTAGTCACTCCTCATTATTATGGATTATATCTATCCCATTTTTTATTTATAGATTATCTCATAATCTTTGTATCCTCCTATTTCTAAAAAGTTGGAACCATCAAGAATATCCTTTGAAATTTATGCTCTTCATTGGTCCCATATTTAGAAATAGAATATCAAAACCTTTTTATCCAACAATGTTTTATTCCATATTGACTAAAATTTGTTTTTTATTGATTTTTAAAAGACCTAATACAAAGGAAAATCCCACTAAATGAGGGTGAAAATGGTGTAGGACAAGGGAATCTCCTTGAACTATACCCCTACACTCAATAGGGAGAGAGTCCAATTTATCATAACTCATAAGTTCTTCTTTCTTTCTACTGATGCGCGCTAGCGAGTCCGCCCCATAATTAGACTCCCTCCAACTATGATAAATCATCCTCCCTTGATTTTTTTCCACCATGAATATATGAATAAGATAGATCAGCTCCCATGGAACCGCATGAAATCCTTGTATATCCTTCACCAGGATTTTTGAGTCTAATTCAATCTCAACCACCTGAAATCCCAACCACCTGCAAACCATTATGCCTGAAAGGATAGCTCGATATTCCACACCCAAGGAGCTTCTCAGCCCATAAAAATCACTGGACCCCAAGTGAACCGAACCCCAAGAGTATTGAAGCACCCCACCACCCATCATGACCCCCTCCATATAGGATCCATCCAGATTCATCTTGAGGCCACCATTATGGGGATTCCATTGAACCCAATGGTCGTTCTCCCTTCCCTACATATCGAGCCTGTTGAGGAGATTTCAGATCGTACCAGAATAATGTCCCCCCTTTGTACTATTTCATGATTTTTATTTTCATACTTGCACTGTGGCCATAATAATATTATCTATATCGTTCCGATTTTATCAGATGTCTCTGAAGAGAGAAGTTTTATTCTAGTATGATTGAATTATTTGTCAAATAAGTGACATCATTTGTAATCACCAGTTTGAAAAATATCTCAAGTATTTTCTTCCCATGGATGAGTCTCTAAAATAAATTACAACTATATTAAAGGAAAAATCAATAAATAATTGGTGTAGTGAAAGAAGAAGAAATTGTGCCTTGTAGACTAAATAAATCTTATTAAATCTATAATATTCTCTCTACCATCCCATATCTTAAAACCACTCTACCTCCAATATCCATATATTATCATATTAAGAGAATTTTATGAAATCTTATATGGAACTAGGGTGACTCTACACAATATCCCAACCTTTTCATCATGTTAGATATCTTTAAACTATGTCACTAAGGGGGAGGATTCCAAGGGAACCATCAGGATAAAAATTAGATCCTTTTGATAAAGATTTCCTGCTATTTATTTATGTAACTATCCCCTATGGGTAAATATCATATGTCATAAATATAGTTAGTATATGAAAGATATTTATTCCTTTTTAGAGGGGTCGATATCACACAATTAGAGAAGTATTTATTATAGTTAAAATGAATTAGAGCTTGATATATCCTCGGAAATTAATGATGGGAACTTCATCAAATTCTAGACTAATAGGTTTGTAAGATCAGTTGATCCTCTCCATAATCTATTGATTCCTAATTTTTTATAAGATATCAAGATCCCGATGCATGAGTTTTTAATTGTGATGTTAGTTTTAAATTAGTGACCTCTACACATTGATAATTCTTTATTTTATTTCTATAGATTTCTACAATCCTCACCCCCACACCCCACCCACATGCCATATTGAAATTAGTGTTCTCAACACATTGATAATTGTTTATTTGTTACTTTATGTTCATAAAAATCCATTCTTTTGTAATTTAAATATATCATTAAAATACATTATATTTAAATGATTAGATATTTAAATAAATTAAAAAAATATTCTTTCATAAATGAAGTAATCATTTTTTATTCATGTTCAAATTGGGAAGATAATGCTTAATGGATTAAAATTCAAGTACACGTATACTAGGAAATTTTATTTGATTTTTGAAAAAGTTAAAACTTCACAAATATTATGTGATAATTTGGTAGTATGGTTGTGATGGGTAATATTACATCATGTGATAATGCCTATTAAATACAACACATGATATGGGTAAATCAATTATTTGTTTCGTGATAATGTACATGGATATGAAGTAATTTTTCATTCTTTGACTATGAGTTATTAATGTAGCATATATTATACACAAAGTAATCTCCCTAGTATTATATAGAATTATAATATTTCCAAAACTCTATGTGTTAAATATATTTCTTTATCCCTTTATTCATTTGTCTAGATCTTGTGAGAACTAGCAGAAAAAGGAGATAGGATTACTAAAAACTAATAAACTGTTTTGTACCTTAGGAAATGAGGAGTATTAATCTTCATTATTATCATGAAATCCACATATTAAATGATGTTTATAACACATTATTTAAAATTTAATTGTGATAAAATAAATAAAATTTCAAATAGTCCATTTTCATTGTCTTACTAAATGTCGTACCTCCCTGAACATGTGACACCATTTGTGTGCCTCCCAGTATATATGTCCCGATTTAAACTTTTGTTTCCACTCCTTCTATTCTCCCACAACCCCACCATGACTCCATATTTCCTCTTCCCCACCTCTATGACTCTCCACCTCTTGATATCACCACCTCCACTCTACCTAGATATCTTCTCCCACACATCACCGCTTATATCTCCTTCTACCCATCACCTTCACCTCCTTATGCTCATCAATTATGCCTTCCCATATCCTATTATTTTATAATACCTCCTTATACCCATTTAATTAAGGTTACATCTACCTCCAATCCCCTATATTACTCACCCCCATGATTAACTCACAATATCCTCCTTCAATGCTTCAACGACCATGTCTGCTCATATTGGCATGTCATATCTCACGACTAGTAGGGTTTATTTTAGTTTAGATATATAACCTACACATATGATTGGTGATCTATATATTACTTACACACCATCCTTACTCTTCATATGCTTGATTGTAATCTTCATGCTTTGGGTAGGGTTTCACTTCTCCTTTCACTCTATTACTGCTCCTTAGCACTCTCTCACTGTGTTGAGTGGATTTCTTTCTTTCATTTTTATCTGCATTATAATATATCAACGTAATCTAATTTTTGTTCCTCTCATAATTAGTGGTATGTTTTCTGGAATCATTTTTCTACCTTTCCCTAATAAATTCCATCAATATTCTTATATTTTTTTAGCAATCTGAATTTCCAATCACATGTTTTTGTTTGAACTACAAAATAAAATATATTATTTATTATATTTTTTTATTATATGTTATATTTTCTACTATAATTTTTATTATTTAATCTCTTCTGAAATTTTCAATTTTATTATAATATATTAGAATCTATTATTTAATAAATTTTATACTAATTTTTTTATCTATATTCAATTCAATCTAACCCTGATATTAAAATTTTCTATGCATTATTTTGAAATATATTTTTATATATTACATGCATGTTATTATATGTTCAAATTATTCTATATTATTATTTTATTTGAATATTATATATTTAACATGATGCATTGGACTCCTATGTAATTACTTGAATTATTATAAGTATTTCAATTTCTTCACTGTTACTTTCTTGATTTTAGAATCTACTATTTTAATTGGTTATTTATTATTTATTGTGACATAATAAATGTTTACTTTATAATTTGTTATTATATTTTTAAATTGGTTACTCAGTAATATTCGTGGATTCATATATATACTATAGAAGGCATGGTATAGTTAATACTTAAATTTAGGCATGTGATCCATAATCTGTTTGAAACTCTATTCTCAATACCAGGTGTAAATTATGTTTTTATGCACTATTAAAAACTATATTTTATCTCTATATTGGACTATATTTAATCCCTATAGCTATTATAATAATTTCAATTTATTAATATAAACTTTTTTATTTTAAAATTTTATTTTGTAATTATTTATTTATTATTTACCATGACATGATAATTGTTTACTCCATAATTTATTCCTTGATGTTTTGAATTGGTTGCTTGGTATTATTAATGGATTCATATATCTATTGTATAAGACATGATATTTAGGTACTACTTAATTTTTTTCATGTGATTTGTAAGACTTTTGAAACTTTACTCCCAATACCTGGTATAAATAAAATATTTATTTCACTATTTAGAACTATATTTTAGCTCTGCATGGTTCTACTATTTAATTACAACATATGTTATAAGAATTTCAATTTAACAACTATTAATTTGTTAATTTTAAAATTTTATATTGTAATTAGTTATTTATTATATATTGTGAAATGATAATTATTTACTTTCTAATTTCTTACTCAATGTTTTGAATTGGTTACTCAGTATTACCAAATCTCTATTATATAATTCATGTTATTCATGTACAAATTAAATCAATTTTTTCTTCACTACATATATAATGTGAATTAATTTTAATGGATTTTTACATTATCAAATTTATCCTGATGTTTATGACATTCTTCTATAGTCCAAATATTATATTCTCTTCAATAATCTCTTGAATGGATTTAATATTCACCAATTTCATTAAAGAATGTCATTTTAACTTTTCAATTAGAATGTTAATATAAATTCAATTTAACCACTGAATTGATGACTTTAACATTTACTTTATGCATAATTTATATTAATTTTTTATATAATTGTTTTGTATACACAGTGATCATAGTATCCAATTCATACTTTAAAGGTAGAGTCTATCATCCATGGTTTGTTTGTTTTTTTATGGTAAGGAACATGGAAACATACTAAGAGATCCTCTATAATTGGGTGAGAAATGATGGTGTCTTACATATATATAGGAATTCACATTTCAACATTCCCATATTTAATATTTAAAATTAGAAATTTAAACTCTAGGAATTTATTTTTATGTGGGAGAATTTCCTTTGAATTTTTGTGTATATCTGAATGTATGATGCATCAATACATTTCAAAAAAACATTTCATATTTTAATTGTATCTCAGAATGTTTAAAGGAATGATTTTTACATGTGCCGGTTATTAAATGTGTTGAATAGTGAAAACCATGAAACATGAGGAGATAATAATTTACAAACAAAGTAGGATATAAAGGTTTTAGTCTAAAAAATTCATCAAAATAAAAGAAAACATATATGATTAATCGTCATATATAGAGAACTTTTATTGATTATTGTTTTAATTTTTAATTTTTATTTTTTTATTTAATTCATGTCCAATGAAATCATTTTCACCATTCGTTTTTATATTATAAATAATCTCAATTATCATTATTTACATGTTAAAATTTTTTAATACTATTTTATAAACTGTTATTTCATGACCCCCTCCCACCAAAGATTCTAAAATGGAAAAAGATAATGACCCCCATGTCCGGCCTCTAGTAGGCTGTGATTTGGTGACTAACACCAAGGGTATAAAAATTTCATGATTTAGGATCCATTTCCTTATACAATAATACAGGATCAGAAGATAGGGTAAACAATCACCAACAAAATCCAACAAAAAAATTAATGTAACCCAAAATCCATCTCACAATACATGAATAAAGTAAAATTAACACATATAAAATTATCCAAATTAAATACTAAAAAATTATACAGAAGCCACTCAAAAGCAGCTCTAATCCATCTAGAAATGTCCAACTTTGTCCCCGAAGTCCCCTTGGAAATATGGAAATAGTTTATATATATAGGGCGATCATAACTGGTATACTCAGTAGGGACATAACCAAGGCCTTAAATGAACATGTGAAAAGAGCATGCTAATGAACAAGTGGACAAACAACAGAACCAAAAATCAATTATACATATCATCTAACAAAACCCATCACCACCATGGGTCATTCACCAAATCACACATCCAATATAATAATATATAATCAAGATCAAAACAATGTAAGGTTCCCTACAGCCTCTTTCCCATTGATTTATTACTCTCACACTCCAACATCGAATGTCTTGTGATCCCATACCTTCCACACGTATCACATCATGTCACATCACATCACATCACATCCCAACTGTAAGTACTTGGGCCACACATCACATCACATCCCACCCATGAACATCTGGTCCACACATCACATCCCTCCTACAAACCCTTAGTACACACATCACAACAAAAACTAGAGCAGTTGGGTACCATGAATGTGAAGGACATCTACCTTGTTCCATCCTCCTACCACGCATGATCCCCACCATATATCACATCACAAAACCTCATGTATTACCCATATAAACCTACTTAAACACAGCACATCTCACCCATAGACACTTGGGCTAACACATCTCATTACATCCAGCCCGGAGACACCTGGGACACACATCACTACTGCAGGAAGAGCGAGGAGAGGGGGTAGACAACCAATTGTATCACTTCCATCCTTGATGTTGGGGAAAAAACTTATAACTCAGTAATTCTAAGCATTTGTTATTTTATCCAACTCGAGTGCGGAACATATAAAATAACATAAACATCCATGATATATATATAACATAAAATACCCAACCTATGGATTCATATAAACAATACTAGAGCACACCACATTACTACCATGTATCACATCACAACCGTAACAACCTCTATCACCACTATATGAAACACATCACACCACCACCACACAGGCCAAACAACATTCCACTTTCAATTTACAAGTTTTACCACCTTTATTTGTTAGACATTTCATTTCAAAATTACACTACTCATTATTTCATTCAATTCATTTTAATCTATTTATCATAGATTTGTTTCCAAATCATTCACATTCAATTACCAACCCATTCATTTATTCATTTCATTCTGTATTATCATTTATTCCATAGATAACTGAGTAACTGTCACAACCATGCCACCCAACAACTGGACCAACTCACACAACACCACACAAGACATTTTCTTCATTATGTCACATTGACCAAGCCATATCACAATAAAATAACCACAGATATTATCCATCACACATCCATAACATTTATTTACCACAACCAATAGACCACATCCCTTATGCCACAACCTCTACGATGCAACCACTGCGCCACAACCACTTCACCAAAACCTCTACATCACAACCAATGTTCCACAAACACTGTTCCACAACCACTATGCCACAACCACTACTCTACAACCACTATGTAAAAACCATTATGCCACAACTATTGTGCCACAACCTCGTTGAACCAAATTTTACAACTACCCACATCACATCCATTCCAACCAACCATCGTGCCACTGCGCCACATACTACACAACCCATCTTGTCACTGACATCACTTCACAACAACTGTAAGCCACAAAAATAATCAAAGAATGAAAATCTAAACACAACAATAACACATCTCAACTTTATATTTATTCAAGGGATTTATCACATTACTTCTTTATATAAGCATGGGTATTATCAGACAAACCATAAACTCAGGGAAAATAATTATTATCCAGATATGGGTTCATTAACCTTTTATTCAGGTGAGATCACACAACAACACAATAAGGGTCATCAAAACATAACAACTACAGTGAAAAAAAGGATCTCAACAATTGTTAATTTCAAAATTGTAAACATTCATGCGTAATAACATCAATAAAATATATAAAAGTAGTAAAAAATGAAATAACTCCCCATACCCATTAATTTTAGTCTTTATAATTAATTATATCATTAGGATGACACTCATTATCCACCCAAAGGTAACAAAAAACATAAAGATCCCACACATAGCAGGTAAAATGGTGAGAATAAGGATACCTTACCACAAAGAAGCTTTTAAATATCAATCTGCATCATGTGGAAAGGATAAAACTATCCAAAAATGACCACCACACAAGGAACCTGTTGATCAACCATGGATTTCCAATGGGGATCAACTAGAACCAATGAATCCAAGTGGGTGGAAGTGGGATAGAATAAAAATCCATTATTTTTTTGTATTTTCAAATGAAACTTTTTAGGGGTAAGTGTGAACCAAAACAAATCCAACCAATTAAAAACATTAAGGTAAAGACATCCCAGATAGAAACTATAGGAACATCCCATCCTCAGCAAACATTACATGACATGTAAACCTTAGGTTATTAAAAAATTCAATATTTCTCTGAAAATTGAATCACCTCGACATTTAATTATTACACAGTATGTAATACCCCATGAACCATCTATAACAATTTTTTAAACTCACTTTTACATTCTATAAACATTACATGACCTGAATTCCTCCTGCCTCAATCATTTTAAAAGAAAACATCTAAAACCAGTAAATTAATAGACCAAGAGGACACAAGACATTACATGTTTTATTATCTCAAATTTTTTGAAGCAACAATAATAAAATGATTCATTTGTACTCTTTAAGCTTAGATTTGATGATCTATAACTATTAGATATTGTTTTTCCTTACTATATATTTTAATAGTATAATGTATATTGATTTAATTAAAATGGATTATATTGATCACTTTGTAATAAATTATAACATTAATTATAAATGTTCATTACGATTAGGGTAAAATATATTTTTTATTTATTATTTTCACTATAACTAAAATGTGTTCATATGTTCTTAAATATTTCTTTACAAATTATCCACATTCCAGGGGATGGTGATTTTCATTTATTCCCTATATAGATTTTTTCAATCATGTTACACTTAACGAAGATACAAGGTTGTGTATATGAATTTTATATTCAATGGGATAATGTTGTCCATATATAAATATTTAACTGAATACCATTGTTTTTATAATATTAAATTCACTTTATTATTGTATATACCATTTAGCTACCCTATACATGATTATATGATCAACTACAACACTTAAAATGACATCTTTTTCATGAAGGAAAACTCTTCACTTGTCTAATTGAGAATCACTCTCATAATTTTTTAAACCAAGGAAATTTGAAGAGGCATGTTTACCTCTTCCATGGGAGGCCTAATTCAATTAAACTGAGATCTCCATATCATCATGTATTCCAGGAACTAAACTATGGAAAATATTTTAAAAATACATCAACATTTCAGAAGCAAAGGGATTCACATGTAAATTTATATTCATCTATTTCTTATTTTCAAAATAGAATTTTATTTTCAAAATAGAATTTCATTGTTTATTACAACATAAATTTCCCATATTATGATTACCTCTCTTTAGTGAATCTTGATTCAGTGGAGTTGATGTATTTGAACCTAACTTTAAAATATTTTAGTGAAATCTTGGTGCCTTAATGTAATATAATGTTACCTTATTTTAGGTAATTCCATTCTATTTACTTGTTTTCCTCTTTAATCTGGCATATTTTAGGACTCACAATGATGGGGAATTTTTTTTAGTGAAAATGAACTAATTTTTAGTGATTTATGTTTGTTTGAGTTAATAGAGTCTGGGTATAAATGTGTAATGACTTTGTGGGGTTCTCCCTGGTTTTGGAGAATGCCAGAGGTGGTTTTGGGTTTTCTGCTAAAAATGGTCTTTTGCAGTCTTCAGAAGAAATAAACATTGTGTAATGGTATTACATGTCATTTAGTTGATATAGGGGAGATTTTGTAAACCTGGAACACCATGTTAAGGGATTACAAATCACGTAATGTAAAAAATTGGGTTTTCAATATAAAATTGATAGGGTTTTTGTTGTATACATACTTTGTGGATTAAAAGACGTGTAAAGGGGTTACAAGCTAAGTAAGTTTAATAGATATTTCTTTTGTGGTGGTGTATGAGTAATTTTCTTATTCATTCAATGTACATACTCCTTGGTCTCAACCTAGATCTCTCCTCTAATGATTTTGGGGAACTCCACCCCCATCGAAATCACTTCGTTTAGTTATTTATCTCTATTTTGGTTGGGTTGCATCTCTCTGGGTGAGTAATATTTTCTACTTATTTATTTCATTTAATCATGGTAGTGTTGTTTCATTTCATTATCAAATATTTTGATCTATGGTGATGATTCCTTTGATTCTTTTCTAGATATGTTATACAATCTTGTTTTGGGGGATGATCCTTTGTTGGTTGTGGGGTGGTGGGTGTGTGTTCTTTAGGAATGTGTTGTGATATTTCCTCTTATATAACCCTTTTATTAAATTCAATCAATTTGGATGTGTGGATTAGTTCTAACGCATTCTTATTTTTGTGTGTTCTTCCTTGTTGGTGGATCTTGTTGCAGGCGTGTGCAACCCAAGTGTTGAGGTAGGTGGTTCTATCTCTATCCAATTTGGTGAACTGAATTGAATTGGTTATTTTATAAATTCAATTTCATGATTGAATAATTTGTATTGTATCTGTGGAAATTGGTTTTTGATAAAAGATGGTTTTCTCCTAGTTTTGGTAAACGAAAAGGTGTTTTCAAAGCATTGTGAAATGGATTTTTGAAATAGATTTTAAAGAATAGTTTGATGAAAATGGATTGATGAATTGATTTATTAAATAGATCAAATTTGAAGATTTTGGTAATTATGTGGAAGGTTTAGTAATAGGAAACATCCGTTATCTGGGGGTTTTCTCATGGGGATTTCTTTTTCTCCTTAGGCCTGTTGTTCTAAAGACTTGGTAGACCTACGGGGGGTCACTTTATGGGGTGTTCCTCTACTCTCTAGACCCAATGAATTTGTCTAGAGTTTTTATACATGCATTATTGTCTATGTTAGTTATGAGTGTACTAACTATCCAAACCTAGTACGATCCTTGGCAAGATGTTACCTATGATTTTCCCTGATTTGGTCTGTTTGGATTGTATATTTTGATTTTACTACCATGGATTTGGTATGATATGTGATACCTTATTTGGTTTCCTTTGATATATATTCTTTGATATATGTATATGAAATTATTTGAAACTGATTTACCTTCTTTATTTGGAAATGGGTAAAAGGGAAAATTAAATTTTTTTTCCATACATTTTATTTAAAACTGCTAAACTGTATATCATGCCTTGTTTTCTTAAAAGCTTATAATGATTTAATTATTTTACAAATAATTATTATGGAACATCTAGGTGAGATCCTACTAAATATATAAGCTCACACCCTGTAAACCCCATCATCGGTGCATATACCTTGTTATGTATTTCGATGAAATGACATAAAAGGTGGTGTAGTGAGACAGTGAGGTTTTCTATCAGTTGGGTTGGATAAATGGTGGTGAGATGTTGGGAGTTTTCCCACGCTATCACATGGATATTTTAGAGTAGGTTTTTTTGTTTTTTTCCTTTGCAGTTGGTCTTGTCTCTTGAATATTGTTTTTCTACCTTTTTAGTTGTATTTCTTCCATTATTCCTTATCTATTATGGAATATATTTATCTCCTTCTTTTTTCTTCTCTATTATGTGAATATATGCCATATCGTTATTTTAGTTTGGTTGAAATAATTCCCTTTGGTTGTTTTTTGATGCTTGGGTGCTAGTCGCTAACCCTTGGGGATCAGGAATGCCCTTCAGGTATGTGGAGGATTGGGTCAAATGTCAGTATTGAGAGGGTATCTGGGTTTGTTTGTTAAAAAATGGTATCATAGTTAGTATGTACTCAAGATTCCTTGTCTTGGTATATTTTAAAGACTAGAGATATGATTTTTAGAACTTTATTGGTAGGTTGTGGTGAGTGTCTAGTCATCTCTTGACATGATGAGACCTAATTTACCATGGTATGTTGGGATGTGTGTCTCTTATTTTGAGTACTTGATGTTAATAATAGTTTTGATTATGGGATTTTTGGTTTCAATTGAGATTATTCTATGTATGATCATTTCTCAATTTTTTTTGTACATCAATATGCCTCTGATACATATTATGTTAGTTCCACATGAGAGTGAAGCTGACGCTTCTCAAGGGAATTTTACTCTTGATCATAATTTTATTGAGGATATCATGCGAGAATTTTGGGTTTTAAAATATAATATACCACAAGTTGATAAAATAGTTTTGGAGGTATGTCCAGAAGTTGTAAGTGGCAGGGATCAATCGTAGTGGTTCTTAAATGAGAAGCCACCATTTTTTAAAGGTACGAATGAACCTCAATAGGATGAGGACTCACATGACAAGATATATCAAATATTTGAATTCCTATATACATTTAAGACCATAAAGTTGAAGTGAAAAACATTTAGACTAGAGGTTCATATCAAGTTGCGGTGGGATTCCATAGTGTAGGAAAATAGGCACATGGTCTTGGACTCGAATGGTTTTAAAACCCTCTTCTTCCATAACGTTTTTCTAGAGTCACTGATGATGGATAAGTATCTAGAGTTCCTCACTTTGTAGAAAGGAGAACTTTTGGAGTCGGTGTATACCAATAATTTTACTGAGATTGCTAATTTTTCACCATTGGTTATAAATAATAACCAACTAAAAGCTCGGAAGTACCTACACATTTTTCGATTGGATATCAGATTATATGTATTTATGATGAAGCTTTAGACCTATGTGGAGATAGTGGATTGGTATATGATGTCTGATATGAATATGGAAAGAAATTTTACAAATTATTCCTCTTATCTTCCACCTAGTGGTAGATTTAGTGGCATGCCAAGGAAGAAGAGGAAGTGGAAATATCATCACAAAAGTGGTGGATGTGCTTCTTAGTGGTAGGCCTCTTCAATCCATCCAATTGTAGATATTGGTGTGAATATGACTTAATATCAGTGTGGAAAGGTCCTAAACACATTAAATGCTTATCCTTCACCTATAAATATGTGTAATAGTTGTAAATCTTATGGTCATCTGCAACATTTCTTTCAGGTTATGTCTACTCCTTGATATTTCCAGGGATTCTCAGCTCTAAAGGATACTACAGGGAAGTTGGATGCTTAAAAGTATATATGGATCCATCCAAAGACCTTAGTATTAAAGCAACTTTGACACATTAGATGATTTTCCAGTAGAGGTATATGTAGGTCTAACAACAGTAAGAGGTACCATCTTTATTTCATCCTCAATATCAATTTCTTTATTTGATATTGTTAATCCCCACTCATTTATATTTTTTCATTTTATTGATATAATTAAACTTCAAAAGGATATCATGAACTTTGTGATAAATTTAGAGAAACCTCTTGGGAAGAGAAAATAGTAGGGGTTTCAGTGTCCTTATGTGTTATTGATAGCTGATGCAGGTTTAGTCTAGGATTTTATTTTTCTTGATCTCAATTTGTTTGACATCATCATCAAGATGGATTGATTTGTTTCTCATAATTATGAGGTTTGTTTTTATCATTGTGGTGTCTCATTTATTGCAACTAATGTGAGATCATGGGTATTTTAGAGAGAGTGGGGTTTAAGTTTTGATCATACAGGACCTTCCCACCCAGATCATAAGATCTTATTGTCTACTATTACCGTTGATCCTGATGATTTTTCTTCTATTTTTTATCTTCCCATTGCTTTTCAGGATTTTCCTGACATTTTCCTATATTATTTATTCATGATTCTTATGGGGAGGGAGGTAGATTTTATGATTTACCTAGTACCAGGTGCAGATCCAATTTTGATACCTTATTATCTTATAGAACCAGTGGATCTAAAAGATCTCAAGATTTGGTTTGATGGTCTGGATGAGAAGGGTTTTTTCTCCCTATTGTTTCACCTTGGTCATCCATAATGCTCTTTTCTAATAAGGATGATGATTTACTCTAATTGTGTGCGGACTATCAAAATTTGAATCGAGTAAGGGTTAATAATAAGTATCCCCATCCTCTTATGGATGATTTTTTTGATCAATTAATTGGGGAAAATTGGTTTTCAAAGATTGATTTTCAGACTTATTATCAGTAACTAAGATTTTGGGAGTGTGATATACAAAAGTTGGATTTCAGGAGTTTGTATGGCCATTATAAGTATCGTGTGATTCCATTTGATATTACTAACTCTCCTATGTGTTTTATTGGTTTTATGAATCATATATTTCGTCAGTATCTTGATACTTTTTTTTTAGTTTTCATGGATGATATTTTGGATTTTTACAGATCCGAGCATCAGCACAAGCAACATATGAGTTTGTTTATAGAAATCATAAGGATTCACTGTTTGTATGGAAATATTTTGAAATGAAATTTCTGTATTCAATAAGTGAAGTTCTTAGGGAATGTTATTTTTTAGAATAGCTTATTTTTTATCCTGAGAAGATAAAGGTCATCTTATCATGGTAAGAGCCACGAAATGTCTTTGAGATTTCGAAGCTTCCTTGATCCTATTAGATATTATTAACAATTTTTCAAGTATTTCTCAAAGTTGGTGTCACCTTTGACTTATATTAATAAGAAGGGGTGAAATTCACATGGGATGCAAACTATCATATTATGTGATATTATGAAAATTATTAGTCTTCTTTTGAAAAGTTGAAAGACTTTTGACATTTGGTCATATTATGATCTCACCTAATCTTTGTAAGGGTTATGTGGTTTTATGTGATGCTTTTAGCATGGGTTTTGGTTGTGCGATCATGTAGGATGATCATGTAGATGCTTAAAATTATCATCAGTTTTGACCATATAAGACGGATTACCCCACACATGATTTATATATTGTCATGGTTATGCGTTACTTAAGTGTTGGAGGAACTATCTTTTTAGGGACATCTTCACAGTCTTTTCTGAACATAAGAGTTTGAGATATATCTTTTCTCAAAAATACTTGAATCTCATATAGTGGTAGTGGGTGGAATACCTTCATACGTTTGACTTTGACATCACCTACACCCCAATAAAGGGTAATGTCGTTGCGGATGCTCCTAATAAAAAAGGGTCATCACAAGATATTTTTGAATTTAAGGAAGAGTGGAACCTTATGGGTATTTTTTATCAGTTACATCTGAATGGTCAAGATGATTTTTCAGGTATGGTTCTGACTAGTGTTTATTTATCATCATCTCTCTTTGAGTCTATTCTGTAGATTCAGCAATAGGATGATGATTTCATAGAAATTTGAGAGACCCTATGTGGTGGGGAGACCTTTTCTGGTTATTCTCTCTCTTTAGATGGTATTTTTAGTTTTGGGGATTGGTTTTTCATCCCATCATTAGTGGGGATCTAAGTTTTGTTTGATTATAATAGTTCTTCATGGGTCATTCATCTAAGAACTATAAATATGTATTATGACATGATATGAAAATTCTAGTGTTCGGGTATAAACCGTGAAATTGATAATTATGTGTTCATCTATTACACCTTCTAATAGATAAAGACAGATCATCTAAAACCTTCTAGTTTTCCACATACTCTTCTAGTTCTAGTTTTTAAATGGGATAAGGTGTCCATGGAGTTTTTTTTTGGATTACCATATACTCCTAAAGAGAGGAATGCTATCTAGGTGGTGATTGATTAGCTGATAAAGTCATCACACTTTATTCTGATCAAATTCACCACAAAAGTTGAAGATATGGGTAAGTTGTATATGTAGGAGATTGTGAGGATACATGGGGTTCCTTATGTAATTGTTTCTAATAGGGATACCATGTTTACTTAGAGGTTCTGGAAAAGTTTCCAAGAGATTATGGGGACTCGTGTCTTTTTGATTATATCTTATCATCCATAAATAGACGGTCAGAAGGAGTAGGATATTCAAATGATGTAAGGATTTCTTTTTGCATGTTTCTTAGATTTTGTTGGATCTTGGGATATCCATCTTGAAATAATTGAGCTTTATTATAAAAAAAGTTATCTTTCATCAATCAGAATGGATCATTTTGAGGCTTTTTATGGTTTCCCATGCAGATCACATCATTTTTGGGAAAAGGTGGTTCAAGCTTATTTGGTGGGACCAAGTGTGGTTTAGGAAACGTTTGCAATGAATTAGGATATAAATCGGAATCTTGTTATAGACCATAGTTTATATAAATATTATTTAGAACATTGACGTCGTCCTTTTTATTTTTTTCATTGGTGACTAGGTTATCTTGAAATATTCTCCTAGTTTGGGTCACCATCAACTTGTAAAATATGGAATGTTGGCTTTGAGATTTCTTGGAACATTTGAAGTCACTGAGTGACCTAGGAAGGTTTCATATCGGTCATAATTATCAATTCAGTTGACAGGAAATGATGATGTTTTCCACATAGTACTACTAAGGTAATAACATCATGACCCCTCTCACATTTTGAGTTGGAAGAGATCGAGCTAGAGCCAGATATTTTTATTGTGGAGCAGCCATTAGAGATCTTTGACTCTCAAGTGAAATTATTGCATGGGAAAATAATTTTTTAATTAGATTGTTATGCCGGTATGGACTGGATTCTCATAATAATTGGGAGCATGATTTTTTGATGAGGTATCAGTGGACTCACCTCTTTACCAGACTTCATTCTTCCACATGACTTTTCGGGGAGAAAAAGTCTTATGAGGGAGTTTGTAACATCCCTTTATCTTCATTTAGTGAATTCCATTCTCTTTAACTATTTTCCTCTTTAATTTGGAATGTCGTAGTACTCTCGAGGATGGGTAAAAAATTTTGGAAAAAATGACCTAAATTTTAGGGATGTATGTTTTTTTGAGTTAATTGAGTTTGAGTATAAATGTGTAATAGATTAACAGGGTTCTCCCTGAGTTCAGAGAACGCCCAAGGTGGTTTTGGGTTTTTTGTTGAAAATTGGTTTTTTGTAGACTTCAATAGAAATACATGTCATGGAATTATATTCTGAATCATGTAATCCCTACAGGGATGATTTCATGAACTCAGTAAATAGTGTGAAGGGATCACATGTTGTGTAGTGTTAAAAATCAGGTTGTTAATAAAAAGAAGATGGGTTTTTGGTGTATGGAGGCTTCATGGATTACTCGAAATGTAAATGGGTTACATGCCATGTAATTTTCATGGATATGTATTTTAGGGCATCATGTGAGTGATTTTTTTATTCCTTCAATATGCATCATCCTTTCTCTAAACATATATCTCCCCTTCAATGATTTTGTGGACCTCTTCTCCATTCGGATCACTCATTTATAGATTGATCTCCATTTTAGTTGGATTTCATATCTCTGGGTGAGTAATAATTTTTTATTCTTCATTTTCTTTAAACAAAGTTGCACCTTTTTGTTGTGTTACTGAATCCTTTGATCCTTGGTAATGATTAATTTGACTCTTTTCTAGATTCTTTGTAAAATCTTGTTCCTACGGCCAATACTTTATTGGTTGTGGTGCAGAGGGTGTGCGTACTTGTGGTATGTGTTGTGATATTTCCTATTTGATGATCCTTTTATTAGATTTAATCAATTAATAGATGTGTGGATTGGTTCTAGGGCCTCCATTGTTGTTGTGTGTTCTTCCTTGACGGTGGATCTTGTTGCGGGCGTGTGCAACCCATGTGTTGAGGTAAGTGATTCCATCTCTAGACTATGTTGGTGAACTACATTTCTCTTTTTATTTTATAAATTTTATTATAAATTAAATTACATGATTAAATGATTTTAATTTTGTGTGTGGAAATGTTATTTTGATAAAATATGGTTTCCTCCTAGTTTTGGGAAATTAAAAGGTGATTTCAAAGCATTGTGAAATGGGTTTGTGAAATGTTTTTCAAAGAAATGTTTAATGAAAATGGTTTGATGAATTGATTTTTAAAATATATCAAATAGGAATAATTGGGTACTTAGGCGGAATGTGTATTAATAGGTCTCATTCACTATTGGGGGGTTTTCTCATGGGGATTTCTTCTACTCCCTAGGGTTGTTGTTCTTGGGACTTGTTAGACTTGTTGGGGGGTTCACTTTCTAGGGTGTTCCTATGATATCTAGACTCTATGAATATGACTAGAGGATTGTTGAGTGCATGATTTTCTATGTTTTTTATAGTTTCATAGCTATCCGAAACTAGTGTGATCCTTGGAATGATGTTTCTCGTGCTTATGGATGATATGGGTTATTTGGCTTGTACTTTTTTAGTTGTACTACCATGGATTTGATATGATATGTGATACATTTTTTATTTTTATTTGATATATCATATTTGATATATGTATATGAAATGCTTTGAAACTGATTTATCTTCTTTATTTGGAAATGTAGAAAAGGGGGAATTAAATTGTTTTTTCATGGTATTAACAAAAAACTGCTAAAATATATATCCTGATTTTTTTCTTTAAAGTTTATCATGCTTGGATTATTGTAGAAAGACTTTCTATGGAACAACTAGGAAAAAATCTACTAATCATATTATCTCACACCCTGTACACCCCTTCAACGGTGCATAGACCTTGCTATCTCTTTTGATTCAGGGAAAGAGAGTGTTACGTAGTGAGGCAGTTAGGTTTTATATCAGGTAGTTTGGGTTTCTGGTGGTGATATGGTGGGATTTTCTCCACACTATCACATATAGATATTTGAGTATCTATTTTTTTTCCATCCTTTGCAGTTGGACTTGTCTCTTGGATATTTTCTTTGATACCTTTTCAATTGTATCAATTATTTTGTTACTTATCTATTGTGGAATACATTTATCTCTTCCATTTATCCTTCTCTATTATGTGTATATATGTCATTTTCTTTCTTCATGTTGGGTTAAATTTTTCCCTCTGGTTATTGTTTGATGCTCAGATTCTAGTCACCAACCCTGTGGATTGGGAATTCCCTTCGGGTATGTGGTGGGTTGGTTTGGATTCCAATATTGAGAGGGTATCTAGGTTGGTTCATTACACTTAATTATTATGTCTATTATTCACACCAACCCATGACACCTGAATATTTTAGAATCCACTTATGAGGAACATCAAGTGGCACCTATGAGATGATGATGATGAATGTGAGCCAATGGAGTGAGTCAATTGTGATCCCTAAGACTATATTTTCACTTTATCAATTTTAATTTAACTGAAAGGGAATTTTGATTCATTTAGAATGTTGTTTATGAATATTATTTCTACAAGCCAAGAAAATTGTTATAGAAACTAAGCCTTTTTCAGCATATTATATCAATAGATTTCGATCAATGACATTTCTTATAAAGAATATGTGGATGGTTCATGCAATTTACATTCATGTAATGTGATAGGTAGTCATAAAATATGGTAGATTCGTACTTATGAGATGGTTAGTTTTGATATAGGAAAATATGTGTAATAAATAGTTTTCCAATTAAATGTATTTCAAAGGGAGCCTTAGTTAAATAAAAAAATTAATTGTTTTGGGCATATAGAGAATTTTTTGAGTTGGTTGTATAGTTTCGATCAACACGAAGGGGTGGTTTGAAAATTAGAACTATTGATGGGTCTATGTTTAGTAACCACTTAATTTCATGTGAACATTGGTTATGTTGATGGTATTTAAAAACATGTAAATTTATGGTGTGTTTTGTGAATCCAAAATGCTAATTCATCTCATGTTCTAGAATTGATATAAGTTTACAAATTCCCTTTTTTATTTTCATTTTTCAATCATTTTCTATTAAAAAAATTTCATTATATTAATAATTAATTGAAATGTATACATTATGCATACATTTAATTGTTTGAAAAACACCTATATGCATCAAAATATAAAAACAACATTATCCATAAACCAATTTGTGTACATTATGAAAACATTATTTTTTTGTATATGAACCTTGGTTAACTATAAAACTCATGCTCTTCCAAACATATCTTGTTCCACTATAGGTGTACCAGACCCCAGGTCTCGAATACAAACTACAACCCAACTAAATAAAACTCACTTCTCCACACTACCCTACAATCATGAGGCATTAAATCGCACGAGGGTTGAAATTATCTTGGCCGAAGCCAAAAATCGGTGGGAGTCAATCATCAAACCTGATGATCAATTCCCTATAGACTTTCCACTGGGCCACCCCCAATTCGGGGAAACATGGTTAAAAATATACCCCTTTAACCCAAGTAAACATTTTATTCACATGGGTGGATCCAAGAATCAAAATTATGCTTGTTTCCCAGCTATACCCCAACATTTGTGGGTCTTGGGGGGCAGCTAGTTTCTCATACATGGTGTACGGGGAAATTAGAGTATAACTTAATTAAATAATTGACATAAATATAAGAGGACTCAAACCCAAAAGCTTAGGCTTCGACTTCAACGATGCTACCACTCCCCTCTAGCCCCATGGGGAAAATGGGGTTGTAAATCTATATAAAGACCCGTAAAATTCAAGGGAAATTTTTTCTTAATTTTCTTTGGAATTTTACAAGAGCGCGTTTTCTGACGGCACCTGATTCCGAGGCCCGGTGTGCCCGGAATCAATTTCTGAAGTTTGGCTGGGGTACATTCAGTGAACAAACGAGCGGGAATTTCTAACTTTTGATCCGGTGCTCGGAATTGAAATCCAAGGACACCTATGAACTCGCAGCGCCGATATTCGCTTAAGGAGACCTTTTCCGAAGTTGCGTTTATTGCGGGACGAAAGTTAGTTTTTGGGAGATTTATAAAAAGTTGAATAAAAATGTGGAACACTTTTTATTTTCCTTACTTGTTGGTTAACTCCTCTCAAAGGAAGTTAAAGGTGGGACCCACATCCACTTAACCTCCCTTGGGAGGAGTAAGTGTGGTGGGGCCCACACGAAACCAAACTTTTCATCTTCTCTCAAAACTCCCTTAACTCCCCTTTTAAATGATCTTCACAACTTAGCTTATTAATTAGGTTGAGTTGTTTAATCTTTTTCAAACCTTTGAATTTCAAAAGGTTTGGTTGAGTAAATAAAATAAGCTCTTAGATTATTTTATTTGGTTAGAATTCTCTAGCCTCTTGAGAGATTTGAAGTCTTCTCCTTCTTCTTCTTCTTCTTCTTCTTCTTCTTCAAGCTTGACGAAGAACGCGAAGAACCTTCGAACTGCGACGAAGAATGCCGCTCCTCTCTTCTTCGTAGCCGTTGTGTCCGAAAATCGACGACGTCTTCCGTGTCAACGAAAGGGAACACCGCTTCCTCCTCGGACTTCCTTCATCGGTTTACGAAGATTCGCCAATGACGTACCTCTTCGGACGTACCTCTTCGTCAACAGAATTGACAAACGATTACCGCGACGCCCGACGACGTTGTCTTCCGCTGGTCGTTAACGATCATCGATCTTGTAATCGAGGTAGGGATTTATTTTTGAAAGAACTACTTTATTTCCATCTTTCTTTCTCTTATAAAAAGAACGCGGATCAAAACACGCATTTTTTTAGTTGATCCGCACATGTTTTATTCGTGGGATGAGAATATTTTCGTTACGGAAGAATTATTGGGAGTTGGCTAATTTTTTAGATAATTAGTTGTGCTCGATAAATTATTTGGAACAAGTGTTTAATTTTGCCAACTGTTAGCACTTAACGCGGAGGGTGTGAGCGGTACGAGCACGGCCCGACAACCCTTCGCTTTTTTCTCTTGTTGTACGGTTTAGTCGGCGATGAAGCAACGGGACCACATTAAGGATTTGAGATCACCGCAGTAAAGTTCTCGACCCGAGGAGAGTTTTGGCGCAGGCGGCGGTCAAAACGGACCACCGGTGCGCGACCGGTGGTCCGCAGAGTTCGACGGTGGCGCACCACCACGGTGCGGCGGCGCACCACCCCGGCGCGGCGGCGCACCACCCCGGGGCGGCGGCACTGGTGACCGGCGGCGGCGGCGCGCTGCCGGAGAAACCAGCCGCGGCAGTGCCGCGACGGTCTTCTAAGCGGTCGGCAAAGCCGGCCGCGGTGGTCAGGGCGGGACCCCATCTGGGTCCCGCGTGAATGAAGAATGGCCGGCAAAGCCGGCCGTTACCCTAAAGACCCGGGGGTTGAACCCCCGGATGGCTGGAGCGGGCCCCCTTCCACGTGGGGGGGGGGGGCGTTGGTTTCTTAAACACGGGGGTTCTGCCCCCCGTTTCTCCATCGCAGCGCGCTGGACGCGCTGCGCACAGCTGGCGCCGGACGCCAGCATGACGGACCCCGCGCGCGGCCGGTTCGGGCCGACCCAGGGGGGTCGGGCCGGGTCGGCCCGGACCCGGACCCCCCGTTTTCAAGACGACTTCGGTCTTTTGCACATAACTTGAGCAAGGGACCTCCGATTGACGAACCGTCTACGGCAACGCGATCCTTGGATCGAGACGGTCGTTTCTGTATATTACACTCAGGGTTTCGGAATACTTTGAGTTTGGCCGGGTTGGTTCGTACACGAAACCAACCGGGCCCTCGGAGCGGAAACGCTCATATCTTGAGCTACAGACGTCTGATTGACGTGCCGTCAGCTTTGTTGTGTTCCTCTTAGTGAGACAGATCTTTTGTCATACTCCGCCCGAGGTTTGGACGCAGGTGGAGTACGGTCGGGTTGGTTTTGCCTTAAAAACCAACCGGGCCCCTGGGACGAAAAAGCCAATAACTCTCAGACCGGGCGTCCGATCGACGCGCCGTCTGTTGCGTTGAGTTCCTGTTGACGATACGGAACTTTTGGATACATCAACTCTGGACTTTGTGACAGTTGATGTATCAGCCTCTCGGCTCGTGGAGCGGACCCTCCGAACGAGCTTGCTGTGTGCGGGAACCTTAGTGCTGGCTGCGACTGTGACTACTACTGCTACTGCTACTGAGACCCGACGACTACTGATCGGACGACCCGGTGTGTGACAGAGGTGCGCTTGGTTGTAGCGGCACATGGGAGCGCTTGGTTGTAGCGGAAAACCCACGACAAAGGTGCGCTTGGTTGTAGCGGCACATGGGAGGGCTTGGTTGTAGCGGCAGACCCACGACAAAGGTGCGCTTGGTTGTAGCGGCACATGGGAGCGCTTGGTTGTAGCGGCAGACCCACGACAAAGGTGCGCTTGGTTGTAGCGGCACATGGGAGCGCTTGGTTGTAGCGGCAGACCCACGACAGAGGTGCGCTTGGTTGTAGCGGCACATGAGAGCGCTTGGTTGTAGCGGCAGACCCACGACAGAGGTGCGCTTGGTTGTAGTGGCACATGGGAGCGCTTGGTTGTAGCAGCTGGCGCGCGGTACTCGTCAGGAGGAGCACGTCAGCAGTCTTAGGTTAGTGAGCAGTACCTCAGAGTTGTGACAGGACCACTGTACACTCCCGAGATGGAGCTCTACAGCAGTTACGGTTTCGATAATGAAAATTCTGGTTTGAGCTGAGACTTTTGACCTTTGTGTTTACCTCATGATTGAGATGGGTCACTTGATAACTTAGGTATATGTATGGGCATATACCTGAGTAGTGGTTATCCGTTGATTTCATGATCCTTGTGTTTCCTCATGATTGAGATGAGTTACTAGATAACTTAGGTATATGTATGGGCATATACCTAAGTAGAGGTTATCTGTTGAGATATTCTTTGTGGTTATCCTTGTTGGTTTAGTGAGACCCTGAAGGTCTCAGGATCCCTACTGAGTATCGTTATACTCACCCCTGCACGGGCTATGCCCGCACCTCGTTGTGTTGGTTGCAGACGACGGGCAATGCTGACAGAGGCCGAGTGCTCGAGGATTGGACAGTACCTGGAGGTGGACTATTATGATGAAATGGTTCCCGGAGGAGGACCTCACGACGAGACGGTACCCAGAGGTGGACGTGATGACGAGGCGGTACCCGGAGGTGGACCACTGGGCGGGTCATACTCGGAGCGGACGGCGGGATCCGAGGAGCAGTGGAGCTATCTGTACCCACCCATCAGGTGGGATTTCCAGTGGACAGCTCGGTGTAGCGGCTTTTACTTTACAGTTGTTGTTTTTCCTTTCGAGTTGTACTTTACTTCCAGTTTGGGTTTGTATACTGGCCCATTTACTTTTCCACACTTCAGTTGTACTCTGTTTTTACTTAGTGTTCACTTTTCTGCTTGCTTACTCTGTGGTGGTTGTTTACTTTTCAAAGGAAATGCCTTCTCTTTTTACTGGAATTTACGCCTTGGTGCTAGTCGCCAGCCCCTAGCCTATGGAAGGTGGGCTTGGGGTAGTCACGGCACGGGCCCCGAGGACGGGTCCTGACAATTGGTATCAGAGGAGTTCAGTTCTACCGCTAACTATGATCTTTTCTATGTGAAGCAATAATGTTTAGCGTATTGAGTGTGGTTATCAGTCCAGGGAGTCCAGTGTTGGTGCGGCGGCCGACGTATCCGTACACCAGGACCCTGACTTCTGATTTCCTAATTAATGCACGAAAACATTGATTGCGTGTGTGTTTCATAGTTTTCTATGTGATTACTTATATCAGCTCACCAGGTATACTGTTCTGACCGTGGCGCACCTGTTTCCTTTTCAGGATGGCCCCACGACGGCAGCCAGCTAGGGTTCTGAGAGTCGAGTGTGATGACAGCCCACCGAGCGACGAGGCCTCGGTGCAGGGCCCTTTGTCAGCAGTGGCACCGGTGGTAGCTCTACCCGTCGAGCCACCGATGCTTCCAGCACCAACCACTGACGATGCACGTCGCCTCAGCGCAATGCATGAGTTTCAGCGCCAGCGACCACCCAGGTTTCGTGGGGAGATGGACCCCCAGGCAGCAGAGGACTGGCTGGAGGCAGTGGTATGTGTGTTTAGGCTAGTGAGGACACCAGCAGACCTCATGGTGATCCTCGCTGCGAGCCTACTACACGCAGCAGCAGGACGATGGTGGAGCTTGATGATCCAGGTGCACGATGAGGCATCTCTTCTATGGACGGACTTTGAGAGCCTCTTTCGCTCGGAGTTCGTCCCAGCCAACCTTCGTGCAGTGCGTATCCAGGAGCTTCTACAGCTACGGCAGGGCAGCATGACGGTCGCTCAGTACTCGGCGAGATTTACTGATCTTTCACGCTACTCGACCGACATGGTACGAGACCCATTCTTCTGGGCCTGGACCTTCGAACAGGGACTGAGGCATGAGATCAGGGCTTTGATGATCTCCCTCAACATTCCGACTCAGGCAGGGGTGTTGGAGCGAGCCCTCTTAGTGGAGAGTTTCCTTGCAGAGCAGTCTCCAGCAGCAGGACCCACCACTTACCGGCATGCGACAGAGTCTTCTGTAGCGGGCAGTAGACGGATGATGCAGGGGTCCAAGAGGACTGGACCTACAGGTGGTTGTCAGCATGACTCTAGATCGTTTGCGTGAGGCACTCAGGGTGGGCAACGACTTGCCATGAGAGGGCAGTGTTACTCCTGCGGCGGGGTTGGTCACATGGCTCGTGACTGTCCGACCCGCCATACGGATGACCAGCAGACGAACGAAGGACCCCCCCAGGCAGAGGCAGAGGTTCGATCAGGGTGGGCCGCAAGGAGCAGGCGGCCATGACAGGGGATCTGGCCGTGCAGTTGGAGGTGGACGACGCTTCGGGGTGTTTCCACCACCACCACCAGGAGGTCCACCCCGACCGCAGGGGACAGGAGGACATGGGAGAGCTCAACTTCAGGCAGTTGAGGCCTACGATCATGGGGCTCCGGGAGCAGATGGACAGGAGCGGGACTAGCTCCAGACCTGGAGACTTTTGTTCATGTTGCTTCTAGTTTTGTTGATGTATGTTTGTAGAAGCTTTGTGTCTTTGTACTTGAGCTGCAGTAATAAAAGACACCTTTTCTTGTGGCATTTACTTCCCTGTCCTCTCTTGTGTTGTTATTAAGAGGTTCTGGTTTATACCGTTGACTTGACCCTCACTTGAGAAGTACCTGCTGGAGGAGACCCAGTTGCCACACACTGATGCCGACAGTGTGACTCAACCCTTGGAGGCGAGAGTAACGGTTGGATCACTTTGTAGTAGCGTCGAGGCCTTACGACGTCATCCTTGGTATGGTTTAGAATCATCCATGTCGGGATTGATAGTATTAGGCGAAGAACGTGGTTCATCTAGGTAATGAGACCAGATTTCTCTTATTGGAAAGGAAGAAATCATAGCATCTCTTGTGGGACCAGAGGTGGTCTAGGCCACGACAGAGAAGGTCCAGGTCATCCAGGAGCAGATGAGGACAGCTCAGAGCTGGCAGAAGTCATATGCCTACAGGAGGCGGAGGCCACTAGAGTTCGAGGATGGAGACCACGTCTTCTTGCGGGTCTCACCTCGACGTGGTTTCAGGATTTTTGGACAAGGCGACAAGTTGTCTCCGTGCTTCATCAGACCCTTCCAGGTCCTCAGCAGGGTCGGCGAGGTGGCTTATCGCCTAGTTCTGCCACCTCAGTTGCACCGGGTGCACGACGTCTTCCATGTATCCCAGCTGAGGAGATACGTGCACGACCCGACGCACATCATTGACCATGGGGAGCTTGACGTTGACGATGGGGCGACTTTTACGGAGGTTCTGGTGGAGATAGAGGATCGACAGGAGAGGGTCCTAAGTGGGCGATCGATTCCTCTTGTGCGCATCAGATGGCAGCACGGGAATCTCCAGGAGAGCACATGGGAGCGGGAGGCTCAGATGTGTGCTCAGTACCCTCATTTGTTTCCATAGTTTTGATGTATCTTTACGGGGACGTAAAGCCCTAAGGTGGGAGTAATGTAATGACCCTTAAAATTCAAGGGAAATTATTTCTTAATTTTCTTTGGAATTTTACAAGAGCGAGTTTTCTGACGGCACCTGATTCCGAGGCCCGGTGTGCCCGGGATCAATTTCCGAAGTTTGGCTCGGGTACGTTCAGTGAACGAACGAGCGGGAATTTCTAACTTTTGATCCGGTGCTCGGAATTGAAATCCAAGGACACCGATGAACTCGCAGCGCCGATATTCTCTTAAGGAGACCTTTTCCGAAGTTGCGTTTATTGCGGGACGAAAGTTAGTTTTTGGGAGATTTATAAAAAGTTGAATAAAAATGTGGAACACTTTTTATTTTTCTTACTTGTTGGTTAACTCCTCTCAAAGGAAGTTAATGGTGGGACCCACATCCACTTAACCTTCCTTGGGAGGATTAAGTGTGGTGGGGCCCACACGAAACCCAACTTTTCATCTCCTCTCAAAACTCCCTTAACTCCCCTTTTAAATGATCTTGACAACTTAGCTTATTAATTAGGTTGAGTTGTTTAATCTTTTTCAAACCTTTGAATTTCAAAAGGTTTGGTTGAGTAAATAAAATAAGCTCTTAGGTTATTTTATTTGGTTAGAATTCTCTAGCCTCTTGAGAGATTTGAAGTCTTATCCTTCTTCTTCTTCTTCTTCTTCTTCTTCAAGCTTGATGAAGAACGCGAAGAACCTTCTAACTCCGACGAAGAACGCCGCTCCTCTCTTCTTCGTAGCCGTTGTTTCCAAAAATCGACGACGTCTTCCGTGTCAACGAAAGGGAACGCCGCTTCCTCCTCGGACTTCCTTCGTCGGCTTATGAAGATTCGCCAACGACGTACCTCTTCGGACTTACCTCTTCGTCAACAGAATTGACGAACGATTACCGCGACGCCCGACGACGTTGTCTTCCGCGGGTCGTTGACGATCATCGATCTTGTAATCGAGGTAGGGATTTATTTTTCAAAGAACTACTTTATTTCCATCTTTCTTTCTCTTATAAAATAAACGCGGATCAACACACACATTTTTTTAGTTGATCTGCGCATGTTTTATTCGTGGGATGAGAATATTTTCGTTACGGAAGAATTATTGGGAGTTGGCTAATTTTTTAGATAATTAGTTGTGCTCGATAAATTATTGGGAACAAGTGTTTAATTTTGCCAACTGTTAGCACTTAACGCAGAGGGTGCGAGCGGTACGATCACGGCCTGACAACCCTTCGCTTTTTTCTCTTGTTATACGGTTTAGTCGGCGATGAAGCAACGGGACCGCATTAAGGATTTGAGATCACCGCAGTAAAGTTATCGACCCGAGGAGAGTTTTGGCGTAGGCGGCGGTCAAAACGGACCACCGGTGCACGACCGGTGGTCCGCAGAGTTCGACGGCGGCGCACCACCCCGGCGCGGCGGCGCGCTGCCGGAGAAACCAGCCGCGGCAGTGCCGCGGCGGTCTTCTAAGCGGCCGGCAAAGCTGGCCGTGGTGGTCAGGGCGGGACCCCATCTGGGTCCCGCGTGAATGAAGAACGGCCGGCAAAGCCGGCCGTTTCCCTGAAGACTCGGGGGTTGAACCCCCGGATGGCTGGAGCAGGCCCCCTTCCACGTGGGGGGGGGGGGCGTTGGTTTCTTAAACACGGGGGTTCTGCCCCCCGTTTCTCCATCGGAGCGCGCTGGACGCGCTGCGCACAGCTGACGCCGGACGCCAGCGCACCGGACCCCGCGCGCGGCGCACGAGCGGCGGTCGGGCCGCGCCGCCGCGCCGGACCGTGCCGTCGTGCCGGCCGAGCCGGGCCGGCCGGCCGAGCCGGGTTGGACCCGGGTCGAGCGACCCGGTTCGGGTCGACCCGGTTCGGGCCGACCCAGGGGGGGTCGGGCCGGGTCGGCCCGGACCCGGACCCCCCGTTTTCGAGACGACTTCTGTATTTTGATCATAACTTGAGCTACGGACCTCCGATGGACAAAACGTCTGTGGCAACGCGATCCTTGGATCGAGACGGTCGTTTCGGTATATTACACTCAGGGTTTTGGAATACTTTGAGTTCATCCGGGTTGGTTCGTACACGAAACCAACCGGGCCCTCGGAGCGGAAACCCTCATATCTTAGCTACGGACGTCCGATTGATGTGCCGTCAGCTTTGTTGTGTTCCTCTTAGTGAGAAGGATCTTTTGGCATACTCCGCCCGAGGTTTGGACGCAAGTGGAGTACGTTCGGGTTGGTTTTGCCATAAAAACCAATCGGGCCCCTCGGACGAAAAAGCCAATAACTCTCAGACCGGGCGTCCGATCGACGCTCCGTCTGTTGCGTTGCGTTTCTGTTGACGATACGGAACTTTTGGATACATCAACTCTTGAATTTGTGACAGTTGATTTATCAGCCTCTCGGCTCGTGGAGCGGACCCTCCGAACGAGCTTGCTGTGTGCGGGAACCCTAGTGCTGGCTGCGACTGTGACTACTACTGCTACTGCTACTGAGACCCGACGACTGCTGATCGGACGACCCGGTGTGTGACAAAGGTGCGCTTGGTTGTAGCGGCACATGGGAGCGCTTGGTTGTAGCGGAAAACCCACGACAAAGGTGCGCTTGGTTGTAGCGGCAGACCCACGACAAAGGTGCGCTTGGTTGTAGCGGCACATGGGAGCGCTTGGTTGTAGCGGCAGACCCACGACAGAGGTGCGCTTGGTTGTAGCGGCACATGGGAGTGCTTGGTTGTAGCGGCAGACCCACGACAGAGGTGCGCTTGGTTGTAGCGGAACATGGGAGCGCTTGGTTGTAGCAGCTGGCTCGCGGTACTCGTCAGGAGGAGCACCTCAGCAATCTTAGGTTAGTGAGCAGTACCTCGGAGTTGTGACAGGACCACTGTACACTCCAGAGATGGAGCTCTACAGCAGTTACGGTTTCGATAATGAAAATCCTGGTTTGAGCTGAGACTTTTGACCTTTGTGTTTACCTCATTATTGAGATGGGTCACTTGATAACTTAGGTATATGTATGGGCATATACCTGAGTAGTGGTTATCCGTTGATTTCATGATCCTTGTGTTTCCTCATGATTGAGATGAGTTACTTGATAACTTAGGTATATGTATGGGCATATACCTAAGTAGAGTTTATCTGTTGAGATCTTCTTTGTGGTTATCCTTGTTGGTTTAGTGAGACCTTGAAGGTCTCGGGATCCCTACTAAGTATCGTTATACTCACCCCTGCACGGGCTATGCCCGCACCTCATTGTGTGGGTTGCAGACGACGGGCAATGCTGACAGAGGCCTAGTGCTCGAGGATTGGACAGTACCTGGAGGTGGACTATTACGACGAAATGGTTCCCGGAGGAGGACCTCACGATGAGACGGTACCCAGAGGTGGACGTGATGACGAGGCAGTACCCGGAGGTGGACCACTGGGCGGGTCATACTCGGAGCGGACGGCGGGATCCGAGGAGCAGTGAAGCTATCTGTACCCACCCTTCAGGTGGGATTTCCAGTGGACAGCTCGGTGTAGCGGCTTTTACTTTACAGTTGTTGTTTTCCCTTTCGAGTTGTACTTTACTTCCATTTTGGGTTTGTATACTGGCCCATTTACTTTTCCGCACTTCAGTTGTACTCTGTTTTTACTTAGTGTTCACTTTTCCGCTTGCTTACTCTGTGGTGGTTGTTTACTTTTCAAAGGCAATGCCTTCCCTTTTTACTGGGATTTACGCCTTGGTGCTAGTCGCTAGCCCCTGGCCTATGGAAGGCGGGCTTGGGGTAGTCACGACACGGGCCCCGAGGACGGGTCGTGACAATCTATCCTTTTAACCCCAAGGAAACCTTAACTTCCCATGGCTGGATCCACCAATCCAGGTAGTGCATATTCCCTAACTATCCTCATCTATTGGTCATTCCAAGAGGTTTTTCCAGTTCCTCCTATAGGGTGTATGGGGAAATTAGAGCAACATCTAAATAAATAATAAGCATGAAGCTAATAGGACTCAAACCCAAAACCTCAGGCTTTAACCCCAGCACCACTGCCACTCCCCTCCATCCCATGGGGGAATTTTTTCATTTAAACAATACATAATAAGTTATCAAATAAATAAATAATTTTTTTTTATAAAAACATGGTTGTAAATATACCCTTTCAACCCAATGTAACATTCAATTCATGTTGGTGGATCCACCAATCTATCCTTTTAATTTTTAGTATGCAATTGCATGCTCCCATGTCTCCCATGTCTCTTCCCGATTTATAAATTTGTAAAATTACATTATGCATAAATTGTATATTTTATGTGTATAAGTACAATATGACTAATTTAATTTTAAAATACATACACATGCATGCATAAAGGTTGAATACACTGTTTTAAGGTATATAGACCTATACACATATAGTATACTATATGCATTATGCAACTGCATGATACCATGCCTCTCATGTCTCTTCAAAATTAATAAGTATCATATAGTTTTCATACATTGTTTGAAATTACATACACCGGAATGAATACATTTTTTTGAATCTACACTTTCAAATACATGAAAATTTCTTAAAAACATTAGTATGCATAAACCTGTATGCATATGTGTTTCCAAAAATTGTATTTTCTCACTTACTCCAACAATACCATTCATATAACACAAACTAAATTCAATTTTTTACATTTTCTATTTCCATAATGTATTTTCTTATTTTTTTATAAACATTTTTTTTGTTTTAGAAGCTATTATGTACTACGTAAATGAAAAAAACTCGAACATTTGAAGTCGAGTTACGGTTGTTTTCCATATTGCCTTTGGTCTCCATTGGTAAATGACTCATCCCAAATTCTCATGGAGTTTCTGGAATCAGATATCACTTATGTAGTCTTTATCAAAGGAATTTATCAATCCGAGTGGCATGTGCTTTTGATAGGTGTCAATACATGAATCTAGTGGTACCTAGAGCTCAGCATCCTAAACTCATAGATTACATTAATTCTACTATTACAAGAATCCTTAACTTCATTGAAAAGGTTGGATTACATTGAGTCATAAACCACATAGTTAAAAATTATGGAATTGGTCCATTTCATATTCTCTAAAATGTCATGTCGTGGCATTATAAAAACTTTTTTCCTTCAAAATTTGCTATAATCTTGTGAGATAAATGAAAGATATTGATACTATTATTAAAATTTCACCTCTTTTACTTCTCTTTTGGTCACATTTATGCTTGTTTTAGGTTAAGTTTGGTCCATTTTGATATCACAATACTGAACCTAAATTGGTTCTATCAAATATATTAGAACATTGAATTTAATTTATTCATGTGATCTTCATCATTAGTTTACCATTCCTACCAAGTGAGTTGAATTAACATATTTTTGTAGGTGAATTCTCTTGCTAGAGAAAGTTATTTCCATCCACATGTGACATGATCATGGACTAGTTGTAGATGTGGCAATTCAGGATTAAGTTTCAGGTTCATATAGGGTTTTGCATCCTGTGAACCCATTTATGATCAACTCTATCCTGACTCATTTAATTAAATAGGTTGACCCAACCCAACCCATTTATGTTGGGTTCAACCCTAATACAACTCGCTAACCCATTAAATTTTAAATATAAAACATATATTTTATCATGATATGTCCAACTAGTTAATATCACATAAACTCAAAAACCTAACCAAATTGAATTGTCCCATTTAAGCTAAAAATAAAATGATCAATATGAAATATATGTTATCCATGTTGCTACTTGACCTTTTTAAACCATTTAAAATAAACAATGTTTTACAAACATGTTGAATTATTTCAAATTAAATTTATTTTAGGAATAGAATATATTATAATGTTAAATATCATTATATTTTTAATGTTTTATATTATCATTATATTTTTATGTTGGATAGGTAGGTCAGATTTGGTTAACCCAAACCCAACCCAGATATTCTTCACGTTAAATTACTAAATTTTATTTATACCTAAACCCATTTATGCTTGACCCAAACTCATTTATCTCATGGTGTGCTATATTGGGTAGTCATTTCAAGTTCAAGATTTCTCAAGGGCATGGAGTCCATCATTTGCATCATCTTCTTCCTTCGAGAAAAATTCAACATCCACTATAGTTGTGAAGTACTAAAACATTTCTTCACCAATTATTCTATAATGAGTATAGATCTTAATCATGAGAGGGGGAATACTTAAAAAATATTATTTTAGAGATGTGATCACATAGGGAAATCCAAACCCTCGAGATTCACATGTTTCATAACCAAAGAAAAAGGGGTCAATGTGAAAATTGAAAAATATTCTCAAAGGCACTGAAATTGTTGAAAAGGAAAAATTGATCTTTATATGCATGTGAGAGAATCTGTTGAAGTGTGAAGAACCTCCAAACATTATACTATAAGAGGAAGAACTATTCACTAATATGGAGGATGCTTTTGTGGTTCTTTTGATTAAGATTTGTGTTGATACTATTTCATTTCTATTTTTCATTTTATTTCTACTATATTTTATCCAATGATGGTACGCTATGATATTAGTGGTTGGAGCTAGGAGAACTCACCCCACCACTATAATGAATTTTATACTTTAATAATTATTACCTTCTATTTATTTATTTGGATATGTTTGGGTGCTTAGATAATTATATATTTCCATTTATATTTTCATTGAAATTATTCATTCTTATTTACCCTAGTTTGAACATGGCATGGCCCCCTCCCTCTAAAGGTACCCCTCCTTGGTCGATAATGAAAAAATAAGGATAATGACCCCCCGAGTCCAGCGTCCATTAGCCACCAGGTTGGAAACTAACATCAATGGTATAAAAATATCACATATAGAAGACATTAACCTTTATAATAATATAAGATAATGAGATATGATATCAACAATAAATCAAATCCAGTAAATAAAAAAAATAAACCAAAACCATCCCACAATGTATGAATAATTTAAATAAATACAAGAGCCTCAAAATAAATATCCAAAATAAAATTCCTATGATAGAAACTCAATAGCAGCTCCAAAGTATTAGTAAGAAATATCTAGAACAATCTACAAAGTCTTCCTAGAAACCTAAAAATAGTTTGTATATACATAGGGTGAACATAAATGTATACTTATTAAGATTATACCCAAAGTATCTCATGCACATGTGAAAAAAAACATACTAATACACCAGTGAGGAAAAAAGAACAAAAATCACCTAAATGGATCAACTAGCCAATCACATCCTCACCATGAAACACTCACCAAATAATGCATCCAAGTGTAATAACATAATAAGAATCATGTCAATAAAAAATTACCCTGCACCATTTTCCCACTGATTTTCTACCCTTACACTCCAACATCATACATCATGGAAATCCCTTATATTCCTTATAACATCTTGCCCATAAACACCTAGTCCATCATAACACATTTTTCCTGAATACATATGGGTCATCACATCACATCTCACATAAAAACACATAATCCATCAGAACATATCTCAACCAAAATAATAAGTAGGATATTAGGGTATCATTAACATTAAGGACATCAACCTCATTTCATCCTTCCACCATAAACAACCCCCACCATGGGTCATCTCCACAAACATCACCATAATGCACTTTTTAATTTTTTCCATTACATCTCGTACATGTCAACATCATCTCAAAGAGATAGAGGTGAAGAATGGATAGTAAATAGTCCATAATCGCCATTATAATGTTCGGAAAAAACACCCCCAAAACATTTGGTTGTTGGAACAAAGTGATCAGCCGTAGTGGAGTGATTATAGAAATCACAATGAATATACAATGTATATATAGTAACCTCAACACACAACCCAACATAAGGGTTCACAACAAGAGTATCAACCAAGTCAAAATATTACCAGAAAGCCTCAAAAAATTCTCCACTTTTTCATCCACGTCTAAATGAAAAGCACCAAAAAAATAAGACACAAGAAACATACCATATTTTTTCTTTCTTTTCAAGTTAATCAAATTTTCAGATTTCATACTACCAACCCATTTAAATTAACTAGCCCATTTATTTCACATTTAAACATCCACCACATTTAACCACACATCCCATATTATTTCAAGCATTCATTAACCATTTCAACTCATGTAATTTCAATTTCATTATTTTCCAATTATTCCATCACTATCAGGAAACTACTACAACACCACACAAACACAACAACAACCCATCCTTCACATGCCAACAAATCTCACATTTCCACTATTTACCAACCACTTCTACTTTCCACATCAAAATTACCACATTTATCCACACGTCTATATTATTTCAATCATTCATTAACCATTTCAAACCATCCCATTTTAATTTTTTTATTAATCAATTATTCAATCACTACTAATAAACTAACACAACACCACACAAAACAACAATAACCCATCCTTCCCATTCCAAAAAAACCCCACATTTCCACCATTTCAAAACCACAACTGATTTCCACATCACAACTTCTTTCCACATCTCATCCTATCTTCCCCACACACCACAACCACAAATCACCACAACACATCACAACCACACATCACCGCCACACATTACACATTCACATAACTTATTTCATATTTAATAATGGAAATTCTCATCACATTTTAGTTTTCTTTTCAAGGAAATTCTCACACAAGACATAATTTCAAAGGAAAATAAATTATTTTGCTAAATATAAGTGATTATCTAATTCCATTTAATATGATAATAAAAAATCGCACAATAAAGGTTCAATATTCACAACAACCAAAATAAAAAAAATCCCCCCAATAACCATGATTTTTAGCAGGGAACCAAGCCCGTACAAACTCAACATCAAAAAATATAAAAAAAAACAAAATGCATGTGATTTCATTCCACTTTCCCCATCAATTTCAATTAAAAAAATTCATTATATTTATTATTTTGGTGCATATTTTCTTCCCAAAAAATAACAAGAGTGTAACCCTCCTCGCATGATATAACTGATGATAAATGAATGATCCCCTACCTCAAAAAAATCTTTCAGATGAATTAATCAAGTTTGATCAAGAGGAAGACCACCACTAAGAACCAAAATGACGAAGAACACCTTTACCATCCGTGAACACAACAATCACATTATTACCTCACCAAGACAATCCCAAAACCATGGTTTCCTTAATGGTAACCTTCTCCAAATGAATAATAATGAGAAACCAGAGGGAAGGAATGGAGGAAACTCACTTAGAACCTCCAAAGATTGATCTACCAAGGTTGGGGTTGAATTCCACTGAAAGGGGGATAAAATACCTTATTGGGATGCACTTGGGTCACCCAATAAATGATAAAAAATCTATATATATGATAGTGTTCATGGGTATTTGGGTTTTATATCCACTTTGCAAAACATAAGACCACATCACAGCCTCACACACCGTGTCATAGGATTTAAATAAAAGGAAGGGACTGCAGTGCAATGTGAAGGACCATGTTGCAGCCTAGCTGGTCAAAGAAGTCTCCTAGAAACATGGTTATCTCCACACCACAAATCCAATAAAACATGGAAGGGACCATGATGTAGCCAATATCTCTATGCTACAAAACTGAATGATAGAAAGGGGTTGCACTGCAGCCTAGCTCCATAGTGCAGCTATCCTGAAATCAAAAGATCCCCAAAAAATCACCCTTGAACTCCACACTACAACCAGGGTGACTACGATGTAGCCATTCCCAAAATACAAGAATGAACCAAACTCTCCCCAATCCCCTACACCGTAGCTGGCTACTCTACATTGTCGAACTCCAGGGCCTACATTGCAGCCAACACCTCCACACCGTAGAATAAGTAATGTTATGTCGCAGCCCCGCTCCATGACAAAAATATATCAAAATTGGAAGTATAACCAAGATTATCCTCTGATCCAACGTGGGCTATAGTCAGCCTCTCCATGTTACAGCATACATCCTTGTGACACAACCCCATGCTCCATGCCATAGAACTCCCTAATCTAAAATCTCTACTTCATATCTTCCTTTTTATCTCCAAACTCCGTAGGACTCCCCCCAAACACCTCCACTGCCAAAATTAAAGAAAAGTAATAGGATAAACGGCCCATATTATTACATCATATACCCATCAAAATATTCTCTCCCTCAAGAATCAAAAATATTCCATAAATTAAATATAGAAGAAGGTTCAAAAATCCATCCCACGAGATACCTCTAATGGATCTCGTTGAAAATAAACACCTCCACCAACCAAACACACTAAAACCATATAATAATGTTCTCTAAACATCCTTAATAACCATATCTTTTACATCATCAAAAATCCAATGATCACCAAAACAATCACACACCACGACCCCAAGCATATAAATCAAGGAATTCCATCTTCAATACCAAGATATTATTCACTTTAGGGGAGAAAGTAACTCACTTTCATAGTTTCAATATGTTTCATAGTATAATGTGTCTTAATTAAGAATTATATTTTCCCCTATTAATACACTAGAATCCTTAATCACACATTATCATTAAATAAAAGCACAATTCATTAAAATTGTAAGATTAAAACAACACACCAATAAGGAAAAGAAAAACAACAAAAAAAATTCGGGTGTTGGGAATGTGTTTGTACCTCATAATCCCAAATAATATTCTCTAATACACCATATAATCACAAAACACCAACCAAAGGAAAGGTCCATCCACATGAAACCTTCTCCCGATGATCCTGGATCTTTACTAGACACTCCACATATGTCGCATCATCCTTAATATCCAACTCTCCATAATCAATGACATGATATTTTTCATGAAGATACTAAAGAAGAAAATATATGTGAAAGATGTTATGAATTTGGTCTAGTCATGGTGTTAGTGTCAACTAATAATCCACCTTTCCAATACTCCCCCAACACCTTGAAAGGCCAAAAAAACAAGGGCAAGAGCTTACACCCCCTGTCAAACCTTCACTACCTATGTCGAGAGAAGAATCTCAAGAACTTTTTGTATCTATCCTAGAACTCCATGGGATTAATTTTGTGATTGATATAATACTTTTTTCAGTATTTCACTACTTTCAACCTTTAATGGACAACCTAAACCTCTTATCTCATGTTTTACACCATATTAGGATTGAGAAATGACAACTCCACAACCTCGACCCAGCACCACGAAGACTGAAATCTTCACCCATAAAAATAATAAAATGAGGTTATACTAATAGATGAGTGATAGCTATTGTTATAATAAAACTTAACCAAGGGAATTAATTTCCTAGGATCTAAAGAAGTCCAAGATGCATGTCCAAAAAATAGCTCGTGGTATCTAGATAGTTTTCTTCATATGCCCATATTTATTAGGGTGTAAAGCAGTGCTGAGATTCAACTGAGTTCCAAAATCATGTTGTAATCATCTCTCGACTCCTAAGTTAAAATAATATTCATAATCCAAGACAATGGACCTTGGAAATCCATGCATCCACACAACCACATTCACATACTTGTATGCTAAGACATCCATGTCACCCAACACCTTGATCATTAAGAAGTGATTCAATTTCATCAACTGATACATGATTACCCAGATAACACCACAAAATCTATGATCTTTGGGTAACTTTGTGAAACAATTAATTGAGATGTCATCGCATTTCTACTCATGAACATCCAAGAGCTGCAACATAACTTCAGGAACATGAGTCTTAGCCTTTACATGCCGGCAAACAAAACACTAATCCAAAAAAAATTACACCAACCCTTTAATCTCAAGCCACCAAAACCAAAACCTCAATCCACAGTACATCTTAGAAACTATAGGGTGGACTTCCAAAGGTGAGCTATGAAACTCATTAATGAATCCATTTCACATCACTACTAGAAAAAACAGCCTCCCCTAAAACAATATCTAGTTCTGACCATCCTCTAACCATCCCTCCAAAGCATCACCATAACCAATACGATCGTTCACCACCTCTACCTTCAAGTCCTCCCACTAACACTTCTCCACATGACGCATCATAGAATACTTCACTGTCATCTAGAAAAATCTACCCCCATCATCAACCACCCTTTCATCTAAGTGAAGAGTTGAAACTCCTCCCTCACCCTCCAAGGACATCTGGACTCTAGAACAACATCCTTCTATGACTTAATTCTCAAATAATTGGCCACAAAATTCAACTTTATTGATGTTTAATAGATCTCATAGTCATAGTATTGAAGAAACTCCATCCACCTTTATTTTTGTTGATTCAGATCATGTGGAGAAACGATATAAGTCGAGATATTGTGATCCATGAAAACTAAAAAGGTGCTCCCCAATGAGGTAATGTCTTCACAACTTTAGTGAAAACATAACCAATACTACCTCCAGATAATGGGTGTCATATTTTCACATGTGGGGGTGTAACTAAATGGACCCAAAATAGATCACCTCTTTATTATTCATCAATAATCATCTCAAACCTAGATGAGAAGTGTCATAAAACACCTCAAACATTACCCCCTCCTTGGGTAACTGGAGAACTAATCAATTTCCTATTTAAGTAGTCAAATGATGCTTGACATTGATTAGTTAAGAAAAAATCTTGGTCCTTCTTGGTAAAATATATAAATGAGACCACAATCCTTGAGAAATCAGATATGAACCTCTGGTAATGTCCCATAAGACCAATGAAGCTACAAACCACTACCACATTTTTAGGTGTTTACCAAGAAACAAAATCCTTGATCTTTGACAAATTCACATCCAAACCCAGATGAAACCCCATGTTCCTATGTAAATGAACTTATTGTGTCCATAATTTGCATTTGGGCAACTTTCCATAGAGCTTGTGGTGTTTAAGAACTTGTAATATATCTCTAAGATGGTCATAATTATCCTCCTCTAAATTCAAGTAGATGAAGATAAAATCGATCAACATGACTACGAACTGGTCTAGATATTCATGGAACATGGATTTTATGAGCCTCGTGAACATAAATAGTGCATTTGTGACATTAAAAAATGTGACCACAAACATGAAGAACTCATACCTTCATCTAAAGGTGGTCTTCAAGATATCATCCTTCTTCACCATAAACCAGTGATATCCAAACCACATATCAATCATAGAAACCCAGATATCTCACATCAACAGGTCAAAAATATCATCTAACCTCAGAAGAGGGTAATAATTCTTGATTTTCATCTGATTCAAACTTTGGTAATCTATACACAAACTTATACTACCATCTATCTTATTGTATAACAACACTAGATCACCCCAGGATGCCACACTAGGCCAAAAGAAATATTTTTTAATCAGAATATCTATCTGAATCCTCAACTCCCACAACTTATATGGTGTCATATAATAATGATTCATTGAAATTAGAGAAGCATTTGGTTGTAATTCTATCCTGAACTGGACATTTCATTGAGGGGTCATGTCACAACATCATCGGGAAAGACATACATAAACTCTTTGATGAACTTTGGAACCACCACTATTCTAGCATCAACTAATTCCATAGACAACTCATTCACCAAATAAATAAGGGGATCCATATTTCTGCTACCCACTTTAAACCTCTTATCTCTAATGAAAACTACATGATGACCATCCAAATATGGGAATAAAACTCTTCTTCATAAGAATTTGATAACAACATGGACAAAATACAATTATTTTATGCTGAGAATGACATCATACAATAGCATCTATAGGAGTCAAATATCACCACTAGACTGATGTGTCCCCATCATCAATCTATACCCCTGAAACGCATCAAATAATCTATTCTGGCCTTTGACCATCATATTTAACACCAGGGGAATGAGAACCCTATCTATGTCAAGTCCTAGATCATGGAATAGGTAAGTAGAAACAAATTTGTGTGAATTTATAGAATCAAACAAATCACAAATAAGGGTAGGTGATGAATTGATCGTACCTCTAATGTTCTCTATCCCCTTTGGTGTTGCTTCCCCCATTGCATGAAATTGACCCTGCCCATCTCTTTTACATGTTTGTTGATGACCACCTCTATGGAAATGATCAGGTAACGTTACCTAAAGATGAGGATTGTCCTGAGGTTGACCTATGACTATTTCATCCCCTCTTAGCAGATCATAAGCCTGATTCCCCTACTATTGAAATGGATTCACTGTCATTTGGTGCTAAAACTAATGTTGAACCAGACCACCCCCACCATACTGAGATCAAATAACCACTAAGAAATAATTTTTATGATGATCATGATCCCCCATAGATAAATCACACTATCCTAAGGCCCATAGGAAAATCACAAAAACCATTGGCCCCAGATGGCCAGAAAAGAATCTGATGAGGATGACTCCCCACTGGTCGAAACATCAAAGGCCCTAACACCTAAGGCCTAATACTGACAACCCTTCTCCTCGAGGAACCCTACTAGTTCCCCAATTGAAAAAAACCTCCTCGCAAGTGAATATGATAGATCACCTATGCCTTCTTATGAAACTCTAGATATATTAGCAATGTAGAAGGAGTAATTTCATATTAGATAGAAGGAAGGATTTCCTCCTCAAGACATTGCACTTGGGAATCCACAAGAAAAATATATGAGGTGAAACAAAAAATATCCTTTAACTTGATGTCAAATACCCATATAGACATGTTTTCCTCCTAAAGAGAGATAAACTCATACTTCTTTAATACCTTCATGGTCGACAAGAGGAACTCTTCTCATAACTCCTTCTGAAAGTTGACCCAGGAAACATATTCTTCCTTTCACTCACTATGATACAATCTCCACCACTAATTTCAAACCCCTCACATTTTACTAACCTGCAATAGAACTCATCACTCCTATAGGGACTAAATCAAACTAAAGGCAATCTCGAGATCCTTAACCAACTCTCTGTCTCCATATCAAAAACACTACCCTTTTACTTCCCAAGACTCTTCCACTGGAAGGCATGAAAAGACTTCTTCCATTCCTTATCCTCCTCTTACTGGTAAATCCTCTAAAGATCAACTCGATTAGTCTATTGAACGTCCATTGCCTGAAACTCATGAAAACAAAGTCCATGAGCTATAGATGAAAGGGAAATAAGTATTTTCTAATCCTAGTAGTATATAATTTCATTAATATTCATTTAATTAATTTTAAATTACCAAAACCACCCAATTAAAATAATAACACAATAATTCATGATGCATGTACCTCCTCTAGGCCTCTACCCTATAAGTGGAACCACATAACTTTGTTGTTCAGTAAGATTATAGCCCTTGTATCATATCATAGGGTCCCCTAAAATCATGTTTCCTAGTCAATCTTCCATGTCCTATGTCATGGACCAAGATCAACTGACATTGTTTCCTTACCAACCCATTCAATCCTCACTATTCCAAACTCTGAACTTCAACTTATCCCTCAACCAAACCGTTGATACCACTCTATCATAAACCAATACTTCTAAAGTTACCCCTCCAATGATGACATTGAAGAAGGATAAAGCCCCTGAGTTCCGCCTCTAGTAGGCACCGGGTTGACGACTAGCACTGGGGGTATAAAAATATCACATATGAAATACATTACCCTATATAATAATATAGGATCGGGTGATAGGATATCAATGATCAATCAACTCCATGAAATAATATAATTTAAAATAACTAACACTATCCCATAGTGAATGAATAATGTAAACAAATCCAAGATTCTCCAAAAAAATACCCAAAAGAAAAGTCTTATAATAGAGACCCAACAATAGCTCCAAATTATAAGCTATAAATATCCAATATGGTCCATGAAGTCCTCTTGGAAACCTGAAAAATGGTTTGTATATACATAGGGTGAGCATAAAAGTATACCCAATAGGACTATACCCAATGTCTCTTTTGAACATATGAAAAGAAACATACTAATACACCAGTGAGGAAACAGAAGAACCAAAAACACCTAAACGATTCAACTAGCCAATCTCATCCTCACCATGGCACACTCACTAAATCACACATTCAAGTTTAATAACATAATAAGAATCATAACGATAAAAAGGTACCACACACCGCTTTCCTGTTGATTTCCCACTATAAAACCCCAACATCATATGTCCTAGTGCTCTCATGTCTTTCATATAACATCATTCCCATAAAAACCTAGGTCGTCACAACAAATCTCACCTGAAGACACCCAAACCATCAAATAACATCTCTCATGAAGACACTTAGGCTATTACAACACATCTCAACCATGCCCATAACTAGAAAAGTAGGGTATCATGAACATGAATAACATCAACCTCATGCCCTCCTCCCACCATGCACGAACCCCACTATACTCCATCTCAACAAAAATAACCAAAATGAACTTTTGACTTCTTTCCATCAAATCTTGTGCATGTAAACATTACCTTAAGGAGATATTGCGGAAGAGTGAGTAGTCATCTATCCATCCTCACCACTAGGATGTTAGGTAAAATACCCCCCAAAACATTTGGTTGTCATCACAATGTTCTCAATATGGGTGGGGTTCATATAGAAATCATAATGTATGTACAAACTATATATAGTATACTCAACACACAACCCAACCTAAATGTTCACAATAAGAGTACCAACTAACTCACAACATCACCACCAATCCTCACAGATTTCTCCACTTTCACTACCACCTCTAAATACAAAATAGCACACAAACAAGCCAAAAGACACATACTACAATCTGAATTTATTTTCATGTTAATCCAATTTCAATATTTCACATTACTAACCCATTTTTCCACATTTAAACATCCAAAAAATTTAAACACACTTCCCATGTAATAACATATGCCTTCATGACACGTTACTTTAGCGTTTGGGTAGTTGGAGGCATTTAGAGGAGGTCTAGAGGGATCAGTGGAGCTAGAACTACATGACTACTATAGGTGGTGGTTCATGATGTAAAATGTATTCACATCATGAGTTGGTGGTTCATGGATTTTATATCCATTTGGTTTCATGGCTTGTAAGCATGGACTGTGGGAGTCCGTGAAATGGATTCACATCATGAAAGGTTAATTCATGATGTGCAATAAATTCAAGATGAGGTGAAGTAAATTTTGATGGAAACCTGATATATGATATTTTCACACCTCGTCTGTGGTTCACGGCTTGTGAACCACGGTAACTCATAAATTACTTTTCTAAAAATGGTTAAACAACATGAAAGTTGTAGGTTTCAGGTTAAAAATAGGTTCACTCGGTAATTTTTATTTCATTCGTCTATAACTTTCTATCTCACATTTCCAAGCGAACCCTAGGTGATTTTTGGAGATCTTATAGCTCTACTTCCCTCATATTGATATGTTGGTTTTAGTGTTTGGGTTTTGATGATTTATGGTAATTTTTTCTCCTTACCCCTTGTTTTCTTCTCATTTATACTTTGTGGTATCACTAAGGTGAAGTTGTTTTAGTTTCGGGTGAGTATAGGCTACATTTTGACAACCCATTGATGTAGTTTTGGTTGATCAATTATATATTTGGTGTTGTTGTGTAGTGATTTTGGAAATTTTATTTTAGGTAGGGGATCCTTATTCTCAACTATTTATGTGTTGTGTGTGGGATCTTCATGGTTCTTCTTTCCTTTGGGTGAATAATAAGGGTTGGCATTATAACACCCCAAAAAATTTATGGTATGTTTTTATTCATTAGATAGCCTATATTGCATGAAGCACTAAGTCTTTTTTGAAACAAAAAATTATAAGAGAAAGTTATATGCTATTCATTAAACATAAATTTTCCACTTCTATGTTTTGAATTTTGAAAAACAGTCATCTAGAGTTGTAACCGGTAAATCGTTTGGAGTCTGATAGAACCAACTTAATTTTTTAATGAATAGTAATATACCCTTATGAAGAGTAATATGAATAGTAATATGACCCCTATAAATATTAAATAATGATAATATTTTATTTTATTAAGGTAATATTATAATGAGAAGTTAATTAATTTTTCAATGTAATACAAAACTAATTACACCTTTAAATTGTTATTTTTCAAATTAACTTTGATTTTATTTAAAAATTAAATTAAAAATACTTAATAAAATTATTTTCAAAAAATGGAGTTAATTTTTTAATTCTAAAAGTAAAAAAATGGTTAGGGTGAATTTTTGGGATTTTTCTAAAATACATGATTTTTTCATGAATAGTAAAAATACAGTTTTGAGTTTTAAGTAGTTTAATGACATCATAATGTTGTAATAATTAAATATAAAAGTATGGTAGACTTTTTTACAGTAACTTATGACATTAGGTGTCCCAAGTGGCTAAAATCATGGGAAAATACCATGGGAAATCCCATGGTTTTTTCAAAAACCACTAATGAGGTGTCCCTTTGAAATTATTAAAAAATTACCTCTCTTTTTCTATAAATACCCACTCATCCATTCGTTTTATTTCATTAAAAATCCCTCATCCTCTAATATCTAGTGTTTTAACTCTCTAGGAGTCCTCCCAATGTGTCCCTAATCCCCCCAAGGTCCCATCCTTCAATATCTAGGAGTTACTCTACAAGGTAAGGGAAACCTTTATTTTTCTTCTTTTAGTCAACACCTCTTTATGGTATTTATTTGATTGTCCATTATCATATGTTGGGGTTTGATTTTATGTGTTATTATTACTTTAATTTTGATTTCAATATGATTAGATACCCTTTTTTTCTCATCATTTAATTTTAGGAAAATTTTAAGCGACGTCGTTAGGCTACCGAATTTTCATAAGGGATCTCTCAAATTTTCTTTAATTATCAAGTTCATCTCTTTTCTTTTTATCTCATCACCTACTCTATAAAAATTACCATTCTAAAATCTAGTATAATATATATACTGTAATTATATCATGTTAATTTAAAAACTATCATCAATATCCTTTCTCGCCCCCCCCCCCCTTTTATTTTTATAAATGAAATCAACGTCCATGAGGTTCCAATTTATAACCTTTGTGGACGACGGAGTTTCGTTCTTCACTTTATTCTTAATTACTGGTAATGAAACCAATTTAATGGTTTAAAAAATCATAATATATTTATTTCATCTCATTAATTTTTTTTAATCATTACACACTCATAATATGGAATAATAATACAAAACGAGTTCATTGTATACAAAACTACCAAGCTAAATCCAAGCATTTATCAAAAACTTTTAACTAATGATTCATCCTCAACTATATAACCTATACTAATTATAAGATCATTTATATATATTTAATTTCACTGATAATATATATTAACAACTCTGGATATTTATCTACATTTCAAATGAACTTCCATTCATGAAAGCATGTAAACGAATCATGAAAACCAAGGAAGAAAATACTTCCAAAACAATAAAATTGAACCTCTTAAACCCATTAAAAGGGCCATGAATGAACCTAATAAGGTTATAATAAATCAATTACATGTATATGAGGTTCTTTAATTATTAATTAATGAGTCTAAATTTGATTATTCGGGTCATTAAAACAAATGAAGAACACACTCGAGCAAAAGTTAAGGGGTTTCTCATCTCACTTAAATTTCTGTGACATTTTCATTGTTCGCCACTTTTTTTCTTGTATGTGGTATATGTGCACTTACATTTGATATATAATAACATGATTCCATTTATATTAATGTTATTCAATGATTCATTTGATGGTTAATAAGTTTTTCTCATATGACTCGACCGATTACATTTTTGTAAGGGACTTTGTCTCAACTACCATTTTGTTGTGACTAACTTTGTATTTTTCACCTAATAATCCTTATTTGGTGTACCTAATACCCATTTGAGATAAATTTTCATTTGAAATTATTTTTCTATTAAATATCCATAATCTCATATCATGGATATGTGTATTGTCTAAACCGTATACCATTTTACAAACGGTGTATATTTGGAAAGTTATTTTAATTATGGAAATATTAATGAATATATATACTCTACTATATACAGATATTGGAAAGGAATATTTCTATTGTATTTAATCAATTTATAAGAAATGATTTGGACATCCAGTGGAAGTTGGGGCTCGCTATAGCCCCTCGATGAATCGGTAGGTCTCTTGAGACAAAATAGTTGGCGACAAACCCTTCGAGTTTGTTTCCAAAAATCAGACTGGTTTCGACCCATAGAACTAAACCATTTTTACAGTATTATGGTTTCATCTACCATATACATTACATAAAATTAATAAGCATTCTATTTATTCATTAACATTTATTATTATCCATGAGGTTTTCACTATGACAAAATCTATGGATGAAGTTTTCTTCTCAGTTTATTAATGGCCTGAGTTTTTCATTTTCACCATGCCATGTTGATTATTTACAATTCAGTTATTATTGATACATGATTCCACTCTTTGTAACCCTTACTGATCATTTGAGCTCACCCCTTTCATTGTCTACCCTCAACAGGTGATGAAGAGAAGATATTTTATTGAGTCCCTGTGGGTGAAGTTTTTAGTTTTGTTATGTATTGTATTTTGTAACCTTTTCCAATGTAATTTGAGTTACATCTATATATCTAGTTTTTTCAAGACTACTAAACTGATCGTTCCTTTGGGATTTTTATTCCTTCTAACCATGCTAATATAAAAAGTAATGCATCGACTCTGGTTTAGAGGTGTTGGGGTGTTATAAGCATAATGAGTTAATTAATTGGTATATCAAAAAGGAATTGATGGGAATTAAGTGTTATCACATGTTTTATTGATTTGATATATTTTTTTGATAATTTTATGCAATGTTTTTTCCTTGTTGAAAATTACGGATGTTGGGAGCCTTTTTTACGCTGTAGTTGTTGTATTATGATTACCCTTTTTGTGTTGTTGTGTGATCACACCATGAATAAAAATGATAAAGAATGTATATTTGGATAATAAAATGGTTTCCCTAGATAATGGTTTGTGTGATAATACTAATTATAAATAAGGATTGAGTGTGATAAAGCCCCTAAAAATTGTGGAAGCCATTTTCTGATATTATTGTGTATGCTCATTCTTTTTATTTTTTCCTGTGTGGTTTGGGATATTGTGAGGTGGTGGTAAAGACCATCTAGGTTGTGTAGTGCATGGGGTAGTTATGTGGTGGTTTGTTAGTTTGTTCGGAGTAGATTACTCAAGATGGGGGTGAATTGAGAATCTATAAAAATTTCTGTTAGAATTGGTTCTTAAAAGAAATATCCTCCAATTAAAATATAATAAAAGTCAGTTTGTAGTGAATTTATAAATGTCATGAATGTTCAATTAATTTCTCATAAGATTGATTAGTTCTCAGATTTACCAATCTAATGATTAGTCAAACTTTTGAAAATAATATACAGAATCAAAATAGATATAAAATTTCTAAAATAACTATAAAAGTTCAATTTAGTTGTATTTGAAATGAGATAAACACAAATTAGATTAAACTAAAGGGAAAATACACAGCGGATAAAAACAAGAGGTTCAGTCTCAAGTTGAGACTTAGTCCTCTCTACTTGGTGATCACCTACCACCAAGCAGTTTATATTAATAAACCATTTGATCCATACCTTGGATTGGGGTTCACAATAGCATACAAGGTTTTCCAGGTCACACTTGACCTCTACCATAGTTATTCGTGGGAAAATCAACAAATAGATCACACTTGATCTATTCCACTATTCTATGTGGGATACAAGAGTAAAAAGAGAGTGAGTTTGATTATATTGAGTATCCTCTAGTTATGCATAGGAGACAATGTGTGTGAAACAAACAGATGCACTCACTGCTTGAAAAAGTAAACTCAAGAAAACAATAGAGTTATAAATGAAGAATGTAGTTTTGAAATCTATGTGTCTTATGCAGTGAAGCTCTGAATTATATTGAAGTGGAGAAAATGATATTCAAGTCCCCTTATAGAAGATGGATTCAGAACATAGTATCACAACCTCTGTACACTAGCTTCTAGGTGTGAAAAGTTCATCTCTTCGGTGTTAGAATGTTCAGAGAAATTTACTATGTTCTTGCTTGTATTATTTAACTCCTTGTGTACTCTAGCTTCAAGTTCTTGGAATTATTAAGACATCTTTTCAAGTTTTTATATTTTCACTATTTTTCACATTCTCATGTTCTGTATCTCTCTTTTTTCAAGGTTTAGCGTGTAATCCTTTTATACTTCAAGGTCCAGTAGGCATGAAGATCTCCCCAGTGCATATACCACATACTGTCTACAGATAGTCCTTAAGAAAACATTAAATAATGTCAGAAACATTAATTTTTATAAATATTAACATTATAAATAAATTTGAATTAATAAATTTAATACAATATTTATGACTATCGGTGAGTCATAAGTATCGGTGACTCATTTTCATCGGTTTATCATCATTGGTATGTCATCATCGGTCTGTAAGCATCAATCTGTCAGCATCAGTTTTTCAGCATCGATGACTCCGAGTATTGGTGAGTTATTTCCATCGGTATTGGTGACTGAGTGTATTGGTGAGTCATTTGTGCTATAAGTCTATCAGCACTGGTGAGCTTTCATTAGTGACTCATGTGGTATAATGGTGTGTCGTCCATCGGTGAGTCGATCATCGTTGTGTCTTCCATTGGTGAGTCGATCATCGGTGTGTCATCCATCGATGATTCGATCATCGGTGTGTCCTCCATTGGTGAGCCGATCATCAATGTGTCATCCATCGGTGAGTTGATCATCAGTGTGTCGTCTATCACTGAGTCGATTTAAATTAATGGTGCTGAAGACTCTGAGAAACTTATAAAGTGTTTGTCTTACACAGATCACTACTAGATTAAGTGACATCCATAAATACATGTAAATATACACTTGTAAACATTTTTAATCATAAATATATTTTATTGACTTATTGAAATATATTGTTCAGTATGGAATAATTTATTTACAAAGATATAATAGAATCTATATATTGATATTATTTTTTATTCTGAAAACCACAATATCCTAGAGGGTCCAACAATCTCCCTCTTTTGATAATCACAAATTATGGACTAAATAGGATGTTAAGGAATAATAATTACATGACTTATCATACCTCACTGAATGTGATTGTTCAATATAACTAAGGCTTTCCCTTCTTTGTGTTTTTAAAACAAAACTCCCCCTCAGTTATTGGATCAGAGGAAATATATGTATATATATTATGTTGATCACATTCCATATGGACTATGAAAAAGTTTCTCCCCTTGAAATTAATAAGGTATTCCTATACCTTTCTCCCACTTTTGGGATTAGAAAAAAGGAAAAAAGGTAAAGATAAGTAGAATGAAGAAAGAGAAATAAAAAAAAAAGAAAATGAGAAACATAATGAAGACAAAAAAGGATTTCCAATGAGGTTCAAAAGAGTACAATCATAAAAATAAAGATACAATTACCTATCAAATAAAAAATCCACCACTAAGGGTTTGGATTATGAGGGGATTTTCCTTTATCTGAAGGATCAGGAGTAGGATCAGCAGGTGTTCGTTTGGCAATGGGAAGAGGTGGTTTGAGGACAACACCAAGAAAGGTAACACCTATTGGTACATTTTCTTCAATGATAGGTCTCCTTTCTAACAACACATGGCTCTAAGGTTTATCAGTAATGGCTGGTCAAATCTGGGAAAGGGCCTAAGAGACACTCATCTGATCAGGAGGCTGAGAGGTACAGCCAATGGAAGTAGCATGAGGAACCACAATTGATTCAGCTTGAACATGTAGATACAGCTTGAGGAGCTTGATGAAGTCATTAATTATTTCACCACTATATTGCATGGCCTTCTCAAAAACATCCTTATTCTCTAGGAATTTATTGAGGATAGGGGTAAAATCCTTCAATTGTGCCACTTGTTTCTTGAATGCTTCTGTTACTAGAGGAATTATAAGATTTTTGGCTAAAAACATGAAGTTATTGTTGGGATCATACTTGGTATAGATCTTGGTAAAATACTTATCCACTTTCTATCTAATCTCTTTCTAAGAATCAGAGGCTTCATTTGTACACTGCCTTATCATATTGTAAACAAGTATGTATTTCTATGTACATTTGTAAGAGTTTCTTTGTCTTAATAACCTTGAATAATCTTGAGTTCTTCTCTTATCACATCCTTGAGAGATTCCAAATTAGAAATAGCACCTCTCCCACCTCTAGAACTAGATGAACCAGTTATCATCTTTCCAAAATCTTCTTTCAATTTCTTCAAATATACACTCAATAGATGTTCCACTAAGTTTCTAAGAACTTCCATCACACCACTAAAAGTGGTCTTATAATCAGTGGTTAGAGAATTTAACTCATTTCTCATCTTCCTTACTTCTTCTCTCATCAAATTATTATGTCTAAAGATGGTTATGGTTATGGTAATGAGATTAGGATGAATATTTTGAATCACCATACATTCATTTTTTGTATCATTAGCATCCAAAATACTCACATAAGTATAGGCTTTACTTCTGTAACCAACTGAGGTCCTCACTGACGCATAGATATCACTTTTCAATTACCCTAAATCAGCCTTAGTGACATAGTCACTAGGCACTAGCTATGATACTGGCTCAACTGCTAGAGGTGCAACCAGTGAAATAGGTGAAATAGGTTCTTCTTCAGCTCAGGCTTGTGGAACAGAAGGAGGGGGAGGAGGAACCCTCTCCTCATCATAATCATAATCTATCCCAAAAAGAATGAGGCATGGATTTCTGTTCCACTCACCAATACATCTACAGTCTATGGGATCTAATGTGCCAATCATGATTCTTCTTCCCTGAGGCTTAGGTACAATCTCAGCTTCATCTTCTACTTCATCCTAGTCTCTGGCCAAAACAGTATTTCTACCCACTAGTACCAGTTGAACTTGAGGTTCTTCATGTACTCCAACCACTTCAACTTCTCCAGTAAATTCCTCCATCTAAGTAACATGATCCTCAGCCTCTTCCTCATGGACATAATACATAATTTCATTTAATTCCTGAATGATTTATTGATTTTCAACATCAATATGGTGAGGTCTATCCTCATTATCATCATCTCCATGATCAAAAGTTTCATGTTCAACAGGATCAGCACCACCCTATCCATCATCTCTATCACAAATTCCATGTACAAATTCCTCACTAGATCTATCAACTTCTTATTGACCCACATTCAAAGAATCACTGACATGCTCATAATTTCCCTCATCATCATCATCATACTCATCATCTGAATTACTTACATATCCTTCCACACCAGTGACCTCTATCTATTCCTCATCCTAATAACCTAACAAAGGTTCCCTTGAGGGTAAATCCAATGGTGGAATAGAAAGTCTATATGACATGTCTTTTGGGATTTCAGAAATATCAGGATCACTCCTTTCATCAATAATATATCCTTCTTCCCTTGGAAACTCGCACTCATATTCCTCATCTAAATAGACAGCTTCCTCTCCTAGTTTTAGGCCTAGATCAACTTAATCCTTTGGTCTGGTAGGACAGTCAATTGGATTATAATCTTTATACAATCTTTCCTCATCTACTACCCATAATTTCTTCCATGGGTTACAGAAAATCATCATTCTCTTGTAAATCTTTTTTTGAAGGAAGAAACCGTTGCAGGCACTAATAATTTCATATTCTTCTTCCACACATCCCAATTTCTTTAGAATGGAAGAGATCATCCTAGGATAGTACAAACATGTTTCTTTCTTGAATTTTTTTATCATATCATAAATTTGAACCATTATATACCTAAAAAGATTCACTTTTGTCCCATTTTTTAATTGGTAAATCAGGAATACATCTTGATACTTCATAGCTGAGAAATCTCCCTTCCTTGGGTAGATTTGATGTTGAATAAACTTAAAGAGTAACTTTGCCTCGCTATCAAATTCACTGGCAGTAGATCTCCTCGATTCTCCACTTCCATTCAGCTCCTTTAGAGCTGCTTCATATGAAAACAAATTAGAGGAAGTTGTAATGTTACCTTGATAATCTATATAGACACCTTCAGGAAGCATTTCCAAACATCCAACACATTCCTTAGATGAAGAATTTGTTTGTTTTCCCTTTACTAAAGATTTAATCCAAGCTTCTTCAGATTCATCTAGTAATATATTCAAGTTGAGATTAAACTCATGCACAAGATGGGTATAAAACAGTATTTCATTGTTCGAGAACCAACTTAGCCATTCTTGATATTCTAGGACCCTCAGCAACAGTGACCTGCTTGAGAAAATACATTCTTCAAAAACATCTTTCTCAGATATAACAAATCATCTTATCAAAAATACATTTTCATTACCATTGGACTCACCCTTCTAACTCTTAGCTTATAGAGATTCACTTGGATCATCTATCACGCACTTCTTCCTTTCCATTTCTAGGTTTCAGATTTGAAAGGAGATGAAAGGTTGAGGGTAGAGGGGTAGAGTGTCGAAGAGAAGAAGGTTCAAAGGCAGAGAGGAATGTGAATGGTTGATATGGATTGAATTTATTATATCATTTCAGGATTGTAAATTTTAAAGCACAAAGAATTTAAAAGTGGTAAAAAGAAAAAAATTGTGTCGTTTTACTTAAAACAGACAGAATTGCAAAAGGGTCCTTAAAGGCATCGATTTCATAGGATTGGTTTTACATTATCAGTTTCAAGTGATATATTTCACTGATTGGTTTCATTGATCAGTTTCACATATTAGTTTCGCATATCAGTTTCACTGATCGGTTTCACTAATCGGTTTCACATATCAGTTTCACTGATCGGTTTCACAGATCAGTTTCACTTATTGGTTTCACAGATAAAAATATATTTTCAAAGGCAACAGAGGTTTGACAGGAATTTAGATATTTATCATTCCTAGTACATGTATGATGTAGTTCATTCTCTCAGATTTAAAGGGTTTAGTGAAATTTTCAGAATGTTGATGATCAGTCCCGATGAACTAAAGGGTTATATCACCTTTTTGGTAATTATCTCTCAAAAAGTGATGTCTTAAATCAATATGTTTTGTTCTATAATGAGAAATTGGATTCTAAGAAATTTTAATGGAACTTGTGTTTTTATAGTTTATGGGGATGTTTCTGAACTAAAATCCATAGTCTAATAAGGTTTGTTTCATCCAAAACATTTGTGCTTAGAAACTACCAGCAGTAATGTACTCTTCTTCAGCAGTTGATAATTCAACTGAATTTTTCTTTTTACTACACCATGATATTAGAGACTTTCCCAAAAAGTGACATGTTCTAGAGGTACTCTTTCTATCTAACATACATCCACCAAAGTCATAATCTAAATAACTAACTAAATCAAAAGGTTTTCTTTTGGGATAAAACAATCCTAAATTAGTTGAATACTTGAGGTATTTGAAAACTCTTTTAACAAAATTTAAATGTGACCCCTTTGGGTTTGCTTGAAACCTTGAACACATACACACACTAAACATAATATCCATCCTACTAGTGATTAAGTACAGAAAACTCCCAATCATTCCTTTGTATGCAGTTTGATCAACAGATTTTCCATTTTCATCAAGATCTAGAATACATGTAGAAATCATAGGGGTTTCACTACTCTTAATGCTATAAAGGCCATATCTTTTCCAAATATTTTTAGTGTACTTATTTTGATTTAAAATAATACCCTCTTTATTTTGAAATATTTTAAATCTAAGAAAATATTTAAGTTTTCCCATCAAGATCATTTCAAAATCACTTTGCATTATTTTTGAAAAATCATTACATAAATATTATTTAGAAGATCCAAATATAATATCATCTACATATATTTGAGCTATTAACACTTCTTTTGAAAAAAAAATTATAAATAAAGTAGGATCTGCAATTCCTTTTGTAAAGCCTTTAGAAATAAGAAAATTATTTAACCTTTCATACCAAGTGCTTGGATTTTGTTTCAAACAGTATAAATCTTTAGATAATTTGAACACTTGATTTGGAAAATGTGGATTTGTAAAACCTAGGGGTTTTTCAACAAAAACATCCTCAATTATATAAACATTTAAGAATTCACTTTTGAAATCCATTTGATAAAGTTTAAAATCCAAGTGTGCTTCATAGGCAAGTAAGATTATAATGGCTTCAAGCCTAGCTACTAGTGAAAAGGTTTCTTCATAATCAATTACGTCATCCACTTTATTTCTAAACACCCATTTGTTTCCTATGGTCAATTTATCCTTTGTTCTATCTACAAGTTTCCAAACTTTGTTTCTTTCAAACTTGTTAAGTTCTTCTGGTATGTAAATTACCCAAAATTCATCATTGATTACTTCATTGATATTTCTAGGTTCAAGTTGTGACAATAATGCTTTATGTTCAACCTGATTTCTCAAGGAATCTCAATTTTGTTTTTCTCTATCTAAATCTCTAACAACAGCATCTAAGGGATCATTTTTAAGGGTCCTAGTTGGTCTCGTAAATGTAGGACTAGTTATTTCAGGTTATTCATTTTGATTTGGTTCATTATGGATAGGATTTGGAGAATTTCCATAACTGGGATTTTTCACAGATTCTTTCACATGATGATTTGAGGTTTTATCATTAATGTTCAGATTGGACATATCCTCTCCAATATTTTATAGTGAGTTATTAGGCTCATGTGGATCGGTTTCATCAAACATTACATGTACATATTCTTCCATACATTTGGTATTGTTATTAAAGACTCTATAGGATTTTCTTGATGTAGAATATCCGAGAAATATTCCTTCATAACTTTTAGGGGAAAATTTATCTAAATTTTCTTCAGTGTTCGAAATATAAACTTTACATCAAAACACATTATAATTACTTACTTTTGTTTTCCTGTTCTTCCAAAACTCATAAGGATTTTTCTTAAGGATGGGTCTGATTAAGACTCTATTTATTATGTAACAATCTATACTAATAGCTTCATCCCAGAAATAAATCAGTAGGTCATATTTATTAAGCATAGTTTAGGAAATTTCATGTAGGGTTATATTTATTCTTTCTACCACACCATTTTTTTAAGGTTTCCTATGGGAAGAGAAGTTATGATTATAGCCATTTTGTGAGAAAAAAGATTCAAAATATTGATTCCCAAACTCGCAGCCATGATCACTTCTTAAGGACTTAATCTTAAGTTCACTAAGATTTTCTACAGTCCTAACATACTTGGTAAAGTGAGAACACGCTTCACTCTTGTGATCTAAGAAAAAGGTCCAGGTATACCTAGAGAAATCATCTACAAGAACATAAACATAGTGCTTCCCATTGAGACTCGAAATTCTAGATGGTCCAAACAAATCCATGTGAACCAACTCAAGAGGTTGAGAAGTAGTCACTTCTTTCTTTGGTTAGAAGGAGATTTTATGTTTCTTTCATTTTTGATAAGTATTTCACACCTTATTTTATGGAAGCCCTAATTTGGGTAGATCTTTAACTAAACCTTTTCTTTTTAACTTCTTAAGAGAGTGTATGTTGCAATGTCCTAGTCTTTTGTGCCAAATCCAAGACTCTTTGTGAAAGGCATTTATACAAGAAACATTTTGTGAGGTTAGTGTGTCTAGATTTATAGTATATACATTATCATTTCTAAGAGCAGTAAATACTAATTTATTCTTGACATAAAAAACATGGCATGAATCATTTTTAAATTTTACATTAAATCCATCATCATAAAATTGAGATATGCTAAGTAGGTTATACTTTAATCCATCAATATAAATTACTTTAAAAATTGAAATATAGTTATGGTTACAATCTATCCTAGGCCGATGATTTTTCCTTTACAGTTATCAACAAATGTGACATGTCCCCCATCAGTCTTGATAATACTTTTAAAGATTGAATAGTCCAATTTCATATGTCTTGAAAACCCACTATCCAAGTACCACATATTTTTACAGGATCTCTTTAGGTAGTTTACATACAAAACAGTTCATCCAAGAAACAATTTTGGTACCCATATTTGTTTGGGTCCACATACATTAGTAATATGATCTTTAGGAACCCAAAATTGTCTTATGGGATTCATATATGCAGAATATAGAGTGTTTGAAAAATAAAATTTGTTTGGTCCTGAATAATTGGACGTAGTAAGAGAATTATTGGAACTGGAACTTGCAATAAAGTTCTGGTTTTTTGAAGAAAGAAGCATATTTTCCATATTTTGTTACAAAATGTGGTTTGGATAAATTTTGTTGACCTGTTTGATATATTATGCCATAAGTGTACTTAGGATCTATTTTTTACCCATAATTTGAGTAAGGTTATTTTTCCCATTGGTAAAATTTTCTAAGTACTTCTTCAATTTCTCATTATACATTTTGAACTCATTGTTTTCCTTGAGTAGTTTAGCATTTTTAACTTTTTTAGTTGTAAGTTCTGATTTAAAAGTCACAGTAAGAGCATGTTGTTTCTTCAAATAATTATACTTATCTTTTAACTCATTGTTTTTTTCTTCTAGCATGCAATATTCAAATAATTCATAATTTTTCATATTATCAGACTCACTTTCATTTTCAGAATAATAAGAATTATGTGCAAGATAGAATAAGATTACCTAAGTTGTGTTTGTCATAAAACACATATTATCCATTCCATCCTTCTCATTATGAGAAGAAGTAGATTCACTGGAGCTATCCTCAGAGGCACTCCATGTGTCCTTCATTGATTTATTATACTTTTTATCCTTATTTTCATACTTCTTCTTGTATTTCATCTTTGGACAGTCATCCTTAACATGTCCTTTCCTTTTACATTCATAGAAAATTATCTATTCTAATTTATCATTTCTCTTTCAATCCTTTTTCTAGTTTCCCTTGTTATCATACTTACTTTTGTAATTGGGATTTCTAAAAAATTATTTTTCTTATAAAGTTTCATGAATCTTCTAACCAACTAGGTCATTTCTTCATCACTATCTGAAACTGATTATTCACTACTGAAGCTTTCAACAGCAGTTTTAACTTTTTATTTTTCTTTAGTTTTAGAGGCAGTAATCTTGAAGGCTATAAACTTTCGTTCTGGTTCATCCTCTTCTTGATTTACCTTCAATTCATCTTCATACATCATTAATTTTCCAATAAATTCGTTCACTGTAATCTTATCAATGTCTCATGATTCACTTAATATATATAGATGTCCCTCTCCATATTTCTGGTAAGTATCGTAGAGTCCTCATAATATGCTCTTTGGTTGTAACTTCTCTTCCTAAGTAAATCATGGTATTCACAATTTCATTGAACCTGAGAAACATATGAGAAATATATTCATCAGGATTCATTCTTAAGTTTTCATATTTAATATTATAAGTATTTAATCTCATTTCTTTAACATTAGATGTTCCCTCATAATAAAAAAATAGAGTGTCCCAAATCTCATGTGCAGTTTTACAAGAAGGAATATAATTAAACTCTTCATATCAAGTGAATAGTACATAGCATTCATTTCTTTACAATTATTGTTATAGTAAATCTTGGTAGGTTCATCCCAAGTGTTTCTAGTAGTTTTAGGAATTTCATATTTACTATCAATAGCAGTCCAAATTTCAAATCCCATGCTTTCTAGATATATTTTCATTTTAAGCTTTCACTGAGCATAGTTAGTTCTATTAAATAAAGGTGTTCTATTGTTATCATACCCTTCTAATCTATTATCCATGATATACATTGTAAAATAATTTCAAACATATAAAAATTTAGAAAAAACAGAAATTTTAAGATCTTTGAGAAACAACTACAATCGCAGTTGAAAAAAATTGAAAACTAACAATACTTTTTAATCCCTCTGATACAAAATGTTGGTCGGATTAGATTTCTCAATATGGGGTGAATTGAGTATCTATAAAAAATTCTATTTTAATTTGTTATTAAAAGAAATATACCCCAATTATAATATAATCAAATTCAGTTTGTAGTGAATTTATAAATTTCCTGAATGTTTAATTAATTTCTCAGAAGATTGATTAGTTATCAGCTTTATCAATATAAAGATTAGTCAACTAATATACTAATTAAAAATATATATAAACACTTTCTAAACTAACTATCAAAGTTAAATTTAGTCATATTTGAAATTAAATAAACACAGATCAGATTAATCTAAAAGGAAAATACATAATGGATAAAAACAAAATTTTCATTATCAAGTTGAGACTTAGTCCTCTCTACTTGGTGATCAACTGCCACCAAGAATTTATATTAATAAAATATTTGATCCACATCCTGGATCGGGGTTCACAACAGTACACAAGTCTATTCAGGTAACACTTGATCTCTACCATAGTTATTCATGGTAAAAGAAACAAATAGATCACACATGATCTCTTCCACTATTCTACATGGGATACAAGAGTAAAAAGAGAGTGAGTGTGAGGATATTGAGTATCCCCCAGTTTTACACAAGAGACAGTGTGTGTGAAACAAACAGATGCACACAGTGCTTGAAAAATTAAACACAATACCACAATAGAGTTATAAATAAAGGATATATTTTAGATATCTCTATGTGTTATGAAGTGAATCTTTGGACTATATTGAAGTATAGAAAATGATATTCGAGTCCTCTTATGGAATATGGCTTCAGAACAGATTACCGCAGCCTCTATACTCTAGCTTCCAGATGTAAAATTTTTAGCTCTTTTATGTTAGAATGTTCAGAAAAATTCAGCATGTTCTTGTTTGTCTTATTGAACTCCTTGTGTACTCTATCTTCGATTTCTTGGAATTACAAACACATCTTTTTGAGTTCTTCTATTTTCACTATTTTTCATATTCTCTTGTTTTGTCTCTCTATTTTTTTCAAGGTTTAGCTTGTAATACTTTTATACTTCACGGTCCAACAGGCATGAAGATCTTTCCACATTCATGTACCTCATACTATCTATGGATATTTCTATAAATAACATTAAATAATGTTAGAAACATTAATTTGTCTAAATATGACCGTTAGAAATAAATTTGAATTAATAAATTTTAAATAGTATTTATGACTATCGGTGATTCATAAGTATCAGTGACTCATTTTCATCAGTCTTTCATCATCAATTTGCCATCATCAGTCTGTAACCATCAGTATTTCTGCATCGATCTATTAGCATCGGTGACTTCGATTATTGGTGAGTTATTTCCATCAGTATTGGTGACTCAGTGTATCGATGATCCATTTGTGCTATCGGTATGTCAACATCGGTGAGTTGTCATCGGTGACTCATGTTGTACTATCAGTATGTCGTCCATCGGTGAGTCAATCATCGGTGTGTCGTCCATCGGTGAGTCGACCATCCATGTGTTTTCCATCAGTTAGTCGATCATCGATGTGTCATCCATCGGTGTGTCGTCTATCAGTGAGTCGATCATCGGTGTGTCATCCATCAGTGAGTCAATTTGAACTAACGGTGTGAGGGACTCTGAGAAACTTATGAAGTGTATGTCTTACACAGAGCACTACTAGATTAAGTGACATCCATAAATACATGTAAATATACACTTGTAAACATATTGAAGCATAAATATAGTTTATTGACTTATTGAAATGTATTTTTCAGTATGGAATAACTGATTTACTTAGAGTTAATAGAATCTATATATTGACTTTATCTGTGATTATAAAAACCACTATATCTTATTGGGTCCAACAGGTTGGTATGGATGTGATGTGAGAAATGGTTGTGGTGTATTGGCTATTGTTGTGACATGTGGTGTTAGAATTTTTCGGTGGTTGTGTTGTGATATGTGGTTTAGATATATGATGTGAGATTTATGTGGTGAGATGGCTTGGGCGATGTGATGAGACGAAGATGTTGGATGCATGATTTTGTGGTGGTGGATGTGTGATTTGGGCTAGTTGTAGTGTGGCATGGCTAAGATAGTTTCCCAGTTATCCATGGGATAAACTGTGATGATAAAAGAAACAAAATAGGCTGGTGGATAAATTATATGGACATGAAATGGATGTGTGGTAATCGGATAACTGAATTTAATAAATAAACGAATAGTGTAATATGAAATGAAATGGATAATGAAAAATGTTTGTGAAACCTATAACTAAAAGTTTTAAATGATATGTGGTTTGTGTGGTGTATTCATGGTGTTGCATATAGTGGTGGAAACAATTGTTATGGTTGATGTGCGTTAAAGTGGTGGTGATGTGATGTGCGGCCCAAGTGTTTGTAAATGGGATGTGATGTGATGTGATGTGTGACCTAGGTGTCTATGGGAGGTATGTGATGTGATTTGATGTGCAGTTCATGTGTCTATATGTGGGATGTGATGTGTACCTCATGTATTTGTGGGTGGTATGTGATGTGATGTAATTTGATATGTGGCCCGGGTGGCCACAAGCCTGATGTGATGTGATGTGATGTGATGTGATGTGATGTGATGTGATGTGATGTGATGTGATGTGATGTGATGTGATTTTATGTGATTTTATGTGATGTGATGTGATGTAATGTGATTTGATTTGATGTGATGTGATGTGATGTTATGTGATTTGATGTGATGTGATGTGATGTGATGCAGTACATGTGGAAGGGATGAGAGTATAGGATGTTTGATGTTAGGGAGTGACAGTAGAAAATCAGTGGGGAAGCGGTAATGGGAACCTTAATTTGTTATAATCTCAATTTAATGTTATTATATTGGATTTTTTATTTGGTGAGTGATTCATAGTGAGGTTGGGTTTTGTTAGATGACCTGTATTTGTGCTTTTAGGTTCTGTTGTTTATTTATTGGTGAATTTGCATGTTCTTTTCACATGTGCGCTCAAGGAATTGGATATTTCCCTACTGAGTATACATGTTATGCTCACCCTATGTATATAAACTATTTTCAAGTTTCCATGAGGAATTTTGGGACTGATCTAGACATTACTCTCTTGGTTAAATCTAATTTTGAGTAATTTTCCCAGATTTTTCTTTATGGTATATCGTTGGATACTTTTATATGTGTTTGTTTTAATTTTTAATGAATTGTGATATAGTCTTAAGTTTACCTTTATATTTTATATTGGAGTTTTTTTGTAATTTTTTATCCTATATCTCAATCATGTTTTATTTATAGAAGGTTATACCTCACATACTATGAGATTTTTATACCCTTGGTGATAGTTTCCAACCTAGGACCCACTAGAGGTGGGAATCGAGGGGGAAATCATATCTATTTATTCATTGTAGTATATTTAGAGGGAGGGGTTCATGATAGAGTGGTATCAAAGGATTTTTTTTGAGATATATGATGGATTTTGGATTTAGGAATGATAAGATTTTCATGGGTTGGTCTGGAAACAATGACAGTTGACCTTAGTGCATAACATAGTCTAGAGAGACCAGCTATGACACAAGATTTAGGTGGCCCTATGATCTAGTGCATGGAATCTATGATTATTGAACAACCAAGTGAGGTGGACCTATTTTCATGGTAGAGACCTAATAGAATTACATTCCACGTAATCATTTGTGTTCATGTCTGAAACGGGTTGTTTTGAGAAAATAAAATGAATAAATTAAATAATCTTGATAAAATTTCACGTTGCAGATCTTATGATGTTATCTTTTCTTTTCAGGAATTTATATTGTTCATCGTATGTGAGTAACTTAGGTAGCTTAAGTTCATTAGGCTGATTTGGTTGATTGTTAGAGGTTTTACCAGAAAAAAGAGGATGAGGCATGGTTTTGAGATCTACATTCCTTTCAATGGCAGTGTTTGTGTAAATATGAAGGGAGTGTCTCTACTCTAAAGATATAGAACTTGATGTAGGATCTTGAGATCACTTTGGTTTGATCCGAACATGAGCTGGGTTTTTGTTTCTTCTGGAAGTTAGTCAGATGTGGGGAGCTACATATTAGTTGTAGACATTGTTTCTAGGTGACTAAAAGAACTAATATTTGTTGTGTCTAGACTTTCAGAGAGAGTTCTGGTTAGAGTTTCAATCATAGATAATTTGTATATCCAATAGGTAAGATATTATCTCTCTTAAGAAGGGGATAGTGAGTGTGTGGGAGCCTTATATTAGGTTCAAGGACATCCTACACCTTTCCCATGATGTTTTCTAGATAAGGAGTCTAAAGAGAGGTTTATGGGGGAGGCTTTATACCAAAAAATCATGTACGTGGTCCCATTTTTTATGCTCCAAATGTATCTAGAGGTACAGAAAAGAATACGGTTATAAAGTGGATGTTTTCTTGATATTTCATCCTTGCGAGAGTGGATATCAGGGAATTATGAGAAGCAGAGCTTCAGGTAGTGGTTCATGAGTGTTCAGGCAGTCAGGGTTCGATTCAGTGGGGAACCGGTCATAACAGTTTTTTATCATCCTTTAGGGATATATGTTTTCTGAGAACCTATCAGGGTTCTCCATATTCATTATATATCTGCAAAAGATATGGGAACTACTAGGCTCGATGACGGAGATCAGTTTCAGATGGTCAGTCAAGCCCCTTTTCAGCTGCAATATTTGGTTTTGATGTAGTATCAGTAATAGGGATTTCATATTATTGATTAGTAGCTGAGTGTAGGTGGAGTTGTTTAAGGTCATCCTCAATATGGTTCCCATCCACATGAACCTAGGTCTAAGTGTAGTCATAGAGGCTAGCATCAAAGAGGAAGAGTATATGGGTATGATTAGATGAATGTGTTAGAGGTATCAGCATCAAGAAAGTTGGGAGTTGTTCTAAGTATGATTAGTTTATCATCTACCTTTTTGTGTTCCTTGTTTTATTTAGGACTCTCACACTCTTTTGTTTCTCCTACTTTGGTCCATATGTTAAGACCGAGCATGGATAGGCTTCAAGTTCCCCTAGTGTTATGTACACCGGTTTGAGGTTGGTATTCTCTATTTGATGTGTTACAAGGATGTAAACTAATGATGGGGTAGCACCAATCAGTGGGGGCCTCTTTTTGTTACTGATATATCCATATTGTATTATCCTTAATATGTATTCGTTGTATTTTGTGCATGAAGTCATAAAATTCTTTCATATAATAGTTTTTTTATGATGTGGGGGGCTAGTGAGTGGCATTCATTGGTGATAAAGGTTATCCATTGGGTGGTAGGCATGTGGAGCATATTTTTTCACACTTGGAAGATCTATCAGTAGAATCTCAAGTTGGGGGTGTTTCCAAGTTAGTAGAGGAGTTCCTAGATGTTTTCTTAAAGGAGGTTATGACACTACCTCATTGATGCATTGTTGAGTTTGGTATAGAGTTTCATCTAGGTGTATCTCTGATTTTAATGGATTCTTATAAGATGGTGCCCATGGAGTTGTGTGAGTTGATGAAACAGGTGGATGATTTGATGTAGAGGGGTTTCATCCAACCTAGTGTGTCATTATTGGGTGCTCTAGTGTTGTTCACCAAGAAGGAGAATGGTAGTTTGAGGTTGTGTATAGACTTTCAGAGGTTGAATCAGGTGATGGTCAATAACCATTACCCTATTACAAGAATTTGTGATCTATTCTACCAGTTGAAAAGATATAGCTCAATCGATCTAGAAATCACCATTTGAGGGTTAAAGATAAGGATTTTTAGATGAATGCCTTCAGATGCAGGTATGGGAACTTCAATTTTTATTTATGTCGTTTGGTGTTACAAACACACCATTTGTGCTCATGGGACTTATTAAATCCATGTTTTGTGAGTTTCTAGACCATTTAATCATTGTATTAATCAAGTATATCTTGGTCTACTCAAAGTCCTATGAGGTGCGTGATGAACATTTCAGAGGTTTTTAGTTCCATTGACACCACCATCTTTATGGGAAGTTGTCCAAGTGTGAGTTATGGATTTTATGGGTACATTTCCTTGGAAATTTGGATTCTCTATAGGGTGTGATAGTGCTCCCATTGAAGGTATAGACAATTGTTTCATATGAAAAACCCTAGAATTTAGTAGAGGTTCACAGTTTCTTTGGTCTCACAAGATATTATTGGAGGTTCATGCCCGATTTCTTTCAAGTTTCATCCCTACTAACTATTGGAGTTTGTTCCCTAAAACCAACTTTTTTATACTTTATAATAAAAATGTATTCATTTTTTTGAATATTAATAAACTATTTATCACATCATGATTGTTATTTTTTGTTACATAGTATGTGGTAATGTCTCAATAGTAGCTTTCACACTAAAAGGTCATAGTAATTCTCCACTATGAGGAGAACCCGAATGTTCTATGACACTATTTTTTAATATATGTTCTATATACAGATGATATCATTTGAGTGACACAAATGATATAGGCTATCAGGGTTGGATACTCATAGGAAATTGATGAACCTTCTCATGGTGTACACCCTTGGTAATATTCAATAGGATATTATGAGAATGAGAACCACCAATAGGAAAACAACATTTATATGTTCCATTGGATTTCCTGTTTGTGGACTTGTGTATTGTTCCTTTGACTTTAAGATTATTATTAATAAGTATTATGAGTCACAAAATTAGACATATTGATGAAAATTATGATGAAGGATGTTTGTGGAAAGGTTGAATATGTTGGGTGTGTCATAAGTAATATTGCATTAATGAATAATGTGAGAAATGATTTTTACCTTATGTTCTTTAATAGAAGTAGATATCTCAATCCATTTGATGTAAATGATATATCTTAAATAAATACATGGACATGGTGTTATATAGGTAAGTTCAATTTTTTTAATTCAAATAGAGAGAGGTCGAGCACATAGGTTGATGGCACGAACATGCAACCTGCTTGATTTTAGATATCATGATAAAGGCATTATATTACATGGTAAGCATTCATATGAGGTGACATGTCGTTGTGGAATTAACTTATTTCTCTATGGGTTACTTGTCATGTTTCTAGGCACTAACCTTATACTTTAGTCTATCTCACCTAATGCGACTAAGAAAGAGGCATAGAGGGCCACACACTAAGTGTATCTAGAATCTCAGTTAAATAATATATTATTATTTATTATTTAATAGGTTGAATAAATATTATTCCTCTATATGTTTTAACAAATATTCATGTATTATTTATCACATATAAATATTTATTTGATATTTAGTAAATATAATAATTATTTATTTATTGGAAAATAATGCAGTGATATTTATTTAATAAATAAATAGACATTATTCAAGGTCTGAAAAATATTGTGGAGGAATGGAAGAATGAGTTTAATGTTCTGTGAGAAATAATAATATTGAATATTATTTTTTAAAATAATATTTAATTATAATTCGCATGTTAATCACATGTCTAAAAATAATAATATTAGTATTATTATGTTACATGGGGAATTTCTAGGATTAAATAAATAATTAAGGGAACTTGTGAAATTATTTTATTTTAACCTTAATAATATAAGTACCCATTTATTTTATTTTCTCATAATCCAATTCATTTGTCTTAATTGTGCATAATGGATTTGGAGAATCCTCTCAATCCTAGAGAGCTCCCTTCTCTAAGAACACTCCCAATAATGGAGAGCAATACCCTCCACCGGATCAAGGAGAACGCTTTGGAAGCTGTTCTTGAAGCGATCAAAGGCAAATGATGCAAGTGCAAGGATCTTCCATGTTAGCACCTATAGATTCCTTCAGCAATTTTTAGAGATTCTAAGAATGCATATGGATCACCTATAGAAGAAATCTACACTTGGTTTCTACAATGCAATGATAGTGGACCAAGATATTCCATCTGATTAATCAAATAAGAAATAATTCAAAAAAGGTAATTATTTATTTAATTAAATTAATTATAAATAATATGTGATGATCCTCTTTATGATTTTCATCACAATTCTTCATTTTTTATTTCTTGGACTCAATTTTGTGGATCGTGGTTTTCATCGTCGTATATATCTCATATTCATCATCGATTATGGAAAAAAAATAGAATTTGGGTACCACACATAACATTCTTCCATTGCGCCCGGAACCCACAAGTGGTATCAGAGGGGTCACATAATTATTTATAATTATTTAAGATCATTGTTGATTTACACATTTTAATTTATTTTTTTCAATTCAATTTTAATCATCCTTTTAATCCAAATTGATAGATCTATTTCTTACTCCTTAATTTCTTGTAAATATAATTGAGATGTTTAATTTTATGATTAAAATAAAATTGACGAAATCATCTAGAGGTGCCAAGGTTTCCGGACAGAAAACACTATATTGCATGCTGTGTAAACAGAGTTGCACATCATGTAATCATGTTCAATTCATATGAATTTATTTGGAAATCAATTAAATATTGTGCATTGATTTTTTAATTAATTACAAACTTAATGAACCACATGTTGACCAGAATTTAATGGTGCACGGTTATCTAGACTACATTTCATATAGCCCACGTACACAGTGTGTATCCCTTTGAATCACAAATAGGTCATGTATTCCATACACAACCTACCTTATTAGTGACCATGTAACTCAGAGTTCACATGGCATGTGGCCCATTGGAAACACCGTGTACTCCAAATTTTCTGAGGCATAAATTACACACCGAGTCCCTAGGCATGTATCTCAGATAGACGGTGATAGGTGTACACATCGTGTAGATCAGATCTACTCACTGTGTACTTTACCAAGTTACACCAATTTAAAATTTATTTATATTACTATGTAAACCTTGATACGTGTACTTACATGTGTTCATAAAGATAGGACACACCATGTGATAGGTTTTAATATACATAAATATTTAAATCTTTAATTAATATCTATGTAATGTTCATATTTGTGTATCATATATTAGTTGTATTACAAGTTGTTACTCTATATGAATTGAAGCATAACATGTGACCAAAAAAACTTGTAATTTCTGTAATCATTCATGATGTACACATTGTGAAAGTATGTGATAATTGTTGTATTCCTTATTTCATAAGAGTAAAATAATATATGAATATAATACATGTTGATTAGATTAGGATAAGTATTCACCATATTGCATCCAAGGTATATTTATGTGCATGGTTAATTTTAAATGAATTTATTTAATTTTTTAAAATTATAATGAATGATAATCTCAAGAAAATTTGGGTGAGAATTAATATAAAATGTAATTATTAAGTAAAGATAATAATTAATCGATTCGAACACAATTAATCTTAAATAAGAACAATTAAGAATTGAGTGATAGTTTTAGTACCCCTAGTTTCTGGTATGTAACCCTTACTCGATTCTTTTCATTGTTTTAAAGTTAAGGGTTTTGAATGGGAGGGTTGGGAGAACTTGGAATGATGTTTTGAGGCAAAGGGGAAATCGCACGGGAGGCACACGGTTTGTCTAAACCATGCAGCCAAACCGTGCGCAGTGGGTCTTAGAGGTAGTGGCTTCCGCAGGGTCGATGCATAGTTTGTCTAACTATGCAATCAAACCTTTCAAGAAGGGTGGACAAGGCAGTATCTAACGCACAGTTAGCACACGGTTTGTCAAACCGTGTGAACTAACCGTGCGACCACTTAAATGAGATCCTATAATTGTGGATCTCACACGTTTTCACCTCTAAATGACTCGTTTAAGCTCCTAAGTAGCCCTAACTCGGGATTTTGGTTCTCCCAAGGTCAAGGAAGGTTCTCCCATATTTCCAGAGGTGGTCCGAAGACTTATCTTGGTGAATCAAAGTCGTATTCTTGAGGTATGTGATCGTTCTTGTTTGATTTCTCAGATCTACTTCTCCTCTTCTCTCGGTTTCTTAGATCTACACCCGTTATGGGTAGATCTAAGTGTGTTGATGCCAAACATGATGATATTTGGTCTTGGTTATGTTAGGAGAAGAGATATAAGGAGGATCCTTGGTGATTTGGCCAGGTTTTCTTGTGCGTTCTTTGTTTTTTAGGTTTTTCGTCAAAACCTTTGAGGTAGGTGGCTTCACTCTCGATTCCTCTTTCTTAGAACTTGAAGGCTTATTTTTAATTTGTTTTCCTTGATTGAAATGGTTTGTTTATCTGTTGTGAAATAATGGTTGAAACCCCTTTTTAGTAACGTGTGATGAAAATTGTGTGTTTTTGGAAAGTGGTTGTTGAAGTAAATTTAAAATGGTGATTTTAAATTGGCTATGGTTTTTCTACTTGAATGAAATGGTTTTAAATAAAAGGGTGAAGCGTTATTGAAAGGTTTTGAACACATTTGGTTTTGGGCATGGATTTCATGGGTTTTGGTGTGTGTTCATATGCATTGGGATGAATAAGGGCGAGAAGTACCCCCATAAAAAGGTTGGGATGGATAAGGGCGAGAAGTCCCCCCATCAATAGGTTGGGATGGAAAATGTTGTGAAGTACCCCCGTCAAGGTTGTCCACTAAGTGATAGCTTAGTGGAAGGATAACTGACCACTTGAGAGTATAGGGAGTTCTAGGTTTCATGCATGGTTGGATTTTTGGATTGGTGAAATGGAACGAATGTGCCAGATGGAAATTTGAATGGAATTGGGAACATTGATTGATTGTTTTTCTTGAGAAATATGGGTTTTGTTGGAAAATGGTTTTGACATGTAACTTTTTATATTTGTGAACTTTTTTGGAATTTTTTTATATAAATTGTTTTATATAAATGTGCTAACATGTTTTATCTTAGAGGCATGGGTTGAGAAGTCATCGGGGAAAACCTACTGAGTTTAATTACTCAATCCCTGCTTTGGTGCGTTGGTGCGTTTGCAGATGTCATGTACCGGGACGTTGGAAAAGGTAAAGTGTCACATGTTTATATCACTGCTTTGTGATACTTGGGCTGGTTCATGATGTTGGATCTTGGAGCTTGTGGAGCATGGAGTTGGGTTGTTTTCTTGTAGTCTTTGAGTTGTCTTTTCGTTATTTACTCTGATATTTGATTATTGGTTTCTGCTTTGGTACTCTTTGTTGGTTTATGATAAAATAAATGGTTGAGCTGTATTAGCTTTTATCATGCATCATTTAGTTGTTGGTTTGGTAATGGTTTCTGGTTATATGGATGTTCAAAAAGGTTAAATCGTCCCCCACTTGTTTGAAACCCTTCAGCATTTATTGCCAGCCTTTGACGCCTGTGGATGTCACTTAAGGTCTAATAATGACTCGATGTACTCTCAAGGCAATGATAATTGGTGGGTCATTATAAATGGTATCAGCTTGTTCAGTCCTTTCCTAACAAGTGGTCATCGATGTTCTCGGTCATGGAGTTGAAATTCCTTTTCGTCTATTCCTTGGGCTCCAATCTTAGCCAGGAGTAGGATTGTCAGAACTTGAAATGTATAGCATAAAAGGACGTAGCTAACCCATTTATGTTGAACATCAAGTTACCAATGAGTTGGGTACATAAGTGTTTTGGAGACACTTATAGGATAACAAAACTCATTGTCATGGGTTTAGCCAATGAGATGAGAATGACATGCATTAGAGGAATGACTTCCCACTAGGATGTCATATCTCATTGAGAATAATGATTTATGATTTTGGGCAAGGTGAAATTTTTTGAAAAATGCAGAAATTGATTTTCAAATGAAAGATTTTGAAAAGTGGATATTTGGTATATTTTGAAAATGGGTGGATTTTCAAAAAGTATGTGGGATGTTTTCAAAAATGGTTGAACATTTGGAAAATCTTGATGGATGGAAAACAATGATGTAATTGTTTATGTTATAGAAATTGAAATTCTAAGCCTTTAGTTTCTAGGAAGTGAGACTAACGACGTGTGTTGTTTGTATAGAAAATGGCACCCGTTAGGCATCGTAGAAACCAACCTGAAGAAGCTGTGAAGAATTTGGTTGCACCTGAACCATGTGTGAACCAAGATCTGGTTAAGAGTATCATTCAAGCATTCCAGGATATGGACACAGGGAATTTTAGGGATGAGTCAAGGCATGTAGACCATTCCGTCCAGTTCCAGAAGTAGAATCCACCCATCTTCCGGGGTGATTCGGAACCATAAAGAGTGGAGGTGTGGCTGAGTAGGATGAATCGTGTCTTAGATTTCATCGGCACACCATCAGAACTAAAAGTAAAGTTGGTGATGTATATTATGGAGGATCTTACACGACAGTGGTGGGAGCTAGTGGTGCAGGATAAGGTGGATCAAGGCCTGGGCTGGGAGGAATTTGAGGAGTTGTTTAATAAACAATTCTACCCTCACATGTTCAAGATCCAGTGGAAGATGGACTTTTTCAGCCTGAAGCAGAAGAATATATCTATCATGGAATATGAGGCTAAATTCTTGAATTTAGTGTGCTCTGCACTGGAAGTTGCTGCAAGTGCATCGCTGAAGGCACGCATCTTTGAATCGAGGTTGCGATATGAGATTCGCTTGAAGATAGTTGTTCTCTGTATTACAGATTATACGGAAATGGTAAACAGAGAAACAGTAGCTGAAAGAGACATCTTGGGAGTTATGGGAGGAGGAAGTATGATGATACCCACGGGAACGGGTGGGTACTCTAATGCTGGGAACAAGTGGAAGAGGGACACCTACTTCCAAGGTGGGAGTGCGAATCAGAATCAGATGGTTGGATCGGTGATTCTTCCTCCATGACCCATGATGAAAGATGAGTGTCTTCAATGTGGCTCGACTGATCCAATAAAGTGAGATTGTATGGCGCAACCTATAAAATGCCATAATTGCAATTAGATGGGGTATCTACAGCGCTATTGTAGAAATACTCTGAGGTCGGGTGCATGTGACACTTCACAGGCGTCATAAGCATCGTATGCTTCGATAGGACGAGGACAGCAGAGTCAATCTCATCAGTATAACAGAGCTAGCCATGGTGATTCTCAAAATACCATGAATCCTCAACTAGGGAAATCTCAACAAGGCAACAAGGAGAATAGTGCAGTGACGAAGTAATTGTATGGAGCTGAGCAGATGATTGTTGATGATCATGCTGGACCATCAATAGTAAGAGGTACGATTCTTTTAAATTCTACCTTTTTGCAAGTGTTGTTTGATACTGGTGCATCACATTCCTTCATTTCTTCTCGTGTTGTTGAATTTTTATGTTTAAAACGGGAAATGATGTCTTTTGTCTTGAAACTGCAAAATCCTCTTGGTGAAAGGGAATTTCAAGCCTTCGTCTGTCAAGAATGTGCTATAACTGTTGATGGAGCTGAGATGAAATGAGACTTATCCATGTTGGAAATGGATGTATATGATGTAATCCTAGGTATGGATTGTTTGACAAGGTTTAAGGCTCACATCTACTGTCATAGGAGAACAGTTAGTTTCATGACTTAGGACCGCATCTACAATCTCTTTAGAGAAGAAATGATAGTAAAGAAATGCGCCAAGACCTTGTTGGCACCAATGGTGGGAACGATCTCTCACCAATTGGTAGTGTTGACTTTGGCATCAATGGAAGAGATTGAGGAAAATAGTTTTCCAGCTGTGGTGGATCAATTTCCAGATTTCTTTCCCAAGAACTTCTTAGGGTTACCACCTGTAAGAGAAGTGGAGTTTTCGATTTATCTCCTTCCGGGGACTAGTCCTATATCACTTCCATCTTATAGGATGGAACCAATAGAGTTATGGGAATTGAAAGTGTAGTTAGAGGAGATGTAAAGAAAGGGTTTCATCCGAACAAGCATGTCTCCATGGGCAGCACCAGTTTTGTTTGTAAATAAAGCAGATGGATATTTGAGACGATGTTTAGATTATCGTAAACTTAACCAAGTTACGATAAAGAATAGATATCCACTTCCACACATTGATGAACTATTTGATCAATTGAGGGGAGCTCAGTGGTTCTCCATGATCATCTTGCGACCAGGATATCATCAGTTGCGATTTCAAAAGGAGGATATCCCAAAGACAGCCTTCAGAAGCAGATATGGCCACTACGAATATGTAGTCATGCCTTTTGGTATTACAAATGGACCAGCAGTCTTTATGACATTGATGAATCGGGTATTTCAGTGATATCTAGATTCTTTTGTTGTGGTGTTTGTGGAAAACATATTGGTGTATTCAAGAACAAGATCTGAGCATGAGCAACACTTGACGATAGTGTTGGAAATCTTGAGAGACCATCAGTTGTATGAAAAATTATCAAAGTGCGATTTTTGGATACAAGAGGTACGCTTTCTAGGGAATATTGTTTCAGAGAAAGGTGTTTCAGTGGATCCAGAAAATATAGAAGCTGTTATTTCTTGGAAACCACTGAAGAATGTCTTTAAAATATGAAGTTTTCTTGGTCTAGATGGTTATTACTGATGCTTTTTCCATGACTTATCATGACTAGATTCACCTATGACAGCATTGACAAAGAAGAACAGTGCATTTCAATAGACTGAAGAATGTCAGAGATATTTTCAAGAGTTTAAAGTTCACCTTACATTAGCACCCATATTGATTTTTTCGGAATCAGTACAGGGGTATGTGGTGTATTGTAATGCTTCGAGAATAGGGTTGGGTTGTGTTCTCATGCAAGGAGACCATGTGGTTGCTTATGTCTTAAGACAGTTGAGGGTACATGAGAAAAATTACCCAACAAATGATTTGGAGTTGGCTGCAGTCGTCCATTCTCTGAAAACATGGATACAGTATCTCTTCGGTGAGATATTTATTGTGTTTATAGATCACAAAAGCTTGAAACACATTTTCTCACAGTGATATTTGAATCTGAGGCAGAGGATATGGATGGATTATCTTCAAATTTTTGACTTCGACTTGATGTATACAATGGGTAAGGGAAATTTGGTGGATGATGCATTAAGCAAGAAGTCGTATACTCAGTTGGTGAAAGAAGCTTCAGATGAGTGGAAGTTGATCTCGGTCCTAGCCGATATGCGTATGGAATGTGAATACCGAACCGATGTTGCATTTTTCTTTCTAGTTGCACTTGTTCTTGATTTGGTGGAGATATTAAAGGAGGAACATACATTTGATGTAGACTGTGTTGCAATGAGTTCAAAACTCAATGGTGGGGAGACCATTGAGGGATGGAAGCTAGATGGGAGTTCAGTTTTGCGGTATCGAGATCAGATGGTAGTACCTTTAGCTGCTCAGGAACAACATCTTCATGCTTACCACCATTCAAGATAGGTTGTACATCCTGGTACACAGAAGATGTATAAGGCGTTGAAGGTGCAGTTTTGGTGGAGCGGCATGAAACAGAAGGTAGCTGAATTTGTTTTAAAGTGTTTAACTTGTGAGCAAGTTAAAGCATAACATCAGTGTCCAGCTGGTATGTTACAATATTTACCAATCCCAGTGTGGAAATGGGATCATATAGAAATGGATTTTGTTACAGGTCTTCCAAGAATGGTCCGAAAACACGATGCCATTTGGGTGATAGTGGATCGTCTGACCAAGTCGGACCATTTCATCCCAATTCGTGAAACTCATATAGTGGAAGATCTTTCAAAAGTATATATCCGAGAAGTGGTAAAGAGGAATGGGGAACCAGTTTCTATCATCTCAGATACAGATCTGAGGTTCACATCTCGTTTCGGGAAATCATTACAGCAAGCCCTTGGGACTCAGTTGACGATGAGCATAGCGTATCATCCTCAGATGGATGGGAAATCCGAGCGGACGATACAAACATTGGAAGACATGTTGCGATCTTGTGTAATGGATTTTGGTGGCTCTTGGGAAGATCATGTGCCTTTAGTGGATTTATCATATAATAAGAGTTATCAGGCCTCGATACACATGGCTCCGTTTGAAGCATTGTATGGGCATCCTTGTCATTCTCCACTTTGTTGGGTGGAAACAGGTGAGACTTCACTAGATGGGCCGAGCCTTGTCCAAGAAACAATGGAGAAGATCCAGTTGATTAGAAAGAGGATGGAGATGGCTCAAAGTCATCATAAATCTTATGTGGATCATCTCTGAAGACCATTGTTGTTTGTGGTGAGTGATCATGTCTTTATGAGAATCTCTCCAAGGCTTGGACAACGTCATTTTGGGAAGCATGGAAAATCATATCCTCGATATATAGGCCCTTTTGAGATACTAGAATGGGTTGGTGTGGTGGCATATCAGTTGTCATTACCACCACGGTTCAGTGTAGTACATAATGTGTTCCATGTATCTCAGTTGAAGAAGTATCAGCCCGATCCTGACCATGTGATCAGATGTGATCACGTTAACCTAGAGTCGTATGCTTAGTTGATACATATCCCAGCATGGATAGTGGATAGGCAAGAGAAAGTCTTGAATGAAAAAATCATCGGTCTAGTGTGGGTTTTATGGCAGCATGGTCAGATTCAGGAAGAGAATTTGGAATGCGAGAAAGAAATGAAAGAGTAGTGTCCAGAACTCTTTCAGGAAAGCGATGGTTTTCTACTTTCCGGAGACGGAAAGGCCAATGATGGGGAGAATGTAGTACCCCCAGTTTCAGGTATGTAACCCTTACTTGATGCTTTTCATGGTTTCAAAATTAAAGGTGTTGAATGGGAGGGTCAGGAGAACTTGGAATGATGTTTTGAGGCAAATGGGAAGTCGCACGGGAGGCACACGATTTTTCTAAACCGTGCGGCCAAACCGTGCGCAGTGGGTCTTGGAGGAAGTGGCTTCCACACAGTCGGAGCAAGATTTGTCTAACTGTGAATCCAAACTGTATGAGAAGGGTGGCCAAGGTAGTAGCTAACGCACAATTAGCACACGGTTTGTTAAACCGTTCAAACTAACTGTGCAGCCACTTAAATGAGATCCTATAATTGTGGATCTCACGCGTTTTCACCTCTAAATGCCTCGTTTAAGCTCATAAGCGGCCCTGACTTGGGATTTGGGTTCTCCCAAGGTCAAGGAAGGTTCTCTAATCTTTCTAGAGGTAATCCAAAAGCTTCTCTTGGTGAATCGAAGACGAATTCTTGAGGTATGTTATCGTTCTTGTTTGATTTCTCATATCTACTTAGATCTACTTCTCCTCTTCTCTCGGTTTCTTAGATCTATGCCCGTTATGGGTAGATCTAAGTGTGTGGATGCCAAACATGATGATATTTTGTCTTGGTTGTGTTAGGAGAAGATATCTAAGGAGGATCCTTGGTGATTCGGCCGGGTTTTCTTGAGCGTTCTCCGTTTGTTAGAGTTTTCGTCAAAACCTTCGAGGTAGGTGGCTTCACTCTCAATTCCTCATTCTTAGAACTTGAAGGATTAGTTTCAATTTGTTTTCCTTTATTGAAATGGTTTGTTTATCTGATGTGAAATAATGGTTGAAACCCATTCTTAGTAATGGTTGATGAAAATTGTGTGTTTTTGGAAAGTGGTTGTTGAAGTAAATTTAAAATGGTGGTTTAAAATTGGCTATGGTTTTTTTGCTTAAATGAAATGATTTTCAATAAAAGGGTGATGCATTATTGAAAGGTTTTGAACACACTTGGTTTTGGGCATGGATTGCATGGGTTGTGGTGTGTGTTAATATGCATTGGGATGGATAAGGGTGATAAGTACCCCCATCAAAAGGTTGGGATGGATAAGGGCGAGAAGTCCTCCCATCAATAGGTTGGGCTGGATAAGGTCATGAAGTACCCCCGTCAAGGTAGTCCACTATGTGACGGCTTAGTGTAAGTATAACTCACCACTCGCAAGTATAGGGAGGTCCAGGTTGCATGCATGGTTGGATGTGTGGATTGGTGAAATGGAACAAATGTGCCAGATGGAAATGTGAATGGAATTGGGAACTTTGCTTGATTGATTTTCTTGAGAAAGATGGGTTTTGTTGGAAAATGGTTTTGACATGGAACTTGTTATATTGTGAACTATTTTTTGAATTTTTTTATATAAATTTTTTTATATAAATGTTCTAACATGTTTTATCCTAGAGGCATGGGTTGGGAAGTAATTGGGTAAAACCTACTGAGTTTAATTACTCACCCCCTGCTTTGGCACGTTGGTGCTTTTGCAGGTCTCATGTACTGGGACATTGTAAAAGGTAAAGTTTCACATGTTTAGAGCGTTGCTTCATGATACTTGGGCTGGTTCATGATGTTGGATCTTGGAGCTTGTGGAGCATAGATTTGGGTTGTTGTCTTGTAGTCTTTGAGTTGTCTTTCCATTGTTTACTCTAATGTTTGAGTGTTGGTTTCCACTGTGGTTATCTTGGTTGGTTTATGATAAAATAAATGGTTGAGTTTTCTTAGCTTTTATCATGCATAATTTAGTTATTGGTTTGGTTACGGTTGCTGGTTCTATGGATGTTCAGAAAGGGTAAATCGTCCCCCACTTGTTTGAAACCCTTTGGCATTTATTGCCAACCTTTGGAACCTTGGGGATGTCTCTTAAGGCCTAGTAATGACTCGTTTTACTCTCAAGCCAATGAGAATTGGCGGGTCATTACAATAGTTTTATTAAATACACAATTCATTGCATGCATGTGGATGATCATGAGCTAGACCAGACCTTTTGCATGTGATTGGTTTCATTTAATATATTATTCAATTAAATTATTGGTCTATGTACCTTCTCTCATTTCATTATGTAGGGCCTATGTACCTATGGTTTCTTTTATATAAACCCATTTTTTCCTCACATGTGTGTGAGTAAAAGGCATATGTAATGGATGGAGCTCCCAATCTAGTGGAGGTAGTTCAAGTTCATATCCAAAGAAAAACTAATCCAAGGAGATACATAGGTGGATAGGTGGAAAGCTGTAACGTGGACCTTGATCGGTTCATGGTGCTTTTCTCCTAGGTCATCGGTTAGTTTATCAACCGATAGATAAACTAAACATTAGTTATAGCTCATTATCATAACAATTTATTTTATTTTATTTTAGTTTCATAGATATTTCATTATGGATGACATGTCATGGTCACATAATTAATGAATTTATGAGAATGAAAGATATAAATAAAATAAACCATCTTATGCGTAAATATTATCTAAGACATGGTTAATCACTTAAGTAATCCCACTTAATATTAAAAAGCATGTGATAATGATAATAATTGAATATTTATGCATAAAATGATAAAATCCCTCAATAAAATATTAAGTTAGTATAGTCTTCCATTACTTCAGTTAGAATTTAACCATAGTTCAGAGTTCTTGACTAGCCAAAGTTGTGGTGCTTTCAATTATCAGAGAATTCTAACTTGATATTTTGGATTGAATTAACTTAGTTGAAATCAAGGGTTAACTACCAAAGTAGGACTTGGTATAACTAAGAGGAAAAGGTTGAAAAAAATACAATTAAGGATTTTAGGATTGGGGAGTCCACTTAGCATATCAAGGAACTGTGAGTTAATGTATATGCCATTTATAATTCCTAACTACAACCATTCGAGTTATTTGACCAACCAAATTTTGGGTAATGAGAAGGGGAATATGGATCCTTGCCACTAGAATATTCATGCAACATGATATTATAAATCCAATGGTGATGGATATTGGGTTTTGATAAAATTATGGGAGACTAATAAATATAATATTTATTTATTTGTCTAAATTTTGTTAGATAAATTACTAAAATTCAGATTATCTTATTTTGTAGAAAAAAAATAAAATGTCATCAAACATATCATTGTGATCTATACTTAGAAGGAAAACCTTCCCACCATACAAATTTACAAGAGTGGAAAAGGTTCATATATGTCATCCTTTTCCGTGAAAGGAAGTGGTATGTGCTAGAAGAACCTTTACCAATTACACCTCGCAATGAGGCAAGTGATGAAGAGATATCTCTCTATGAAAAACATCTGAATGATGCTACAGATGTTCAATACTTCAATCTATTATCTATGTCCAATGAGACTTTGAGGCAACCTGAGGATATGGATGCCTATAGAATGATTTATCACCTTCAGGATCTCTATAATGATAAGGAAAGACAAGAGAGGTATGAGATCTCTAATTCTTTTTTCACAACTAATCTTGGAGATTCTGTGCCATCTGGACCACATGTAGTTAAAATTATCAGCTACATTGAACACCTGAACATATAATGGATTAAATTATTATATGAGTTACATAAAGATCTCATACTTTCATCACTTCCCAAGACCTTCTCCATATTTATTGTGAATTATAATATGATCCATAATGAGAAGAGTATTTTAGAACTTCTAGACTTGATTCTCTAAGTGGATAAGAACATGGGGCATGATAAATCCATGGTCCTTATGGTGAACAAGCAAAGTAAGAATAAGGAAAATGGGTCCAAGGCCTATAAATAGTCTAAATCTCTCTAGAACCATCTTTCCAAGAAGGGGAAGATCCAAAGTCAAGGCAAGGAAAAGGTGGTAGTATGTTTTTCATGTGGCAAACCAGGTCACTGGAAGAGGAACTTCACCCAAAATCAGGGGGAAGATAAAGGTTCATATGTTATCAATTGAAATATTTCCATTTTTAAAAATTGGGTATTAGATACAAATTTTGGTGCTCACATCTGTATCTAACTATAGGAACCAAGTAGATTTTTGAAGATTTCCAAAGGAGATGTGGATCTGTGAGATACCAATGTTGTGAGGTCAGATTCTCTAGCTATTGGTGACTACCAACTTTCATTTCCAATATTAATGTATTTTTTTAAGAGGTTTTCATTGTGTACCTACAATTACGAAGACCATAATTTTTGTGTCATGTTTAGATATATATGGTTTTATTTTCAAATTTAGAAATAAAATATGTTTCTTTTATAAGGAAAACAAATGTTATGGTATGGATCATTTAAATAAAGATCTTTATGTGTTAAATTATGAAAACCAAGTATTGGAAATTGATAACGAATCATGTTCACATGACTCATATAACACCCATCCATGGCATCTCCATCTTGGTCATGTAAATGAGAATATTTTCACAAATCTCTGTCAAGATATTTATTTAGACTCTTATAAGATAAAACCACTTGATATATGAAAAAAAATTATAAGGAAAAAATAACGAAAACACCATTAGATGGATAGGGGGAAAGGTCCATAGAGCTTCTAGGACCGGTACACACCGATGTGTATGGACCATTTTCAGTAAAATCTATAGGTGGATATTCTTACTTCATAAATTTTAGTGATGAGTTGAGTATATATGGATATTTATACTTGATGTGGTATAAGTGTGAGTCCTTTGATAAATTCAAGGAATTCAAGAATGAATTAGAGAATTAGTTTGGTAAAAAAGATAAAGAGGCTTCGACCAGATCGAGGTGGTGAATATCTTAACCAAGAGTTTATCGAGTTTATATAGGATTTTGGGATTCTATCTCGACTCACTCCACCTTATACACCATAGTGGAATATTATTACTAAAATGGGGAACCATAAAATGTTTGAAATGGTAAGTTTGATGATGATTCATGTAGATCTTCCATTATCCTTTTGGAAATATGCATTAAAAACTGCGAGAAACACATTAAATTGAGTACCAACTAAATTTGAAAATAGAATTACCTTCGAGTTATGGAGTGAAAGAAACCCATTTTTTCGTATACATGGGTATGGGTTTGTGAGTCATTTCTTAAGGCCTTCTTATCCAAGAAACTAGCACCTCGGGGCACAAATTGTATCTTTATAGGGTATCCCAAGGACACAAAAGTATACTAACTATACAACCCCTCGAACAAGAAAGTGATTGTAACTATACAAGACATATTTCTTAAGAAGGATCACATCCTAAAAAAATGATAGTGGGATAAATATTGACTTCGATGAAGTTGATACACAAGATACACAAGAGTTGGTACAATAATAGATTCTATAAGACCTTGTGGAAGTCTTACTTACTGAAACACAAGTACTACGTAGGAGTGTAAGAGAGGTAATATAACCATAGAGATATGGTTTTCTAGTCAATGAAGATGGTGATTCATTGTTAGTTGAAAATTATGAACCTATCTCCTACAAGGAGGCAGTAGAGAGCTCCAAAACTGTAAGATGGAAAGAATCCATGAATTCTAAAATGGATTCCTTGTATCATAACCAAGTTTGGGTTCTATTCGATGTGCCAGTTCATATAAATCAAGTTGGATAAAATGGGTATTCAAGAGTAAACCGGACATGTAAGCTAAATTATATACCTATAAATAAAGGATTGTGGATAAATGGTTTAAAATGTGTCAAGGAATTGACTATGATGAAACCTTTTCACTAGTTTCCATGTTTAAATCCATTATAATTCTACTTTCTATAGCAGCTTACCATGACTATGATATTTGGCTGATGGATGAAAAAATTTCATTCCTTAATAGGAACCTTAATAATGATGTCTTTATGACACAACAATAAATATTTGTGACTCCAGGTGATGCAAAAAGAATTTAAAAATTGCAGAGATCCATTTATGGATTGAAGTAGGCATCCAGGTCATGGAACATTAGATTCGATGAATCCATCAAAGAATTTTTCTTCATGAATAATTAATGTGAGCCATGTGTTTATAAGAGGTTTAGTAGGAATGTGGTTGTTATCCTAGTAGTATATTTTGATGACATATTACTTATTGGAAATGACATACCAGTCTTATAGTAAGTTAAGGAATAGTTAAACAAGTGTTTCTCCATGAAGGACTTAGGTGAAGTAGCATGCATTCTAGGGATAAAGATCATTCTTGATAGATCCAAGAGGATTATTTGACTAAATGAAGGTACATATATTGACCAGATACAAAAGATATTTACTATGGAAAAATACAAGAGGGGATTGGTTCCAATGTCTCATGGCTTACATATTTATAAGAAAATGTTTCCTCTGACACAACAAGAGAAAGATAGAATGAGTATTATCTCATTTTCTTAGGCAATAGGATCAATAATGTATTCCATGTTATGTACAAAACTCGATTTTTCCTATGAATTGAACATGGTAGGAAGATATCAAGAAAATCCAGGAGAAAAACATTGTACTGGTGTTAAGGCTATCCTTAAGTATCTAAAAAGAACTAAGTATATGTTCCTAATGTATGGAGGAGATGAGAATCTGGTTATCAAGGGTTATATTGATGATAGTTTTAAGACAGATCAAAATTATATTAATTTTTAATAAGGATATATTTTATATCTCAATGGAGGAGTTGTGAGATGGAAGATTTCAAAGAATATAGTTTTCACAAATTCTACAGTGGATTCTGAGTATATAATGTCTTTTGATGGACCAAGGAATCCATTTGGATTCAGAAATTGTTTTAGAAGCTTGATGTGGTACCTAGTAGTAAATACCCTATCACATTGTATTATGATAATACTGAATTGGTGGATCTTGAAAAAGAGATAAGGTCACACCAATGGACAAAGATAATACTCTAAAAGTATCACATATTGATGGATTTATATCATTGGGGTAAAGTTTTAGTGAGTAGAGTAACCATTGAAGATAATTTGGTGGACCCCTTGACTAAATTCCTAAGTCAGAAGAAGCAGGAGTATCATACGGGAGCTTGCAGACTGAAGGTTGTTAGCAGTTGACTCTAGTGCAAGTGGGAGTCTGTTGGATTTGGTTCCCTAGAACCAAATTCTTTATACTTTATGATAAACATGTATTCATTTTTTTGAATATTAATAGGCTATTTATCACATCATGATTGTTCTTTCACATGACATAGTATGCGATAATGTCCTAAAAGTATCTATCACACTAAAAGGTCATAGTAGTTCCCTTCTATGATCAGAACCTGAATGTAAAGTGACACTATTCTTGAATATATGTTCTATAGCTGAATGATATCATTTGAGAGACAAAATGATATAGGATATCAAGTGTGGAGACTCATATGAATTTAAGGAACCTTCTCATGGTGTATGCCCTTGGTAATATTCAGTAGGATGTTATGAGAATGAGACCTACCAGTGGGAAATCCACATTTATATGTGTCATTGGATGTTCCAATATTTTTATGTGTGTATTGGTCCTTAGACTTTTAGATTATTATTAATTAGTATTATGAGTTGCACACTTCTAATTATTGATTAAAACTGTGATGAAAGATGTTCATAATGAGGTAGGATATGTTGGGTGTGTCACGAGTAATATTTCATCAATGAATAATGCGAGAAAGGATTTATACCTTCTGTTCTTTAATGGAAGTTGATATCTCAGGCCCTTTGATGGAAATTATATAGCCTAAATAAATCCATGGCCATGGTGTTCTATAGGAAAGTTTAATTTCCAGAAAGCTAAATAAAGAGAGGTCAAGAACATAGGTTGATGGCACCAACATGTAACCTGTTTGATTTGAGATATCATGATAATGAGATTATATTACACAATAATCATTCATATGATGTGGAATTAACTTATTTCTTTATGGATTCCTTGGCATGTTGCTAAACTCTAGCCTTGGATGTTAGGTTGCTTCATCTCATGTAACTAAGAAAGAGGCCTAGAGGTTCACACACTAAGTGTATCCATAATCTCAGTTAAATAATATATTATTATTTATTATTTAAAAGTTTGAATAAATATTATTCTCATACATGGTTTAATAATTATTCATGTATGCAAGATCACATATAAATATTTATTTCCTACTTAGTAAATATAATATTTATTTATTTATTATAGAATAATGTAGTGATATTTATTTAATAAATAAATAGACATTATTAAAGGTATGATAAATATTTTGGAGGAATTCCGGACTGAGTTTATTGGTTTGGTGAGAAATAATAATACTGAATATTATTTTTTTAAATAATAGTTAATTATAATTTTCAAGTTAAGTGCATTTTGAGAAATAATAATATTAGTATTATTATTTGACATGAGAATTTTCTAGGAATAAATAGATATTTAAGGGTACTTGTTCAATTATTTTATATTAACCCTAGCAATATAAATACCCAGTTATGTTATTTTCTTATAATCTAATTAATTTTTCTTTTTTGTGCACAGCAGAGTGAATCCTCTCAAACCTAGAGAGCTCCCTTCTCCAAGAATTCTCTTAAGAACAGAGAGAAATCCCCTCCATCAAATCAAGGAGAATGTTTTGGAAGTGGTTCTCGAAGCGATCAAAGGTGGATGAAACAAGCACAAGGATCTTCTATGCTAGCACTTGAAGATTCCTTCAGCGACATCTGAAGATTCAAGGAACATGTTTGGATCACCGCTAGAGGGAATATACACTTGATTTCTACAACACAATGATGGTGGACCACATATCTATCACTATATTCATTAACAGAGAAATAATTTCAATAAAGGCAATTATTTATTTAATTAATTTAATTATAAATAATATGTGACGATCCTCTTTCTTGGATTCAGTTTAATTATTCACTGTCTATTTCATTGACTCAATCTTGTGAATCATGGAACTCATCAACTCATAGATATCAGATTGATCATAGATTATAGAAAAAAATAAAATTTAGTTATCACCCATCGCATGCTTCCAATGTGATTGAAACACACACGAACAAAATTGACTAGGAAGAACCAGGTTTTTGTGTAGACATATCAGTTTCAGGTAGTGTTCAGTTACCAGAAGGAGAAGTTGGTCAATGTGTATGTGCTTCAGTTTCCAGAATAGGTTGTACTTTATGAGGTGTTTTTTGACATATCTTGTATGTTATTGGGTGCATGTTGATGCAGCAGATTGATATGATCTCTTATACATCTAGAAAGTTATGTACTCATGAGAATAACTATTCCACCCATGATTTGGATTTATTAGCATTTGGGTTCTCTCTAATGTTTTGGTGACATTGCCTCATAAGTAATCATTTTTTGGTTTTCAATAACCATGAGAGCCTGATAATTGTTTTCTCTTAATGAAATTTGAATCTATGCTGGTAGAGGTGGATGCAGTTTCTTCAGGATTACGATTTTGATATATATTACACCATAGGTAAGGGTAATGTATTTTATTATGTGTTGAGTCGAAATTCTTAAGAGGATTTAACTCGAAAGTATCTAGATGTTTGGAGAGGAATGTAGGAGTTTTCAACGATGCATCTTGATATTTTAGAGATCAATGACTGGAGTTGTCTTCATCATATGACCATAGATTCATATTTGATGCAGAAAATGGAGGAGTCTCAGTGGGAAGAATTATAGGAAAATCTGATGTGTGATCATGTAGTCCATGGTGACGCTCTTTAGGTATGGTCAGAAGATGATCAGAATGGGTGTTATTCTAGGGGAGATTTTTTGTCTCGTAGGCGATGCACAAGGAATTTATCCATGGGTTTAAAAGATAATATCTAGTATTACATAATGTTGTGACAAAGATGTATCTTGGCTTGAGGATATAGCATTAGTGGTCAGGGATGAAATGGTCAGTGGTGGATTCTATGGTAAAGTGTCTAGTTTTTCAGCAGGTGAAATTATGGGAGGTTGGTTACGGTCCTTTGATGTCCCAAAGTATAAATTCTTGGAAATATTGATGGATTTCATCATAATTTTACCTCAATATAAGGGATTATGTGATGTGGTTTGGTTGATAGTGGACCAACTGATGAAATTGGCTCACTTCCTAGTGATCTATGAGTGGAGTTTCATGGATGTTCTGGAAAGTTAGTACATAGAAGATTTAGTTAGGCATCTTGGGTAATCAAGGACCATCGTATCTGATTATGATCCTCCTTTTACCTCAAAATTTTGAAAGGTATTTCAATTTGATTTTGGCTCCCGATTGTGCCTTAGCACTGGTTTCCATCCTTAGATATATTGGTAGACAAGACAGACTCTCCAGATGCTAGAATATATGTTTTAGTCATGCATCTCGGACTTTGGTGGACCTTGGGTATGACACCTTCCTTTGGTAGAGTTTTCATAAAAAAACACCAATCATCAATCCATCATTATGGCTCCATTTTAGGCATTTTAATGGTGACAGTGTTGGTCTCCATTATGCTAGATAGAGGTTGGGGGGTCGATGGTTCTTGGTCTAGATGTGGTGTAGAGCATGACCTAGAATATCTAGTTGGTTCATGAGCAGATGAGGGTGGTGAAATACCATCACAAGAACTATGTTGATCATAGGTGGAGGCCCCTATAGTTTGAGGTTAGAGACCATGTGGTCTTGATTATACAATCAATGTGGGTAATAGAGGTTTGGCAGGGGAGTAAGCTTTATCCCATGTTTATTGGCCCCTTTTAGGTGTTAGGGAATGTTAGTGAGGTGTCATATAAATTGGAATTTCCAACATAGTTTGAGATGATCCAAGATGTCTTTTATGTGTCTCATCTTCATTGGTATATTCACGATGACTCCCATGTAATTGGCTGGGGAGAGTTAGATATTGAGGATGATGCAATGTTGTTGGAGCAACCAGTAGAGATCTAGGATCATCAAGTGAAGGTGTTTCATGGGTGAATCCTTCCCTTGGTTCACGTGTTGTGGAGGCATGGTGTCCTAGAGGATATTACTTTGGAGTGAGAGATGTTGATTCATTCCCAGTACCCGAAGTTATTTTGAACCTTGATTTTTTTTGGACGATGTGATGTTTGGGTTTTTCAATGTTATGAGATGTACTAATTTATTTGATGAATGATGTGTGATAAATTCATCGACACATGAAAATGGGATTACTTGATTCCTAATTGAGATTCATTATACTATGATGTGATTAATACCATGCGGGTGAGCCAGTGCCACCCAGAGTGGATAGTATCTTAACATGGAAGATGAAATTTCTTGATTTATATTCTTGGAGAAGTGTTTTGTGTTGGTTGTGGTAGTTTTTGGTTTGGGATATTTGGAGGTTAATGTATTTGTGTTGGTATATGGTTGTGTAAGGTGTTTCCTGGTTATTTTAGTCAGGTGTGTTTGGCTGGTGGTAGTGTTTGAGGTGCGACGAGATCCTTGAGAGCTATATCATGATATGGCTAATTGGACCCCTTTCTTTTCTTGGGTTTGGTTTTGATTATCAAGGATGAAAATAATTTAAGAGAAATATAATGTAATGTCTCATACCTTCCTAGTCTATTAATTTTCATTTTGGGAAGTTGGAATCATTTGGAGGAGGTCTAGAGGTTTTGGTAGAGCTGGAGCTGTAGGAGTACTATAGGTGGTGGTTCACAACATAAATTGTATTCACGTTGTGAATTGGCGGTTCATGGATTTTATAGCAGAATAGTTTAATTTATTATAATATGGAAATGGGGGAGTCTATAAAATGGATTCACAATCATAAAAGGTGAATTAATGGCATGTAATAAATTCAATTCATGGTGATGTGAATTTTGTAAGAAACCTAAGATATGGGATTTTCAAGACTTGTATGTGGTTTACATCTTGTAAACCATGGTACCCTATGGATTACACATCAAGAAAGGGTTACATGACTTTAAAGGTCTGTGTTCCTAGTTTTAAATAAGTTTTCTCGACCATTTTTCTTTCATTCAACCTCACTTCTCTATCTCTCTCTCATTTCCAAGTGAACCCTATGAAATTTTTATAGATCTTCCATCCCTCCTTCCCCCATCTTGATCTATGGGTTAAAATGGTTGATATTTAGTGATCTCTGGTAATTTTATCTCCTTAACCCTTGGTTTCTCCTTTTTTCCTTTTGGGTATTATTGTGGAAATGTTGTTTTGGTTTGGGGTGAATGTGGGGTACCTTTTGACAACCATTTTATGTGGTGTAGGTTGATATGTGATCTCCTAGTGTAGTGGTGGTTGTGGGAAGTTTCTTCTTCACCCAATAGTGTGTAGTGAGATCAGAAAGATTCTTTAAGGTCATGAATCCTTATTCTCACCTTTCCATGTTCTATGTGTGAGATCTTCATGGTTTTTTCTTTGCTTTGGGTGGATAGTAATGGTTGTCAAAATGAGATAATTAATTATAATATCAAAAAATAAAAATTCATGGAAATTATGAGTTATCACATGTATTAATTCTTTGATATATGTTTCTAATTAGTTTATTCCATGTCGTTGCCTTATTGAAAATGATGGATTTTGGGAGCCTTTTCTGAGTTGTAGTTGCTGTGTTGTGATGACCCTTATTGTGTTGTTGTTTGATCGCACCTTGAATAAAAAGGATAGAGAATGTATATTTGGATGATAAAATGGTTTCTTCTATATTATGTTTTGTGTGATAATACCCATTCTAAATAAATATTGAATCTAATAAAGACCCTAAATAATTTTTGATGTTATTTTGTGATGTTGTCGTGTATACTTGTTTTTATTGTGTTTCCCTATATTTTTTGGGATATTATGAAGTGGTGATAGTGACTAGATAGTTTGTGTAGTATGATGGGAAATGATTTATTGGTTGGTTAGAATGGATGTGATGTGGGAAGTGGTTGTGGTGTAGTGGCTATTGTTGTGACATGTTGTGCTATCATTTTACAGTGGTTATGTCATGAGATGTGGTTGACATGTGCAATGTGAGGTTGATGCAGTGAGATAGATTGGATGATGTGACATGATGATGATGGTGGATGTTTGATGTTATGGTAGTGGTTGTGTGAGTTGGTCTAGTTGTAGAGTGGTGTGGTTGAGATAGTTTCTCAATTATCCATGGGATGAACTGTGATGATAAATGAAACAAAATAGGCTAGTAGATAAATGATATAGACTGGAAACATATGTGTGGTAATTGGATAACTGAATTTTATAAATGAATTAATAGTGTAATGTGACATGAAATGGATAATAAATAAATATGGAAAAACATGTAACTAGAAGTGGGAAATGTTGTGGGGTTTCTGTAGTGGTTTTGTGGTGTTGCATATAGTGGCGGCAGCAGTTGTAACAGTTGATGTGTGGTGTAGTGGTGGTGATGTGTTGTGTGTCCTAGGTGTCTACATGTGGTATATGATGCAATGTGATGTGTGTCCTGGGTTTCTATGTGTATTATGTGATTTGTGGCCCAGGTATCTATGGGTGCGGTGTAATTTTGATGTGATGCATGACCTAGGTGTCTGCGGGCTGGATGTGAAGTGATGTGATGTGACATGTGGAAGAGGTGTCTACATGATTGATATGATATGATGTGATGTGGTATGTGTGGAAGGGGTTATATCATAGGATGTTTGATGTTGGGGTGTGAGAGAATAAAATCAGTGGGGAAGTGGTAGCGAGGCACCTTTCTTTGTTATGATCTTGATGATATGTTATTATATTGGATGTTTGATTTGGTATGTGGTCCATGGTGAGGTTGGGTGTCATTAGATGAACTGTATAGGTTCTTATTGGTTTTATTGTTTGTTCTCTGGTGCATTAGCATGATTTTTTCACATGTCCACTTGAGGCCTTGGATATGTCCCTACTGAATATACCTGTTATGCTCACCCTACATATATAAACTATTTTTCCAGTTTCCAGGAGGACTTTGGTGATCAAGGAGGACATTACTAGATGGGTTAGAGCTATTTTTGAGTCATTATCATAGATTTTGTTTTTGTTATATTGTTGAAGACTTTTGTATGTATTGGTTTTACTTTTTTCATGTATTGTGGGGTGATTTTTTTACCTTTCTATTTTCTACTGGAGTTTTTTTGGTAGTTGTTTATCCTATATCTCAGTCCTAATTCATTTATAGAGGGTAATGTCTCTTATACTATGAGATTTTAAAACCCTTAATTCTAGATCCTAATCTGGGGCCTGTTGGAGGTAGGAATAAGCCTTCATCATCTCTCTCTCCTGATTTCAGTATCTTTACCGGGAGGGGTCGTGACATTACATATTATTTCAAGCATTCCTTAACCATTTCAACCCATTCCATTTTAATTTTGTTACTAACCAATTATTCCATCACTTCCAGGAAACTACTATAACACCACACAACAAAGAAATTACCCATCATTCTCATGCCAACTGACCCAAAATTTCCACTATATCATAACCACATCCACTTTACACATCAAAAACACTCTACACATCACAACCACTTCCCACATATCATAATATCTACCCCAGACACCACAACCACACATCACCACCACGCATCAAAACCACACATCACTGCCACTCAACACAACTACACAACTACACATTACACATTCACATAACTTACATTAGCTTTACCAAGGGTATTCTCATCACATATAATTTTACTTTTCAAAGTCATTCTCAAACAATCTATAATTTTTATGGGAAACCAATTCTTTAGTTAAATATAAGTGATTGGACAATTACATTTAAGGTGATAACAAATAGTCTCACAATAAGGGTTCCAAAAACACAAAAACTATAAAAAAACCCTTAATGACCATGATTTTTAGCAGGGAATCAATCTCATACAAACTCAACATCAAACAATATCAAAAATTATAAATCACATGATTTCATAACCCTTACCCCTTAAATTTCAATTAAACCATTTCATTATCTTTATTAGGTCAGTGAATACTATCTTCCCAAAAGATAACAAGAGAATACACCACCCTCCACCCATACACACACATGATACAAGTAATACCCCAGTATTTTTATGAAATATTTATCTTTAAATAATTTTATTTCTTCGATAGCTTGTCTTGCATGTAACATCGAGTTTTAACATACAGTAATATATTATTAAAATATTAACATGTCTATTATAACCTAGCTACTGAATTATCAAGTATAAATAGGAATAATTGTATTATGAAATAAATTTATATATTAATTCTTGGGAAATAAACACTTAGTTTTAGTAAAGTCGTTTTATTCTTCAAATATAAGTTTTAATAAAAAAAGTGACTTTTAATTATTTCTATGGGAAAAATAAGTATAATTCATTTTTTACACTTTTAGAAAATTTATTTTAAAAAATTAACTTAATTTTTTAAATCAGCATATCAAAATTAGTCTATGGTAAAATTTTGATAATTTGATGAAAAAAATTTAAATTTTGGTGAATGGTAAAAAATACGGTATCTTTTGTGATATCATCAAGACATAATAATGATATAAAAAATTAGTAAACTTATTTAATGAATAAATTTTGATATTATTATATAAATATCATAGAAAAATACTATATAACATATAAATTATAAATTATTATATGATAATTATAAAAATTAATTTCAGTCTCGACACAGTGTCCATGCAGCATTGAAAAAAAAAATTGGTGCCTTATAAATATTAATTTAGAAGAATAGGCCTTTTCATGAAATTATTATTAAATATTATTCATAAATGATGATTTTTTCTGATATTTTTTATTTTTTCACTCATATAACATGAATCTTATGAAAATTCTTGTGCAATGCTTGTGCAAGGAAAGAAAAGTCAAATTAACAAATTAAATAAGTTTTCTCGACATGGATATGAGTAAATATACATAATGGACTAATATAAAGTACTATATTAAGCCTAATTTATTTATTTTTGTGTTAGTAATTTATTTTTAATTTTTATATATGAAATTATTAACTTTAATGATTATGAAACGCTGATGCAGGGTTTGTGAAAGAAGAAGAAAAAACAATAAAAAGATTTCAATTAAAGTTATAAGAACCATGAAATGATCCAAAAAAATTAATAAATCTTATTGGATGAGTAATTTTCAACCCTAAAAACCTATTTACTATTTTTAATACCTTTTAGATCCACTTGGTTGACATTAAGTCCCTTATATTATTTTGTTTAAAACAAATTCAAACTATTCACACTATGGTTTTAAATAAGTACAACATTTTTAATATATGGTTTATTAGGATATATATTCGACAATAAATAGTCATTTTAAATATAATAGATTTATATTAATAATTTTAATTTATTTTTAATCTTTATGGAAAAAATAAATAACTTAAATTATTAAACAAAAATGATTCAATAATTATCTAATTAATGATAAAATCAATAAAATGATTTTAATTAAAATGATAAGAACCATTAAACTACAAAAACATTTGAATAAATTTTATTGGTTGAGTAAATTTTTTCCATAATTATTCAAGTTTCATATTTATGACCATTTTTTCCATTAGGAAGTTTTTATGACCCTTAGATTATTTTATGTAATTAAAAGGCATACATGTTGTACTCTTGTTTTCAATAAGTATAATATTTCTAATATGGTGTTATCCAAAATATTTTTCTCAACTATAAATATTATTTAGAAAGATAAAATATTTATATACATAATATTAATTTATTTGTAACTTTTAGTTAATAAATAATTACTTTAAATAATTACACAACAATGACGAAGTAATTATTCAATTAATTGAAAAGTCCAATAAATTATATTAAAAATATTAAGTGGAATATAATTTGAATTAATTAAGGTGATACAAAAAAATTCTAGATGAATATGACGTATTTTGGACGTATTAAAAGTCTTGTTTTGAGTATATCTTACAATCTAGAAATTATTAATGTCAAAGTAATAAATTATATCAAAATTGACAATAATGATATTTCATGAATATAATATTTTATTAAATTGTTTAAAAATCACAAAAATATTAAATAATTACAATGAGCATAAGATATGGTCGAAAATGTCATCCCGTGTACATTTAGAGGATTTTTGGAATCTTTTGGATCTATAATAGTCTTATTATATTTTAATATTTTGATAAATTCCAAAAGTTCCCCTCTCCTCCCTTATAAGGGACACATCCTCTCTCACTTCATTCCATCACATTGAACATTTTAGCTCAACAATACCCTACCAATTTCTCTTCTAAACTTCATTATCCACATTCTAGAGGTGTTATTATTCTCAAAATTCCAACCCTATATCCATTTAGAATATATCCAAATGATACATTTAGAAGAAGACGAGGTTTGAACATGAATGAAGAAAGGCAAGACATGAGGTAAGATATTTTTGTATAACTTTTATTTTTGTGGGACACTACCTTATACACAACTTGTTTATTTTTAGTGGTGTATATATTACCCATGAATGTCTTTTAAGATTCTTATTCTAAAGATTATGGTATTTACATATCCATATAATTTTCCTTCTTTTGTGAGGCATACGATTCAACTTATTACAAAGCGGTAAGAGTTTATTTCACAATTTCATTATTATCTAATATTATTTATGTTTAAACATCCACTGGGTAATATTTATCTTCCATGTCCATGTTTTCTAAAAATATTTTTAAAAAGGTTTTTACTATTATCCTATGAATGTTTAAATTCATTTTTACCACTGTTTTACTTTTTATAAAACGGTTTTAAAGGAATATTTTTATCATTTTCTAAACAATATACTTTGTGAATTTTCTGGAAAAAAAATATGGAAGGAATGTTGTTTTAACTAATATATAATGAGAGTATTTTCTTTCTTTCATAACTCCTTAATGTTTTGTGGAGTCCTTTACAAGTTTACAAATTTATTTTCAAAGAAAATTTTTTCCTTTATAATTCGGTGGATTTTCATTAAAAAGAAATAATTAATTAAAATATAGAAATGATATTTTCCTCAAGAATTTTATGTGATATTTAAAAATCATTTTCAATCTAAGATAACATTATTTTATGTTACTTATGCTTTACTAGGTTTATAATTCAATAATTTTATCCTTATTATTTCTATTATTTATTTATGTTTATAATGAAATGATATTTATGAAACCCATTTATTTTCATGGGTTATGACATTATGAATGATTTATGTTCATGTGAAATACATATGTATGGTTTTCATTAAATGGTGATTGGGACCTATATGTCCCTCCAATACATTGGGTAAATCTTAATATCTCATGATATGACAATGAGAAACAATTCGATAGGCTTGATTCATTATGGGAAACAAGTGTGTCTTAGTCTATTATGGGAAATAGGTGCATCCTGATCTACTATGGGAAACAGGTGTGTACTGATCCACTATATTGATGATCATGGTATTTCACCCTGACATATGAAATGATTTTCTATATTTATGTTGGTACTACACTTTTATTACATGATCTTATGGTTCATGATTTATTTTTTTATCATTTATCACTATTATGGTTCATGTTTTCTGAAATAATAATGTGCATTCCATGAATCATGTTTACGATCTATGAAAGGTTGGATATAAACTTCATAATTTATGTTTGTGATCACATAACCTTATTCTTATCTAATTATTTCATATGATCATGAATTGATATCTTCTATGCTTACCCTTACTGATCTTCTAATCTCACCCTTTCTTATGTTTACTTACTTAGGTGATGAAGAAAGTTTTAAGTATGGTATGCCTAAGAAGAGTATTATGAGATAAAATCTTGGTGGGAGAGGTTGAAGATCTTTCAGAAAAAAAGAATCTTGTATATCTAATTTCCAAAGACTCTAAACCTTTATGATTCTGACATGGAGTGTGTTGTTATGTATTTAATATTCATCTATTTATATGTAATATCTATGTTTGAAAACCATGGGCTGTTATAATACAACCGATGAGGAATGAAGGAACCCCTACCTCAAATGAAGCTTTCTGGTTCATTGTATAAGTTTAAATCAAGAGGAAGAAAACAAATGGACACTAAAACAAAAGAGAACACACTTACCAATGTAGAACACAAAAAACAAACCATTTCCTTAACAAACCAACACCTAACCATGATTTCCTTGATAAAAACCTCATCCAGATGAAGAACGGGGAGAAAATGGGGGTAAGTAAAAAAATAGATTACTTAGAACCTCAACAGATTAATCTCCCAAGGTTGGGTTGAAAACCATTAAAATGGGGATGAAGAAAAACTTCTTGGGCTGCACTTGGGATGCCCAAGAAATGAGATAAAAATGAATATATTATAGGGTTCAAGGGTTTTTAGGTTTTTATACCCAGTCTTCAAAACATAATACCATGGAAGAGACTCACAAACCACACCGTAGAATTTCTAAAAACGGAAAGGACTATGATACGGTGGGAAGGAACATGTCACGGCTTGGCCGGTCAAAGAAGCCCCTAAGAAACATGAATATCTCCACACCATAGATCCGATAAAATGGGGAAGGGACCATGGTGAAACTAATACCGCTACACCATAAAACCCAATAATATGAAGGGGCTACATCACAACACATCTCCATGGTGTTGATACCATGAAATCTATATAACCAAAAAACTCACCCCTAGACTTCATATTTCATCTAGGGTGACTATGAAACAACCATGCTCAAAAAGGAATAATTACCTAAAATCTTCACGATCCCCTACGTTGTAGACAATCACTCCATGATACAGAACTCCATGGCCTATGCCGCAACCAAAATCTCTCTGTTTTAAGATAGGAAAGATATGTCGTCGCCCCACTTCATAGTGAAACTATGCCAAAATTGGAAGTAACACCTATAATGAACCAACCTACCGAGACATTCCTGGTTTGTGGAAGGTCAATCCATCAAAACCCCAATACTACCTCCAATAGGTTAGGGGCTTGTGAAAAGTGATGATAAGGAAAAAATGAAATGGTAGGCCTTTTCTTAATATACTTGTACACATTCACACAATCGTCTTCATGAAAAATTATATAGAAATATAAAAACAGTAACAAATAGAGTGTAACCATGCATGAAATAACCTCTCAGAAAATACATTAGAGTAAAAAAGTGTAATAAAAATCATATAAAGGGGAAAAATGCATGCCTAACCAGAAATATAAGGGGAAACCTGAACTGAAAATAACTATAAAGAGTATAGTAGGGTAGATCCTAACTCAAGATCCTAGAGTCTAACTATTGAACATTGTCTATGTCACCATGTACTTATAATCTTCGCAAATACCAAGACCACTATAGTCACTGTTATTTTGTATAAAGTTTTCATAATACACAATACGAGTGGGAAAATCCCATGTAGAGGTGAGTATAAACATACCTGTCAATCAGAATATGAGACAATAACCACAATGATAACCTGAAACATCTATAAACCATAACATTAATAACCTATATATGCATAAAAATATTCCAAATTGATAGAGAAATGCAGTATCCATCTATACAACTCAACTAATAATTATGATTCATCCTACAGTTCCAAAGTTCCATATTCGATTCCCAACTTCATGCACAATCGCATAATAATCTATGTGGAGGGGATCACACCTCGCTACTATGCTACACAACCAAGGAAACCACAAATCTGAACAATGAATCCCATGTAACCTCACCATAATCTATATGAAGGGGTATTCTACTCTCTATTACACTCCACATCTGAGGGGGACACAACTCCCATGAAGGACTCACTCCCCACCAAATCTCTAAGAAGAGGGACTAACAACCAAAATGACCTCCAGATGATCAACATGCTCCCCATCCATCTTGTAATACACCAATATTTCATCCATGAACATGACTAACAATGTTTCTAAAAAGTGATGAAATATTCGATTCAGTAGCACCATGAAAACATCTAGAGCATTGGTAAGCCCAAATGGAATAACCAAATACTGAGAATGTCTAAACCAACTTTGAAAATATATTTTAGAACATCCTATTCATGGACCCTCACTATTTGTACCTTATTCTCATATCAATATTGAAAAACCAATAGGTACCTATGATTTGGTCAAAAATAACATCAATTTTGGCAACAAGTATTTATTCTTTATTGTCACCTATTTAAGCTTATGAGAGTCTACCATCTACCTTCTTTGCAATTATAATTGGTGAATACCATTTTCAAATGCTATGTAAAATAAAACCCTTACCCTCAAGATCATCTATCTAAACTTTTGACTCCTTTAGCTAGGATTAATCCATTCGATAAGATGGTAAGGAAATTGAACTCTTCCCTAGGAGCATATCAATATTAAAATCAACCTATCACTCGGGAGGAATTCTAGAGAAATCCACTAGAAACACATATGGTTACCTATCCACAACCACTATAAATTCATCCAAATAAATATACTCAATAGTCTCAAGAAACAACCTAAACAATTGGCATGAGGTCAACCTCAACTCTGAGGAAACTAGTCCTGACCTCCTCAACCATAGATCCCACTCATCCTAAAAGACATGAGTGCTCCCATTAGGAGTAAGTAATTGGATTGTATGATGATAATAATTTAATTCATCCTTGAAGATGATAAATCAATCCATGTCTATAATGAGTTAGAACATGTCAGATTCAAAAACAAGGAAGTCCCAAGCAATTTCCACACATGCTAGCACAACATGACACTCAGGGCGCTTAAAATATTACTCCTTTTTTCCTACCCAATAGGAACAATAGATCTATAACATATGGAATCAACTCAAAATGAATACCAAAGTGAAATTAAATAATGGGATGAACATGTGTCAAATAAAAACTATTTTATATAAGAATAAATAAACACCATACCTTAAACAGTGGCTAGCGTGAAATCTTATTCCTCTAGAATGAACTCTGTTGCATAGATTAAACCTATGTTATACCTTCTATGAGCATTTTTTCCCTGGTGAGAATATAAATTACCATTAGGGAGAGATCCTATACCCATGGAATCCTATAACTGAACCGAAGTTCCCTTTAAAAAAATGGAGCCTACACCACTCACACGTGAAGCCAACTGACAAAATCACTCTATGTGACTTGACTTACCACACCAGTGGAACGTCATCAAAGTCTCTAGGAAATTCATCCTATTATGTCATGTCTTCCTGTATTGAAAACAGGTGATTGGTATATATCCCGTAGGTTCCACACAATTCGATCTCAAAGACTATTGTACACTCTTTCCACTACCTCTCTGAGACTCATCCAACTTCCACTTCTATTTTGAAGAACTTTGTCTACCTCCCATTGAAGGAATACCACTAAGACCTATCTTACCATTCAAATATACCACTTCCATATCTACCTTGTTAACCACCTTCGAATATGTTAGTAGACATGGAATAATCATCATATATATGATCTCTGGCCTCAATCCCATATCATAATTTTGAGCCTTGAGATAATCATTTATGAGGAGATTCAGAGATACATGGAAAAATTGGTAAATCTAGAGGAACAACCCATCATCGAATGATCTCCATTCTCTAGATTTATAAAATCATAGGCCTCCACCGCTCTTAAGGTCTTTGGGTTGAATTTTTGACTAAACACCACCTTGAAAGTGGTCCACATGAGATCCTCATGCTTCCTCAAAAGCACCATCGACTCCTACCACTTCCTACCCTGTCCTTCCAGCATGTATGTGAAAAATACCACTTTATATGTCTCATAAGTCTTCAAAAAACTCAAGAATCCACTCAATATGATCTTAACACTCCTCATGCTCATTAGTTCCCTTGTCATCATAGAACACCAATGGATTCTTCCTCGAAAACTGTTGATCTTGTTCCATGGCCCATGTCTTCTCATGATGACCCACTTGAACCAAGTTTGGATCGTACAAAACATTGACTGCTCCTAAGACAGATCAACGAGAGGGTTCTCTTGTGGGATACTCTCCATTTCACCCTTTTTATGCCTGGATGCGGTCTTTATTGGAGGCATTTTCTACAAGACACAAATTATAAGCTTTATCAAGAATAATTCAACATCACACCATAAAAAAAGTACCAAAATAAATCCCCCAACATGGGAATCACAAGAAAAATCATCTAAAAAAGAGAAAAAAATCATAAAAAAACCCATAACTAGGTCCATAATATAACCACAATCTTGAACCACACATGGTAACTCGAGGTTTGACACAAAGAATAATTGTATAGACACTCCCCCATTACTACCTCTTGATCTCTGATGGTCCTAGATCCAAACTAACACTAACTCCCAAATAACCTCCCTATGATGTCATTTTTTAATGAAATAACCTTGGTTGACTTAACCTGTCACCTGAGTCAGCCCACCACATAGACCAAAGCATGTTCCTAATTGCCATGATCTGAAAACAAGCACCAGGAATAACCAAATAGCATTTATGAATAGTTTCACCACTAGTAAATGGGCATGAACCATCCATAAAAATGGTATTTTCATACTAATATCATTATAGTCAATAATAAAAGCTATGAATATACCATAAAAAACTACATACATCAAATACAAAGAATTCCATAACTAAACATATACATGGTATCTCAAAAGAAAAAACCAAAACTCAAAAGGGTACAATTCTAAACAAGGCCTAAGTACAACCTGATAGATACAAAATTCCAAATACAACTCCATATGATTCCATCCCTGAGAGACTATGTCCCCTCCACAAAATACCAAATGACGATAATCAATATGAGCCACCCTAAAATATGGTTCCCTTGCCTTTACTTGTGTCTTGAAAAACAAAATCTGAAAACGTCTAAAAAGTCCCAAGAAATTTGTAAGGCATGAATCCTAGTAGGATACCACTATGAATATATTTAAGTATTTTAATCATACAAATCAATAAACTAGTTTTTAAACATTTTCAAAACTAAATATATTTGAAAACATACCATTTTCAAATACACCTTTAAAAAAACCTTTGTTTTTCATTTTTAGAGACAAAACATGGTTTTCCTGTAACTCCCCATCCCCAAAATCCTGAATTTGGTGCATTATTTTAATACATTGGCATGATTACTGAGAATAAAGTCCTGAAGGACTGATCAGTTTAGCAGTTTTGGAAAATATATTACATACATGAACATTACATTGCACATTCAAACATAAAACAAAACATAAATAATCCATTTAGAATACCATTATTCCCCTAGATTAACCCTACAAATCAAAACTAATACACTTCTTGGAATCCTGGGAAAACAAAACATAAGAAAGGGGTGATCTTAGATGCTTAATAAGAATAAATAATTTAGTTAAAGCTATAAAATTTTAAGGCAATATGTGTAATAAAAACAAAATCCTTTTAAACATAAACTTGAACATAATATGGATAAAATAAATCAAAAATTACCATATAAACAATAACATGGATATTCTACTAGTCGAATAATCACATGTAATAATTAATTTAATAGTGAGGTAATGTCTAACGTTGAACATCATAACCACATAGTCAAGGCCTCGTGCCAAGACTACAAATAAGATTCTGTCAATGTCATGTGCCAAGACACAAGTTTCTCTCATGTGCCCTACTGATTCATCGAGGGGCTATAGCAGGCCACACCCGTCACTTACTAAGTCCACAACATTCCTCATATGAAAATGTTGATACATAACATAAATATTCGTATTAAAACTAGCATACGAAATGTAAATACTTCAACCATAAACCTTAAACTGGATAAAAATAGAACATCCATAGTCAAACATATCCTAACTCATTCGATACAATATGGAATGTTTTATTATAAAAAATCAATTTTAATTAATAATAATATCCACTAAAGAATATTGATATAGTTGAAAATGATCAGTAAAACTTTTTGAGTGAAATATCCCTTTTTCTGAAATCATTTAAAATTCACACATTTATAAAGGAAGATATTTAAAATATATTTTTGAATCAAAGTGTCTCATTCCACTTTGAAACCTTGAAATTAATTAACATTTTAAAAAAATCAAGTTTATATAAATAAATCCTTAAAACCATTTTGAAAACATGGACATTAATGAAAAAGATTTAGAAGAATAAATATTCAAAACATTTAAAATTTTGTTTTAGTTAAAGACTAACTTAAAAATAATACTTTTAAATACTATTTTATGAAACATGGACATGGATAATAAATATTTCCCAGTAAAAACATACACATAAACAATCTCAGATAATAATGAGATTGAGGAATTAACTCTTACCTTTCACTTTCCTTTGGTTGAGGGTACGTTTAACCTCATGTATAATGGCCATAGTATGTTATTAAATTATAAAAACTATATTCATATTGATTATATCATATATTTTTCATTTATGACTTCATACATCCCATTTAATAATTATTTCCATGTTAAATTAACATTTTGGGTAATAATCGCTTTCTTTATCATACATGTTTTAACTTGTTATTCTTGATCGTATCATTTAGATCATGATTTAAATACTTCAAGAATATAAAACATGATTTATATATAATATATATTTAGAATATAAATATTTATAAAATATAGATTCATGAAATGGGAGACACCCTTCATGGAGACGGTAGGCCATACGTACGCATAAACGTTGTTTCCGTTTTCATATCATATTGAACGGAAGTAAGTGAATAAGATATATGTAAGTATATACATACATACATACATATATATATATCCAGTAGAATCATTACTTCATATATTACATACTTATTAATAATATATATTTTTATAATCATCATTGAATGGTGAACCTGGAAATGAATCTCATCGTGTCGTGGAGATGGTAAGTCGTACATACACACGAGCGAAGATATCATTTCATTAATGATTAAAAGGTGTGGAATTTTATGTTATATAAATTATATAGATAAATTATCATGTTATTTTCTTTATTTATATACATATTACTTGTCATTGTATCCATCCAAATAACATAGTGTTGAATAAAAAATTACACCACGACGTGGAGATGGTAAGTCGTACGTGCGCACGCATGGTGACATTATCATTTACAGGATGGATAGAATAATTAATATGGTTGTAAAATATTTATAATAACATAACAGTATGTATAAGGTACTAAATTTATTGTTTTGGTATGTAAATAACAAATAAAGAGAAAGTGTAAGAAGAAAAGAACTTTCAAAGTGGTGATAAAATAATTACCTCTTCTTTGGGTGTTTCCTTTTTATTTGAACAAAAATTCTCATTAGGTTGGATTTGTGCTCAATGTAAGGACTCTAGGTTGAAGTTAGGGAATTTGGTATGATATTTGTGAAGGTTTTATCTGATCCAAATGTCTTTGGAGGTTTGATTTTGAGAGAAGGGGACATACCCTTTTATAAGATAGGTGAGAGTCACTTTAGGAAACATTTGAAATATTATCTTATTATAAAATCATTTTCGGTTTCCAATGGATAAAAATTGATTTATTTAGAATCTAAAGTGGTTATGAGTAGAAATAATCTCAACCAATAGGTTTTAGGCAAGTTTAGGTCACCATATTAACCCTATATTTTAGATTTAACACTTAGTTAAATAGTTTAACTTTTTCCATGTCCTCTTGTATTATTATAATAAATGGTTAATAAACTTACTTTAAAAATTCAAGAGAACCCCAAGTGGTTAATTATTTATATATATAACATTATATAAGTCCTTTGGGTGAACCTTAGATTTTTATAAATATTATATCAATTAATAATATAGTATTTGTTTTAAAAACTCATTTATGTCAATTTTGACATTATTTTGTATTTTGATTTTGTTAAAGTATTAAAGACTTCATCACTTAAAAAAAATATTTAATCAACCCTAACATGTCATATTAACTTATAAAATTCTTTGATGGCATCAAAAGACTCAATTTATATTTATTTTTTTATTTATAATATCAATTATTTTAATCTTTCATTGATAAAGTAATTACTGCATTATAATTGTGTCATAGATAAATTTAATTATTTAATATATAAAAATTATAAATAAAATAAAATTTTGTAGGAAATAATTTTATCTTTATAATTAATATTTATAGTCCAATTTATCTTATGTATAGCCCTATATTAAAAATGGTTTAGTTATTAAACTTTGAATTTAACACTGTTAACTCTTCTTTAAATAAAATAATAATATGTGTACTAATCTAATCCAAGTGACCCAAAAGGATCATATTTTTTTTCATAAGTTTGGTTTTGGTCTAAATACACTTATCCAATAGAATTAAGACATGTTTTAGGGTAATTATAATATTATTTTTACCATTAATTTCCCTATTTACTTTTAACCATGGTAAATAAAAGTCAAAAGTTACAATTCACCCAAAAATTATTTTCATATTATTGAACCAAATTTTACTTACTAATGTCAACTGTGTCCTTAGGATTTTGAAATTCAATTCACATAAGGGGTAAAATTATATTTCATGCAAATTTTCAAATGTGCCTAGAAGGTGGGTAAAAGACGTTAAAAAGTTCAATAAAATTTTATACATCTAATTTTACTATAAAATGACTCCAATGAATTAAATTGAATTTATATAGGTATTATATATCTATTTTGGATTAAAATAAATTTATATAAAATAAATAATTCTTTAAATAAAAAGTTGGTTTTAAACAATAACGGAGTGTTTTTCATTATTCATCAAAAATTGAAAGTTTTCAGAAAAATACCAAAAACTCACCCTAAGATAATTTTGATATTTCAAATTCAAAAATTAATTCTATTTTACCAAATTAAAAACATTAAAGTTTCATTAATTAATTTAAAATTAATTTCTCTTGTCAAAGCCAAAAAGCGGGTTTTTAAAAAGTAAAAACTATCAAAATATTGACATGTATTTATGTCAAATTTAAATGTAAAATTACTTATAATGAAATATGTTTCATTAAATGATAAAAATATAATCTAATTATACTTAAAAACCATTCAAATGAATAATTCAACACTATAAATTGTTTTGATTAAAAATTTTGTTCTCAATTAAAATTTAGTATTTTTCACTATTCATCAAAATATGAAAGTTATCAGAAAAGTACAAAAAATTTATCCAAACAAAATTTTTATGTCCTTCTTCTAAATAACAATTTAATTTCATTAAATTTAATATATAAAACTATCAAATATTGGTTTTAAAAAGGGTTCTCCATTAAAAGGCGGTAAAATTGCATTTTTTGAAAAATACTTCTTTTATCTAAAAAATTGAATTTGTTCTTATATTATGTCTAAGAAACACATAATATGTATGTTAAAATTATATGGAGTATATAAAATTCAAAATAAAGTTAATACTATTCATAACTGCTTTTTGAATTGCTAGTTTGGTAAGTCGTGGTGTGCTCGAAATCGGTGTTGCATGTAGTACAAGCTATTGAATTACTTTGAAGATATAACTTACTATGAAATCTTGGGGTGTTACATTATCTCCTCCTTCAATAAATTGTGTCCTCACAATTTTAAAATGTCCTTCGAAAATAAAATGTTAAAAATATAAAATACCTTTGTGGAAAAACCACATTGGAAATAGGGTTAACAAAATTTAGTCTTAATAAGAGGGAAAGGGAAATGAAAATGTCACCACCAAATTAGGATTTAAAATAGGAGAAAACTGCTGGAAAATTAAGACACATAATTAGAGGAAAAACGTAAATATTTATAGGAAGTGATTGAGGTCATTAATCACAAACTAGTGAGTAATAAATAGAAAATTGAGGGCCTCAAAGCCATTAATCTACGATGACTTAAAATATCAATAGTTAATAAACATAAGGTATTAGGATAAAATATTTTTGGTGTTAATATCCTTTACATAAAGTTTAAAAATTAATTTCTTCATAGAATAAGAAAAAAATACTTGACAAGTAGAGTTTCTTCCTTTAACTAGTTTCTACCACAAACTTATATTTCACTACAAAATATAATAGAACCCAAAAAATTTCTATTTATCCAAATCATGTATGGTTTAAAAAAAATTATAATTCATATTTCAGACCATTTAAAAAAGACTAAATTATACAAACTGGGATATCACGTAGGCCAGTTGTGGGTGATGCACCCTTGTCGTCCTTCGGTTGTGGGTTCAAGTCTCGTGGCCTTGTCGGACATGACGGGTTATCGCCCGAACTCTAGTTTGTCCTTTTTATAATAATACAAAAATAATATTAAGAAATTCTTTAACCTTAACAATAGTATCCAATGTAAAACTTAATCCATTCCAACATTTAGACTTATCCAAAACACTTCTTTCCAAACTCACAGTACAAAATTTATAAGGAAGGTAAACACAATGAAGATATTTTTTTCCACGTAATAACATGTGAATACCTTCATCATGTATTCTTTGAAAACATGGTAACACCCTGAGATACCATAAAACCTTATTGAATAAATTCATGCTCCATTATGTCTTATGAAATACTGGATATACTTCTTATATCCAAAAATTTTGTAAACTCTAACAATAATTGAATAAACAAACAATTAATTAAATTCAAAGTAGTCAAGAATATCGAATATAATTTATCCAAATAAATTATATCTTATTCAAAAATCACTACCTCAGTATCATAACCATATTAATTTTTATCTTTCCTTCAACCATGTATTTTTTAAAAAATTTAACTTGAAAATGAGTCACTTTTTTTAGAACCATATAATCTCAAATCCTCAATGAAATAGTACTATAGTACAATAATTATTTATTTCTATAATTCATATAACCAGTACATCATTGATACAACACTCAAATGAAATAATTCTTTAATAACAACATAAGAACACTAGTCATTCCTCTTCATCTGTGGTAGTATCATAACTTGATTATTTTCCAATTTCATCATTTGGGGCATACTCTGATGATTTCGACATTGATTCCCACAGTATTCCAACTCCTTGCTGATGAAGCATTGTACATTTGAAACCTTTTTCTTAACCATGCAATCACATACTTGGTGTCATTTTTCTCCACACCTATAACAAACTCTTATTCCCTTTAATCATTTACCAATGTGATTCTTTCCACAGTTATCACATATGGAAAATTCCTTATTTCCCATCTTCCCTTTATCCATCTTTCTCTCTACCATCCTTTTCTTCTCTTGCTTCCCTTCAAATCCATAGGACTTAGAGAATTATTTACTTATCTTATTAACACATGATACTATTTCTTCATATGATGAGAAAACATGGGAGACTATTTACCTTATAAATTTTGGCTTAAGACCATGAAAGATATGACCCTTTTTACTCTTCAGATCATGCGTATTATTGGAGTTCTCATTCCTTTTACTGGGCGCCATTTCTAAACAATGTAATACACTAGGTTAGTTTATGTATCGCAATTTATAATTCCAAACTTGTAAAATACCTAACGTAAATTGAAAATATTATGCATATAATCTATAATCATAAAAAAATGTTTTCTTTGAGGAAGTATTTACTCCTAAATCCTTAATAATGGCTTGTAAATAAATGTTAATTATCCTAAGAATATACCCCAAGAGTGTTGTAACCAAGAGTGCAGCAAGGCCCATTGTCGTGTACCAGGACACCTCGAGTCAAGCCCGAAACTCCTTGTCA